>CM066031.1:1855166689-1856373041 GCA_033557465.1 Ichthyophis bannanicus
TCCTCTAGCTCATGCTATTTGTTCTATTTTGATATAAAGTAAGATTCCAGTGCTCTATTAAGAGGTCAGTGGTGAAAGATCCTGGCTCCGCACAACACTGAAAAGACAAAGCACCCTAACAGGGCCATGCCCGTACAAGTTAGGCATTCTGACTTATACTGGCCTTAGAACTCGTGTAAATGACTGCACCTACTTTTTGCAAGGATGTGTGTCAATCATGGGATTTTATAATCTATATGCTTACTTGCTTGTACCGCCCATACTCCACCTAAACTCCGCCTCTGTGCATGCTCACAATGTTACATGCATAAGTGGCCACTTATACATTTAAATGACCAAAATTTTGACAATTACACAGGTACCTGCCATGTTTTGGCAAAGACTAGGTAGAGCTCACAAGTACACACCAGAATTATAAAATACTATAATTTATGCATATACAAGAAAATTATAGGCAGAGACATCTACACCAGATCTATGATGACCATTTTAAAAGCCATTTCTACTGTGCTTTCTGTGTGGAAAAGGCCCTTAAAGTAGCAGATTTCCTATGTGCATCAAGTTTTGCAGAGGGTGTATACACATACCCTTACAGAATTCTCCAGGGCCAGGGTTGCGGAAGGGTCCACATTCATTTACAGACTTTTGAAAAGATGCGTGTTTGCACATAAATTTGCCCCAAATATTTGTGCATGCCCAAGAGTAGATATAAATGCAAGGGGCATGTTTGCTAAAGAGCACGCTGGTACAAAATTAACGCGGATGCCCATCTGCTTTTCAAATTGACTGGACATCCAGCACAACACCACATGAGGATCCATTCTGAGGATTATTGTTCCTGCAGAGAAAGGCAAAAGAAAAAGCCCACCAAGTGCGGCACCAAATTTTTCTTTTTAAATCCTCACTAGCTTTCTGCAGAATAAAACTCCCTTTCTCACTGGTATCCTCTACACCCGTGCCCAGTTACCCGTTACCTTCGCACGGTGTAGACTCAGACTTTGAGAAAGGAGTCTATCCTCCTGGGTCCCGGTCCTCCTGGTACGATTTGCCAGCGAACTCTCCAACAGCTTAGCAGATTTCTCGTTCCCCTTGTATTTTCCAGCTATGGCAAAACTTTCTGTTGTATCCTGAAGCTCTTTTCTGTTCTTTTCCCTCAGTTGGGATGTCCTTTTTGTATTCCAAGCGAAAAAAAATCCGAACACACTACGCCACTTGTCACCCTCACGGTTGCCAGCCCAACGCCTAGGGCGCTGAGACTTGGTCTGCCTGTGGTGTTCCTGCCTCAGAGAGCGTGTGCTTGCTTTAATTCTGCAAGGCCTTCTGGGAATGTGAGTCCCTTTACCCTTTGAGTACAGACGAGTTGCAGTCAAATGGTTTCAGGCAATGACAAGAATTTTTTTCCCCGTCCCAATGGATTAAATGCAAGTGAATAACTCAGGACAAAACATGCCATACATTTGGCTTGAGGAAATTATATATGAACTCAGGTAAATTAGCCTTGTCAGCTTCAGGCTTTAAACGTGCAGTGCTTGATACAAAACAAAATCACAACAGCTTCAATTAGCAAAGAAAATGTTCCCTTTTCTTCTGCTGCTTTTACCGTCTTTCTCAGACACTGTTCAGCATAAGGAATTCACATGGTCAGCCAAAGATAATGTACAGTCCATCCGATCATCCACTATTTCATTAGGGACAGAGTCTATCTGCATTTCTTCAGCCTCAGGTATAGCAGGGCGTGGCAGTAAGCTGCTATCCTGATCTCTGAAACAAATGGTTTCTCTGACCTCACGTGGTTTCTCTCTGTAACACTCTCCTGAGCAGGGTTGTAAGCTACCATATATGCTGTAGTTTTTGTCCAGGGAGTTTGCTACTTTCTGGTAACTATAAGGAACTGCTTTATAGCTAGATTCAAACTTATATGAATTGTTAAGCCTACCTTTTGGCTTTGAAAGGGAAGGAACTCTCCACTCTGCAGGGTCAGACTGGTTCTCAAACACGGCTTGTGTTTGCTTGCCTCTCAGCCTATTAACTTTCCCCTCAGATGTACCGGTATTCTCTAGCCAGCCTGTCTCTCTCCTTGGAGCGTGTGAGCTTTGCCAAGCCTGCCTCTCAGGAAGATTCCTTTCTCTCCTGCCTTTACCAGACAACACTTGTCCTGGGTTGCTTCCTTCTGGCCACAGGAATACGGCTCCCTTGGTTCTCACTCCTCCTTGACTCCTTCTAGTCAGCGTGCTCCTTTGCTGGCTTCCTTCCTGGTTCTCTTTTTCGTCCTGTAGCCAATTCTCCTTCCTGCTCTCCTTCTCCTTCACTTTCTTGCTCTGCTTGGTCCAAGCTAATGACCACTTTTTAGCATTGTAACTCTCAGGGCTTAGCTGTGCTCTGCCCTGAAACAGGTGAAACTCATTACCTCCTGAGCTAGGGAATAGGTCACAGCAGGGGCGTGTCTTTCTAGCTCGTGACTCTCTTTGTTTACTTCTTCTTTGCAAACACTGAGCCATGTGCTCAGACTTCCTGTCAGTTTCTGAAAGCAAATCCTCATCTTGCCCTACTTCCATAGGCTCAGAAGGGACTTCTTCATGACACCATGCTAACTCTAGTGGGTGTGGGTGTCTATCCCCTGTCCCTGTCTCCTTAATGTACCTAAGCAGTACTTGGGATGGCTTGTTCAGTCACTTAGGTGTATGCACTGGGTTGTGCAGTGTCCTAAGCAACCCCTGTACTACACTCGTGCTGGTATAATAACTTTATCCAGCCAACGACTCTTACTTAACAAATATTTTTGTTCTGTGTTCACAGATGAAGAACCAGGAGCAGGACCTCAGAAAACACCCACAAATAAGAACAGAAGCGAGGGACATCTAGAGCAATTTTCAGAAGACTGTGTTCGTGAGAAACTAGCTCAACTTAAAGTAGACAAAGCGATGTGACCGGATGGGATACACCCTAGAATACTGAGGGAACTTGGGGACATTCTAGCAACTCCACTGACTGACCTTTTTAATGCCTCGTTGGAGTCGGGAGTGGTGCCAAAGGACTGGAGAGAGGCTCATGTGGTGCCTTTACACAAAAGTGGAAGTAAGGATGTGGTTGAAAACTACAGGCCGGTTAGTTTAACTTCGGTGGTGAGTAAATTATTGGAAACGCTGCTGAAAGAGAAAATAGTGAGGTTTCTGGAGTCCAGCGGATTACAGGATCCGAGGCAGCATGGATTCACCAGAGGCAGGTCTTGTCAGACAAATCTGATTGATTTCTTTGACTGGGTGACCAGGGAGTTGGACCGAGGGAGAGCTCTAGATGTGGTGTATTTAGATTTCAGTAAAGCCTTTGACACTGTTCCTCACAGGCGACTTATAAACAAACTGAGCACCCTAGGGATGGACCCTAAAGTTACTGCTTGGGTTAGAAATTGGTTGGGTGGGAGGCGACAAAGAGTACAAGTAAATGGAGCTCACTCTGAGGAGAAGGATGTTACCAGTGGTGTGCCCCAGGGATCTGTCCTTGGTCCGATTCTTTTTAACATCTTTGTTAGTGATATAGCGGAAGGGCTGTCGGGTAAGGTTTGCCTCTTTGCAGATGATACCAAAATCTGCAATAGAGTAGACACCCAGGAAGGTGTAGATAACATGAGGAGGGATCTAGCTAAGCTTGAAGAATGGTCTAGAATTTGGCAGCTGGGATTTAATGTTAAAAAATGTAAGGTCATGCATTTGGGCTACAGCAATCCAAGGGAGCAATACAGTATAGGAGGTGAAGTACTTTTGTCCACTAAAGAAGAGCAGGACCTAGGCGTGGTTGTGTCTGATGATCTTAAAGTAGCTAAACAGGTAGAAAAGGTGACGGCAAAAGCTAGAAGGATTCTTGGGTGCATACGGAGAGGAATGGCTAGCAGAAAAAAGGAGGTGATAATGCCTCTGTATAAGTCTTTGGTGCGACCTCATTTGGAGTATGGTGTGCAATTCTGGAGACCGCACCTTCAAAAGGATGTGAACAGGATGGAGTCGGTGCAGAGGGTTGCTACTAAAATAATTAATGGGCTTCATTATAAAGCATATGAGGACAGACTTAAGGATCTTAATATGTACACCTTAGAGGAAAGGCGGGATAGAGGTGATATGATTGAGATGTTTAAATACCTCCATGGCATAAATGTTCAGGGAGAGAGCCTCTTTCAATTGAAAGCAAGTTCTGCTATGAGGGGACATGGGATGAGGGTGAAGGGAGATAGATTCAGGAGTGATATGCGGAAATATTTCTTTACAGAAAGAGTAGTGGATCCATGGAATAGTCTCCCAGTGGAGGTGGTAGAGATGAGGACAGTAACTGAATTCAAAAAAGCATGGGACCAACACAGAGGATCTCTAAAGGTAAAAAGTGGACTGTTGTAGTTGTTGTTATGGAAGGACAGACTAGATAGGCCATGTGGTCTTTTTCTGTCATCATGTTTCTATGTTTCTATGTTTACTGCCAGCCTGACGGGAAGCTGCCTTTGATCATGGTATACCATACAATCTTTCTCTATAAAAAGAGGTCTTCCCCTACCATTACTCACTAGTAAGAAAAGCCCTCCCATTTTCTAGAAAGCTCAGGAAGGCATTAAGAGGTCATACATACAATAATCCATATGTATATTACTTGTTAGTTTAGTCTTTGATTTTAATGGTGATCTGCCTATGTTTGTTGTTTTACAGTCGTATACAATAAAGCATATTGACATATAACCATGACATTTTAGATGAAACATAACCAGCATTAGTAAGAATGGCTATGGAAAGCATTTCTCTCATCAGATGTCATGTGAGCTAATGGCAACAGCCCCAGTGGTAAATTGTTCGGGGTCAACAGCTCTTCCTGTAGAAAGGTAAACACAGAAACATAGAAACATGACAGCAGAAAAAGACCACATGGCCTATCTAGTCTGCCCTTCCATATCAACTACAAGAGTCCCCTTTTTGCCTTAAGAGATTTTCTGTGTTTGTCTCATGCATTTTTGAATTCACAACAGAGAAAATACAAGCACAGGACAGGAATAATCAATTCTTTTCTCTACTAGATATGTTTATTTATAGCCGCACGATATGACTTCACTTATTAAGCACAGTTGTTAACTGAGACCTGTGATAAGGAAGCTTATCATAGCTCAGGAAGGAGCTATAGAAAAGGTGACGTGACTCTGAACAAGCAACCTGTCAGTTCTGGTAGAAATAAGAAAACAGAATTTTGCCATAAAAGACTACCAGTTCCAGAATGCACCAGGTTTCCAACAGCCATTAGAGGAGCTGAAGTGGGGAAACGTGTGTTCAATCAGGAGGGCTATGAGGTAATCCCCAAGCACTCATCTCAAAGGGCAGGGCCTGATTCAGCACAGCTGCGCTGTGCTAGGGTGGAGCACTCATCAAAGCAGAATAAAGGTAGAGTTTATTCTACAGAGAATTATCCTCCTCATCCTCAGTTTCATCTGGGAGATCCTCATCCTCAGAATCAGCTTGGATATCCTCAGCTTGGAGGTCTTCATCATCTGGAGGATCATCAGAAGCAGAAGCCAGAGCGGACGGACAGAAAAGGCAAGAAACCCTTTGGAAGAAAGAAGAGAAAAGCATTTGGGAGGTCTAAAGGAGCCCAGAGCAGTACGTATACTGGAAGGCATTCCAAGGGCCAGCATACACCATCGGACTGGGGAAAGCCAGAGGAATGGTGCTGCAGGGCTAGGAATCTCCAGACGGTACCTGTGAGGGAGACGGCTGCACGTGGAAGGGACCCTAGGACCCGTGCCAGAAGGTATGTGAAGAGAGATCCAGTGTCCAGGGATCTGGATTGGAAGGCTGGACATAAAAACTGGACTACATACTGACCAGGCTATTTAGAGAGGAACTCTAACAGCAATGGAAGCTCAGGTATGAACACTGATCTATGCCCTAGCTATAACCTTGAAAGACAGCAGGGAAACAAGTATTCTCCTGAAAGTGCTCCGTTGAGAAATTCCTCTGTGCCAATCCATGATATTGAACCGATGATTGTTGAGGAAGGGGGAGAAGTCTTAGATACAGGCTGTGAATATATGGATTGCTCTCTGTCTAAACTCCTTTGGTAATTTTCTGTTACAAAGTACAGCAACCATCACAAAGAAATACAAACTGGTTCTTTAATCTACTCAGAAAAGCTCCCGAAGTAGGATTTGAGCCACGCCGTAGAAAGCAAGCCAGCTAAGGGGTTTCAGCTGGGTAACTGCTAGCAATTGAGCCTTACCTAATTGCTTGTGAGCTCTGAGGGAATCACTTCTGAGTCTATGTGGGAAGATATAAGAAGTTAACCTGAAAAGAACAGTTTTTCCCTTCTTTGTGGATTTTGTTTGTTGTTTGATACACTGCTAAGAAAATATTAGCTAAAGCTTACAGAAAAGACCAGTTTGTTACCAACCAGGTCTTTATTCTTTTCATTTGATTGCCTGACAAGTTCAACTGTTGTTTTCCTGATTTTGTTTTTCTAAGTTTAACACTGAAAGCAAGTATCCTGTTTTATGTGCTACCAAGCATATCTGTGTTGGGAGAAATAACCCCATAAATAAATATCTTATTGGCTTTACACTCAAGCACAACTAATTATTGTGAGCAGCTGTGTCTGGTGTGAATGAACTGCATTTCCCACAATCCCTTGCAAATCATATTGATATATGCACTTGCCAAGTCTGTGAACATTCTCACCCAGGCAGCCGTCTGACAAATGGCGTAGTTTTTCGGATTGCTTTTGCGCAAAGGGATTTACTTGCTAAGGATTACAACTCAAGTCTGAAGGAAAAGACAGTTCAAGCTTAAAAGGTGAAAGAAAAGATTTTCCCTCAACTGCACTTTGGAGGAGAGGTGGTTGTTCCATGTAGCTGTTCCAGGAAGAAAAGACCCTTTGCAAAGCTGGATTCATCACTGGCATAAGGTAACAAGTACCTGGGCATGTCTAGTGGTGGATGGGAGTAAGGCAGAGGGGTAATTGAAAAAAAAAGAAAGTAGAAAAAACACCTGTTTGGAAGGTGGTGCAATGTGGGTTTTTTTTTGTGTCTTCTTGCAGGGATCAAGATGGATCCGAGGGAACTAGCTGATTGGATGGCAGCCCAGTTTAGCAGGCAACAGGAGCTAGCACAGCAGGCTCAGGACACTGCTATGAAAGCCTTAATGGACCAGCAGAGGCCAGTGCTTGATCTGGTGCAAGCCCTAGTTAAACTGCAGAACCAAAGTGGACCAGATGCAAGATCAGCAGTAAATACTGGTACACCACATGTGGACAGTGTGGGACTCAATCAGGGAATTGGGGCATTTCGTTTTGGGAAGCTAACTCCAGATGATAATGTTGATGATTTTCTAGAGTCTTTTGAAAGAATGGCACAAGCATTAGCATGGCCTGAGACCCAGTGGGCAGTAAGGCTGGCAGCCTCATTAACTGGAGAGGCGCTTGCAGCTTTTAGAGCAATGCCAGCAGCCCAGGCTTTGAATTATAAGGATGTAAAGGCTGCTATTAGAGATCGCCTAGGATTGTCTATTTCAGAGTATAGGCGAATGTTTAGAGCTACTACCTTAAGAGTGGGTGAAACACCCAGGGCTCTGAGTCAGAGAATCAGAGGATTAGCTGTAAAATGGTTGGAGCCTGAGCAAAAGACGGTAGAAATGTTATTAGACGTTATTATGCTTGAACAATTTATGTCTGCGGTGCCTAAAGATTTGCACACTTTCCTTATACAGCAAAATTGCCAAAATCTTGGAGAGGCAACCATGCTAGCAGAGAGATTCTTGGAAGCCACGCAGGCTTGCCATAGAATGGGTGGCCCTCTGAAGATGGGTGCTGAGGCAAGCTGTGCTGTATCAGAAAAGAAAATAATTAAAAATGTTTCTGAAAATAAATGTACTGTGCCAAACCGGATGACACAGTGGAATAGAAAGAAATGTTTCAAGTGTGGAAAATGGGGACATTTAGAAAAGGGATGCCAGACACACACTAGCTTAATGGGTGTGGATTTAAAACAGCCCAAAGAAGGATTTCTTTTGATGGTTGATGTGCAAGGAATTACCACAAATGCTTTGTTAGACTCTGGGGCAGACCAGAGTATGATGTCAAAAAGGCTTTGGAAGAGAATAGAGGCCCAAGAAGGATTTGTGCCTAGAACCCCTGAAAGCCAAGTTCACATCAGATGCATTCATGGTGCTGCAACATCATATCCCACCTATAGGCTAAAGGTTAAGTGCCTGGGGGAACAAGAGGAAGTCCTGTTAGCAGTGGTGCCTAGGCTACCCTTTGATTTGGTTCTAGGAAAGGACTGGCCAAGATTTAAGCAGGGTCTAGTGGAAGGGCTAGGAAAGAAGGAGGGAGAAGGAATAATGGAAATAGCTCCCGGGCCTTTCTTTGGAAGTCCTCAGTCCCTAGCTAAAAAGATGGTTAAGCTTCCAGAAGGCCAAACTATAGGTAATAAGAGGGGCCTTGTATCCACCCGCTCGCAGGCTAAGGTAGAGAGCCAGCAGAAGGAGGAGGGGGAGCAGGCAGAGTTATTAGGAGACTTACCCTCTCATGATGATTTAATAACTCCATCATCTGGTAAAGTAAGAAAGTTGAAAGCACAAAAGCGGCGTGAGAGACTTTGCAGAGCACAGGGTAGGGCTGAGATGTTAGCTGGTCAAAGTTTACCCTGGGTGCCAGCTGAGTTAGTGGCAAAGTTTCCTAACTTTCCACAAGAACAGTGAGCTGATCAAGCTCTCACCCAAGCTTTTAAGTATGCTCAGGAGGTCCGGGAGGAATTGCCCAGATTCAGACTAGATAATGAAATATTATATAGAGAGAGTCAGGACCCCAGAAATGGGACCATACGTAAACAGTTGGTGGTACCCACAACTTTCAAAGGGCTAGTACTTAGATTAGCACATGATCATCCAGTTGGAGGTCATAAAGGGATGCAAGGAACGCTGGATCAAATACTTATGCGTTTTTACTGGCCAGGTATTTTCAAAGAAACTGCCCAGTTTTGTGCTGCATGTCCAGCGTGTCAGCAAGTTACAGCGGCTCACCCACCGGTGGTGCCTTTGATTCCCATGCCAGTTATCACAGACCCAATTGGTCGCATTGCCATGGATATTGTAGGCCCATTAGTCAAAACGCCCCGAGGTTTCCAATACATCCTAGTTATGGTAGATCAGGCAACAAGGTTTCCCTGGGCCATACCATTGAGGAATGTTTCTGCAAAAACAATAGCTTTAGAGCTAGTAAAATTGTTTTGTGAAGTGGGATTTCCAAGAGAGGTGTTGACTGACAGAGGTCCAATTTTGTATCCAAATATTTGGCCCAGGTCTGGGATGCCTTTGGCATTCATCACGTGAAAACCTCAGCCTACCATCCACAATCAAACGGTTTGGTGGAGAGATTCAACCAAACACTCAAACAAATGTTGAGAAGGGGGTTAGCAGGAGAGGTAAAAGAATGGGATATGTTATTGTCCTTTGCCTTATATGCCTGCAGGGAAAGAATTCAGGTGTCCCTAGGTGTAACTCCATATGAATTGATGTATGGAAGGGCTCCACGGGGTTTGTTAGATATTTTGAGGGAACAATGGATTGATCCTGAACCAGGAAGTCAGGAAGTGCCACAGTTTCTACGTGACTTGAGAGCACGTTTGAAAGGACCTCGCAGGTTGCTGAGAGGAACCTGCAGGACAGTCAAGTGCGCCAGAAAGGGTGGTATGATAGGAAGGCCAAAAGCCGCCAATTAAGCATTGGTGAAAAGGTTTTGGTTCAAGTAGCAGGAACTGCCCCAAAATTTGAAGTACAGTGGAAAGGGCCATGGAAGGTTGTTAAACAAGTGAGCCCAGTGTCTTATATGGTAGAAAATGCAAGAGGGCGTAGGCAGACCTACCATATTAATGTACTTAAGTCTTGGAAGGAGAGGCCTGTAAATAATAATGACTCTGAAGCCAGTCAGGAAGTAAGTGAGCTTCAAAAAGATAGCACTCTCGTAGGTATTACGGACTGTAGGAAAGAAGTTTCACCAGTAAAACCAGTCCGTAATAACTTAAGCAGGGGGGTATGTGATAAGAAAGCTTATCATAGCTCAGGAAGGAGCTATAGAAAAGGTGAAGTGACTCTGAACAAGCAACCTGTCAGTTCTGGTAGAAATAAGAAAACAGAATTTTGCCATAAAAGACTACCAGTCCCAGAATGCACCAGGTTTCCAACAGCCATTAGAGGAGCTGAAGTGGGGAAACGTGTGTTCAATCAGGAGGGCTATGAGGTAATCCCCAAGCACTCATCTCAAAGGGCAGGGCCTGATTCAGCACAGCTGCGCTGTGCTAGGGTGGAGCACTCATCAAAGCAGAATAAAGGTAGAGTTTATTCTACAGAGAATTATCCTCCTCATCCTCAGTTTCATCTGGGAGATCCTCATCCTCAGAATCAGCTTGGATATCCTCAGCTTGACTTTTGCACTTGATACAGGGAGCGGATCCCGAAACGTGCATGTCGTGCTTCATGCTTGGTTGCTGTGGTGGGTCATGGATTGTGACGCTTCATATGTTACTAAGTTAAGTACCTGTTTCTGATCTCTTGAGGCAGGCATAAGTAGGAGCCAGAAAAATATCCTTTTTTAGCAAGACCAATGGACTAACACTGTTGAGACCTGTCTGCCCAGAAGGTATGAGTATTTAGGGCACGAGGATGGAATAGGACAGTTGGTCTGGATAAAGGCAGAGTGGGTGTATTCTCCTAAAGACCTGTACTTGGATCATTTTCTGTCTATTTACTTTACGGCCATGGTTTCAGAAGAAATGGTTCGTTGGATGGCAGAGCAGACTTGACTCCAGAATGAGGCGATGAATCGGAGAATTATCCAGATCCTCGAAACACAGGTGCAACTTAACCAGCTGCTCTTCCAACTACTGCAGGTACAAACTCAGGAACTTAAGAAACTCACCAATGGGATGATTGGATCAACAAGGACACTGAAACCTGAGTTGGGCCCAATTTAGGGATGTGTTGCAATGGGAGGACTGGAGGGGACCCAGACCTTCAACTTAGCAAAAATGGGTCCTGGGGACAATCCCGAAGTGTACATTCTGACATTTGAAGGGGTGGCTGCATGTTAAGACTGCTGCCTATCACCTACAAACAGATGGCCTCATCGAGCAGTTTAACCAGACCCTGATATAAATGGTTAGAAAAAGTATAGGCGATAGAAGTTGGACATCGGAGTAAGTGATTCCATTTGTCCTGTTTGCATATAGAGAAGTTCTCCAAGCTACAATGAACTTTTCCCAGTTTGAGCTTTTAATGGGGAGACAACCCAGGGGACTCTTGGATGTGGTACAGGAAGCCTGGGTAGGAATGAAAAGAGGGAAGAGGGTTAGAGCCTGTAATTGAACAGGTTACCCATTTGAAAACCCAATTAAGAACCTCCTTCCAGTGGGCTAACAAACATTTGAGGAAAAAACAAGAGAAACAAAAGATCTATTATGACAAGCAGGCACGGGAGAGCAGTCAGCCCAGCAGACTTGATATTAGTTATGCTGACCACTTCCAATAAGAAGCTGTTAGCCCAATGGAGAGGCCTTTTTAGTGTGTGCTGGAAACTGGGCCCTGTAGATTATGAAGGAAAGCAGCGGAAGGGGAAGGTATAGCCTTCCACATCAATTTGCTCAAACCCTGGGTGTGTCAGGAGAGGCAATGAGCAAAAGTAAGTGAAGAGGAAGAGGACCTGGGTCCAATGATTGCCTAGACGAAGGACTCCACGGAGGTCTCAGTAGGAAGTGAGTTGATGGGAGACCAGAAGAAACAGGTGAAGCACCTGTTAGCTCAGTTCCTGGATGTATTCTCTCTCATGCCTGGGAGAACCCATCTTGGAATTCACAGAATTATCACCTGGGATGGCAAAATCATAAGGCAATGGCCATACCGCATTCCCCAGGCCAAACAAAGGGAGACTGAAAAAGAGGTAGAGGATACGCTGCACTTAGGGGTCATCAAAGAGTCCAACAGCGAATGGTCTAGCCTGATAGTCCTAGTGCCCAAACCTGACAAAACCACTAAGTTCTATATTGATTTTCGGCAAGTGAATACCATCTCGACTTCTGATGTCTACCCCATGCCCAGGATAGAAGAACTGGTAGAGCAGTTGGGAGGGGCTATATATATTTCAACCCTTGACCTTGCTTAGTAAGTATACCCTAGTGCTGTGGCTGGCGGAAGAGAACTGACTGAGTCCGTCACTGTCTTGGTTTCTTTAAAAGCAGCCTGTTTGTCAACATCATCGTGATTTCCGGTGGCACTTGGCAAGTTTGATGATAGTGCCTTGCAGTCCAGAAATTGCCCACTGGACATGTATTTGATAGCAGTAATGTAGAGCTTTAAAAGTGAGGTAGATAATCTCAGTTTAAGATCTGTAGGACAGTGGAAGCCAATGATGCTGAGATAGAAGAGGGGTGATATGATCCCTAATATAGCAGATGGCAATTCTCTCTGCAGCTGCGCTCTGTAGTATCCGCAAACTCTGTTAGTTCTTTAGAGACAGTGAGCCCATGTGAGATACTCTATCCCTGTTCCACATTTTAAGATATCAAATAAGTCCAAAAATTAATGATGCTAAAGATTATTTTTATAAAAGTTTTATACTGCTTTATCATTTCAGTCAAAGTGGTTTACACTGTAACTTAAACTTTATAATGTACATCAAAAGGAATGTTGCTAACTTGGATTTTTCTGAGGCAGTGGAGGGTTAAGTGACTTGCTCAAGGTCACAAGGAGTGCTAGTGGGAATTGAACCCTGGTCTCTTGGCTCCCAAGCCAATGCTCTAACCATCTACCTTTGTTGGGTGCTAGTAATTTGCTATTTTATGCTGACTAAAAAAAGGTACCATAAGAAATTAATGGCCGAGATTAAAGAAATCAGATGTATCATTTCAAACTGTAAGTGGAAGCATTTGGTGTTACCAAGCTGGCTTGAAGGCATAAATCCATTATTCATTTATAACCATTAGTTAGACATGAACTGATAAATTCATATTGAACTGAACAGAATTGATTCCTTTTATTTATTTATTTAGCTGTATTTATATCCCGCTTTTCACCGGGTCAAAGCGGTCAATTGGGAGATACATTTAACACAAGGGGATATGAGACACATACGCTAATACTTACAGGGAACATGGGCAATGGAGGGTTAAGTGGCTTGCCCAAGACCACAAGGAGTACCTATAGGACTAGAAATCCCAGTCCCTCCGGCCTGAGATTGCTGTCCCCAGGTGGGACTTGAACCCCCGGCCCTCTGGCCTGAAGTACCTTGTCCTAACCACTAGACCACTCCTCCCTTCCTTGTCCTAACCACTAGGCCACTCCTCCCTACCTTGTCCTAACCACTAGGCCACTCCTCCCTTTTACCCTCAAGACTCCATCTTTTTATTCTCCGAAGGCTGCATTCTAACTTCTTATTGATTTCTGCTTTGTATTTTTTTCGAACATTTGCTTTCAGAAGGTAACATCTTGGATCTGTGGTTACTGAAATGACTAAGGTGACATGGCTATGACCAGGCTTACTGCACACATGGATGTATCCTGTCACTTCTGAAAGGAGAACATGAACCACAGGAAGATGATTTGCTGTGTTTCATTTTGTGAAAAGCTAAGAGAGAAAAAGGTAATGTGATTCCCCTTGATCAATGTTTTCAAGAGCTGTTTGCATCCATTTGTTTTATATAGCGCTGCAAGGATAATCTTTGCATTAGAGAATGCACATCGGTCTTGATTCACTGGATTCATGGCTTAGATAAAATCTATCGCTGGAATATAATCCCCCTCTTTAGCAAATTATTTTTTAAAGTTATATTTATAAAAATGTGCTTGCCAGATGGGAGCATAGTGTACTTCTCAGGTCCGCTATGCTAACACTGTTTCTGTGGGATTTAAGGACATCCTATTGCTATCAGCTTCATTCTAATCTCTCTGACTGCCTTATTTCCTCCCCTCCCCTTCCCCCCCCCCCCCTGCTAACTGGAGTGACATGCACATTTGGAATATGAGTAATGTAACAAAACTAAACATTTTTTGACTCTGACATTACCATGGAGAAAGGGCATTATACAAAGCGATGCCAAAACACACATTTTCCACTAGGCAGAGCTGCAGTTGCCAAAAGGTACTGAGCTGACCTCCACCCTGGCGGCACAGCCTGAACAGTAGCGTCTCGGTAGGGTAGGCTTTCATTAGCACGCATCTGGTTAGTGTGCCATAAAAAATGGAGTGCTCGCTGAATCGATCTAATGCACATTAACCTATGGACTGACGTGTGTTAAGTTGATTAGCGCACATCAAACAATTCTAATGTGAGATTTTAAAGTTTTATAAACCATAGATATGTGAAATGAACTGAAAAAAGTCCGACAACTGGGGAAAAAGCCCAGTCAAGCTGAATACTTTTGCCTTGTGCACCTCAGGCAGCTTCCCATCAGATCCGCCACACGGGACTGGGCTGATGGTATTTGTGGTCCAATGGGGTGCTGGCGCTCCCACGGATGTAGCAACAGTCCTTTTTCACTGTGGTACTTCCTCGGATGAGGGTCATCCTCCAGCCATGTTAGATCTATAGAAAAGGTTAATCTGTCCCTGACCATGCCCATTTTAGCCTCTTTTTTCAACCATATCAATTTCTAGCTTTATATGAATCAACAGAAAAGTAAAGGTTCTGAACTTATAAAGCGTGCTTTAAGAAAAAGTATTACAAACCACTGGGTAGTATACACCTTTTGAATCTATCTTTTTTCAGAAAATGTCTTTGTCAAAATTATAAATTCTGGGTCAATTGCTCATGCAGTGCACTCACATGGAGCGGACCTGGTTTGATTTCTGGGTGGAGAAATCTTTACCAGTTCAGCCATGACCAGAGAGGCTGTTCCAGACTTCACTTAAAGTTGACAGATAGCACTCTCCATTGAGGAGTCGTACAGTTTTCCCAGGAGCCCTGTTGTAGTTTCTGGTCAAAGATTTATGCTGCGGTGGATGTGCTATATAAAATGCAGCATGGGATAATAAAGACAGTAGTTTCTGGTACAGGATCCTCATTTCATCAGCTGCAAAGTTTAAGACCTCTCTGTAGGCTACTAAATTTAAGTGATTTAAGAAAGTCATCCAATCTCTGATAACTTCTAAGGTTGACTATTGCAATGCTTTACATATTGAGCTTCCAAAAACACTACACACAGATTGCAGAACAACGTGGCCAAGTTAGTGCCAGGCCTGAATCCCTAGGACATGACTACCAGTAGGTTCAAGATTTTACATTCGCTTCTGGTAGTTTTTCATTCTCATTTCAAACTTTTCTTTATAGTCTTGAGAGCAATGACTGTAATTAGGCCCTGTTAATCTTTCTGAGAGAATGTCCAGTTATATTTGAGCAAGATGACGACAATTTTGCTTAATATTGGAGAGATCTGCAGGTACCTTCACCTTTAGCCTCCAGTACCATTGCTTCCTTCTGGTTTACTTTTGTTTATGATGCCTCAACCTCCCCTCCCTTGTCAAATGTAACTGTGACCCTGACCCGTAATTGGAGTGCCTTTAACTCAGTTTCTAACTTATCATTATCCGAGTTGTTAACTATCATGAAAGCCACTAAATCTTATCTTGATCCTATGCCTTCCTACTTGGCACATAAACTTCTCTGAGGTCTCAATTTGTTTGCAACAACATTGATTAACAATAGCCTGGAGTTGGGTATCTTTCCCACTTTGTGGAAACATGTAGTTGTCCGTCCCACTCTTAAGAAATTGGAAGCAGATCCCACTGACTTATCTAATTTCCATCCAGTCTCTAATCTTTCATTTATGTCCTAAGTTGCTGAAAAGATAGTCCATTCTCAGCTTGCTAAGTTCATAGATAATTCCAGTATTCTTCATCCCTGTCAGACAGGCCTTTGTACTGAGTGCTGGTAAACTTCTCATCTTGGTCTCTCTCAATCTCAGTTCAGTGTTTGACCTGGCTGATCATCAGATGGTAATTGCTCACCTATCGGAGATTAGCATCCAGGGCTCAGGACTAAATTGCTTTTCCTCCAATCTTATCAATGCATTTCTCGGTATACAATGGCACTTCTTGTTCTAAAGTAGTACCCCTTCCATAGAGGGAACTACAAGGTTCTGTTCTTGCACTCTTCTTATTGAACATCCTTTTAGTTCCACTGGCTACGCGAGTACAAGGCCACAACTGAAGTGAACTTTACTTTGTTGATTATTTGCAAGTTGTGTCTTATGTTAGACCTCACTCCAATGAATATCTGCCTCACAGCAGTTGCTTCATGGCTCTCCACCAAATGTGCCACTATGTGGTTCTGTGATAAACCTCCTCTACCACAACTGAATCTCATGATCAGTGACCAGCAGATATCATTATTCTCCTCTATCAGAATCCTAGGTGTTCAGTTTGATTCCCTCCTCACTTTTTGCAGCCATGTCTTCCTTGTGACTTAAACTTGCTTCTCATCTTTATGTCACATTCACTCCCTCAGGAACATTTTGGACAAGAGAAATTTACATGTACAGACTCATGCCTTTGTGCTTAGATGGTTAGACTACTGTAATTCTCCTCTTATTGACTCAGCCTTTGCACCATTTGAAGACTACAAATGATTCAAAAAACTGCTCATGACCATGTTTCTCCTTATTTAACTAGGCTTATATACCACTTTTCAACCAGTCAAAG
This sequence comes from Ichthyophis bannanicus, assembly GCA_033557465.1. Taxonomy (NCBI): domain Eukaryota; kingdom Metazoa; phylum Chordata; class Amphibia; order Gymnophiona; family Ichthyophiidae; genus Ichthyophis; species Ichthyophis bannanicus. The sequence continues at coordinate 1,855,183,393 of CM066031.1, forward strand.
CAGTGCACATTCAGGTACCGTATATATATATTTTTTTCCCTTGTCCCCAAAGAGCTCTCAATCTATGTTTTTGTTTTTTGTACCTGTGACAATGGTAGGTTAAGTGGCTTGCCTGGGAAGCACCTGTGGCACTAGGAACCACAGTCCTTCCAGCCTAAGTTTGCTATCCACTAGCAGGATTCATACCCTTGGCCTTCTAGCCTGAGGTAACATACCCTAACCACTAGGCCACTCCTCCTTTATTAAATTTAGTTGGTTCCCTGTTTAAACTATCAGTGCCGACCCATAGAGCTCTCTAATCAGAATCATTCCATACCTGTTTAACTATTAATTCCTTACCATCCTACAAGGTCCCTGTGCTCTTCATCCAGTAACACGTTTGTTATTCCCTCATTTAAAGTAATCCATCTTGAAACTACAGGTCAATCAGAGTTTTCCTGGTTAGCTTCATCCCTATGGAATTCCCTGCCCCCATACCTCAGAACTGAAGCTGCCTTATCAAAGTGTAAATGGACCTAGGGTTGCCAACTGGCTCCAGATGCGCCCGACAGGCTTGCTCCAGTCCTAGGTTTACCCCATTGCATGCAGTTACTTGTAGTTTTCCTTTTCTAATGGAGTGCAATGGAGAAATCAGAACCACATATCCCTGCATGCAATGAGGTAAACCCAGGAATGGATCGAACCTGTCGGGCGCATCTGGATCCAGTTGGCAACCCTAAATGGACCTCAAGTATACAGAGCTTACATAGCTTCCCGCAAGCAGAGCCTATAGTAACCTAAGGTTGCTGAGCCGGGATTGCTCTTATGTCATCACGGTCTATTATCAGCTCCCAATAATATGTAAGAGCAGTCTTAGGTTACAACAGTATAACCTCTGCTTGCTGGAAGCTGTGTAAGCCCTATATACGTGAGGCCTATTTTTACAAAAAAGAAATGTTTTTACAACTGGCTTTATTCGGGGGTTTTGCTGTGTTTATGGTATGACTATACTTTCCCCCTGTATCTAAGAGACACTTGTTTTCTGATATTTTTATCAAAGTTTAAGGCAAAGCTAAAAGCACTAATTTTCTTTCAAGCTTTTTTTCACTACCTGGAGGTTAAAGGGGTCATTTTAAAAGCCTTAGTCAAGATTTGGCCATCCGAAAACATGTCTAAATCATGGAGACAACCCCAGAACCATCTTACAAATGGCTTTTAGAGACGTCCCCAATGCATGGATGTCCAGGTAGGCAGGAGACATGTCTGGGGCAGTGCAATGGACCTAGATGATGCCCCTGCTAGATTTTAGAAATGTCTGGGATGTCTACAACCTGTCCATATTTAAACCTGCTCCAGGCACTAATTGGCATTGGAAAAGTGCTTGTTTGGGCCATAAAACATCCAGAGGGTGTAGAGAAAATGGTATGTCGCCTTCCCCATTACTCTGCACAATCACAATGGAAGCAGCAGTGGGATTTGAACCCTGACTTCTCTAATCCTAGCACACTATTTTAACCTTTAAGCTAATCCTGGATAACACTGAACTTGGGGATATCTATGTAAACACCCCCCCCCCCCCTCACACAACCATATCGAGCACATCCACATTTGTGAAATCGTGCCTGAACTTGGATGTGTCTGCTACGTTTTTTCAGCTGTTCTGGCTTGGACTTCCCAGATTGCGCCTGGCCGTCATTTGTAAAATATGCCTTCACCTAATCATTACTGTGCTAGCGAATCTGTGGTCAGAGCTAGTGCTGGACACGACTGCTATTCTTCACTTGTGCTGTTACCTCTTCTCCATCCTTTTGTTACCCTCCTTTTTCCTTTCCTCGTGTACTATTATTACACTTATATTATTGAAAACTGCTTTGCTGTTATCTTTGATAAGGTGGTATATAAAGAAACCCAATAATGTGAAGTAAAAAAGTAAAGATCTTTAAGAAATTAAGAGGAAATTCTTCTTAAATGATAAATCCCTAAAGTGGTTAAAGTTTGAAGTACTTAGAATAAGAACATAAGATATGCGATACTGCATCAGACCAAGGGTCTATCAAGCCCAGTATCCTGTTTCCAACAGTGGCCATTCCAGGCCTCAAGTACCTGTCGGATTCCCAAAGGTATACACCTTCCATGTTGCTCATCCCAGGGATATGCAGTGAATTTCCCCAGTCCTCATTACATAGTAACATAGCATATGACGACAGATAAAGCCCAATATGGTTAATCTAGTCGACCCAGTAAGGTGGCTAGAGTAGGTGTACCTGCCGCTCCGTGCAGGTCACCCCCTTCTATGCCTCTGATTAGGGTTGCACCCGCCGCTCTGTGCAGGTCACCTCTTTCTATTTATTGGAGTATAAAACATAGTTAAGTTTATTTTGATTTTATCCTCTTGCTATAAAGGGATCCACTGTGCTGTCCCATTCCATTTTGAGTTCTGTCATTGTATTTTTCCCCACCACCTCCATTAGGAGGACATTCCAAGCATCCACCACCCTTTTAGTGAAAATTTTTTTTCTGACATTGTAGCTTCATCATAAACCCTCTAGCTTTAGAGCTTTCGCTTCTTTGAAAGAGGTTTGTTTGTTCATTAATACTCTTTAAGTATTTAAAGGTCTGTATCATATCTCCTCTGTCCCTCCTCTCTTCTAGGATATACATATTTAGGTCTTCAAGTCTCTTCTTATACATCTTCTGGCACAGGCTTTAAATCATTTTGATCGCCTTCCTCTGAACTGTTTCAAGTCTTTTTATATCTTTTGAGAGATATGGTCTTCAAAACTGAACACAATATTCCAAGTGAGGCCTCACCAATGACTTGTGCAGGGGCATTAATACCTCCTCCTTTCTGCTGCTTATTCCTCTCCGTATGCAGCCCAGTATCCTTCTGGCTTTGGCTACTGCCTTGTCACATTGTTTTGCCACCTTGAGATCCTCAGGCACTATCACTCCAAGGTCCTTCTCCTGGTCTATGAACTATTTGAGGAGATCCATAAAACTATGATACTCCTTTGACACGGCATTCCTTGCGAAATAAGGAGCATATTTACTAAAGTGTGCTACTGGGTAGCGCGGGATATAGCATGGCTAAATTGTTAGCATATGGCGCGATAATTGGGAGTGCGTGCCAAAAAGGAATTGAATATCCGGGGTCACCACGCTGCCACACAGCGCAGAAGCTAACCATGCAGCGACGATATTCAGCTGCTGCCCAGTTAGTTCCAGCAGTGAGTTAGGATAGCTTTTGCTACTCCTAACGTTTGCTACTGATGAATAATCAGACAGCAGCTGAATATCATTGCTGCACGGATATCCTTGGGTGCCACCTTTGGAATATCCCCAACACGCCCCAATGCTAACCGCTTAGCATTGGGGCGTATAGAGGCATTACTCATGGATATTCGGTGTCACTAACCTTGTTAATGCCACTGAATACCCCACTTAGGGGCATTTACATAGTTTTCATCTCTGTAAATGCCTTTGAATATCGGGCCCAGCATTTTCTTTTAATACAATCTGCTCAGTCTAGTTCTTCTGAATTACTTCAGTCAGTTACCTAAGTGTCAGAGGAAGTATGGCAAGTCTCCATGATCCATACTTCCTTGAGTAACATATTAGAAATTTTGGGCCCAGCAGAGGATAAAACCTAAAGGTGATCCAGAAAACGTCAGACTGGTGAGCTTGATATCTGTACCAGTCAAAACCATTATAAACAACAAAATTACTGAACATGTAGATAGTCATGGACTAATGCAGGAAGCCAGCATGGATTTAACCAGGGAAAATCTTGTCTCAGTAATCTTTATATTTTTTGAAGGTATTGTCATGACAGCGTCCCCTGGTGGCCAATGGCGGTAAGGGCACGCTGCACATCACACTTATTTTTCAAGGAGCGTGGGGTATTTAAGGCCAAGTGCAGATTGGTCTTATGGATTTTAGCTCCTTGTGAACTCACAATAATTAAGCCACGAGTGTAGGGAAACAAGGCTTTTATTTCCCCTCCGTGCAAAGGTTCATTAAGACAAATAGAAATCAAAGAATGTCCTTTTATCAAGGTCCCAGTAATAAACAGGCAAACCAACTGTTGATATCTTCACAATTGGGTGCAACGGATAAATGGAGGAATTCAATTCATTCCAGGGTAAAACAAACTAAACAAGGCTTCTTCTTATTTACAATGTCGCTATGGATTCCAGGCTAGTAGCCATACACAGACTGCAATCCATAGCCTCTTCCTGAGGAATGGGAATAGTATCTGCACCTTCTATCTCCATAGATTCTGCTTCACTAGTTTACCCCTCAGAGCAAACGCTGTCCCTGGATGTTACAAGTTTACATGGACTGTCTCTGGTATCTCGACTCCAATAAGACTGTGCTCTAAAGTCTTTTGGTATTTCTTTAAACCGCTCTGGTTTCTTTCCTCTTCTTACAAACTGTGGTTCAATTTTAGCAGTGCTTTTAGGAGTTAAGCTTTCTCTAACAGGAATAAAGCCACCATACCTTGAGTTCCTGTAGCTTGAAGCTCTTGAGCCTTCTCTCTCAAGAATGTCTCTCTGACAACAGGTTTTCTGTCGGTAGCTCCTGGGGAGTGCTGGACTTCCTGAAAGCTTAGGAAAACCTGGCGAGGATTCACCAGCCCTATACTTCAGTGAAAAAGTAGCTTTGCTAGAAACTCCTTTCTTTCTAGTACCTAGTGAAGCTTGTTCAGCATACTCCAATGACTGCAGGCTTTCCCCCAAGCCTGGCTCTCTGTATAGTGGACACAGGAACGTTGCTTAAGCAGGGAGTGGCACACCCTCCAGCCTGACTACTTTCCTTAGCAGACTCCCTCTGAACAGTGGCTCCCGTAGCATGGCCCCTCTGAACTCTATCTCTGTGAATTCTGTCCTTTTGGGCTTGCTCAGGAAGGATTCCTTCCTTCAGGATTCTCCTTCCTTCTACAGCCATGCTTTCTGTTCCTTCTCTTCCATCTGCTGCTTCTCACGCTGCTCCAGCTTTTCTCGCTGTTCTTCCTCCTTTGCTGGCATTAAGCTTCCGTTTATAAAGGGATTTTTCCTTTGAATCTTCCGGGCTTACTTCCAGGTGCAACTGGTTAGCTCTCCTACCCTCATTAGCCTCTGTAGGATCATTCCTGCCCCCTCTAGCTGTGCTTTGAGGTAATTGCACATCTAGAGCTCTGTGAGAAACAGGGTTTCTTTTCAACTCTGCATCTTTATTAGCACCAGCCTCATGACAGTATGAATAAACAGAAAGATGAAGGTTTGCCGGTTGATCTGGTGTATCTCGATTTTCAAAAAGTCTTTGACAAGATCCCTCAGAGAGACTCTCGTGGAAATTAGAAAGTCATGGGATAGAAGGCAGTGTACTACTGTGGATCAGGAAATGGTTAAAAAATAGAAAACAAGCATTAGGGCTAATGGCCAATTTTCTCAGTAGAGTAAGGTGAATAGTGGAGTTCCCTCAAAGAGGTGGGTTTCTAGCATGGATTTGAAAAAGGCTAGAAACATAGAAACATAGACAAATGACGACAGAAAAAGACCACATGGCCTATCTAGTCTGTCCTTCCATATCAACAACTACAACAGTCCCCTTTTTTTCCTTTAGAGATCCTCTATGTTTGTCCCATGCTTTTTTGAAATCAGATACCATCCTCATCTCTACCACCTCCACTGGGAGACTATTCCATGGATCAACCACTCTTTCCATAAAGAAATATTTCCGCATATCACTCCTGAATCTATCCCCTTTCACCCTCATCCCATGTCCCCTCGTAGCAATGTCTGTCCTCATATGCTTTATATTGAAGACCACTAACCATTTTAGTAGCAACTCTCTGTACTGACTCCATCCTGTTTATATCCTTTTGAAGGTGTGGTCTCCAGAATTGCACAGAATACTCCAAATGAGGTCGCACCAAAGACTTATACAGAGGCACTATCACCTCCTTTCTTCTGCTAGCCATTCCTCTCCCTATGCACCCAAGCATCCTTCTAGCTTTTGCCGTTGCTTTTTCTATCTGTTTAGCTACTTTAAGATCGTCAGACAAAACCACACCTAGGTCCCGCTCTTCTTTAGTGGACAAAAGTACTTCACCCCCTTTACTATATTGCTCCCTTGGATTGCTGCAGCCCAAATGCATGACCTTACATTTTTTAACATTAAATCCCAGCTGTCAAATTCTAGACCATTTTTCAAGCTTAGCTAGATCTCTCCTTATGTTATCTACACCTTCCTGGGTGTCTACTCTATTGCAGATTTTGGTATCATCCGCAAAGAGGCAAACCTTGCCCGACAGCCCTTCTGCTATATCACTAACAAAGATGTTAAAAAGAATCAGACCAAGGACAGATCCCTGTGGCACACCACTGGTAACTTCCTTCTCCTCAGAGTGAGCTCCATTTACCTGTACTCTTTGTCGCCTCCCACTCAACCAATTTCTAACCTAAGCAGTAACTTTAGGATCCATCCCTAGGGTGCTCAGTTTGTTTATAAGTCGCCTGTGTGGAATACATATTCCTCCCCTTCACCCTTGAGTCTGACAATACCACTTTTGCTCTTCCTCTTCTCACTAACATATGTGAAACATGTCTTATCCCCCCCCCCCTCCATTTTATTGCATTTTATAGAGAAGAGGCCGGACACGCTGACTTAGGTAGTTTGTTCCAAGCATCTGGAGCAGCAAGGTGGAATGAATGAAGTCTAGAGTTGGCAGTGATAGAGAAGGGTTTCAGGATCACGTACAACACACACACACTTTTCATAGCAAGTAAAGGTGTATGCACTGTTATGCAACGTTCCTGCAAAGCTGCATGGGAGTCCTTGGCCCGTGCTACTGTGGGTAGGCAGAGGAGCTGTGATAGCCTGCTTTTAGTCTCAAGGAGCAGGCAATGCCTCCTTCGTGTGACTAAAAACACGATATTGCAACAGAGCAGGCAGAGGACTCCTGCTCACCTTCACGGGAACATTGTTATATGCACTAACCTGTGCTCACACCATTTAGGAAATGTGTCAGTGCCTCAGTCCAGTTCTTATAGATCTGCCCTTTACTTGCAATTCCTTTCTGTCTAATTCTATGCTGATTTTTTTGCAATGGTTTTCTTCTTTGCTACATAGTTTCCTCTGATCTTTACTATGTATTCTCCAAAACTCTATATAGGAAAAGGCTTTGAGCTCTGTTGCAGCACATTAATGGAATTCTCTTTCAGACGAGATTAGGGTAGAGGCTAATTGCATGACTTTAAGATGACATTTAAAGGTATGTCTTCTTGTAAAATAGTAATCCTGATAGCAAGGTGAGAAATTTGGGTTAGTTTAGTTTAGTTAACTCAATTTATTTGCATACGTATTTCAATATGGATTCTTGCAACCAAATCATTAGCTTCATTCAACATAGTTTATCTGTCCGAAGGTTTAGGCTGGTGATGGGGTTGATAAATTGGCTCATGTTAGTTCCACTGAATATTTTTATTTTTAATATATTTTTCTAGCTGTCTAATAACTTGACCTATTCATTGTTCTGTTAAGCGTTGGACTTACCACATGATCACGTACAGTTACTTTCCCCCCTTTTTTTCACATGTAATATTATTATTTTAATTGATGTAATTATGATGTTTGGCATTTGATAGGTTCCCATATTAAATTGAAATCTGTAACCTGTATAGTCTCAGTCGTTTCAGTTTCTCGCCGCATCTGCATCAATGTCTCTCTTTGTCTATAAGGTTTAGTTTTCGCTTTTATCCTTTCCTCATTCTGAATCCTCTTATTTGTGGAAATAATTGGCAACAGATCATTATAGAAACATAGGCTAAGACAGCAGATAAAGATCAGAAGACGCAAGGAATCAGTTCATCCGCACTTCATAATGACGGTTCTCTGGTAAACCATTGAACGATGCTGAAAAATTTTAGTTTACTCACAACTTGGCCAGCTATAATATAAGGCTGTCCAGTAACTCGGCATTCAGTGTTAAAACAACCATTTCTACATAAGTTCCGTAAATGTTCTCTTGCTCTGTGCATTTATTATCATTTTCCCTCATATTCACTGATATATACTGTGTGCATTAAATCTTTTCCAGTGTACACAGCAGTTTTTTCTCTCAGTAAAGTACACTCCAGAGTAGAGGAGTAGCCTAATGGTTAGTGCAATAGCCTCATATCAAAGCAATCAGGGTTGGATTCCCACTGGCACTCCTTGTAACCTTGGGTGAGTTGCTTTACCCTCCATTGCCTTGCAAGAAATGGCCTGGCAATCTACTTCTGATCATACCTTGCCAAAAAAACCCAGGGGCTTCTGAGTCAGCATTGACTTAATAGCACATAAAAAAGTGCAATGAACTTTATTATATTCCAACAACATAACAAGGCTCCAAAATAAATATTGCTCCAGCCACATTTGTGGTAGAGAACATTTCTATTTGATTTTTAGCAAAAAGTTTAACTATATAAGCAAATAAAGTTTTAGACAATAATTGTAGTAGTTGATATGGAAGGGCATATAGATAGGCCATATGGTCTTTTTCGGCCATCATGTTTCTATGGGGTATGTTTACTAAACAGCGCTAACGTCGCAGCGGCGATGTTATCGCGTGATAAGTGACATTATCGTGCGATAATGTAAAATTACCGTGCGGTAATGTCACTTATAGCGCGATAACGTCTCTGGCGGCGTTAAAGCGCACAGAGGGTGGAGTAAGGCTCCCAAAAGGGCGGAGATAAGGGGTCAATGGGCGGAGAGTGGGTGGGGAGAGGCTCCAGGCACACTAAAGTTGTGAAATCAGGGTCTGAAAATTAACGCCAGTGAAAACCTCGCATTAGAGGCACATTTGCAGGAGAGAGAAACCAGTTCAGTCAGCAATGTACAGCAAAGGCAGGGAAACCAAGAAAAGTGATGGTAGTGATACATGTGCAGCAACAGCATAGTGCCCCAGTATGAAAGGGCACTATGGTGAGCCTGCAAATGGGGTACAGGGGGCTGCAGGCAGGACATGCAGTGGGGCAGATGGGGCACAGGGTGGTCTAGGCAGATGACTAGGTGACACATAGGAATGTAGAAACAGAAATCCAGCAAGACAGCAACTGACCAAGGGCAAACATGTCCACGAGTGTGTGTCCCACAGTGCCACAATGGACATCACCCAGCAAGTACCCCAAATGGCACATAACATTGGCATTAACAAATTCTATAATGGTCACTTTTACCAGAGTTTAAACCTGACTTGTATAACAATACTCTGTATAACAACTAAAAAGTCTATTTAGTATCTTCAATTGACTTATGGCTATAATGGGTCTCAGAACTCTTAGGCTGCCATCGATTAATGAAGACCATGCGATGGACTAATGCCTGAATCACATCAACGACCCTCTTGAACTAATAGCCACTTTTTCTTTATAAAACTAGGTGCTTACAATTATTTTTTATTCAATTTCGTCCTGTGTTTGTTTTCAAAAAATACAGATTTTCTCTGAAAGCCTTATTTTATTTTATTTTTATTTATTTATTTATATAACAGTTTTTATATACCGCGCTATTCATCATCAGTGCGGTTTACATTTTAACAACATTGCACTTAAGCATAAAACATATGTCAAGTTTACAGCTAACAGGAAGTGGAACAGGGATAACTGGGGTTAAAGATAATATAACAACAAATATTCACAACTATTTACAGTAAATTAGCATAGGCTTTGAGCTTCGTAGGTTAGAAATGCACTAGATTTGGTCGGGGGCAAGGAATGGAGTTTTGGGAATTTATTTGACTAACCATATTCATTAGTTTGGGTTGGAAGGGGCAAAGGTGGGGAGGTAATACCTTGGGAGAAGTGTTGGGTGAAGAGGTGTGTTTTTAGGGCTTTTCTGAATTGGGACAGGTCTTTTTGTGATCTGATGTTGGATGGTAACATGTTCCAGCATCTGGGGCGAAGGATGAGAAAGCTCTCATGGTAGTCGTCTGCGTGACTTTTGCTGGGTCTTTTGGGACCATGAGTGTGTTTTCTGTTACCGATCTTCTAGCTCTGATGTTTATATGTTATATTCACTTTTCGAATGTTAGAACATAAACCAGTGCTTAGCTTTTCAGAAGGGCATTCCCGACGCTGTCAGGCGCACTACCATTGCGTTTCACCTTGAAGGTTTCTTCAGGAGGATTGTATTAAAGCACTTCGTCGCTACTGGTATCTACTCTTAAAGGCTCATTCAGTTGGATTCCTCACTTCTCCTACATAACATTGGCAGGCAGTGCTAGGGGGGAAGCGTTGATGTTAAGGCAGACACCACTACCCCATATCACGCACCATAGGCAGCCGCCTACCGGCATACTGGATGGCCTGGGAGTGCACACCACCAGCACTACCGGTATAAGGGAATGTCAGTATGGTGATGGAGGGGTGCTGCTGGTGGAGGGGGCAGTGGCATCTGCCCACAGCAGACCAAGGCCAAGCCCTGTTTAGGTGGGTGCCGTGCACTGCAAAAGACAAGGTCTGTCTGATGAACAGTAATGGTATCCCCAGGGAATGACCTGCCTCTGTAGCAACAGTTTGGTGCAATACACACAGCCAGTGTATTCAGGGGCAGAAGATCACAGTTTCAAGTTCCAGCTGTGGCTCCTGCAGGCCATGTCCCTATATTTTACCCAGTACTAAACCATGGTAATAAAGACAGAACTTTTATTACAGATCAAATAAACACGCCATAAACGCCTATATTTTACCCTACAGAGCACATACACCATAGACATGTGCAGGCCCTAGAGCAGAGATTCCCAACTGGAGGGCCAACACCATTGAGGTTTCATGCTGTCCCTAAGAAATATGCTTGCAATGCATTTGTATGCACCACCCCCATTGTATGCAAATGTATCCATGCATATTCATTAGGAACAGCATGAAAACCTGAATCGTGTTGGGCCCACCAGGACCAGGGTTGGGAACCTCTGCCCTAGAGCATAGGCCAACAGGGGCACAGACACCCACACCCACAGGCTCCACTATCCAAAGCCGCATGGAGAGCCAGGCTGTTGGGCCCTGCGTGGAGCAGCATCTACCAATACTAGCACCTGCATACCTTAGCAGTGCCATCATAAACATAGAAACATGTTCCACATATTTCAAAAGGTTGCTATGATCAATGTCAGATAACAGATCCTACATTAAACACAATTTGTTAACAGAGATTCATCATAGCAATCTTTGGATAAATGTGGAGTGTGTTTCATATTTTGTTACTGACAGTGTTTACCAACCCGGAGAGTGACCCTAACAGTATTGAGTACCACAGCAATGCCTGCACTGTGCCCAGGACTGATGTGGCGGCCAGGGCTGCCAACCACCTCTATCTTTGCACAATGCTGACATAGGTGTGGGAGTGTGTGTATGTCTACCCAGTGTTTTGTGACTACCTACACTGTACTGAGCCCCCAATGCTTGCACTATCTCCAAGTGTTAGCCTGCCAATGTGCATAATGAGGAGCAAGGTATTGTGGGTATGGCCCAGACACAGCAGTCTGGGCAGGATGCATCTGCACAGGGCATAGGGCAATGGCTGGGACATTGTACTTCCCAACCACCACCTGCACGGACAGGGTGGCCACAGCATGTCATGCTGGGAGGTCACTCTCACCCTGACTGAGCAGTGACCATGACATGGCTAGGTTCCCCCATAGTGCAATGTAATTTTTCTTAAACGATATCTATGAGTTCCCTTTTCTGGGGTCCAATCACTGCTAGCTTGGTGTGTGTGCTTGCATCCCATTTTTGGGTGCACACAGTTCCTCCAGAAACATGCACTATGTACTAGCTAGCAGACTATCTGCAGTTAACATGTGTATGGCTGGAGCACTTTGCAGGGTGGAGACTGACTGTACCCTCTGCTGGTGAATGTCAGATAGTAGGTAGGTAGGTGGGTGGGTGGGTGGGTGGGTGGGTGGGGGGGGGGGCGGCAACTGAGCTTTTCCAGGCCTACTGCCTGTCTGCCAGTGCCTTATGTGATTCATACAGATCTGCACTGACTGCCCTGTAGGGTGCTTATTCCCCAGCAGGACTGGGGTTGATGGTCCCCCTCTACTGCCACCATTGCAGAGGTGTAAAATGTGGATCTGTTGGTGGGAGATCCTGTTTCCCCACCCTGAGCCACAGAGAGCAGGTTGAGTGGTGCGGTGCTACATAATCTGCTTTTGAGTCCGAACACCACCCTTCTCTTATAACATGCGACCATGGCAAACACACAGAATATGCACTATTCTGGATACATCATAGGCCACAAGGGCTAGATGTGACTGGGAAATACAGGTGACATCTGCAAGGACTACTTATCCACAGTGGCACTGATGGGGACCAGCAGCACAGCCTATCTCAGGCAAACCAGGTGCTATGGACCTGGTGCTGGGCACCCCACCTCACCCTCAGGGTGAGCACAGGAACTGCATAATGTCACGGTCTGTAGCTACTCTGTGCCAGTAACACACACGGTCAGTTCCCCCTACCAGGCCAGGGTGCTATAGAGGCGCATACCCTATCTTGTGATCAGATGTAGGCTGCTGATCTGCATGTGCAGTTCATCATGGGTACGGGTGGGTTTACCCTATCCAGCAGACAGTTTGTGTGCAATCTTTCTGTAGCCAGCCAGCAGTGTGTTAGACACTATAGAGATGCAGCCCACTAGCTACTTCAATGACTGTGGAGGCAGAGGTCATGGGTTTGAACCCACAGTGGTGTTCTTTAATCAGGCTGTCTAAAGCTTTTCCTTTTAATTTAAATCAGTGCTGCCAGCAAAAACACCCTCACAGTGCCATAGCCTAAGGTGCCTCATAAGGCGCCCTATAAAGCGCCCTATAAGGCACCCTATAGGGCACATTAAAATGTGCCTTGGCGGTCAGGGCACATTATAATGTGCCCTATGGAGAGCCTTATAGGGCGCCTTATGCGGCACCTTAGTTTACGGCATTGTGAGGGTGTTTTTGCTGGCAACACTGATATAAATTAAAAGGAAATGTCTCAGGCAGCCTTCTTACATAACACCCCTGCAGTATCAAACCTATGACTTCTGTCTCCACAGTCATTGCAGTAACCAGTGGGCTACATCTTTATAGCTTCTAACACTCCGCTGGCATGAGCTTAGGGTTAACGTGCGTTAATGTGCCACGGCGCCCACTTTCGCACGATACAGATTCCTTGCAACCTTCCCTCTGGAACGCCCCCTACCTTATATGGCATTCTTCACATTAACACTGCAACTAGCGCTGGTAACATTAAAACGGTTTAGTAAACATATCCCTATGTTTCTATTGTAGTCTTCTGCCTGCCCAGAAAATGGGAGAGGCCGCAGTACCACCAATAGCTACAAGGTGTCACTATTCTCTATAAGAATAAGAAGAACATACATACAAAGACTGCAGATGGCTTTTGTGTCTATCAGATTACAAAATAAGACATTGAAGGTAATGGAAGTTCCAAATCTGAATACAGTTTTGAAGACACATTTTAGATCAGAACTGAGACGTCAAGATCAGGATGTACTCAGTACTGATGGTATTTTAAGAACAGCTCTGCTAAACATGGATCCATTTCTAAAATATACATCCACGTGCAGTGGGAGGAGCCACTTCAGAAATACATATGGGGAGAAAATAATGGAGGGAACCTGGCAACTTACATGTGTAAGTAAGTGCCGGCATTTCAGAACCCGTACATGTAAATGTTGGTACTTACATGCATCGCTAAGCCATTTTGCAAACCAAGACATATAGATGTTGCTATTCAACTACAGAGAACCTTATCATTATATCGTTTCAATTTCGAGGGTGAAATAAACATTGAGAGAGAGGCAAACAGAGCACTTTTCCCATACCACTCCGTGTCAGGGAGCAAGTGCAACTCCAGACATGGTCAATTTTGGGCTTGCATGTGCCATCCCTCTATGCAATGGGGAACACAAGTATAGACTTTTGCCCCACCCAGGCCATGCCCTCAACATGCCCTGTCTACTTTCTAGGTAGCATGCTCATCCATATGTAAAATGAATCTTTTGTAAAATGGCCGTTTGCAATGTATGCCTTTGAGTCAGTCCTGACTCCTGGCAACCCAGAAGCTCCTGGGTTTTCTTGGCAGCAGGGGCAGCCCAAGGGGGGTGCGAGGCCATGTGCGGAGACTCGGTGCGGGGCCTCATTTGCATAAGGAGCCTCATTTGCATAAATATTTGCATAATGTTGCCATATACTAACTTTTAGTAAATGTGCCTCTTAATGAGTGTATGGATAAAGAAAGACTAAAAGATTTCTACATTACTATAATCCAGTGCCAACTGCCAGACACATTAGGAACTACTACAAACACTGCCCATTTAGAACTCATAGCAAACCCGCCATATCCTAACAGCACTACCAGGACTCACAAAGCACCATACTCTACCAATCAAAAGGCAACACTGCAAATATTAAACCAATACATTTCAGAGAACAAGAATACATGATCTACTGGGGAAAGAAAACAAGTGGCAATGTCTAATAGGAATTATATAAACAGAACACCTCAGCTCAGTTACACATGCAGAACATAGACCATCACCAAACAAGTAATCACAATTTAGAAACAGGAAGACAATAATTAAACTGGGAATCCCAAAAGCCAAACTTGGAATGTACAACACTGTAGAAATAAAACTATACATTAATTTGCTCTTGTACTAAACAAAGCGCAGACGTTAATGATGCACATTTACCAGAGCTGACATATTCCAATTAATAAATTCAAAATAAAGAGATATTTTTCTACCTTTTGTGCATTTTTTTTTCAGCTGCAATTGCTCCAGCCACTTCTGGTTTCTTCGTGTCTGCTGCTAATTCTCCATCGTCTGCTGTCCATTTGTCCTTTCTTCTCTCTTCTAGTTTTTTTCCATTCTCTCTCTACATCTGCTTTAACATACTAATCTTTCTCCTTTTGCTCTTTCCTCATTCCTATTTCATCCACTCAAATTTTACCCCTCCATCCTCAATCCCCACTTACTCTCCCAATACCCGGCCAATTGTAGATTTTTTATCCCTCTCACACAAAATATTTTTCCCTTCTCCATTTTACTCTTCCAGCCCCATCCCATTCTATTCCTCCCCCAACATCAGCTCCCTTCTAGTTCCAGCATCACCCAGCATCCATTCCCTTCTAGTCCCTTCTAGTCCCTGCATCAGCCCATTTCCAGTCCTAGCCACCCATCAGCCCATTTCCAGTCCTAGCAACCCCCCAACCCAATACCAGTCCTAGCCCCCCATCAACCCACTTCCAGTTCTAACCCCCTATCACCCCATTTTCAGTTTATGCCCCGCAATATCCCATTACCAGTCCTAACCCCCCATCAGCCCACTTCCAGTCCTAACCCCATCAACCCATTTCCAGTCAGCCCCCCATAGCCCATTGCCAGTCCTAACCCCCCTCCCCCATCAGCCCACAGCCTATTACCAGTCCTAACTCCATCAGCCCACCTCAAGTCCTAACCCCTCCCCATCAGCCCATTTCCTGTCCTAGCCCCCCCATAGCCCATTATCAGTCCTAACCCCCCCATAGCCCATTACCAGATAGCCCCCATCAGCCCACAGCCCATTACCAGTCTTAACCCCCCATAGCCCATTACCAGTTCTAACCCCCCCAACAGCCCACAGCCCATTACCAGTCCTAACCCCATCAGCCCACCTCAAGTCCTAACCCCTCCCCATCAGCCCATTTCCTGTCCTAGCCCCCCCATAGCCCATTATCAGTCCTAACCCCCCCATAGCCCATTACCAGTCATAACCCCCCATCAGCCCACAGCCCATTACCAGTCCTAACCCCATCAGCCCACCTCCAGTCTTAAGCCCCCCAGTCCATTTCCAGTCCTTTACACACCCTTTTACCATTACAATAAAGCCCCCATCAGCCCACAGCCCATTACCAGTCTTAACCCCCCCATAGCCCATTACCAGTTCTAACCCCCCCAACAGCCCACAGCCCATAGCCCATTACCAGTCCTAACCCCATCAGCCCACCTCCAGTCTTAACCCCCCCAGCCCATTTCCAGTCCTAGCCCCCCCATAGCCCATTACCAGTCCTAACCCCCACCCCATCGGCTCAAGTAAAATTAAATTTAAAAAAAAAAACGCTGGCTGCTACCACTACCGCTGCCTTCGCGGCAGCAGCAGAATGGACTGTCCCGCGGGGCCCCCTCTGCCCGGCTGTATCCCTCCCTCCCTCCCTCCCTCCGTGATGGCTGAGCCCCTCCGTGCCAGCTTTGAGAGTCGCGAAGAGAGAGTGTCTCCCTCGCGTCTCTGTTAAGCCTGCAGGGGCTGATGGGAAATTTCCCATCAGTGCTCTAACCACTAGGCATGGCCGTTTGCACATGGATACAAAGTTATCACACATAAGACTTCCCCAACGACTCCCTTAGCCAATGAAACACTGATTAACCAAATTCCATCTATATATGACCAGAAACAAGAAGAACTAGTAGAGTTGACTTTCTGAGATGCGTATGCATATTTGTAGATAAGGGGGAGGGAGGCAAAGGAAATACCCTGTCAGGCCACCTGATATGTGTGCGTGTGCGTGTGCGTGCACTCACAGTCATTTATAAGCGTTATTCCCTTAGGAAAGTAGGATAGCAAAGCATTTTATTCAGGGGGGTCATAAAATTAATGAAAGCATTCAGAGAGAACGTCAGAATCTACGATCATATATCCATGCGTGCTGGGGAGCAAAACCAGGCATGGCTTAGTTGGTCTCTTTCAACATAGTCGCCCTGTCCCCTTCGTTATAGTCATACTGAGTTCTGAAATAACCATCATATGAAATTCAATTAAGTCATTTCTCAGTGATAATTATTATTAATGGCTTCATTAGCAGGAAAACCGGCACTGGTAGCATGTTATCACTGCCTTTGAGAAAAATTCTCCTTGCGTAACAGAAAAAACTAAATTAATAGATCATTATATATGTCAGACCCTTGCTGCCAGGCCTCATTTGTCTACCAAATATAAATTCTAATGGGAAAGAGCAAAGACCACTAGATGATTTCTCGTTGCTCTTGTCATTTACCTGATGGGTTCTTCATCTCCCTTAACCGCAAGGTCCTGCATTAAGAAGCTGGAATGGTGCAAAGAAAAGGCTCTTCTTCTTGAAGCACCTCGGTCTTTCGACTCTTTTCTCCTTTAGATAAGTGGGCAAGATCTTCAACCATTTTTTATTTATTAATATGCTGAGGGAGAAGGACAAAGGTATATCATACTTTGTTATGACTGACCTAACGGAGTAAGACTTTTTTTGTGGCATAGAAGAGGTATGGCAGAGTATATTCAAAGTTGTTAAAACGTAAGAGGATTGTGAAAAATTGCAAGAGAACCTTCAGTTACTGAGATCTTTATTCCTCCAGTGAATTAATAAAAGAAAAAGAATACCAACTGACCTTTTGTTTTTGTATGAAAGTTATTTTTTCCCCATTATATTGAGCTATTCTGCTAGCTTTTTGAGGTTTATTGATTACATGCAGATTTGATTAGGGCCAGAGATGGAGCCTGGCGTACTGCTTATATTTCTGCAATAAAACTCAAACAGTATTGGAACTATGATCTGTCCAACTCCAGAATTGTCAGTAGTGGAGTGTTCCCTGCTTGGACCCCTATTATTTAATCTTTGTTACCATTTGCAGGGATCCTTAAGAAATCTGCTAACAATTTGGAATTTCACATTTGCCGATGATCTTTAGATGATTGTCTTCATGAAAGAGGATCAACGGGAGACCATGTTACATATGGACTCAGCATAACCACAAGATGTAAATCTTATGGTCTCATTTGGAATGCTGAGGAATCTACTGCACTTTGGGGTTTGAAGAGGGATAATCCCCTCCTCATAAGCCCTGTTCTATCAGATCAGTCACTTCAAATTAATGACAAAATTGCTAACTTGAGAAACTGTTGTGACAGCCAACTCTTTTTCCTCACAAATTGGCTTAGAGACGGATACTCTTGTTTTAGCCAGCTGCGACTGATTTGCAAACTGAAACCATTTTTTAAATTCTCATATTTCATCAAGATAATTAATGCAACAATTAATAGTCACCTTGGTTATTGTAATTAGCAAAAAAGTCCTATGTCACCTCTAATTGGTACAAAAAGCGCTGCCAGGTTGGTGACAGAGAAGAAAAGATCTGACCAATCACTTCAGTTCTTGCAGAATTGTACTAGTTTCCTGTCTCTGCACAGATCTCATTTAAAAAGCTTTATGCACTGATCTGTTCAGTGCATAAAGCTTTTTATCTTAGCTTTCTATTATATCTTTCTCAGAGATGAATTCCTACTTTCCAGCTCAACAGCTACGTTCTTCTCAGCTGTTGTTATTGCAATTACCTTCTCTTTCTCAGATGCGATTGTCCACAGCCAGAAATTGTGCTTTCAGTTATGCTGGAATATTTTTTATGGAATTCTTTACCGACTTCAGTAAGTCCCTGAAACCCTCACTGTTCACTCATAATTTTCTGCTCATGGGGCTTATCAAATGGATTGGCTTTTTACTCGTGGAATATTTAATAAATTCAATCAATTAATCACTCAACAGTATGGACAGGAATAAGTAGTCAGACTAGATAGGTTGATTGATTTTTTTCTGCCATCATCAACCATGTTACTATGTTAAAATTCTTCTCCTTAAGTGCCTTATCGATTTTTAGAGACGTGCAACTTTCACTTTGAAAATTGCCTAAGAAAATCATACTTGATCCTATCTGCTCCGCCATTTCTGCAGATTATTTTTGGGAGTAAAATAATGCAAATACTTTTGAAAAATTAAAAGCTTACATATTTCTGAACCCTGTTCCCAGGAACATTTCCCCCCCAGCTGTGAGTAAAATTATAGGGGGCACATTCAACAATGGTTGCCAGCACTGTTAAAGCGGCACCATTGGTCCAACAATCCAAGGACAACCTGTTACATTGGCCTCCTCATTCAGATATCTAGGTGTTTTCTTGGATTCAGACCTCTCATTCACACAACACATCAGACAAGTGGTTAAATCCTCCTTCAACTCAGTGCATCATTTCTGGTCAATCCATCCTTATCTTGAGGAATTAGCACAAATCACTGTTGTTCTCAGCAAGCAATCTCTAGGCTAAATTACTGTAACTGTATTTATATATGTCTGTCTTGCGTCGGGTTTAAGAGACGCCAAAGGTTACAAAACACTACTATTCGTATGCTTACTCATGGCCATAAATATGATCACATAAACTCATTACTCATCCACCATCATTGACTCTGTAATGGGGTATATAGATTGTTACCCGTCCCGCTCCCAAGGGATTATTAACAGTCCCCTTTAAGAGAGTCTGTAGCCCAGAGTTCAGGGTTGGGAGGGCGTGGCTCACAGGGAGAGATTAAGACCCCAGCAGGCTGCAGGAGGGAGAGAGGCCCTGGGGAGCCAGAAGTTCTTCCAAGGCAAGTCATGCAAAGGAGTTCTGAAGCAGGAACTTTAACTGGGGATGGAGGAAGGGCCAGGAGAACCAGCTTGTGGAGATTTAACAAGCTGGGGCAAAAGTAAAGCTGCTTTTGTTTTCCCTGAACTGCTCTCTGTTCTGGGTTTTGCTTTATGGAGGTTTAACAAGCTGGGACAGAATAAAAGCTGCTTTTGTTTCCCTGAACTGCTGTCTGGCCTGTGTTGTAAAGAAAACCCCTCCCCATACCACACTATCACATTTGTTGGCAACTTGGGGATTCCTCTTACCATTTGACTGAGGGCAAATCCACATATCTCCAGGATTGGGCCTCTACAGCAAGTCAGGATTTTTTGTTTGTTTGTTTGTGTGGGCTAAGGGGGTTAGCCTTGCCCTAGTTAGAAAGCTTGAAAAAGGCTAGTCAGTGCCAGACAGGCAGACTTTGTTTTGGCCACTAAAGGCTGTTGGAACTGGAATACTGCAGGGTTAACTCAGCTGCACAAGAGGAAACTGTGGTGGTGTTGCAAGAGAACAGTGACAAGCCAGGTTGGAGAGGCTCCTCCAAATTCTGGCCAAAGGGCAGCAGTAGCAACAATAGTAACAACAGCCACAACAATAGTAGCAACAACAACAAGCAGTATCAAGAGTGACAACAATAGTTTCAATGCGCCTGTTGGAAGGACAGCAACAATAGCAGCAGCAGTTGATTCAAGTCCTACAGAGACTGTGACCCCAGCCTCCAGCGCAAGCGCTTCTTAAAATGACGGCAGAAGATGAACAGCACCACTCTTTGGTAAACTTTGAATGAACTGCCTGCATGGCTGGGTGGCGGAGGAGACATGGTCTATTTATTTGGGGAATCTGCTGATGGGCAGCAGTCAGGCTGCATTCCAGGACGCCAACCCAGATGGGCAAACTACATATGCAGTTGTCAAAGCCGCCATACTGGAATGGGCTGACTGCACCCCAGAGGCCTACCACCAGTGATTCATAGAGGGGGGCGCTCCAGATAAAGGAGAACCCTTGGAGGTTCCTCTATTGACTGAAGGATCTCACATGGAAGTGGCTGCAACCAGAGGGAAAGTCTGGGCCCAAGATAGCCAAGACTGTGCTTTTGGAGCAGTTTTTGGAGGGCTTGACTACCTCTAAGAAACAGTGGGTACATCAGCACACCAATCTTACACTGGACTGGAAAGTGAACTGTAAATAACTGAGGGGTATAATGAAGCCCAGTTGGTGACTGAAGTGGACAGTGAGAAGGAGAAGAAGTCAACAGTTAGCCCAGGAGGCCACCATACTGGAATGGGCTGTCTGTACCTCAGAGGCCTACCACCAGCAATTCAAAAAGGGGGGCTCCAGAAAAAGGAAAGTTCTCAGAGGTTCTTGTATCGGCTGAAGGATCTTGCATGGAAGTGGCTGCATGGAGGGAAAGACTGGGCCCAAGATAGCCAAGACTGTGCTATTGAAGCAGATTTTGGAGGGCTTGACTGCACAATGAAGCAATGGGTATATCAGGAGGACAGAGGGGGAAGCCAAAACGGATGTTGGCTCCCCTATCCTGACCCCCAAAGTCATCTCCTAAGTGAGTGCATGGCCCCAGTCATGACCCCTTCACCTGTTTTAGATGTGGAGCTGGGGAACACTTTGCTTGGGAATGTCCCCTGGGTATGGAAAAATCCATAGATGTCAGCCTAACCACCCCTCACACCTGCACTTTTGTGGACACTCCCCACCTGTAGCAGCAGATAAGCATGCAATAAATAAATCCAGGAGTCTTTTCAAGGATCCAAGCCAGTTTAATGTGCACATGGCTCAAGCAATAAGCAATTTCAAAATGGCTGAGCAATGGCTTCTAGTAAAACAACAACTTTTATAGCTTTCTTGTCCATTCTAAGCATAGGCAAACTTTTCATTGGTCCAAGTACCCCTCTCACCCATCTATTGGTCCCGGTACTGATATGGCTACCCAATCGGGACTCTGGTCTGGGCCCAGCACCTGGTTGCCCCCCTTCTAGTCCCAATTACAATGGTCAGTGTCTCCAACTTGTTACTTCTCTCCTCCAAGGTCGCTGAGCTTGTTAAAACATATGGGAAGCAGAGGCACTGTGACCTTGCTCTCTGCAGAGTTAATTAATTCCATAGAAGCATAGCACACCTTATCAGTACCAATTAAACTTGTTTTTCTTTATTTTCTAAGTTTCGTTTCTGCTTAGCTATGTTCAGTTAAACTGAGTTAAGTTTCAATTCTATGGTGTCATCATTCAGGGGGGTTTTCATTCCTCTGGGCCTAACTACAGGCTTCAGTTACAGGTCAAGCTGCTCAGGCCTGTCTGCTTAGTTCAATTAGCATGGATCATAGGCCGTCGCCTACCACATTCCCCCCTTTGATTATTCTCACCCGCATGTTAATAAGGTGTGAGAATCAAATCACATAATACTAGGTAAAGGTATCACTCTGTGGTATAGGGTAGTAAGTTCACATAGCTAATATCTTTGTAGCTGTCTTACGCTCTACAGTGTTATTAATAACTGAAGTTATCATTTGCAAGCAAAATGGCAAGAAACAAGGGAGCAACAGGCAGATAGTCAAAGTCCATAGTTTGGCAAGAGTGGGAAAAAGAACTAAAGGATTAGAAGGTTCGGTTGCATCTTTGTTGTGCTGTCGTAAAGCTTCTGATTTAGACAGACCAGCTGTCCATCCTTCGTAGTAGATTGTGGTCCAGTCCGAACAAAACACAAACTGTCAACAATGGGGTGGGCCAATACCCACTCACTAGTAGTATTATGTAAATCAGTCTGATTGTATAGGATAGAATAGTTCAGTTCTTGCGTCTCCCAGGGCCACTGATCTCCCATCTTAGTTCCTCCACAATAGAAACAGTCAGAAGTGTGGAGACTAGATGCTATTGCTCCAGTAAGTTCAAGAAACAAGTTCTGGTGGTGGTATGAGGAATTGCAACGGTGGCTTGCATAGCCTTGTAGAAAGTCAAGATCTAGAACAACTTTTGGATTGGAGAGTATACCAATGCAAGTATAGGAAGAATGATAAAACAAGGTCTGAGTGACCTTCGGTCCAGTTCATGTTGTACTTATACAGGCTGCCCAGGGAGATAAGGCAAAAGTCATTTCAAAGCACTCCAAGGCTGCTGCCAAAATAAAGCAATAATAATAATTCATAATGGGCATAGTCTCTGGAAAATTGGTGGAACTGTCGACTTCCACAACAGATAACAGATGTAGGGTTGATTGTAGATCCTCAAGCTTCTGCCGTACGTAGACCTACCAGCGTTTTGGCAGGAGTAGGGCTGTAGATTCCAAAGTATCACTGTCCTCTGGGATGTCTCAATTTCTTAAAATATCATAGCATAGTCTCTTAGGCTATTATTGCTTCCTTAGAGCAGTTCACTCTTTAGGAGATCAAAACAGTCTTTTCAGAGTATTTAAACACAGTCTCTTAGAAGATTCAATTTCTTAACACAACACAGTCTCTTTCTGATGATTGCAGGTTTTTTCAGATGCGAGGCTTACCTTCAGATAAACAAACAGTCTTGAAATAGTGCAGTTTCTGAGGGACCAATAAGTCTTAGGTCCGTGGTTGTTGTCGTAGGGTGAGGTGCAATGGAGTCTCAGGATGCTGTACAGTAGTCCAGTGATCAGGTTCAAGAGCAGCTGCTGGCTTCACTTGATTATGATGGGTCCAAGGTTCAAATTCTGCGACTTTTACTGCAGTTGGAGTTGTTGACAGGATGACGACATAGGGTCCCCTCCAATGCAGGGCTAACAGTATCTTTCTCCACTCTTTGATCCACACCGAGACTCCAGGCTTGAAAGGATGCAGGGGTGCAGGCAAATTGATGAGTAATCGATTTTGTACTCAGGTATGAAGACTTCTGCAAAACAGAACTTAAAACCAATAGTTCATGTCTAATAATTTCAGATCCTATCTGTCTCATATCTCCTTTTATTTCCTATACAATAGGCAGGGGTTGCCCATACAGAATCTCAAAAAGGGAAACTCCTAAAGACTTAGCAGGGGCTAAGTATATCCTAAGAAGGGCTATGGGAAGAACCTGGGGCCACTTCAGGTAAACCTCTTGGCAAAGTTTAGACAACTGAGATTTCAGGGTTCTATTCATATATTCTACTTTTCCTAAATTCTGAGATCTATAGGCAGTATGTATCTATTAATATCAATATCTTGGGGCTATACTTAATGGACTTGCTTCCTAAGGTTATCCACCCTCATTCTTTGTACAGGGCCCCATATGCATGCAAGGTTGTAAGGGTATACTTGAAATCTGGGTACACATTTAGACAGGGCTCTTTTCCTATTGTTAGTGCTCTAGTGAGGACTATCAGTTCAGCTTTCTGTGGTGAAGTTTCTGGGGCCAGGGCTGAGGACTCAACTACCAAATCAGGGGTCACCACTGCATATCTAGCACAACAATGTCCATTGATGATGAAACTGCCTTCAGCCACAAAGAAAGTCTGTTCAGGGTTCTCCAGAGGGACATCAGTCAAATCCAGGTGGCTTGAGAATACAGTGTCCATAATTTCTAAACAGTCATGATCAGGGGATCAAGACCAACTGATAACAACATAGCAGGATTGAAAGCTTGACTGACCCTTCAGTTGTATCTGGGGTTTTCACACAACATACTCTAATATTTCAACATTCATAGATTTGTTAGCTAGTAATTTCCTTTGTGAAGGGATTTTTCTTTTAGTTTTTGCTTACTAGGAAGGCTGTAGCTGTAACAGCTTCTCAAATAAGGTCCAAGAGATTGAGTCAACACTCCCAGAACATTTCCTTGCGACTCATGAACATAGAGACTGTAAGGTTTTCTGGACATCTGGTAGACCCAGAATTGGTGACAACATCAGAGTGTTTTTTTCAAAGATCAAAAGACTGCATCCTGTTCAAGTCCCCATTCCTCTGGAGACTTTTCCATTCCTTTGATAGCTTGATACAATGGTTTTTTTTTTTGGTTTTTTTTTCTCTAGCAGCGCAAAATTGGGGATCCATATACAACATACTCTGTGGCACCCAAGAAGGCTCTCACTTGCCTCCTGGTGATTGGAGTAGGAATACTGCATACAGCTGCTTTGCGTTCTGGTAAGGGTTCCAGGCGTCGAATTCCGCTGGACAACTGGAATCCTAGGTATTTAACTTGTTTGACATAATTATGCTTTGGCTCTTGAGACTTTGTATCCAGCCTCATTAAAAAGGTGCAAGAGTTCACTGGTGGCTGGTGGACATTCACTTTCTGAGTTGGTGGTTATGAGCAAGTTGTCCACATATTGAAGTAGAATTTTTTCTTTTTTTTTTTCTTGAGTTTCTGGATAACTTGTCAAATCTTTTGCTGAGTGAGGCGAGTTCTTGAATTCTTGAGGTAATCTTGTCCAGATGAGTTGGCCCCGCCTCCTTGTAGTGGGGTCTTGGGCTAAGCGTATACAGAAAAAGGCATCTTTTTAAGTCCAGAATGATGAAATGTATAGCTTCAGCAGAGATCAGTTCCAAGAGAATATAAGGATTTTGGTACCACTGGTTGTATAGTTTCAGCTGCATCATTCATTCTTTCTTAGATCCTGCACTGGGCGGTAATCACCTGTCCCAGGCTTCTTGACTGGCTTGAGGGTGACAATGGCAGGGGCTATGTTCTTCGCTAGGCCAGGTGGATTATCTTCTGCCCATCCTCCAGGTGGGGCTATGAGGTTGGTAAGTGTACAGCTTGTTGCTTTGGATGCAGGTGAATAGAACCGCCATTCTTCTTCTTGGGGACAGTTAACACCATCAGGCCAGCAGATTTTGAGTTTCATTTTTTTCCCCTTCAACAAAGGATATCTGTGCTTGAAGCTTTGCAAGCAGGTCTCGGCCCAAAAATGGAATAGGGCATTCAGGCATATACAGGAACTGGTACATTATTATTATTATTTTTTTTTCTAGTTCACACATGTGGTTCTGCAGAAAAGGCTTTGCGAGAAAAACACAGGGGCTACTGGCTTTAGTATTCTGCTCCTGTATCCCCCATAAAAGTCCATATATTGGTCCCCTATTTTTCAGACTGACTCCTGGGGACCCAGGGAAACTGGAGAGTCCGGTCTGGCCTAGTCTTCATCCATGCTGTAGCCCTCTTCGGCTGCCACTCACGCTATAGCTGCTTCACTCTCGTGCTGAAACACTGTGCTTGGTTTATTGTTTTATGACTTTGCAATCAAGTACTCCCTCGGGAGTCAAGATACGGGCATTCACTTCTCTAATGTCCTTCTTTTTCTATAATGGGCGCACTCACACCCAGTTTTCACATCCGCTGCTCCTTCGATTAGGAAAACTTCCACATCATCCAACTAAAATATCTGTTCTCTTTTTCCCATCTTACAATTTTTACATTCTCTGTCCTTCTTCAACAATCCACATACTTTCTGATAAACTTTCATTTAACCATTATGCCCGCAAATTCATCCAGTTCTCTGCAATTTCCGTTCATTAGTTCAATCAAGTCCTAAAACTTCTCAGTGTATAATGCAGTTTTTTTCAGTTCTAAACAAGTCTGGTCAGCTGACTTTCACTTCTAGTCCGGAGGGGGTGGACATTCCCCTGTTGCAGAGGTGGCTAGCAAACTACTTGGGAATCTGTAGTCCCCCCCCTCTCCTGGATTCTGTTTCTCCTAGCAATGCTCTATCCAGGAGGTTGATTTTTTTTTTTTTTTAAGGATCCACTTCTCTGCTGTGGGCACATTAGTTCACGCCCACCGGGGGGGGGGGGGGGGTTGACAACAACGGTGGACTGGGCACCAACCCCCCCTTAAGCACACTGAACTGAACTACTTACAGAGAGAGAGAGAGACGAGACAGGATATCTAGAAATTCTGGGGCAAAATCCTGATTGGGACAGAGACATTTCATAATCTTCAGTAAATCCCTTACTGAAATTCTTGATCATACTTGAAAAGACACTTATTATTTCTGTAAACATAGGGCAGGCAGGAAACACTTAGATTGAGCACATACATCCATTATGCTTCTTATAGAGAGAACTATAGCTATCTGTCAGCATGTCTCTGCAAAAGAAATTATTTTTTTAGTTCAGGAAGCAAATATTTAAAAGACATTCCGGATATTTTTCATAAAATACAGTACACCTTTCCCTTTTTTTTTAAATACAGAAAAGCTAACTGATTTGTTCATTAGTAACCAGCACAGAGGGGAAGCATGCATTCAAATGACTTATACTCATTCATAAAAAGATAAACTTTGTTTTTAAAACTTTTGGTTAAACAGAGCTAGTGAAACCAGAGAAAAAACTAATTATAAATTCATCACGCTTCGATTAAATGAAGAGACTTTTCAAATCGGCAGTCCCTTTTCATTCCTAGGAGAAATCTCCTGCAGTCTCCAGCTGTCTCTCCAGAACCTTTTTTTTTTTTTTTTTTTTTAAGGATATGTGGAAGCCACACCCCTCTGCTCGCGGGGAAACAATTGAACTGTGCTCATAAAAAGAGACTTCTCATTCACATGGACAGAGATGCCAGAAAAAACAATTTAAATCAATGTTAAGTCGTGATCTAATTACTTTGTAGATCAAAGGAAAAACAAAAACAGTTCTTTATCATTTCCTATTTAAACTGTTTCAGTGCTTACTGAAAATTTGAACATACAGCCGACAGAAATTCCTCTCACTTGGTCCGCAACCCATAAGGGATTAATACAAACTTAATCCTTTTCAGGCTAAACCCAAAAACTATCGGGACCCACAATCCTGACTAAACATTCTTATTAAATGATAAATAAATGATATATATTACATAACCACAGCAGAAGGAACAAAAACATATTAAATAAAACAGGTACAATTTGCCTGAAATAAGCACAAACTACCAGCATTGAGGTTTAAGCCTGCACAAGATTAGAAAGACGACACTAGACATTCTTTCCTTCAGACACGCCCCCTGTCAGTTTTTCACACTGCAGTAGAAAAACTAACTGGGTCAGACCAGCTTTTTGATTTCTAAAAATGACTGTAGGTGTTTTGGGTCTTCATTCTGCTCTATTAATACAATTTCTTAATCAGTGAACTGTCACAAATTACTCAACAGAATAATCTCACATATATAACAAAAGGGAAACTCGCAGTTTCAACAGATAGCAAAAATCAAATACACAGGACGGACAATACACCAAACGCTTCATCTGTTTCGCGACCTAGACGCAGTCACCCGACTAGGAACTGCGCTAGTCCAGAGTCCACTCTGCTTGGTCCGTGCTGCCAGACCTCTCATTCACACTTCATTCACACAATCATGCTAGCAACGTATCTTAGAATGCATTCCTTTCTATCTATTCTGACTAGTCTTTTTCCCAATTACAAAAAGGATGAGGGTTTCACCCGGCGAATTCCCATGCGGGGTTACTCGGCCCTTCCTTGAGAGCTCTCTTACTTACCAATTCCCAATATCTCGAGATTACAAATTCCAAGTTCCACTGGCAGTACTGCTCTTTCTATTTCTGTCTAGACATACCAAAAACCCAGTCCTGTCTGCTCTGACCAGGCTGAATCATGATTCTCTAAGTTTTCAAACTGCAGTTCTAACTCATCTGTCTAGACAGGTTTTCAAAACTATACTTACCAGATCTGGTTCCCAAGCTTCTGAGTTGGATCCTGGACTCCCCGGGTCGGAAGTGTTGGCCAGCTGGACTCAGTGCCTGCCGAGGCCAGGCAGAACTCCCTCCGATACAAGAGGATCGGTGGGCCCAGGGAAATTCCCCTGCGTCGGATTGGCATGGTTCCAACTGGACCAAACCTCAAGGCGAATTACGTGGATTTATTCACTTGAACACTATCCACCACTCGCACTTCTCGGCCAACGCACCAAGAATGTAGCAGCAGATAAGCATGCAATAAATAATCCAGGAGTCTTTTCAAGGATCCAAGCCAGTTTAATGTGCACATGGCTCAAGCAATAAGCAATTTCAAAATGGCTGAGCAATGGCTTCTAGTAAAACAACAACTTTTATAGCTTTCTTGTCCATTCTAAGCATAGGCAAACTTTTCATTGGTCCCAGTACCCCTCTCACCCATCTATTGGTCCCGGTACTGATATGGCTACCCAATCGGGACTCTGGTCTGGGCCCAGCACCTGGTTGCCCCCCTTCTAGTCCCAATTACAATGGTCAGTGTCTCCAACTTGTTACTTCTCTCCTCCAAGGTCGCTGAGCTTGTTAAAACATATGGGAAGCAGAGGCACTGTGACCTTGCTCTCTGCAGAGTTAATTAATTCCATAGAAGCATAGCACACCTTATCAGTACCAATTAAACTTGTTTTTCTTTATTTTCTAAGTTTCGTTTCTGCTTAGCTATGTTCAGTTAAACTGAGTTAAGTTTCAATTCTATGGTGTCATCATTCAGGGGGGTTTTCATTCCTCTGGGCCTAACTACAGGCTTCAGTTACAGGTCAAGCTGCTCAGGCCTGTCTGCTTAGTTCAATTAGCATGGATCATAGGCCGTTGCCTACCACACACCCAGGGTCCAGAACTTTGTGATTCTAGTGGAGCTCGAGGGGACCCACCTCCAGTTCTTGATAGACTCCAGGAGAGTGCTGACCCTCATGCACCGGAAAATCGTAACCTGATTTCAAATTCACTATGCAAAGATGGCCTCCTGGAGGGTTCGGGCTGTGAAGTTTCTACTCCTACTCCGTTGACTCTCCTTGTGCAGTGTGCTTTGGTATCTGATAAAGATTGGCTCCTGAAAATGTTCTTTAAGAAAAGATGTGATACGTTTTTGGGCCTCAGGATATCAATGTTTCCTGATTTAGTTAGAGAGACACAAAGGAGGAGAAAGCAGTTTTTGCTTTATAAATCTGGGGTATTGGCTTTAGGGGGTACCTTTTTTCTGAGGTTCCCTTGTAGATGCCTAGTGCTTATGGAGGGAAATAAGTATATTTTCTCTGATCCTATTGATTTGGGTAAATTTATTAGTGCTAGACTTCCGGCTGGGGTCTCTAATGAGTGATCTGTGGATTTATTACAACTTTATCCTCCATGAATGTATTCTAGGGGCACGTGGCCTTCTGGGGTTTTTTCTTTATATTTTACTTCTTTATCACTTTTCCAATTCTCTGTATTGGGTGGGTATGTTTCTTCTCCTCCTCTCCCGAAATGTGGACTACAACAGTGTAATGATTTATTTATGCTTATTATATTTGTCTGGAATACCTTATTACTTGCTTGCACTGTATCTGACGTAAGGAATTATTGTCTTACTGTTTTTGTGAAATTCTATAAATAAATAATTTAAAAAAAAAAAAAAAGAAAGATGGTAACACTGGTGTGTGTGCATGGAGACCTAAGGCAGTATCCCATGACACAGGTTTCATTCAAGCCACGTTCAAGGTCATGGTACTGCCCTGGCTCTCGTATCCAGTGGTGATTGCTCAAGACTACCTAAACTTTGGAGCGATATGGGCCCGGCTAACTGACAGCTCTGCTAAGTCAGACTAGGAAGATTTCTCAGAGATTTTCCTGCTAGAAGACCCGGATCTATACTCCTATTAATTATTTACATAGTGCTGCAAGGCATACACCTTGCAGTGGAGGCATACACCTGGAGTGGAGGAGTGGTCTAGTGGTTGGGGCAAGGTACTTCAGGCTGGAAGGTTGGGAGTTCAAATCCCACTAGAGGACAGCAACCTTGGGCCAGAAGGACTGGGGTTTCTAGTCCCACAGGTGCTCCTTGTGGTCTTGGGCAAGCCACTTAACCCTCCATAGCCCATGTTCCCTGTAAAATAGTTATCTCCAAGTTATAATGCCCTGTTCAATGTAATTTCAGTTTGTTCAATGTAAACTGCACTGATGCAGAATAGCACAGTTTATAAGAGAATGAAAATAAAAAATACACAGCACTGTACTAACATATAAAGAAGACAGTCCCTGCTTGTAGACCTTACAATCTAATCAAGACAGACAGAACAATACAAAAAAACCCAAGGGGGTTCAAATAGGAAAGGAGATACAAGGACAACAGAGGATTAGGATCCAAATGCAGCCTCAAAGAGGCAAGCTTTTAGCATGGATTTGAAGAGGGGGAGAGAAGAGACTTGATGTAAAGATAGAGGAAGTTTGTTCCAGGCATAAGGAGCAGCAAGGTGAAGAGATTGAAGTCTGGAGTTTGCAGAAGATAAAAAAGGCATAGAGAAGAAAGCCAGAGGAGGAGCAGAGGTCAAGAGGAGGGGTATAGGGAGAGAGAAGAGAGGAAAGGTTATGAGGGGCAGTAGAGTGAATGCATTTATATGTTAGAAAGAGAAGTTTGAATTGGAAATGGAAGGGGAGCCAGTGAAGTGATTTCAGAAGGGGGGTAAGGGGGGTGGGGGGGGGGGGGTTATATGAATGTATTAGGCTGGTGGAAGATTAGCCTTGCAGCAGAGTTCTGGATAGATTGAAGAGGAGAGAGATGACACTGAGGGAGACCAGCAAGGAGGAGGTTGCAATAGTCAAGATGGGAGGTGACCAAAGAGTGGGCAAGAGCCTTAGTAGCATGTTCAGAGAGGAAGGGACAAATTTTGTTAATGTTGTAGAGAAAGAAATGACAGGTTTTAGCTATATGTTGAATATGTGGGGAGAAGGAAAGTGAGGAGTCAAAGATGACCCCAAGGTTGGGGGCCAAGGAAACAGGAAGAAGAAGAAGAGTGTTGTCAACAGCGAAAGAAAAAGGAGAAAAGGGGGAAGAGTGTTTAGTGGGAAAATTAAGAAGTTCAGTTTTAGCCATATTTAATTTTAGGCAGCTGTGAGACATTCAGGTGACAATGTCAGATAAGCAAGTAGAGATACAAGTTTGGAGTGAAGGAGAGATGTCAGGTGTAGATAGATAGATTTGAGAGTCATCAGCATAAAAATGATACTGAAAGCCATGGGAATAGGTGAGGGCACCAACGGACTGGGTATAGAGAGAGAAAATGAGAGGGCCCAGAACAGACCCTTGATGTACACTAACTGAGAGAGGGTTGGCAGTAGAGGAGGAACCTCCAGAAGAAACACTGAAAGAGTGATTGGAGAGATAAGAAGGGAACCCATACAGTACAGGGCCTCTAAAACCAAGAGAGGATAAAGTGTCAAGGACGAGGAGGTGGTCAGCAGTATCAAAAGCAGCAGAGAGATTGAGAAGAATGAGAACTGAGTAAAGGCCTTTGGACTTAACAAGGAGCAGGTCACTGGAGACTTTGGCATGGAACAAAAACCAGATTAAAATGGATCAAAGAGGATTTGAAAGGAGAGAAATTTGAGACAGCAGCAGAGAACTGCATATTCAAGAATTTTGGAAATCAATGGGAGAAAGGAGATGGTTCGATAATTAGAAGAACAAGTAGGGTCAAGTGAGGAGTTTTTGAGGAGATGAGTGATTACTGCATGCTTGAAGGCTGCAGGGAAGGTTGAGAATATGTGAGATAAGAGGGATGATAGAGGAGGACATGGAGTTGAGGAGGTGGGTGTGGATAGGATCAGAAGAACAGGTAGTGAGTTTAGAGGAGGAAAGAAGAAGAGAGATTTACTTAGAGATTTTAGAAAAGGATGAAAGGGTGATATATGTTGAGGGGAAAAGTTTGTAATGGAGAGAGGGAAGAGGGGGTAAAGAAATTTAGTGGGGAACTGAAGAGTAATCTTATGCACTTTGTCATGGAAATAGTCTGCTAGGGTTTGGGCAGAGAGAGAAGGAGGGATTGGAGGTGGAGGTGCCTTAAGAAAAGGGACAGCAAGGGTTACAGGCAAGACGGTTAATTAGATGGAGAAAATAGTTTTGTTTAGTGAGTGCAATGGCTGACTGGAAAGAAGAAAGCATGAACCTGAAGTGAAGAAAGTCAGAGAGAGGGTTGGATTTGAGTCAAGTACGCTCAGCTGAGTGGGCACAAGAATGTAAGTAGCGGGTAGTTGAAGACAACTTGGGCTGAGGTGAGGTGCATCTCATAGGATGTGGAATGGGCAGAGCAAGGATATCCAGAGTAGAGGAGAGAGCAGTGTTATAGGAAGCTATGGCTTTATCAACAGACTTAGAGGACAAAGTGGAAGAGAGAAGAGATGAGGCAGTAGTGGATTGAGTCAGTGGATCAATAGCATGAAGATTCTTAAAAAGATAGGAGGAGATTGGACGAGATTAAGGGGGGAGTAATGAAGAGTGAAGGCGATGGTCAGATAATAGAAGAGCGGAGGTATGGAAGTTAGAAGGTAAACAATTAGAGTAGAAAACAAGACCAAGGCAATGACCAAGCTGATGGGTGGTGGCTGTAGAGCAAAGCTGGATGTTGAAAGAGGAGGTAAGGAAAAGGATCTTAGATGCATAGGGGTCAGTGGGGTTATCAATATGAAAATTAAAGTTCACTAAGAATAAGGGAGGGGGAAGAACAATCCAGGAATAAGGAGAGCCAAGAGTCAAAATCAGTGAAGAAGGCAGAAGAGGACATGTCAGGGGGTCTATAGATGATAGTGATCCAGAGAGGTAGGGGATTAAAAAGACGGATGGAATGGACTTCAAAGGAGGAAAAGGAATGAGATTGAGGGAAAAGGAGGGGTTGAAATTGGCAAGAAGGAGAAAGTAGAAACCCAACACCACCACTGCAGCCATTGGAATGAGAGTGGGAGAATTGACAGCCGCTGTGGTAGAGGGCTACAACCTAAGCAGTGCCATCAGGGAAGAACCAGGTTTCAGTAAGAGCGAGAAGATGGAAAGTGTGAGAAATAAAGAGATCATGGGTAAAGGGAAGTTTATTAGCTGTGGAATGAGCATTCCATAAAGCACCTGAGAAGGGGAGAGAGGAGGGGGAAAGGAGGGGGATGTGAGTGAGATTAGAGTGGTGGAGAGAGGAACTAATATGGGAGTGAAAGAGAAGTGAAGGGGGACCAGGGTTGGGATTAAGGACAGAAGGAGAAGGGGATGAGGTTGTTTTAGAGAGGAAGGAGAGGGATGAATAAGAGGAAGGAGATGGTGAAGCTCAAGAGCTGAGGAAAGAGTGGAGGATAAGATGGGGGAAGAAATAGGGAGGGTGGAGAGAGGGTGAGAAAGAGGAGGGGTATTAGGTTGGTGGAGTGAGGGAAGAAGGTTAGGGTGGATCAGAAAAAGGAGCAAAGAATGATGTGGAGCCATAAGAAATGGCAGAGAGGGCAAGTAAAGTTAGAAGAAGGAGAGAGATGATAGGTAGTAAGGGAATAAAGGGAAAATAAATTCAATAAAGGAGAATAAATCAAATAGAATAAAATACAAATAAGTAAACGTCTTTAAAGACACTGAGATTATCAGATAGGGAAACTTATGAGCAGAGGAAATAATCAAATAACAGTGAGTGGACTTGGGGAAACATCAGTAAGCAGTCCTGCATGTCCTTAAAGGTATTTTACAAGTGGCTCTATGTTTCACTGAGCCTTTTGTAAAATACCGTGGGAATATTCTGACTCGTAACCTTTCTAAAATTTTCCTTTTAACTCTGGATTGTTTTTCCTATAATGAACCTCATACAGTTCCTGTTCGAGTGAGGGAATTCTTACACACAAGTTAAGCAAAAGACTCTATGATGTTGAGTATAGGTACTTTTTTTCTCCATTCGAGGTTGATTAGCTAAGAAGACCCACATCCTTTGTGAGTCAAGAGGCCCACGAAGGACTATGGTGAGGGAGCTGCATCTGCTTTCGGAGGGACCAGAAATTGCCCACGC
The DNA here is from genome assembly GCA_033557465.1 of Ichthyophis bannanicus. NCBI lineage: Eukaryota > Metazoa > Chordata > Amphibia > Gymnophiona > Ichthyophiidae > Ichthyophis > Ichthyophis bannanicus. The sequence continues at coordinate 1,855,217,515 of CM066031.1, forward strand.
TTCAGTACTGCATCAGAAGCTCACTAATTACACTCACTCACACTGGTTGCTACCCACTTTATCTCACGTTTGCTATTACATTCCAGAGCCCTGGTGGGAAAAGTAAGCTAGTCCACTTCAGAAAGAACATAGTAAGAGGGACATTTGGGCCCAATAAACCCATGGTAAACCGTGTAAATGTCTTAAATGGGGATATTCAACGGCACGTACACGATTACTGCTTTTGAATATCCCCTCCTAACTCCCCTACACACCTTGATGCTATCCCATTAGCATCGGGGCATGTTGGGGGCATCCTGGGACGGAGAAGAGGCTTCGGCAAACACTAACCGGGCAGTAGTGATATTGCATGCTCCCCGGTTAGCGATCTGTGCTTTAAACATAGGAGAGGAAAAACCCCATGCCTATTTTTAATATCACTGCTCCCCGGTTAGCGATCTGCGCCTTAAAGATAGGAGAGGAAAAACCCATGCCTATCTTTAAGGCACAGGAGCTAACCGGGCAGCATGCAATATCGCTGCTGCCCGGTTAGCTTTGGTGGCTTCCAATGTGTGTGGCGGTGCCCGGATGTTCAATGCCATCACTGCGGCACTGAACATCTGGGTTAGTTGGCGGCGGGGAGGGTTATGTGCCGACAAGGTGTATAGCCCTTCTAAAATGTGACTGATTCAATATCGGGCCCTTTAGGTCCAAAAAAATCCATATTTATTGAACACATTCATTAATTCAAGGGTACTTAGATGAGTTGATACTTGCAGGAGAAATGTGTTACTATGCTACTTTAGCAAGATGAAAGGATGTGAAGATAATTACACTGCAAACCTCTTTGTATGATTGCTGATTTGCTCCTTTAAACGCAGTCCACTTGTCTGTGCTGTTTGAAAAACTGAGAATGAAATTATCTTTGAATTATTTCCATTTTAGCTTCCTTGACCTGCTATATCATGGCCAGGTATATCACGGCCTGTTATATCATGGCCCCGGCATTGAAAATCTGGGTGTCACCGCACAGTCAGGTAGCCGCAGGAGCTACCCATGTAGCACCGATTTTTGATGCTACATGGTTAGCCCCAGCGCCTTAAAGATAGGCAAGGTTTTCCCATGCTTATCTTTAAGGTGCAGAGTGTTAACTGCACAACATGTAAAATCGGTGCTACATGGGTAGTGCCATAGTCTGCCTCCGCTCTGTCCTGGAATGCCTCCAACTTGCCCCAATGCTATGGGTAGTGCCCTTCAAAAATCCAGGATAAGGCCTATACATGAGAAACTAGGGAATTTACCCATGTAAAGGCCTTTGAAAATCAGGCCCTATGTTACTATGTTACCTTCCGAGCCTACTGGGTTCTCAGCCGAGAACACAGGCTCCTCATCATAAGAACATAAGATATGCCATAATGGGTCAGACCAAGATCCATCAAGCCCAGTATTCTGTTTCCAACAGTGGCCAATCTAGGTCACAAGTACCTAGCAGTTTCCCTAAAAGACACAGGTTCCACAATGCTTGTATTGGGGCAAGCAGTAGATTTTCCAGGTCCCCTTTAATAATGGTTTATGGACCTTTCCTCCAGGAACTTATCTAAACCTATTTTAAACCTGGCTACACTAGCAGCTTTTACTATATCCTCCGGTAACGAATTCCAGAGTTTGATTACACGTTGTGTGAAAAAATATTTTCTCTTATTAGTTTTAAATCGGTTACCCTGTAGCTTCATTGCATGTCCCCTAGTCTTTCTATATTTTGATGGCGTAAACAATCGATCTACATTTACCCGTTCCACTCCATCCATTAATTTATAGACTTCTATCATATCTCCCCTCAGCCATCTCTTTTCCTGGTTGAAGAGCCCTAACCTTTTTAGCATTTCTTCATAAGGGTATCCATCCAACCCCTTTACCATTTTGGTGGCTCTTCTCTGTACCTTTTCTAATTCCGCTATATCCTTTTTAAGATACGGTGACCAGAACTGCACACAATATTCAAGGTGCGGTCACACCATGGAATGATACAGAGGCATTATAATATCTTTTGTTTTAGTCTCCATTCCTTTCCTCTTGGCTGCCGCTGCACACTGGGCCGAGGGTTTTAGCATGTTATCCATGATGACGCCTAAATCTTTCCTGAGTGGTGATTCCTAATGTGGAACCTTGCATCATGTAACCATAGTTTGGGTTGTTCTTTTCTAGGTGCATAACTTTGCACTTGTCCACATTAAATTTCATCTGCCATTTGGATGCCCAGTCTTCCAATTTATCAAGGCTCTCTTGAAAGTTTTCACAATCCTCATGGGTTTTAACAATTTTGAATAATTTTGTGTCATCTGCAAATTTGATTACTTCACTTGTTATTCCCATTTCCAGGTCATTTATGAATATGTTAAAAAGCAGTGGACCCAGCACAGATCCCGTTGACACCACACTCAAAGGCCCCTCCAATACCTCAGTGCCTCGTGAACCCAGAGCCTCCTCAGAGTCCTGTGGCTGCGGTTCCTCCAAGCAGAAATTCCCAGAGGTAGAGCACAAAAGAAGAAACCCTTGAAGGCCACCTCAGAGGACAGATCCTAGAAAAAGGAGAAATACCACCCCAAGACACACAGTCCCAGACATAAGTCTGAGGAGTTGGGGCAGGAGCAGCCTGCCAAGCTGCCCAGTAAGGAGTAGTTTTGCACCCGCCGACTGGCCTCGAACCTCCGAGGCCATCCTCATTGAGAACTCCCCTTGACAGTACCGAAGCCAGGCCCGAAATCCTTGGTGCTTGTTTCAAAGGCTGCAGAGCCAACTGTTATGAAGACCAGAATGGCAGCCCTAGAGAGTGGTATATCTGCCCTTGTGGCCATGCAGTGGGCATTCATGTCTGGCTTGTCTGGTTCATCTGCCCTGATGACAGGACCCTCGACATTGAGGGCTTCCCTGGACATCAAACTGGTCCTTGAGCGCCACTGGCCTCGAGAGAGCCCCTGGCCCCAGACAAGGTCCTGGTTCTATTCCTCAGGACACCGGTCCTCCCCGGCGAGTGCCTGCGGCTTGAAGCGATGATCCTCGGGAGATCATTGACCTCCAAGAGCAGTCCTCGACTTGTACTCAGATTTCGAGTCCGAATAGGCGACCAAGGATGAAGAGTCCCCAGACACGAGGCGACACTGTGATGTGCCCGCAGACCCGTCTCCCACAGTGACCTAACGCCGTTCCCTGCCCGAGGACATTTTGTTTCTCGATTTTGTATGGGACATGGCCAAGGCTCTCACTATTGAGACCAAGGCTGAGGAGGAACCATGCACCAAGAAATTGGAGATACTCCAATATAAGAAACACCCTAAGAAAACCCATACTGTACCGGTGCCCCCAATCCTCGACTGCCTCCTCCTCTACATGTGGGAAACACTGGTGTCAATTCCAGTCATTAGTAGGCACCTCAACCCCATGTTATGGGTATGCCAAAGGCCTGAGTTTCAAAAGACCCAGCTTTCCCACAACTCCATGGATGTAGTGTTGGCAATGCGCTGGCTTAAGAGCCAAAAAACCCATTCATCGGTGCCACCCGGCAGGGAGGCCTGAATCCTTGACGCCCTTGGCTGGAAGACTTTTCAGGGCTCGATGCTAACTTGCCAGATCCAGTTCTACTAACTCTCGAAGGAGCTCGGTGGATCTTTAGCAGGCCTTGATGGGGAACCCCTACAGAGGTTCAAGACTCTAACATCGGCAGTAAAAGAATGCTCAAAGTTTTTGTCCTGGGCAGCCTACGATAGCTTTGAGTCATTGGCCAGGGTGGCCGCCGCAGTCATTGGGGCATGATGCCAGGCATGGCTGCAGTTATCCGACCTGGAACAATGGGTGCAGGACAAACTGATAGATGTCACCTGCATAGGAGAAACCTATTCGGGAAGCCCATGGCGGATAAGGCAGTGGAGATAGAGACCGAGTACGTGATGGGAACCAGGCTCTCAAAGAAGACCTTGGTGCAACCCAGGAAGAAAGCCCCGGGGAAAAATCCCTTCTTCCTGAGGAAGAAAGGGGGCTTTAGTGGTACTCCGCATTTCCAGGCCTTCTCGGCCCCTCAACAGGGCCAGCAACATAAAAGGCCAGGGATATGGTCCCAGAAAACAAAAGGCCTCGAAGTCCCAGGCGCCAGCTCCAGCCCAGCCTGGAGGGGAGCTTTTGACTGTCTGGGTGCAACCTCCCTACCCCCAGGGCATCTTCTGATGCCCACAGGGGGGCACCTAGCCCTGTTTGCCCACAGGTGGAAAGCCATCACCACTGACACCTGGATGTTACAAGTGGTCAAGGAGGGCTACCTCCTCCACCTACAATGGGCGCCACCCTCATACTCCCCAGGAGAGCCCATCAGACTCTTCTTCACCAGACCCTGCTCCTCACTGAGCTAGTAGGCCTAATCAATGACAAAGCAGTGGAACCAGTGCCAAAACATCTCTGGGGCACAGGTTTCTACTCCAGGTATTTCTTCTTACCCAAGAGGACTAGGAGCCTCAGGCCCATCCTGGACCTGCTGGAGCTCAACAAGTTTTTGGTCAGGGAAAGGTTCAAGATGCTCTCCCTTTGCACACTACTGCCATTCCTCCAGCAGGGAGATTGGCTATGCTCCTTAAACCTAAAGGATGCCTAAATCACATCCTAATTCATCCCAGCCACAGAAAATGCCTCCAGTTCATGGTGGGAGGACAGCACTACCAATATAGGGTGCTGCCCTTCGGTCTGGCCTCATCACAAAGGATCTTCACAAAGTGCCTCACAGTGGTCACAGTCCACCTCTGGCTCCAAGGGGCCTTCATCTTCCCTTATCTGGACAACTGGCTTATAAAAGGAGATATGGTGGCAGAGGCACAATGCGCCACCGGGCACGCCATCAATGCCCTTCAGCACGTGGGGTTCATCATAAACTACCACAAGTCCCTAGAGTTCATAGGGGCACAACTAGATACCCTCCAGGCAAAAGTCTTTCTCCCTCAGGAGAGGTCAGAATGCTTCAGGGAGTTAGCCGCAGAGGTAGACCAATGCCAAGTGCTACCTGCCCGGCTCCTACTCCGCCTGTTGGGACACATGGCCTTCACGGTTCATGTGACCAGATATGCCCATCTGCACATGAAAGTGACCTGTCAGATGGGAGATCCCCTTGGATGGTGGCAGATACCATGTCACCTTCAGGCTGGGATGCCCTTCCAGGCACCCAACCCCCAGAAAGTCCTCACCACGGATGCCTCTCTAATGGGCTGGGGAGCACATTGAGGGAGCCTCCAGATGCAAAGCAGCTGGTCACATAGGGAATCCCGGATGCAGATCAACCTGCTAGAGCTCCGGGCAATATACCTAGCTCTCCAAGCCTTCTGCCACCAACTCCAATACCACTCAGTGCTGATCCAGACTGACACTCAGGTTGCAATGTTTTAAGTGAAAAAACAGGAGGGAATAGGACTGTACCTCCTCTGCAAGGAGACGGTAGCTGTCTGCTTCTATGCTGCATGCATAGGGATGCTCCTAAGTGCGGTATAGCTCCCGGGCCAGAACAGTGCCCTGGCGGACAAACTGAACAGGGTCCTCCAGCTGCATGAGTGGTGCCTCGATCCTGTAGTAGCCTCATGGCTGGTTTGTCTCTGGGGCATCCCCTCAATGGACCTGCTCGCCAGTCCGGACAACACGCAGTTGCCCCGATTCTGCTCCAGCCAGCTGCACCTATCCAGGATAGCAGCGGATGCGCTCCTCATCCTGTGGATGAAAGGCCTTCTGTATACCTTTCCAACAAATACCACTGGTAGCCAAGACACTATTCAAGGTCCAGTGTGACAGAACATCACTAATGCTGATAGCCCCTTGGTGGCCCAGGCAACCCTGGTTCTCACTGCTCCTCTCCCTATCAGTGGCATCGCCAATTCCCCTGGGCTGGGAAAGGGTGAAGAAAGTCTCCAGGTAAGTAAAAACCCTCAGGTAAGTAAAACATTAAATACCTATGTAGAAATAGGTAAAAAGGGCAATATCGGGAAAGTGATGTGTATAAATGCCTGTATTATGGGAAATAAGATCCCAGATGTTGAGGCTTTAATGGAAGAGGCTGACTTGGATTTAGTAGTGATTATGGAGACATGGTTCATAGACAACCATGACTGGGATGTAATTATACTGGGCTGTTCTTTATTCAGGAAGGACAGAGTAGGAAAAAGGGGAGGAGGAGTGGCATTATATTTAAAAATTAATATTAAAGCTATAGAATTACAGGGCTTAAAAGGGAGCGAGGGGACACTGTGGGTTAAACTGGATAGAGGAAACAGGAAATCCATTTGCATTGGTGTGATATACAATTCTCTTTCCCAGGGAGAAGAGGTGGACATAAATTTAATAGAAGACAAACACAGCATTGCCATGAAAGGAGAAATGCTACTGATAGGTGATTTCAATATGTTGGATGTTGATTGGCACATCCCTGCTGCGGTGTCATCTAGAAGTAAAGAGAGCCTAGATGCTGTACAGGGAGAACTATTCCGGCAGCTGGTAAGAGAACTCACATGTGGAGGGACCATAATGGACCTGGTGCTTACCAATGGGAAAAGTGCTTCTGATGTTATAGTGGGAGATCATCACGAATCCAGTGATCACCAGGTGGTGAGGTTCAGTATTAGGACTAGAGCTGATAAAGTCCATTCAAAGCAAGGGTTTTAGACTTTAGGAAAACTAACTTTGCCAGGATGGGACAATACCACAAGTAGTTGTTAGTGGGATGGGAACAACTGGGGGATGTAGAAAAACAATGGGCAAAACTGAAAGGGGATATTTTAAGGACAACAAACCTTTTTGTTAGAAAGGTAAATAAATGTAAATGGAAAAGGAGGCCATATGGTTCTCGAATGAAGTAGCTGAAAATCTGAAGAAAAAGAGGATGGCCTTCATAAAATACAAGAGATCAGAGAAAGAGGAAGACAAGCAGCACAGAGAAACTAGGGAAGTAGTCAGAAAAGTAAAGATACAAAAAGAAGAAGAAATAGCCAATGAAATAAGATGGAGGGACAAGACATTTTTCAGATATGTTAGCGAGAGGAGGAAGTGCAAAAGTGGTATTGTCAGACTCAAGGGTGAAGAGGAGGAATTTGTAGAAGCTGATGAGGATAAAACAGAATTGCTTAACAAACATTTTTGTTCTGTGCTCACAGATAAAGGGCCGGGAGCGGGACCTCAGAGCACACCCACAAATAGGAACAGAAGTGAAGGGGATCTTGAACGATTTTCAGAAGACTGTGTTCATGAGCTAAACTGAAAGTAGACAAAATGATGGGGCAGATGGGATACATCTGAGAGTATTGAAGGAACATGAGAAAGTTCTAGTGGCTCTACTCTCTGACCTTTACAATGCTTCTTTAGAGTCGGGAGTGGTCCCAGAGAACAAGAGAAAGGCACATGTGGTCCCTTTACACAGCTGTAAAATTGGAAGGCATAACATGAAGCTGCAAGGGGGTAAACTGAAAGATAACGTCAGGAAATACTTTTTCACTGAAAGGATGGTGGATGCTTGGAATAGAAGGGGTGGGGACAAAATACAGTGACAGAATTCAAAATGGCATGGGATAGACACAGGGGATCCCTTTATAGCAACAGGATAAAATCAAAATAACCTTAACTGTCTCTGCTATCTCAACAAATAGGGGTGACTTGCATGAAGCGGTGGGCACACCCCTAAACAAAGGCATGGGGAGGGGTGACCTGCACGGAGCGGCAGGTGCACCTACTCTTACTGCCTTGCTGGGCAGACCAGATGGACCATACTGGACTTTATCTGCCATCATATACTATGTTACTATATGTTATTATGTAAAATGGAAGTAAGGATGAGGTTGAGAACTACAGACCAGTTAGTCTGATCTCTGTGGTAGGAAAATTAATGGAAATGCTGCTAAAACAGAGGATAGTGATGTTTCTGGAGTCCAATGGATTGCAGGATCCGAGTCAGCATGGGTTTACTAGAGGCAGCTCTTATCTGACAAATCTGATTGATTTTTTTAACTGGGTGATCAGAGAATTGGACCAAATGAGACATGTAGATGTGGTGTGCTTAGATTTCAGTAAGGCCTTTAACGCTTAATGCTTTAATACTTAAAAGATGTCTCTGCTTATTGTTTTTCTTTAATACTTACAAAGTTTATATTTACTGTTCAATGTAAATAGTTGATTTCTATTGTTCTATGTAAAATGTATACAAACTGTGTACAATGTTCAATGTAAATAGTTGATTTCTATTGTTCTATGTAAAATGTATACAAACTGTGTACAAGACTGTTAACCTGTTATATGTAAACCGCCCTTGATCTCTGGAAGGGGCGGTATAAAAGAAATAGTTAAATAAATAAATAAATAAAAAACGCTGTTCTGCACAGGCAACTTATAAATAAATTGAACACCCTAGGGATGGATCCTAAGCTGACTGGCTGAGTTAGAAATTGATTGAGTGGGAGGTTACAAAGGGTACAGATAAATGGAACTCTCTCTGAGGAGAAGGATGTTACCTGTGGTGTGCCGCAGGAACTGTCCTTGGTCCGATTCATTTTAACATCTTTGTTAGTGATATTACAGAAGAGCTGTCGGGTAAGGTTTGCCTCTTTGTGGATGATATCAAAATCTGCAATAGAGTAGGCACCCAAGAAGGATTAGATAATATGAGGAGGGATCTAGCTAAGCTTGAAGAATGGTTGAGAATTTGGCAGCTGAGATTTAACACGGTAGAGTATAAGGGGTGAAGTAGTTCTGACCACAAAAGAACAGCGCGACCTGGACGTGATTGTTTCTGGTGATCTTAAAGTGGCTAAACACATAGAAAAAGCAATGGCAAAAACCCGAAAGATGCTTGGGTGCATGGGGAGAGGAATGGCCAGCGAAAAAAAGGAGGTGATAGTGCCTCTGTATAAATCTTTGGTGAGACCCCATTTGGAGTATTGTGTGGAATTCTGGAGACTACACCTTCAAAAGGATGTGAACAGGATGGAGTTGGTGCAGAGGGTGGCTACCAAAATCGTCAGTGGTCCTCGTTATAAACTATATAGGGATAGACTTAAAGATCTCAATATATATATGTTAGAGGAAAGGCAGGATAGAGAAGATATGATAGAGACTTTTAAAACCTCCATGGCATAAATGCGCAGGGGGAGAGCCTCTTTCAAAGAAAAAGCACATTTTGCAATGAGGGGAAAGGGGATAGACTCCAGAGTAATATGTGGAAATATTTCTTTATGGAAAGAGTTGTAGATATGTGGAATAGTCTCCCAGTGGAGGTAGTAGAGACGAGGACAGTATTTTAATTCAAGAAAGTATAGAAACAAACAGAGAAGATCTCTAAAGGAAAAAAAAGTGACTATAGTAGTTGATATGGAAGGTCAGACTAGTTAGGCAAAATGGTCTTTTTCTGCCATCATGTTTCTATGTTTTTATGTTGAAGGGGGTCCAAAAAATATAGGAGGACCCCTGCAATCCAACCACACATTTACAAGGAAAAGTGAAAAAGAATGTCAATCCTAAGGCCAACCCATGTGATTTTAGTTGAAGAATACTTCTCCATTGTAAAAAGATAGCTCATGAAATATTCGGGAAAATCATTGGGTCTGATATTCAGCACCGGTGGCTAGCTGCCACCGCTGAACATGAAATCCGGATGTTCAATGTAGGGGTCATATCCGACCCCGGTATTGAATATCCAAGGTCACCGCAGAGCCTGATCGCTAACTGGGCAGTGGCGATATTGAGCCGCTGCCTGGTTAACGATATGCGGTGAAGGTTAGGCCATAGTTTCCTATGCCTTGCTTTTACCACAAATCAAAAACTGGGCAGTGGCTCAATATCATCACTGACTGGTTTGTGATTGACTCCACTCCAGAACACCCCCGACATGGCCTGATGCTAAGCGGTTATAACAGTGTTATAAGCGGTTATAACAGTGTTACTCGAAGATATTCATCTGCACTAACCATGTTAGTTACAGTTTACAGTTTTATTTGGCTTGATATACTGCCTATAGCATTGGAACTAGGTAGTTTACAAAAAAAAAGAGGGAGGACAAACAAAACGACACATGGTACAAGGAAGGGAGCGAGAACCACAGTGGAAAAGAAGGGGAGGAGGGCCTAGGTTACGGAACAGTATGAGCACAATATGTAAAAAGCATAAGGGAAAGAAGAAGAAGGAGGCAAATTGGCTAGAACTGCAAAGGGGGGGGGGGGGGGGATAAGTAGCCAAAGATCAATGAATTGGAACTGGAGGAAAAGCAAGAGTGAAAAGGTAAGCCTTTAGCTGTGATTTAAAGCAAACAAATGATAGCTGAGAATGAAGAGAGGGATGTAGGGAATTCCATAAATTAGGAGCAATAACACGGAAAGAAGATGAGCAGGCCAGGGATGTGCGAACCAGATGGGGGCCAAGGATGGTCAGGAGGCTCTGAGAGGCAGAACGGAGATCACAGGAGAGTATAGATGGAAGGAAGACATGACAAGAAGGGAGGATTACCAGTAAGAAGGGTGTGATGAGTGAGAACAAAAACCTTATACTGAACACAGAAGGGAATAGGTAACCAATGTGCAGTGAGGAAAAGAGGGGCGACATGATCATGGTGGCGTGCATTGTGAAGGAGTCTGAGAACGATGTTTTGGATTAACTGTAACTGGCAAATTTGATACTGGGGAAGACCAGAAAGAAAGGAATTGGCATAATTCCATCTCTCAACGCCCGAACTCCAATAACACAGCAAGGATAAAAAGAAGCTCTGCCCCCTGGTTCTCTCCTGAGCTGCGATCTTCTCTTACTCAGCTACGCAGACTTGAGCGCCGATGGCGCTGATCGCTCTCTACTGAAGATCAGTCCGCTTACCGACTCCACCTATCAATGCACCGAGAAGCAATCACAATTAAAATGAAACAATATCACACCGACACTCTAAAGAGATCACTGAACAAGCCACGTGATCTTTTCAACTTGGTCAAATCTCTTTCGAAGGAACCATCTCCCGAACAACACAGTGAGATTCACCCACAAAACTTTGCGGACTACTTGCATTCCAAGATCGTACAGACTAACAAAGTTTCAGCAGACTCGTATCAAGAACCAACCGGCCTAACCCCTCTAAATAAATTTTCCACTCCATCCACTAAATGTATTGAGGATACAATAGCGTCTCTCAATACCTCCACAGCGCAGACTGACCCTTGCCCAGCTTTTTGGATTAAGGAGCTACGCAGTGAGTTCAGCCCTTTCATCGCGAATCTGATGAACCTCTCCTTCACAACGGGTTCCTTCCCCACAGCACTCAAACAGACTTCCATTAGGCCGCTATTGAAGAACCCCAAACTAGACCCCCAACGGGTCGATTCTTATAGGCCAATAGCTAGTATTCCCCTCCTAGCTAAGATAATTGAGAAAGAGGTACAAAGGCAAATTCAAGATCATATAGATTCTGCAGCTCCCCTAGATCACTGCCAACATGGGTTCAGAGAATATCATGGAATCGAGACCCTCCTTACTAGCCTTTTCAACAATATCATCACAGGCATTGACAACGTCCGACAAGGTTTTGTGCTCATCTTCTTAGACATCGCCGCGGCGTTCGACTCGGTGAGTCACGAACTCCTCCTCAGTCGATTGAAAGAGAAGGGTGTCTGCAACTCTGCGCTTGAATGGTGCAAGTCTTATCTGGATGGAAGATGGCAATATGTGAAATCCGGATCAGAGGAATCAAAACGCTTCCATCATAAACAAGGTGTGCCTCAAGGGTCCTCGTTGTCTTCTCTCCTATTCAATATATACATGCAACCCATCTGCAATATCATTAGGTCATTTAACGTGAACTGTTTGATATATGCTGATGACATACTCTTATACATGCCGTTCTCTACAGTTCAATTGGACCTGACACCACTGATAGATTGTTTCAATGCAGTCTCAGAATGGCTCCAATCTCAAAACCTCCACATTCAACACAAGAAAACGGAGGTGCTTTTCATCGCCAGAGACCCCAACTTTATTCCTCCATCCCATGTAAGGGTCAAGGAAGCTGACTTACAAACTAAAGAAACAATAAAATACCTTGGAGTCACCTTGGACCAACGTCTAGATATGAAACATCACATAAGCAATATAGTCAAAGCTGTATATTTCAAAATCCGTTCGCTCAGGCATCTGCGCTCTCTATTGGACCCAGACGATTTCCGGACTATATATCAAGCGCTAATCCTACCACACTTTGACTTTGCAAATGCCATCTTACAAGGTCTCCCTCAATCTACACTGAGCCCATTACAGCTGGCCATGAACGCTGCAACAAGGGTCCTCTACGGAACCTCCAGAAGTGACCACGTGACTCCTATTCTCAAGCAGCTGCACTGGCTCCCTATCCATGGAAGGATCATCTTTAAAACCCTACTACTCTCATTCAAGGCAATCAATGGCATTTCATCTTCCTCACTCACAGAACTTATCCACACAGTGCCCCCCAACAGATCCAGAAGAGCAACAGCTGTAAACCTACTAATAACCCCAAAGGCATTGACAAAATGCAACATGACAACGGCAAACAGAGATTTCAGTTTCTACGTCCCCAAATGCTGGAATGCGCTACCATCCGACATTCGGGCCATTGTAGACCTAACTCAGTTCAGGAAGGCACTCAAATAGCACCTTTTCCTCCAATACTATTCAGTCAGCAACGAAATCTAGGTATCCCCACCTAAGAAATAACCACATATTTTCCTTATGTTAGTGTTACTCCAATCTTGTTCAGTGTAATTATTTAATGTATATAGTTCACCCCTGTTATCCAAGTTTGTACTCCTGTTCTATGTAAAACCAAACAGCTTGTTGTTATGGTCATTGTGTTATAATGTAAACCGCCCTGATTCCGAATGGTGCGGTATATAAGAAATTGTAATAAATAAATAAATAAATAATCAAGAGGGTAATAACCAGAGAAAGGAGAAGTAAATGGATAGAGGATTGATCAAGAAGCTTAGATATAGAACGGATCAGGCAAAAAACACGAAAGCAGCCCTGAACCACCGAGGAGATGTGAGATGTGAAGGAAAGCCGAGAATCAAAAAGAACGCCCAGAATTTTAATAAAGGTTTGGAAAGGGAGCAGAGCACCATGAATGAAAGGGGGAGCAGGAAAGGAGAGGGGGCTAGGATTAGCGAACAAAAGAGAGATAGACTTAGAGGTGTTAAGTACTAGTCCATGGTCAGAGATCCAATCTGCAATGGCATCAAGCTTTTGAGAAACCTGTGAAATGACCAAGGGGGAGGAAGCAGGAAAACAAAATAGGAGCTGAATATTGTCAGCGCAGATAAAGAAAACGATATCAAGGGACTCAATAAGGAAGGCAAGGGGAGCTAAAAAAATATTAAAGAGGAAAGGACCGAGAACAGAACCCTGTGGAATGCTACAATTGAGAGACTGTGGGGCAGAAAGCTGAGAGGACCAAGCGACCAGAGATAGGAATGAAACCAGATAAGAGCAGAGCCAGAGACACCAATAGAGATGAGCTGGGAAAGAAGAAAAGAGTGATTAACCAAGTCAAAAGCCAGAGTGAGGTCGAGAGAAGCAAGAAGAACCTGATGATGTGAATCCAGGGTGGTGTGAAGATAATCCATGACAGCCACCAAGGAGTGTTCAATCGAGAGAGTGGGACAAAAACCAGTCTGAGATGAGTGAAGAGTATGGATGGAAAGAAGGAAATCTTGAAGATGATGTGCAACCAAGCATTTGGTGCCCTTAGGGAGGAAGGGGAGATGGGATGATAATTAAGAGGGCCAGTAGGATCTGTAGCAGCAGGTTTAAGTAGACAAAGATCAATGGCTTCCTTCTATAAGGACGGAAAGAAGACGGATGTAAGTGCGAGCGAAATGATTGTAAAGATCTGTGGAAGACAGGAATCACTGAGAAGCTTAAAGATTCAAGAGGGTAATGAATCAAAAGGGCAAGTGGTAGGGTGGGAAGAGGCAATAATGTGTGTTAGTTCAGAAAAACCGGGAGGGGAAAGAGCAGAAAGGATGATGGCTGGAGAGGGAGGCGGTGAGCGGTGGGGGGAGGGGATGAATGGGAGAGGAGGGGAAGTCAGGATCAGCAGGAGTCAAGGAAGACTGAAGGGAAGTGAGCTTCTGATGGAAGGCACTAACAACAACAGCAACATGGGTGGGAGAAGTAACAAATTGTTGTAAGCCCAGAGTAGCGAGGAAAGCTAGAAAATCTTTGGCAGGAGGATCGAGTGGGGGAGGGGGGAGAGGTGAAGATTAAAAGTCCCCCAATAACAATACAGGAGTTGAATCAAGTAAATAAGAGGAGAAGAAGTTGTAGAGGGCATGCAAGGACTCCAAGGAGATGAGGGGTGGGGAGAAATACAGAAGAAAAAGGAGAAAAGAGAAGGAAAATGATCCCTAGAAATCTTGGCAATAGCCAATGTATCGGCATTAGATAATTTGAGAATTTCATTAAATTATTTCCTAAGTAAAATAAGAGAGGAAAGAAAATGAGTTTTTGGAAAGTTAAGAAACCTTAAATTCTTATTTCACAGTGAATGTTCCAAAAGTTCAGTGTGCCTATGGAGTACGAGACTGTCTTTAATCCCAGCAACCCCAAATGCTTGAATATTTGAAAGTTGATGCTTAGCTTTTTCAAATCTAAGGTCAAGTGGAGGAAGCTTCTTATCATCATAGTCAAACTAAACTAAATCCTGAGAAAAGGAAGCAGTCTGATCCAAAGTTTTTATTCCTTTATTTAACATCTCTTTTATGCTGCTTTTTGTGATGTCAAAGCAGTTTATAACAACAGTTTATACTTTAAGGCAGATTGCAACAACTCAAATTTATACTATAACAACGTTTTATACTTTAAGGCAGATTGCAACAACTCAAATTTATGAACTTGCAATGAACTTCTAGCAAGATAATTTGAGCAGAACTGAATATCCTAACTTCATTTACAGTTTAACAGGATTCAATATGTTGGTTTAGGAGGTTGTGGTGGAAATCATTAACAGTGGTTAAGATATATTGTACTTAATACTTAGCTATCTTGTGGTTGTTAAGTGTCTAATGCCGAAATGGGGACGCTCAAATTTTATGCCTCATGTCATATTAAACCACGCATAAAACAATTCAATCACGCAATATTTTATTAGGAACAAATGTAGAATGAATGCATTACAAAAAGTTCTGTGATATGTTCACCTGCAGAACCGATAAAAGAACTTGAAGTAAGAGTTTAGTAAAATTAGCTAAATTTATCGTACGCTTGAAAAGTAGTGGTTTTTCGACAAGAACTGTTGCGCCCACTGCTGGCTAGGCGGTTGCCTATAGGCAGTGGGTGTACCTCCTATTGTCCCTTGGTATTATGGGTTCCCAGAGCCAAGGGCTTCTGGGGATTGTACTTGTGAAAAAAATGAGTAGCCGAGGGTTGAAGGCAAATACAGGAAAAATTTATTCTTTTCTTCTTTTGTCCTTTCAAACATACAGCAACAATAGTAGGATACTTCTCCAAATAAAGAAAAAGGAACTTTCACAGTAACACCGGTAGCACTTGCTTCAGTCAGCTTATCATACCAGTAGTATATCTTTTTCCACAGTTCAAGAATACAGCTTAAGGGTTCCTTGCTCAGTTCAGCCCCAAATAACTGCTCTTCCAAACTGAGCACTATTTAAAGCACAACCCACTTTACTTCTGGCTGTTTATACGTTTAGGTAAGGACTTCTTTAAGCATTCAAATCAGCACTTCTGAACATTCTCTGCCAGCTTTAAAATGTTAGCACTTCATTCCAAACATTTCTAGCAGAACAGGCAAGTACAAAGCTTCTGGGTTTTCTCAGTTTTAAACCTTACAGCTTCTTCACCTTTGCTTTACACACAAAGAACAGTCCATTTGAGAGTCGGCAGAACTATTATCAGAATCATAGTTATCTACCTGCATGCTCTCATAGTCGGGGTCAGTTAGCATCTGACTGGAATCAGCTTCTGGGATTTCAGGCTTTATTTCTTCTAATAACTTTAAAACCTTCTCCCAATGAGACCTCTTTCTAGGCTGAGGAATATTTGAAGGGCTGAGGGGATTCTTATCCTTCAATAAACTATGCAAGGTTTCAAATGGGCTCACCTTACTTCTAGTAACAGAGCTCTTTACAGACCTTCCTCGAGGTGAAACTCTTCCCCCAGGTTCTGGCAGGACCACGCCCGTGCTCTGCTCAAAGACAGCACTTTCCTCAGGATAAACTCCCCTGTCTTCAGGGCCTGCTGTAATGCTCCTACAACATGGGCTTCCTTCAGAGCTGTAGTTTCCTGTGTGCTGGCTGCACCAATAACTTTTCCTGAGGCTTTTCTAGAACACCTCTCTCTCTCAGCTTTCTTGCAAGAACCTTTCCTTTCTCTTCCTGGTTCCTCAGTTGCTCCTTCTCTTCCTGGTTCCTCGGTTGCTCTCTCTCTCCCAGGTTCCTCGGTTGCTCCCTCTCTCCCAGGTTCCTCGGTGGCTCCCTCTCTCCCAGGTTCCTCAGTTGCTCTCTCTCTTCCTGGATCCTCAGGCTTAAATGACTGGGGCTGCCCTATGGCTTCAAACTCCGCCCCCAGGTGTTCCCCATTACCTACCCTGGTTGCCTTGGAGCTAGGGCGTGGCTTGCACTCAGCAACTCTATGTGTGTGTTTTTTTTCCTTGGCTGGAGTTTCAAAGTCAAAACTCCCTGAACTATTCTTCTGCTTTGGGGTAAATGTCTGTTTTCTATCCATTTCCCTGGGCTCCACTCCAGTCTCGCCATCACAGAACGCAATCAGTCATTCTCTCAAGTAAGTTTTATGTTTGTTTAATATATTGTTTTTATTCAAATATATTTGTATGTAGAATTTACAGTGATTCCGCTCTGAGTACGATACACATTTCTGCTGTCCCCGTTTTGGGGACGCTATGCATGAATGGGTAGGGCATTTGCGATGAGCGATAATATGAGCAATTAGGTGTAACAGAGCACGTATAGTATGCAATTATTCCACAAACCATGCTATTTGGTGTTTTTGTGTTGTCTATGGTTTTTCACATTTTCCAACCTTAGAATGTCAAGGCATTAAAAATTACATGACGTTATTTCAATGCTGGAGGATGATGATGAATGGATAGCAGCCAACATATACATTACTTTGCATGACTGCCTGATTTATATGCCCATACCACTCAATGAACATGTCAGCACCTGGGGAGGGGCTGCGGTATGTGCAGCAGCTGTCATGGGCCTGTGCATATCTACACCATGTGTGGCTGGCCCATGCCTCTGTGCATCATGCACATTGCCTGCCTGAGACATTGGTCACAGCAGTGTTCCATCGTGGGCTGCTGGTATGGGGACTGCCTCTGAGTCCGTAGGTTTGAGGCCTACTCTGACAATATTTTTGCTGAGATATGCCAAGGGTGCAGTGTCCACCCAGCCACATGACATGCCCCCCACACCCCATATGTGCCATGACATGTGTCTGTGGCATCTTTTGATGGTGCCCTGCATGGGGACCAACATGTCCAGACATGATCATGTATGGCATGGCATCCATGACTTCCGCAGCTGGGACACACACATCGTACATTCCACCTGCCCCTTGTATATCTGTCACCTGCTCATTGCACGATGCCAGTGCTGTACACATGGTGGCTGTCATGGGGGGCGGGACATGTACATGGTGTGTTGCATACACATGGTACCCAAGCACATCACCATCTAGCTGCACAGGGCATGCATGTCAGCCATTGGGCACTGCGGATGCAGTCCCAGGCCTGTTTCTGTCACCATGGGGTGGTAAGGCTGCCGCACAGGTGGTCCCAAGCATAGGACAGGTGTCTGTGGCAGCATGTGGCTCCCTCCTCCAGCCCATCCACCCTGCCATAGGTCCCTCCACATCCCTTCCTGGGCATACCCACACATCTGGGCCACCCACTTGACTTGAATCTGCCACATCCATGGCCTACTCTGGGCCATTCCCTTCTCCATATCCTGCCCCTATGCATGTCATATGTAATGTGGCTGGCTCCACAATTTTGATACATAAAGATCATTTCCACATAATACTAATTATATTTCATTTATAATATGTTTTGAAAATTTATTTGCAGTTGTTTGACATTATTTGCAGTTGTTTTATATAACAGCCTGTCAAGCCCTCACCACTCGCCTCCAGCTTGGAGGGGCGTGGTTGTATAAGGAACTTTCCCCTTTCAGCCTTAACTGACTAATTCCCCGCAATGTTTTCTGGGAAATGTAGTTTAATTGTGCTATATAAGGGCTTCAGGTAGAAAGCTGTAGTCGGGCTCCTTGGGGTAAGGCAATGACAGAAATTTATTGAGCACAAAAAAGGTTCATAAATACCACATTCAGGCATACTTCTCCAGGCTTCTTCAAAGTACAACAGGCTATAAGCAAAACAAAAACCTAAAACCAAAGTGGCAACTTGAAGTATTCTTCAGCTAAGAAAAACATAGCCTTTTAACAGCAAGACTACCAGCTTCCTTTAGCCTTGCTGGTTAAAGCACAAAACACAAAACAGGCTTTCTTCTGTGGCAGTTTGCCTTCTTTTCGAGTCTCCAACCTTTCCAGGCTGTTTTCCAATTTACAAGCAAAAACAAAAACTCCAAACAGGAACAAACTTTCAACGTGCAAGCAAAGTTCTATTCAGGTTTCTCAGGAAAATTCAAGAGTAAAAAGAAAGCTTTTCCCTCACAGTTAATTTGGCTTCTTGCCATCTCACTTCACAGGTAGCAAGCACAATTCACAACTCCAGCTTGTTCTTACGTCTTAGTAAAACCTCCCCTCTTTACCACGTGGGAATTTACAATCCATCTACCTGCTTCTTATGGTTACCTTTCTCTGGAGGGCTTCCTTTCAGGGCTGGCTTTCCTTCAACCCTTCTGTGGCTAAGGCTTGGCACAAAGAGCAATCCATGAGGGTGTCTTCCTCATTCTGCTCAGCATCAGGCTCTCCTAGTTGCATAGACTCTGACTCTCCTTCTGGCTCACTGGGCTCGGCTAACAGCCTCTCGTTAGAGCTGAGAGCGTCTCCTGCTCCTCTGCATTGCCCAGCATAAGTCAGACTTCTCCTGCTCTGCTCAGCATTAATCAGGCTTCTTAGGCTCGTACTTGTGCCTTGACTTGTATCAGCTTCTCTCTCTCTTTCTCCTGTTCTTGCCTTTGCCTCTGCCCTTGCTTCTGGCGTTCCTTTCACCCTCTCTCTTTCTCCTCTACTATAATCTAGCATAGGCTTATATCTCCAGGGTTCTAGCCCCACCTCCTCTCTTCCCAGGTGACTGAGATCACTCTGCTTTCTGGCACCTGAGTAATCAGGGAGCTTACTGACGTAAGGGTCTTGGACCTTAGGTCTGTATTCACTCTCCCTTATTTCACTAGGGAAACATGAAAACTGTTCCAGCTGGGGGTTTTCTGGTTCCTAGGTGAGGTCGTGGCTTTGTTACCCTGACCTTGCAAAAGGGGCCCTTTTACTAGAGTGAACTCTTTGCCTTTTTCCCTTTCCCCTAACTCAGGATAGGCTTCCTTACCACATACCCCCCCTACCCAAGATATTATGGGCTGGCGGAGGTTGTTGGAGTTCCTCCGAACAGTCCGTAATCCTTGATAAGGCATCTGCGTTTTGATGTAGTTTTCCTGCCCAATGTTCTACCCTGGAAAGACTGTCCACTGCAGATCTTTCCTGCCAGGGCCTAAGCACGTTTATATGATAAATTTGCCTGCGACCCGTACTACTCTCTACCTCATAGGATACCGGGCCTACTTGTTTGGTCACTTTCCATGGTCCCTTCCATTGAACCTCAAATTTGGGAGTGGCGCCTGCCACCTGTACTAGGACTTTCTCTCCCAGGGCTAACTGGCGGGGCTTTGCCCTCTGGTCATATCACTCCTTCTGGCGAGCTTGACTAGCCTGTAAATTCTCTTTGGCAACCTGGGAGGTCCTACTCAACTGCCCTCTTAAATCACAGAGAAAGTGAGGGACTCCCTTAGCCTCCTTCTCCGGCTCTAACCATTGCTCCCTTAATATATCTAGGAGACCCTGAGGGGCTCGACCATACATTAACTCATAGGGAGATACGCCTAGGAAAACCTGTATCCGTTCCCGGCAGGTGTAAAGAATGAAAGGAAACAACACATCCCATTCCATCACGTCCTCGTCTAAATCCCATCTTAACATTTGTTTCAATGTTTCATTCAGCCTTTCCACCAGGCCATTAGACTGGGGGTGATAGGTAGCTGTTTTCACATGATGCACCCCAAAAGGGTCCCAAACCTGGGCCAGATATTTTGACACAAAATTGGTCCCACAGTCTGTTAATACTTCCCGGGGAAAACCCACTTCGCAAAACAGTTTTACTACTTCTAACGCTACTGTTTTGGTCGAGATATTGTGCAAAGGGACTGCCCAAGGAAATCTAGTGGCCTGATCCACCTTGACTAAAATATATTGGAATCCTCGGGGTGTTTTTACCAGGGGTCCAACTATGTCCATGGCAATTCGTCCGATAGGGTCAGATGTTATGGGTGTTGGAATCATGGGTACTACTGGAGGCCGGGCAGCCGTGGCCCGCTGACATGAAGGGCATGCGGCACAAAACTGGGCGGTTTCTTTAAAGACCCTGGGCTAGTATAAACGTATAAGGATCTGATCCACGGTCCCCTGTACCCCTTTGTGGCCACCCACTGGTTGGTCATGGGCATGCCTTAAGACCAACCCCTTGAAAGCTGTGGGCACCACCAACTGTTTCCTGATCGTCCCTGTCCGGGGATCTTGACTTTCCCTGTATAATATCTCTTTGTCTAGAAGGAATCTCGGGAGGGTATCTCGTACAACCTGGGCATACTCAAATGCTTGGGTGAGTGCAGGGTCTGCTCGTTGTTCATAGGGAAAGGTTGGGAACTTTTCGACCAATTCCGCTGGCACCCAGGGTAACCCTTGGCTAACTTCCATCCCAGCCCTCCCGTGTGCCCTGCACCGCCTCTCGCGGCGTTTCACAGCTTTCCCCTTCTTAATCCTAGAAGATGCGGAAGCCACCAGGTCATCGTGTGAGGGCAAAACTCCTAGGGAATCCTCTGGGGACCCATCCTTTTGGTCTTTGGCCATAGTCTGGGACCAGGTAGATACAAGCCCGACCTTTTGCCGTAAGCCTTTCCCCAGTCCCCTCCTAAACTGCGGCCAGTCTCTTCCCAATACCAGGTCGTGGGGGAGTTTTGGAACCACTGCCACCAGAATTTCTTTCTGCACCCCTAACCCTTTTATCACTACTTTGTACACGGGGTAAAAAGAAGCAGCGCCATGAATGCATCTAATTTGAACCCTACCTTCTGGCCTCCTCTGTTCAGACTCATTCTCGGCCTCAATTGCCCGCCAAAGCCTCTGTGATACCATGCTTTGGTCGGCCCCAGAGTAAAGCAGAGCATCGGTAGTGACCCCCTGTATGCTAACCGTTAAGAGGAAACCCTCTCCTAGCTGTTTCACACTTGTACCCATTAGGCCAGTGCGGGCTTTGCAACCCCTCTGCAAGTGTCCCATCTTCCCACAGCGATAACATTTCTTTCCAGCCCACTTTCCTTCTTGAGCAGGCACACAAGTTTTCCCAAACTCTGCATTATTTCCTTGTTTCTATTCTGATGACCCAAAACCGACCTCTGCCCCTGTTTTTGGAGCACCCCCCTTTTGCTGACGAGCTAACTCAGCTTCCATGTAGCGTTCAGTCAAAAGGGTTGCCTCTCCCGTGCTCTGGCAGTTTTGCTGAATCAGAAAGGATTGTATCTCTTTTGGTACTGCAGCCATAAACTGCTCTAATATTACCATATCCACCACCATATCTATAGTTTTCTCCTCTGGAGCCAGCCACTTTAAGGCTAAACCACAAATTCTCTGGCGTAAGGCCTTAGGCATTTCTCCGGCCTTCAGGGCCGTGGCTCTAAACATGCGTTGATACAACATTTTTGTTAACCCTAATCGGTCTCTAATTGCATTTTTCACTGCATTATAGTCCATAGCCTGCGCTGCTGGCATAGCTCTATAGGCGGCTAGTGCTTCTCCTGTTAAGGAGGTTGCTAATCGCACTGCCCACTGGCTAGATGGCCATCCTACAGCTTGAGCCACCCTTTCGAATGACTCCAAAAAGTCATCTATGTCATCCTCAGGGGAAAGCTTCCCAAAATTAAATGCCTCACTGTTGTGTGAGTCTACCAGACTGTCCATTGGAGGCATAGATGGTCCCGCTGGTGCCGGTATTCCTCGGCTTCCTTGTCTCTGGAGTGTAATAAGGGCTTCCGCTAAGTCCAGGACAGGCTTTTGCTGCTCCTTCATGGCTGCAATCGCACTCTCCTGCACCAGCTGTGCCATCTCCTGCTGGTGTTGAAATTGAGTGGCCATCCATTGTACCAGCTCTTTTGGATCCATGTCTTGGGATACCTGTAAGAGAAAAGAAAAACACCAAGGGTGGCACCACTCAACAGCCTTTTAGGCCCCCTTTATCCAAAAGCATTCCCTTTTTTCTTTTTTCAATCCGGTCCAGCCCACACCTTGGTATCCTTTACCTTATTCAGGCGTTGACTCTCGCTTCAAAAGGGTGTCCTTTTCCTGGTACTCCAACCTGGACCGCTCCCTCGTTTGGCCGACTCTACCAGCGAAGTCCTGCTGCCACTTCCACCAACCTTCGGGCTGTAAATCCTTGCAGCTGTATATCCTGATATGTAAAATCCTGGTATATCCTGAAGGGTAAAAATCCGTACAACTACGCTACTGTCATGCCCTCACCACTGGCCTCCAGCTTGGAGGGGTGTGGTTGTATAAGGAACTTTCCCCTTTCAGCCTTAACTGACTAATTCCCTGCAATGTTTTCTGGGAAATGTAGTTTAATTGCGCTATATATGGGCTTCAGGTAGAAAGCTGTAGTCGGGCTCCTTGGGGTAAGGCAATGACATAAATTTATTGAGCACAAAAAAAGTTCATAAATACCACATTCAGGCATACTTCTCCAGGCTTCTTCAAAGTACAACAGGTTATAAGCAAAACAAAAACCTAAAACCAAAGTGGCAACTTAAAGTATTCTTCAGCTCAGAAAAACATAGCCTTTTAACAGCAAGGCTACCAGCTTCCTTTAGCCTTGCTGGTTAAAGCATAAAACACAAAACAGGCTTTCTTCTGTGGCAGTTTGCCTTCTTTTCGAATCTCCAACCTTTCCAGGCTGTTTTCCAATTTACAAGCAAAAACAAAAACTCCAAACAGGAACAAACTTTCAACGTGCAAGCAAAGTTCTATTCAGGTTTCTCAGGAAAATTCAAGAGTAAAGAGAGAGCTTTTTCCTCACAGTTAATTTGGCTTCTTGCCGTCTCACTTCACAGGTAGCAGGTGGTTAACAAGCACAATTCACAACTCCAGCTTGTTCTTACGTCTTAGTAAAACCTCCCCTCTTTACCACGTGGGAATTTACAATCCATCTACCTGCTTCTTATGGTTACCTTTCTCTGGAGGGCTTCCTTTCAGGGCTGGCTTTCCTTCAACCCTTCTGTGGCTAAGGCTTGGCACAAAGAGCAATCCATGAGGGTGTCTTCCTCATTCTGCTCAGCATCAGGCTCTCCTAGTTGCATAGACTCTGACTTTCCTTCTGGCTCACCGGGCTCAGCTAACAGCCTCTCGTTAGAGCTGACAGTGTCTCCTGCTCCTCTGCATTGCCCAGCATAAGTCAGGCTTCTCCTGCTCTGCTCAGCATTATTCAGGCTTCTTAGGCTCGTACCTGTGCCTCGGCTTGTATCAGCTTCTCTCTCTCTTTCTCCTCTTCTTGCCTTTGCCTCTGCCCTTTCTTCTGGCGTTCCTTCTACCCTCTCTCTTTCTCCTCTACTATAATCTAGCATAGGCTTATATCTCCAGGGTTCTAGCCCCACCTCCTCTCTTCCCAGGTGACTGAGATCACTCTGCTTTCTGACACCTGAGTAATCAGGGAGCTTACTGATGTAAGGGTCTTGGACCTTAGGTCTGTATTCACTCTCCCTTATTTCACTAGGGGAAACATGAAACCTGTTCCAGCTGGGGGTTTTCTGGTTCCTAGGTGAGGTTGTGGCTTTGTTACCCTGACCTTGCAAAAGGGGCCCTTTTACTAGGGTGAACTCTTTGCTTTTTTCCCTTTCCCCTAACTCAGGATAGGCTTCCTTACCACAAGCCACTTCACCCGCCCTTTCATGCATAGTGTCCCAGAAATGGGGATACTGAAATATTGTGCAAAATAGAAGTCAAAATATATTTTTTGACCAAAATTATCGCTTGAAGTGTTGTTAGTTTGGTATTGACTAACATATTATGGAATTTCATGTGAAAACAAAAATTCATGCATTAATTGGTTAAAGATGTGAAGGGGAGGATGGGGAATTTAGAAAATGGGAATAATACTTTTAAGAAAATCATTTGTTTGGGCAAACGTTTTCCATATATTAAGTAAGGAAACAGATTCAAGGGACACACCTTCAGGAGCTTGCGAAGCAGACAGCAGTAGCGAGACAATCAAACATTTAGGAGAGTCTTCCTGCGATGTAACCACCAGGGGAGATACAGCACTCCCCACAACTGAAGGTGGAGGTGAATGTCCCCCCACCACCCAACTCATCTGAAGCAACTTTTGGCTCAAGTGGAGGGGCCCTGGCAATGGGGTTCATTGTCGCCCCAGACCATGAAGAGGATGACAAGCTAGGGAAACCATCCATAGATTCTAGGGGTGCAGAAGTCAAATGTTTATGGTTTATTCCGTTTTTAATATACCATCCTTTGCCAGGCAGACAGAGCGGTTAACACTGGACTGAAAGTTCTTACTGGAGTTACAAGAGTAGAAGTAGCCTTTTATCCCTTGTTCTTCCTCTTATTAGTCTCTTTAGGCATTTCAATGCAAACACTCCCTAGGCCCAAACTGGCACAGAAGTGGCACCAAAGATACTCTTTCATCCATGTGCCGATGGCTTTGTAGTGCTATACAAATGATAAGTCGTAGTAGTAGTAGTAATAGGCTGCTTTGCTGAATACCAGCTTTTAAACTGCCCCAGATGTAGCTTAATGACAACAACAGTGGAGGTGAAGCAACTCTCATTGCTACAATCTATCAAGGTTCCTTGCACTGGAATAAACACCATTGCAGCTCGCAGGTATAGCAGGGGGTCTCCAGGGCAGGCAAGTCCTCCTCTCCTATGTGCGGTCCTGGCAGCTTATGAACTACCAAACCTCTGGTAGCATGGCTGCACTTAATGCAACCAGTCAACGTAGTATTACATGCAGCTGTGCTCTCAGCAGTTATGACATCTTGCATGTGGCACCATCCCATATGCTAGCTGTTGCTGGCCACCACATCCACTCTGCGCCCCAAACCTGCCACAGTTCCGCCCTAAACTCCAATCGGCACGTGAAGGCACATTTTACAAATGATGTCTAAGTGCAATCTGTGACATCCAAGCCAGAATGTCCTGAAAAAAAAGCAGGCGTGTCCAACTTCGGGCACAATTTCACAAACGTGGATATGCCTGATATAGACGTTGGTGAGGTTGTCCACATAGACATCTCTGGAATACTATTCCAGTCTGGGGATATCTCAGAGACATACAGTAGTGATGGAAACACAAGACAGTGTCCCAATAAGCCAAAAAAGATCATTGTGATTCTGGAGAGTACAGGGTATGCTGGAATACCATCTTCTCTACACCCTCCTGATATTTTATGGCCCAAAGGAGCACTTTTCTGATGCCTGTTTTTGCCTGAAGCAGGTCTAAACTTGGACAACCCCGCAGATAAAACTGAAATTTCTCTCATCGAGTGGGGGACATATAAGTGTACCATCCTCAACATGACCCATCCCACACACACCTATTGCCTACTTAGACGTCCCCTCAGCATAGCCATCTTAAAAAACCTTTTGCAAAATGGCTCTGGGACCATCTCAGTGATTTGGATGTCCGCATGCATATTTTCAGACATCTAAATCGGGGGTTATCCCGATGTGGGAATAGTGGGGTTGGACGCCTGACATGGACTTCCAGCTCCCGCTATTTTCTGGGAGCAAATGCTGAACACCAGGTTCCCCGCATTTACATCGGCGCTGTGCAGGGAGCTCTATGCAGGGGCAGGAGGGGGAGGGCCAGAGGAGGAGCAAGTGGGGGAGAGGCAGGACCTTGACCCTGGACGAACAGGGCCGATTACAGTTGCAGTCCTGTACGTCCAGGGCGGCAAATATGGATAGGGGACTTATTTCACCTCGGAGGTGGAATAAGTCCCTGCGATGATGGAAAGCAGCACCAGCGGATCCTCCCCGGACAGGTCAGACAATGCCAGTGGTTCCCCATATTCTGATCCTTGCCCCAACAGTCCTGTTCAGGGGTAGGGCAGTGGGGAAATCATCTTTAAAGTTCAGCGGGGAATTGGGACTTCTGCGTGGCATCACTGGGGCTCCATTCAGGCACTGCGGCTGAGTTAGACAGGGCGGGAGGTATACGTCCGGTGGCAGGAATCATGGCAGGTCTTGCCCGTCGAAGCCCTCTGCACCTGATTCTGCTCCCGTGGGAACGTTTAGCTCCCGGGAGTGCAGAATCGGGTGCAAAACCTGCCCATTCAGATTTTAGACATCTGGACAGGCCGGACACGCCCCAATGGAAATCAGGCCCCAAGTGTGTAAACCTTTTAAAAAGAGCCTCTTAGAGTGTACTTTTTACTCTGACAGTGTTTTTAACCACATGGCACCCTTTAGCACGGGCCTGTGCTAATGCTCTCCAGGTAGTAGAACCCATGCTAAGTGCTTAGCGTACTTTAGTAAACAAGCCGCTTTGTGCAATCAATTGATTTAACATGCACCAACCGACTTAGCACACTTTAATTCTTTAATAAAATAAATGTGTGAAAAAAACACCTGAAAGTCAGGAATAAAAAAGAAAACAAACTGAATTGTTCTTGCTCATTCACATCCCAACTATCAGAGATGAGATGAGGGCTTGATGCACTAATGTGGTGCTTCTTATGTTGTGGACTCAGTATGGATTTTGCAATATTATTTTGACTTCTGCTGCTGTATCGAAAGCCCAGCTTTATATACAAGACACTTCTAGCTGAAGATGTGCATTTTGATATGTCGATTACCTAAACTTTCCTGAGTTATCAGAGCCTCTAATTAACTCACAAAAGAACATTTTGTTCTGCAAAACATAGAGTGAAGTTTGGGAAAATTATAGTCAGTAGTTATGAAAAAATACAATGGTAATAAAGGCACTTTGACTTTTCCATTATGCATTTTTTGTTAACAGGCGTTTGTGAAACAGTAATAAAAACATGTTGACTCTGGCGTGATTTTACTTTCGGGAAGCAGGTCTTTGTGGACGTGTGAGCAGGGGGAAAAGGGGGGGGGGGAGACAGAAATCATAAAACCTAAACAAACAAAACTATTCATGAAAAAATAAAATGATTTTCACATGTAATGGAGCACAGATCACTTTGTCTATCGACAGGAAATGGAACAAAAGCTTTGCAGTCAGCGTTGGCTCAAGGATTTTGCCATTATAGAGGATATTTTTAAATGATGTAGATAAGAGTCACTGCCCATGTTTAGGGCACTAGGGAACAGAACAGCAAGAGGGGATGGAGCATTCAGACTGTGGAGTTTACCTAGGTCATGGACAACTGAAGTCACTCTAAAGTGTCTCTGAACCATCTCCATTTTTGGACCATTGTTGTGAAATCCTTCCTTGACTCTACACCAACATTCCAGAACACCAAACAGAAGAGCAACCACTATCTTGCTGTGGTAGATTCCATAACTACCCTAAGGCACGACATTTCCTGTACTATAAGCCGCGACTTATACACAGGGGTAGCCTATACTATAAATCTACATGCAAAAAAGCCTAATTGAGTTACTGCGACTTATACACGGGGACGACTTATATTCTGGGAAATATGGTAATTGAGGAATAGACTAGTGGTTAAGGGCACAGGCTGGAACTAGAAAAACAGAGTTCAAATCCCTCCGATACTCCTTGTTGCTTTGGTCAAGCCACTTAGCCCTCCATTGCTTCAAGTACAAACTTAGATTATGAACCCTCTGGGGACAGGGAAATAACTACTACTGTACCTGAACACAACTTACCTTGAAGTACTACTGGAAAGGTGTGAGCCACATACAAATACGTTATAGTAGACATGCATCTCAGGGATCTGTTAAGACAAATACAGAAATAGAAATCTAGATGAAAAACTTTGCTAGATGTAGCAGCAGATTTCCTAGGAGGCAGTATTGCGGGTCCCAATGCCTTATAATATTTCTGATCTTGAGCCAGCTTCCCGTGACTCGTCTTGCACCCTTGCAGTTCTTTCCCCTTCTGCTCACGGCGGAAAGATCACTCCGAAGGGTCAATTTAATGTGTGCCCAGATAAACTAATTGGCAGATTTTAGCAACTAATTTGTTTCTGAAGTTGCAGATGTAGGAGTTTATTCAGAAATGTTATTCCTGCTCAACCTTTCAGTGGGTACAACTAAGGTTATGAGTGGGTTTTGCTTTTGCAGGATCAGCGGATCTTGTTATGGGTTTTTTTTTTACTTTGCATACTTGAACTAGGAGACATCAATGTGTAAATCAGGACTGAAGGTTCATACATGCCGCTGAGTAAAACCAAGATGGCGGTCAACCCATCCTAAAAAGGGAGCCCTTGGGCAACTATATACAGCAACACAAAAGAAGCAGTTACAAAAAGTATGTCAATACCTATGCAAAGTCAAATTAGCAGAGATTTTGACATAATGACTTAAAAGTAGGAGTGTCATATGATTTGTGACCCTTCTTGGATGCTGGTTTGGAATACACTGGACCATTTCAGATTTTTGCTCAGCCTTCCTACTAAATTCTCCTGCCATCCTGGGTCGAAATCTGAAAATTCTGGGCCATCTTGCCTTTATTCTGTTGATATCCATAATGAAACAGCTTATTTTATTTCCTATATCAATTTCATTTATTACATAGTCATACCAATCCATTATAAAGTAATTCTGATGGAAAAATTGTATTATTGATTTTAAATATTTATTATTAGATTCATAAATGATAATCTTATTAACGCCTTTCTTCATGAAAGGTAGAGATTTGGAGAAGACGGATCATTGGAAGAATTTTTACCCTATACATACATATGGTTTAGAGATGAAATAGAGAGATATGTTCTTGTTGCTATATTATAGTTCTATGCTTTGAACCAGACTTTCCATTTCTTTTTCTAATGAATTACATTAGTGATTGTCTATTCCATTTCCAACTCCTATCATTATTATTATTGTTATATCATGTTTTTCCAGTAAACACTTATTATTTGTTATAATGTTTTTTCATTTTTTTCTTTATGTTTTTCTTTTTCCCAATAGTTTCATAAGGTTTTTATTGACAATGCCAATGGTTTCTATAAAAAAGGTTCAGTACAGGTTTAGATAGACAAGTATGTACAATGGCACATAGAGAGGTCTTTTATCTATTAAGACAACATTGAGTAAGTATTGTACCAAATGGCTTCGCACTAGAAACTACCTTCACCCCTTGTGTCATAGTTTTATATCTTTTAATTGCTGTGTACTGATTTTAATCCATTAAGCAGTTATTTGAATCCATTAGAAATCTAACTATGAAAAAGTGTTAAAACAATTTTTAATTGATATTAAGTATGTTTATTTTTAAAATGTGTTTATCATAAGTCTCCTTAGAAGAGATGATCTTATTAAAATTCCATCAAGTAGAGATGATTTAGAAAAGACTGCCAAAAACAAAATAGAAGGATATGCACTGGTTTCCAGACTACATTTATATGGTTTAAATTAGGCTTCCTATATTGTTTTTTTAATGAATTGAACTAGCGATTGATCAGTTGATGTTAAAAAAAAAATTCTGTTATTTATTTATATTTTGATGCATGTAGCCATTCTTGAAGTTATTTTTGCTGCTTCTCAACAGATTTAGGGGTATGTTTACTAAACCTTCTTAACGTGCGCGCTGTGCAATTAGCGCACGCTAAGGTACCTTAGCGCGCGCTAATGATGCTTTACGGGGAAAAAATGCACTTTAATGCGCGCTCACACGCGCAGCGGCGCAAACGAGCACTGAAGGTGTGGAAAGGCTCCCGGAGGGCGGAGGAAGGCTCCCCAGGGGAGGAGAGAAGGGGTCAATGGGTGGAGAGTGGGAGGGGAGAGGCTCCCCGCACACTAACGATGTGAAATTCGAGGCCAAAACTAACACAAGTGAAAACCTCGCGTTAGAGCTGATTTAAAGGGAAAAGAAACCATTTATGTCAGCAATGTACAGCAAAACCAGGGAAACATACAAAAAAGTGATAAGTGTGATACATGTGCACGGAACAAAAGTGCAAATAAACATTGAAAATGACCCCAACAAAATAAAAAAAAATCATAATCAAGCTGGGCAATACTGATAGTAATGGGAAACATCAAAAAATACTCCCAAGAAAGCCCCAAAAAATAAATATGAATTTTGGAAGGGTCTACGCTCCGTCCCCATACAAGGTGAATGATCCCACAGTGAAATAGCACTGATAAGGGTTTCCCTCTCCATTGGACAGGTTACCTATGGCATGCACATGTTCCACAACAGCAGGGCGGGCATGTCGGAATGGGCAACTGGACAGATGCTGGGAAAGGGGATACAGAGGGCTGCAGGCGGCACATGCTGTGGTGCAGCTGGGGCACAGTGCGGACTAGGCAGATGCCTAGGTGGCACTTAGGAATGCTGAAACTGAACAGCAGCCAGACAGCAACTGTATAGAGCACCATCCCCCTCACCAGACGATTTAGCCACAATCATTGATATGGCCTGTAACTCTACGAACCCACACACCCCAAATTGGGTTCTAGGCGACCTCAACCTCCCAACCATTCAAGATAGCCACACCAATGCCTTTATTGATGCTCTCAGTGAACTAGGTTATGTTCAGTTGGTCAACACACCTACTCATATAAAAGGTAACACACTGGACCTTATCTTTGCACCAGAATCAGCTCTTTCCCATTGGCACAATTCATACTTAAATTCAATCACAGTTCCATGGTCTGATCATCTCCTAATCCTATTTCAGATGCCTATATCTCCTAGATCTTCCAAGCCATTACCAACAGATGCACTCTCCTCAGAACACTTTAGACGTTTTCAGCCTTTTAACAGAGAAGACATCCTAAAGAAGACCCAGAACCTAATATACTCTCCGGAAAATAAAAAAGCCTTGATGACATGGTCGATTCGTGGAACTCCTGCCTTGATGCTGTGATCCACTCTCCTACCTCAACCAAAGCACCCCATAAGAGAAAGAATGCACCATGGTACTCCCCAGAGCTAAGAAAATCACTCCTCCTCCTCAGACAACTAGAAAGACGATGGCGACGATCAAGAACAACCGAGAATCATGATGCTTTCAAAACACAATTAGCAAGACATCGCTCATCCGTATCTTCTAACATGAAAAAATATTACGCAGGCAGATTACAGCGTTCCCTCAACAAACCTCACGAGCTCTTCCACATCGTGAAAACCCTAACAAAGGAACCCTCTCAGAGCGCCCCACCCCTCCTAGATCCTCAGAAATATGCCAACTACTTACGAAGCAAAAGTAATCAGCTCGATCCAACCTCTACTCCCCCCACTTCAGCCAACACTCCCTACACTGTCCCTCCACCCTCACCTAGCCAATTCTCGGGTGAGACTCAACACACTCTCTCTTCCTTCTCCACTCCAAATGACAGAATCATTCAAGACACCATCTTAAAAATAAATCCTACAACAGCACCCTCCGACCCCTGTCCAGCTTCCTGGATAAAGTCACTACGAGCTGATCTCAGCCCATTTCTTTTTTTTTTTAAACTTTTATTTTCATTTTACAACAAGCAAAAAGAAACAACACACCAAAGGAAACAAATACAAACATACAATAAGGAAAAGCAATCCCAATTACCCCCCACCCCTATGCTTCTTCTCTAAGCTGATAAGTATCATCATATAAGCGCTTACAAACAACAGTAATTGTACATCAAAACAAACAGAAATAGTATCTGCGATACAGAATGATCATGTGACAGAAATTTACACAGATTTAAACAGTCAGATGAGAGCATTGAGCAGTTTGAACATAGTCGTTCAGCATCTTCCATTTAGACAAGTGGTGGGGGGTCTGAGCGGAAGAAGCTAACATACGAGGTATTTGCTCATATTTACTGTAGAGACAGACATGATTCCACCATTCATTGGGGCTCAGATGGGAGCTATTTTTCCAGTATTTCGTAATAAGGGAAATAGCTATGCCCAGCATAAAGTCTAAGAGGAAGTAAGCCGATTTGGGAAGAGAGGGGATCCCCGCAGCTGAGCGGAGTCCCACTATCTTCCAAGAGAGGGCTCTTGAAAGTGCAAAATAGATTGAATACGACCCCAGACCCGACTCCAGTAATACTGTAATGCGGGGCATTCATACATAACATGAGTGAGGGAACCAATGGCCGCATGGCAGGTCCAGCATCTATTGCTCTGGGTGGCGTTCCATTTGGCTAACCTGTCAGGAGTATAGAAACATCGGTGGGCTAGAAAGAAAAGTGTCTGAGTGAGTGAGGCGGATCGAGAGACCCGTGTCACCTTGCTCCAGACTAGGCTCCATTGCTCCGGGGTCAAAGTTACATGCATTTCCCGCTCCCAGGACTTCTGTGCTATAGGAGTGCCTCTATTTACAGTATTACATAAAGTTTTGTAAAAGTTAGATGCTACACCCGATAAGCTCCCAATAGATCGGATAATCTCCGACAATCCTTGGGTAGGGGTTTCCGATGGCGGGAGCACCTTAGCACTCCGAAGACAATGCTGAAGTTGCACCAACTGAAAGTAGTGTTTCGCTGGGAGACCAAATTCTATTTGTAATTCGCTAAAAGTCTTCCAGCGACCATCAGAGAACAGCTGGTTAGGGATCCAAATGCCCCTAGTGTACCAGGGGCTCCACGCCATCGGTTTATTTTGTATTTGAAATCGAGCATTGTGCCAAAGCGGGAGTCTATCTAGCGGACAAAGTCGGGAGTCTAGAGATTGCTCAAGGGTATTAAAGGCACCTAAAGTGTCTAAGAGCATTGGTGGATAGTGGGAGTCTGATGGGAGAGTCATACCAGGGAGATAAGTAAGAGGGATTGGTTTGCAAAGGTCCTCCTCTATATCTAGCCATACTGGTCTACTCGGTGTTAGGTCTTCCAGCCAACGAGCGCCTTGTTTGAGAAGAAAAGAGTGGTGGTATTTCAGGAAATCAGGGAATCTGACACCACCATTTTCTTTATCTGCTTGTAACTTATGTTTCGCTATCCTAGGTGTCTTGTTTTGCCATAAGTATCTAGTCAGAAGACCCTCTAAATCTTTATATGTACGTCGAGGTAGGAGACATGGCAACATTTCTAAGATGTAGTTCACTTTGGGAACAATCATCATTTTAATGGTTTCTAGGCGGCCCCACCAAGTAAGTGTTAAAGGAGTCCAGCGTTGAGTAAGCGCCCGGACCTTAGAGGTTAAGTCTTTAGCATTAAAGGTGATGGTGTCTTCCAAAGGAGAGCAGTAGTGCACCCCAAGGTATTTGACCATGCGAGGTTGCCATAAAAAGGGAAAGGATTGCATATCTGCCTGATGGATCAAAGGATTTAGTGGAAATGCAACCGATTTGGTCCAATTTATCTTATAGCCCGAGAGTTGTGAATATTTACCAATTTGCTCTAGGACAGCCGGCACTGAGTCTAGGGAGACGAAGAGCATCAGGTCATCAGCATATGCTGAGATTTTGATTTCCCTATGAGAGAAAGGGACTCCGTGAATATCCTTGGATTGCCGGATTAGTAAAGCTAAGGGTTCGAGTGCGAGATCGAAAAGAAGTGGAGACAGTGGGCATCCCTGGCGAGTACCGCGTTGCAGGGGAAATGGCTGAGACTTTAAAGCATTAGCACAGATACTAGCTGTAGGCTGTGCATACATGGTTTGGAGACAACGGAGAAAGCCTTCTCCGAATCCGTACCAGCGAAGAGTTGCAAACAAGAAGGGCCATTCTAAGCGGTCGAAGGCCTTCTCAGCATCAAGTGAGAGGCCAACCAATGGTCGATCAAGATTAACTGCGGCAGTCAGCACATGACATAGGGTCCTAGCATTATCAGCAGTTGATCTACCGGGAATGAAACCGCATTGATCTGGGTGTATTAAAGTAGACATCTTGTCAGAGAGCCGGGCGGAGAGAATGGTGGCGAATATTTTATAGTCTGCGTTTAGTAGGGAAATTGGACGATAATTAGCTGTTAGTTGCGGATCTCTCCCCTCTTTCTCAAAAACTACTACATTTGCCATTGAGAAGGATCCAGAGGGAGATCCCTCCTCGGCCAGAGCAGAAAAATAAAGTTTCAAAAACGGAGCTAAGTCAGCGTTAAAAGTTTTGTAGAATTCAGCTGGGAGACCGTCCGGGCCTGCGGCTCGACCTGTGGCACATCTCTTGAGTGCCGATTGAATTTCTGATAAAGTGAATGGTTTGTCCATGGCCTCTCTATCTTCGTCAGATAGGGTCGGTCGCTGTACCCCTGATAGTAATCGTTCAAATACTTCTGGCTCGAAGTCACATTCAGATTGATAAAGCCGAGTATAAAAATCACGAAAGAGTGCTAATATTTCTGTATCTTTAGTGACCAAGCTCCCCCCCGACGGATTGCGGAGAGCGGTAACACGCTTGGCTTCTTTTTGACCTTTCAGGGCATTGGCTAGCAATTTGCCAGCACGGTTATTTTCCCGATAGTACATCCCTTGTTGTGATTCAATATTTTTAGCAGCAGCGGTATATAAAAGCTGATTGTATTGAAAACGAAGACGTTGTAAGCGAAGTAAAATACATGGGTCAGTACGGGACGTGAGGAGACGCTCTCCAGCTTGTATCTGTTGTTCTAGAATCAGTAAATGTTGCTTTCGTTGTTTCCCCTGTCGGATTTGATAGCTAGTTATAGTTGCACGGATAGACGCCTTGAAACCCTCCCACCAAGCCCAGCTCGCAGTGTCATGGGGTGAATTAAAATGAAAGTAATCTTGGATAGCGGCCTTTATGTCAACCTGAAAATCTTTTTGGTCTAGTAGGGATCTATCAAAAAACCAAGCACAGGGATGTTCACCTTGCGTAGTGACATGTAATGAGAAAGATATGGCAGCATGATCTGAAATATGGAGAGGATGAATCTTAGCCGTGTCCACTTGGGGTATCAGTGTTTTGGAGATAAGAAAAAAATCTATTCTAGATTGTGAGTGATGAGGGGCTGAGAAAAAGGTGAACTCTAAGTCGGAGGGGTGAAGCAGCCTCCATACATCTACTAACGCAAGATCTTTCATCAGAGCTGTAAGGGTATCAAGACTCTTGGGTGGACCACTCGTTCTAGGCGGCTGTCTATCTATCAAAGGATCAAGTACTTGGTTGAAATCGCCGCCAAGTATTAATGGAGTATTGGCAGAGGCCTGTGCCAACTGCGCAATACTGGCATAGTAAGCTGGGTTATCCACATTCGGAGCATAAATACAAATACACGTAATTTCACTATCTCCAACCTTAAGGTGTGCACGGGCCCATCTACCCTCCTTATCAGAGCTAGTATCCAGTACAGTAGCTTGCAAAGACTTCTTAACCAAGATGGCTACCCCACACCGTTTGGAAACGGCGGAAGAGTAGGCAGCCACCATGTAAGGCTTAGCATTAAGTTTCAGTGTTTCAGCGGAGTTTAAATGCGTTTCCTGAAGAAACACTAAATCAGCATGCTCATGATTAAGATAGCTAAGGATTTTCTTTCTTTTGATTGGACTATTGATGCCTTTTACATTCAGTGATAAGAGCTTACATAAGGCCATTCTGAAAAGTTAAAAATTCTGAAAAAGAACGTGATAACGCACATAATTTCACAATGTCCCTCATATTAACTGTATATGGCTGTACACATGACATGATAGAAAGTAAGCTAATGAAAAACAATGAAGCGCCCCATATAAAAAAATAAGCACCGAAGTGCATTAGAGAAGAAGCAAAACCCCAGAAATTACTGGCGACCATGTGTCTGCGGGGAGAAACCCCAGAGAAGGCCTAATTGAAACATATAACCTGTATAGCTGTGCATGTTCCGAATCCAACCGAGGTGCACATCATGGAGGGATAGGAGACCCAGAGAGTTATATATAGACAGAAAGAAAAGTCCAGGCAGTCTCTGTTCCAGGCGGTGATCACCGCGTCGGGCCATTCAAAATGGCGGGCAGATCCGGCGGGTTACAGATCCAAGTTGTTGGATTAGCGCATCTGGTCCGCTTCTTTGGAATCTAAAAATGTTGCTAGTAGATCAGGATCTTCGAATGTCCTAGTTTGGTTATGGAGAGTCACTCTGAGCTTCGCTGGATACAATAGGCCAAAGCGAGCCTGTAGCTGTTGAAGTCTAGGGCGAAAAGCCAGGAGTCTCTTCCGACGGTCAACTGTGGGCTTTGCCAAGTCAGGGAAGAAGGAGACTTTATGACTTTCAAACTCCAGATGATGATTCGCCCGGGCAGCATTTAGAATCTGCTCAACTTGTTGATATCTCAGTAATCGAAAGATGATAGGCCGGGGGGGTCGTCCGATTGAGGGCCATGTTGGTAGGAACACGATGTGCTCGGTCAATTTCCAGATCTCTGTGAAAAGTGATCTTCAGCAAGGAGGGAAGAGTTTTGACCAGGAATTCTCTTATATCTCCTGCTTCGGCCCCCTCCGGTACTCCAATGAGCCTTACATTGTTGCGACGGGCTCGATTATTGCTATCCTCTAACTCTTTTTGAAGATTCTGTATCTGACGCTCAGCCTTGTCCAGTTTCACCAAGCGCACCGCGTGCGAGTCGAGGACCCCCGCCATGTTGTCCTGCCGTAGTGAGAGACCTTCAAGCCGGTCCTGAAGCATACCGAAGTCTTCTCGCATGGCTCGGAGCGCTTCTCCGTTGGACTGTACCAGTTCCTTCACACCGCGTATTTCCTCCAAGATCTCCTGTTGCATTTCGGGGTTTTCCCGAAGTGGAACTGTCTTTTGTGGGGAAGACAACTCTGTTTTGGAGCGTTTTCCGTGTGAAGAAGAGGGAGACCCGAAGTCTAAGCGCGCTGGTTTGTGGGCCGCCATCCCCCCCGAGGTACCCCGGTAAGTTCGGAGCAAAATATTAAGTTTAGGTAGGTATTAAGTCAGGATTCTTAGTAGGCCTCTCGGGAGCTTCAGCGCGAAGCGTCTAACCCGCTGGACATCAGGCTCCGCCCCCCCTCAGGCTCCGCCCCCCCAATCTCAGCCCATTTCTAGCAAAAATAATAGATGCATCGTTCTCTGCAGGAACATTCCCCCACACCCTGAAGCAGACCTCCATCAGACCCCTCCTAAAAAACAGCAGGTTGGACCCCTCCTTGATGGAATCTTATAGACCCATCTCCAGCATTCCCCTCCTTTCGAAAGTCATCGAAAAGATCACTCAACGTCAACTACAAGACCATCTTGACTGCAATGCACCCTTACACCCATGTCAGCACGGATTTCGTGAATCACACGGTGTGGAAACCCTACTGACTTCCTTGTTCAACACTCTTACCATAGGCCTAAACAATGTCAGACAAGGTTTTGCTTTGATCTTCATGGACATTGCAGCGGCGTTTGACACTGTGGATCATGAAGTTCTCCTATCGCGTCTTAGAAAGAAGGGAGTTCACGGATCCGCCCTCTCTTGGTGTTCCTCATACCTCAGAGACCGTTGGCAACATGTTCGTTCTGGATCTTCAACCTCCGACCCCTTCCAGCAAACCAAAGGTGTGCCACAAGGCTCCTCACTTTCCGTCCTACTTTTCAATGTTTATATGCAGCCTATCTGTGACCTCATCCAATCATTCAACATCAACTGCCTGGTCTATGCTGATGATGTCCTTATGTATATGCCATTCTCAACAGAGCTCCTTGACCTCTCCCCACTAATCGAGTGTTTCGACGCGGTTACAGACTGGTTAAAATCACAGATGCTTAAGATAAACTTTAAAAAGACAGAAGTCCTTTTCGTGACGAGAAACCCTGCATTCACCTCACCAAGATCCATCAAAGTGCGTGACGCCGAGCTCATCTGCAAGTCCACAGTCAGATACCTAGGAGTTACCCTCGATCAACAGCTCAATATGAAGGCCCACATCAACAACGTAGCGAAATCCGTCTATCATAAAATCCGGACCCTTCGTCATTTGCGTCAGCTGCTTGAACCAGATGACTTTCGATCAGTCTTTCAGGCCTTCATAATGCCCCATCTGGACTACGCCAATGCCATTCTACATGGCCTACCAAAGAGTACAATTAACCCCTTACAATTGGCCATGAACTCGGCTGCAAGAATTCTCTATGGAGCCTCCAAGCGAACCCACATCACTCCAATACTGAAACAGCTACATTGGCTTCCTATGCACTCCAGGATCTCTTTCAAGATCCTTACCATGACTCACAAAGCGATCAATAATAACTCCGCATCTTCTATCACCGACCTGATATCAACTACACCCCCTAATCGCGCAAGGAGATCAACTGCCTCCAATTCTCTTGTATTACCCAAGGCAATCACGAAGTGCTCTCAAGCCACCAGATCCAGAGCCTTCTCTTACTTCGCACCATCATGTTGGAATGCCCTACCAACAGAAATCAGAACCATCAGTGACCTCTCCCAGTTCAGGAAGGCACTGAAGCATCACCTGTTCTTGCAGCACTACAATATTTCAGACACTGCCTCACACCAACCTACCTCTACACCCCATGTCAACACGTTAAACCCATGCTCTCCACAGTCTTAACGCGAAGAGCTGCAATCTCACCTTGCTTCTTCCCTCATCAAGAAACATATAGCTGCGCCTAGTTGTTCTGTACATAGCTGCTTTTTGTACATAGTTATTATGTTCCTCTGTTTATGAAACCTGTTGAATGTAAACCTGTTTAATGTATACCCAGCTGTTCATTGTAAGCACTGATCAATATCTGGTAAGTGTAGTTTCTGTTCATTGTAAACCGCGCTGATGTCGAATAGTGCGGTATAAAAGAAACTGTAAATAAATAAATAAATAAATAAAATGAGGGCCCAACATGGGCACGAGAGTGTTTATCACAGTGTCACAGGGGATAGTACCCAGTAGGTACCCCCAAGGGCACAGAACATTGGCAGGCGGTGTCGGGGGGAAGCGCGGACGCTTATGCAGGCACCCCTACCCCACAACACGCATCATAGGCAGCCACCTACCTGCACACTGGATGGCTTGAGACTGCACACCACCAGCACCACCAGCAGAAGGGCATGTCAGCATGATGGCACAGGAGTACTGGAGGTGGAGGGGGGCAGTGGCAGCTGCCCAGAGCCGACCATGGCCTAGCCCTGTGTAGGTGGGTGCCATGCACTGCAACAGACAGGCTCTGTCTGACAAACAACCATGGTATCTCCAGGGACTGCACTGTCTCTGTGAGCACAGTGTGATGTGGTGAACACAGCCAGTGTGCTCAGGAGCAGAAGGTCACAAGTTCAAGTCCCAGCTGAGGCTATTGCCAATCCAGTCCCCATATTTTACCCGCTGCTAAACCGTGATAGTAAGGACAAACCTTTATTGCAGAGAACATACGCTTGGTTCAAACGCCTATATTTTACCCCACCGAGCACAGACACCAGAAACATGCACATTACCTAGAGCAGAGTCCCCCAAATGCAGTCCTGGAGGGCCACAAATCATTCAGGTTTTATGCTGTCTCCAATATAAGGCCATGTCAGCATGGTGGCGGAGGGGTACTGGTGGTGGAGGGGGCAGTGGCAGCTGCCCAGAGCAGACCATGGCCTAGCCCTGTGTAGGTGGGTGCCATGCACTGCAACAGACAGGCTCTGTCTGACAAACAACCATGGTATCTCCAGG
Organism: Ichthyophis bannanicus; assembly: GCA_033557465.1. Lineage (NCBI taxonomy): Eukaryota > Metazoa > Chordata > Amphibia > Gymnophiona > Ichthyophiidae > Ichthyophis > Ichthyophis bannanicus. The sequence continues at coordinate 1,855,257,483 of CM066031.1, forward strand.
GACTGCACTGTCTCTGTGAGCACAGTGTGGTGCAGTGAACACAGCCAGTGTGTTCAGGAGCAGAAGGTCACAGGTTCAAGTCCCAGCTATGGTTCCTGCCAGCCCAGTCCCCATATTTTACCCACAACTAAAACGTGCTACTACAGACAGAACCTTTATTGCAGATGACGTAAACATGCCCAAAACACCTACGTTTTACCCAACAGAGCACAGACACCAGAAACAGGCGCATTACCTAGTACAATTATCTGATTGAGCTGCATGATGGCAACCTTTCTGATGTCTGTGGAATGTGCTACAGGTCTTGTGTCTGACAGTGTTTACCAACCTGGGGAGTGACCCCAACAGTATTGCGTGCCATAGCCATGCCTGCACTGTGCCCAGGACTGGAGCGGTGGCCAGGGCTGCCAAACACCCCTATAGTTCTATAGTAAATGACGGCAGATAAAGACCAGTATGGTCCATCTAGTCTGCCCAGTAAGATGGCTGGAGTAAGATGACAGGAGTAGGTGCCACTCTGTGCAGGCCACCCCTCCCCATGTCTTTGTTTAGGGGTGAACCCACCGCTCCATGCAGGACACCCCTATTTGTTGAGAAGTTAGATGGTTTAGTTTATTTTGATTTTATTCTGTTGCTATAAATGGATGCATTGTGTCTGTCCTATGCCATTTTGAATTCTGTCACTGTATTTGCCCCCACCACCTCCATCGGGAGGGCATTCCAAGCATCCACCACCCTCTCAGTGAAAAAGTATTTCCTGATACTGCCTTTCAATTTTCCACCTTGCTGCTTCATGTTATGCCCTCTCGTTTTACAGCTTCCCCGTCTTTGGAAGAGGTTTGTTTGTTCATTATTTCTCTTTAAGTATTTAAAGGTCTGAATCATATCTCCCCTGTCCCTCCTCTCCTCCAAAGTGTACATATTTAGGTCTTCAAGTCTCTTCTCATAAGATTTCTGATGCAGGCTCCAAATCATTTTGGTCGCCTTCCTCTGAACAGTTTCCATTCTTTTTACATCCTTTGCAAGATACGGTCTCGAAAACTGAACACAGTATTCCAAGTGAGGTCTCACCAGTGACTTATACAGTGGTATTAGAACCTATTTCTTTCTGCTGGTAATTCCTCTTTGTATGCAGCCCAACATCCTCCTGCTTTTTGCCACCGCCTTGTCGCACTGCTTTGCCACCTTGAGATCTACAGAAATAGTCACACCAAGGTCTTTCTCCTGATCCGTGCACACCAACCTCTTGCCCCCTATCGTGTACATTTCTCTTGGGTTTCTGCTACCCAAGTGTATGACTCTGCACTTTTTCCATTAAATCTTAATTGCCAAGCATTTGACCATTCTTCCAGCTTTTGTAGATCTTTTCTCATGTTAAGGACTCTTGGGGGAGTCCACTATGTTGCAAATTTTTGTGTCAACTGCAAAAAGACAGACCTTTCCATTCAGTCTTTCAGCAATATCACTCAAAAATACAGTGAACAGTGCCGGGCCCAGGACCGAACTCTGGGGCACCCCGCTAATCACCTTCCTTTCCTCCAAGTGAGCTCCATTTACCATCACCTTCTGTCATCTATCAGTCAACCAATTTCTGATCCAGTTTACCACCTTGGGACCCATCCCCAAACTACTGAGTTTATTGATAAGCCTCCTATGAGGAACAGTATCAAAGGCTTTGCTGAAATCCAGGTAGATGACATCCGTCGCATGCCCCTGATCTAGTTCTCTGGTCACCCAGTCAAAGAACTCAAGATTTGTTTGCCAAGATCGTCCTTCGGTATAACCTTGTTGCCTCGGATCTTGCAACCTGTTGGTTTTGAGAAAGTTCACTATTCGCTCCTTCAGAAGCTCCTCCATTACTTTTCCCGCCACTGAGGTAAGGAGGGGGGGAGGGGGGAGGGGGAAGGGGGAGGGGGAGGGGGGGAGGGGGGAGGGGGGAAGGGGGAGGGGGGTAGATGGGGGGAGGGGGGAAGGGGGGAGGGGGTAGATGGGGGGAGGGGGAGGGGGGAGAGGGGGGAGGGGGGGGAGGGAGGGGGAGGGGGGAGGGGGGAGGGGGAGGGGGGGAGGATGGGGGAGGGGGACAACATTTTGGTGGTGTGAGAAGCGAGGAGGAATGTGACAAAGTCTATCTACCCTTTTGATGTCTAGGACATCTGTACCTTGTACACTCACAATCTTAAATGACAGAGGTGTAAGGCAGGGGTCTCCCAATCCAGTACTGGAGGGCCACAAACCAGTCAGGTTGGGAGGCTATCTGTAATGCATATATATCTCATACATATTGTCACCAGTTGCCCACCCTGGGTCCTAGGCCTAGCAGAGAGGGTTCAGCTGATGACTATCCTAAGCCAGGAAGTAGAGGTAGTGCAGGCATAGTAGTACACTGGCCCTCTGGGTAATGGAGTCCCAAACACCTCACAGGCAAAGGAATTGAGGTAACAGAGTGGTAAGGTCAAAATAAGGCTTTATTTCCCCGTCCCGGGGTTTTAGTAAACACAAATGAACTCAGGACAAAACCATACGTCTGGTATAAAGAAACAGTAACTCAGGAACTGCAGAAAAATGACATCTTTTTCTTCAAGCTTTTAAATACACAGTCCTTTACATAGGAAACAATAAAGGCTTCTTTTTCAATGGCAGTAATGCTCACTTTGCTTTCTCCAGCTATACCATTAGCTTCAAACATTCAATTCAGCAAAGTGTTTCCATATTATCTGCAATGGTTAACATACAATCCATGGGTACCTCGTTTATGCCTTCATCTGTGTATTCAACCTGCATATCCTCCAGCCCATCCCTCGCTGAATACATAGGGATGCATTCACACAGGGTTCTCAAAACATTCTCTTTAGCCTTAAGAGAATTCTGGAAAGCTTTATTGTCCCAGAGAATACTATTAGGCTTAGTTTTCTCCCTGTTCCTCTTATAGGAACTACCCTCTGGCTTCTGCCTGCAAGGCTTACTGAGCAGTGCTCTTTCACTATTAGAAAAGTTCAGAGGTTTGTACCTTTCTCTCTCGTGAGCTTCTGGACACACCCAAGCTGGCTCCCTGTGTGGCTTCTCCCTCCAGCTGCCTTCCTCCCAAGGCTTTAACTGAGAGAAGCTTTCCTGCAGACTGTGGGATTTAACCCTCGGTACCTTTTCAGCTTGAGCTTTCTTTGTTCCTCTGTCTGTTCCAATGTTAGCTCCTGTTCTAGCTCTGCTGCAGGAATTCACAGCTGCTCCGTCAGAACTCCTCCCGGATCCTAATCCAGAACCTGAGCTTGCTCTCCAGCTTGAACTTCCTCTCCAGCCTGAACTCGAATCAGCACCTGAACCAGAGCCTGAGCTCCCTCCTGAGCTGAAGCTTGAGCTACAGCTACAGCGACCGCTAACTCTGCTTTTTTTAATGAGTGCTTTTTATCTTCCACAGTGCTTAGCTTTGCCCCTCCTCCACCCAGGTGAATCCTATTGCACTCAGGGCACGGGGCTTGTTTGCAGCTTGGGCGGCGCTGCTGCACTCGTGGCTGGGTTTGTTTACATCTCCATTGGCAACCTGTAGCCATGTGCATTGCCTGGCTGTCAGAATCTGACCTGTTTTCTTCAGTTTCCTCTGACTGCACAGCAAGGGACGGATCTTCTCCATCACAATATTCATTAGGGGGTGTACTATCGAGCGCCTGGCCAGAATGACCAAATGGATGATGAAATGCTCAAAGAAATCAAGGAAGCAAACAAAAGTTACAGCGCAGTAATAATAATGGGTGATTTCAACTACCCCGGTATCGACTGGGTCAGTGTCACGTCAGGACATGCTAGGGAGATAAAGTTCCTAGATGAAATAAATGACTGCTTCTTGGAGCAGCTGGTTCATGAACCAACCAGAGGGGAACCATATTAGACCTAGTCCTTAGTGGAACACCAGATCTAGTGCAGGAGATAAGGGTGTTGGGGCCACTTGGCAATAGTGATCATAGCATGATCACCTTTGATTTAATTAGTGGAGGAGGGATAGTAAGGAAATCCAGAGTACTACCTTTTAACTTTCGAAAGGGAGACTATGATAAAATGAGGAAAACAGTTAAGAAAAAACTAAAAGGAGCAGTTGCAAAGGTTAAAGACGTACATCAGGGGGGGCGGAGCCTGATGTCCAGCGGGTTAGACGCTTCGCGCTGAAGCTCCCGAGAGGCCTACTCAGAATCCTGACTTAATACCTACATAAACTTAATATTTTGCTCCGAACTTACCGGGGTGCCTCGGGGGGGATGGCGGCCCACAAACCAGCGCGCTTAGACTTCGGGTCTCCCTCTTCTTCACACGGAAAACGCTCCAAAACAGAGTTGTCTTCTCCACAAAAGATAGTTCCATTTCGGGAAAACCCAGAAATGCAACGGGAGATCTTGGAGGAAATACGCGGTGTGAAGGAACTGGTACAGTCCAACGGAGAAGCGCTCCGAGCCATGCGAGAAGACTTCGGTATGCTTCAGGACCGGCTTGAAGGTCTTTCACTATGGCAGGACAACATGGCGGGGGTCCTCGACTCGCACGCGGTGCGCTTGGAGAAACTGGACAAGGCTGAGCGTCAGATACAGAATCTTCAAAAAGAGTTAGAGGATAGCAATAATCGAGCCCGTCGCAACAATGTCAGGCTCATTTGAGTACCGGAGGGGGCGGAAGCAGGAGATATAAGAGAATTCCTGGTCAAAACTCTTCCCTCCTTGCTGAAGATCACTTTTTACAGAGATCTGGAAATTGACCGAGCACATCGTGTTCCTACCAACATGGCGCTCAATGGGACGACCCCCCGGCCTATCATCTTTCGATTACTGAGATATCAGCAAGTTGAGCAAATTCTAAATGCTGCCCGGGCGAATCATCATCTGGAGTTTGAAAGTCATAAAGTCTCCTTCTTCCCTGACTTGGCAAAGCCCACAGTTGACCGTCGGAAGAGACTCCTTGCTTTTCGCCCTAGACTTCAACAGCTACAGGCTCGCTTTGGCCTATTGTATCCAGCGAAGCTCAGAGTGACTCTCCATAACCAAACTCGAACATTCGAAGATCCTGATCTACTAGCAACATTTTTAGATTCCAAAGAAGCAGACCAGATGCGCTAATCCAACAACTTGGATCTGTAATCCGCCGGATCTGCCCGCCATTTTGAATGGCCCGACGCGGTGATCACAGCCTGGAACAGAGACTGCCTGGACTTTTCTTTCTGTCTATATATAACTTTCTTGGTCTCCTATCCCTCCATGATGTGCACCTCGGTTGGATTCGGAACATGCACAGCTATATAGGTTATATGTTTCAATTTAGGCCTTCTCTGGGGTTTCTCCCCGCAGACATATGGTCGCCAGTAATTTCTGGGGTTCTGCTTCTTCTCTAATGCACTTCGGTGCTTATTTTTTTTTTATATGGGGCGCTTCATTGTTTTTCATTAGTTTATTTTCTATCATGTCATGTGTACAGCCATATACAGTTAATATGAGGGACATTGTGAAATTATGTGCGTTATCATGTTCTTTTTCAGAATTTTAACTCTTCTGAATGGCCTTATGTAAGCTCTTATCGCTGAACGTAAAAGGCATCAATAGTCCAATCAAAAGAAAGAAAATCCCTAGCTATCTTAATCATGAGCATGCTGATTTAGTGTTTCTTCAGGAAACGCATTTAAACTCCGCTGAAACACTGAAACTTACTGCTCAGCCTTACATGGTGGCTGCCTACCCTCCCATGGGGTAGCCTTCTTGGTTAAGACGTCTTTGTAAGCTACTGTAATGGATACTAGCTCGGATAAGGAGGGTAGATGGGCTCGTGTACACCTTAAGGTTGGAGATAGTGACTTCACGTGTATTTGTATTTATGCTCCGAATGTGGATAACCCTGCTTACTATGCAAGTATTGCGCAGTTGGCATAGGCCCCTGCCAATACTCCATTGATACTTGGCGGCGATTTCAACCAAGTACTCGATCCTTTGATAGATAGAGCCGCCTAGAACGAGTGGTCCACCCAAGAGTCTTGATACCCTTACAGCTCTGATGAAAGATCTTGTGTTAGTAGATATATGGAGGCTGCTTCCCCCACCGACTTAGAGTTCATCTTTTTCTCAGCCCCCCATCACTCACAATCTAGAATAGATAGATTTTTTTTCTTATCTCCAAAGCACTGATATCCCAAGTGGACACGGCTAGGATTCATCCTCTCCATATTTCAGATCATGCTGCCATATCTTTCTCATTACATGTCACTACGCAAGGTGAACATCCCCGTGCTTGGTTTTTTGGGGCATAGCTATTCCCTAATTACGAAATACTGGACAATTGCTCCCATCTGAGCCCCAATGAATGGTGGAATCATGTCTGTCTCTACAGTAAATATGAGCAAATATCTCGTATGTTAGCTTCTCCCGTTCAGACCCCCCACCACTTGTCTGAATGGAAGATGCTCAATGACTATGTTCAAACTGCTAAATGCTCTCATCTGACTGTTTAAATCTGTGTAAATATCTGTCACATGATCATTCTGTATCGCAGATACTATTTCGGTTTGTTTTGATGTACAATCACTGTTGTTTGTAAGCGCTTATATGATGATACTTATCAGCTTAGAGAAGAAGCATAGGGGTGGGGGGGACTTGGGGTTGCTTTTCCTTATTGTATGCTTGTATTTGTCTCCTTTGGTGTGTTGTTTCTTTTTGCTTGTTGTAAAATGAAAATAAACGTTTAAAAAAAAAAAAAAAGACGTACATCAGGCTTGGCTGTTGTTGAAAAATACTATCTTGGAAGCCCAGACCAGCTGTATTCCACGCTTTAAGAAAAGTGGAAGGAAGTCCAAAAAACTGCCAGCATGGTTTAAAGGTGAGGTCAGAGAGGCTGTTGTTGCCAAAAAAGCATCTTTCAAGAAATGGAAAAAAGAGCCAAACGACCAAACCTGGAAACAGCACAAGCACTGGCAAGTCAAATGCAAGGCATTAATAAGGCAGGCAAAGGGAGAAATTGAGAAGAAGCTTGCTGCGGAAGCAAAAACGCGAAGTAAAGACCTTTTCAAGTACATTCGTAGCAAAAAACCTGTGAGAGAGTCAGTTGGTCCATTAGATGATAAAGAGGTTAAAGGAGCACTAAGAGGCGACAAGGCGATAGCGGAGAGATTGAATGAATTCTTTGCTTCAGTCTTTACTGAGGAAGATGTAGGCATGTTACCCATGACTGAAGTGGTATTTAAAGGTGCAGAAGAATTGAAGGAAATATCGATACATCGGGAAGATGTATTACAACTATTAGATAAACTGAAGAGTAGCAAATCACCTGGGCCGGATGGTATACATCCAAGGGTGTTGAAAGAACTGAAATATGAGATAGCAGACCTGCTATTAGTAATCTGTGAACTATCATTAAAATCATCTCTAATACCTGAAGATTGGAGGATCGCCAATGTAACACCAATTTTTAAAAAGGGTTCCAGTGGTGATCCGGGAAACTACAGACCAGTGAGCCTGACATCAGTACCGGGAAAAATGGTAGAAACCATCATAAAGAATAAAATTACTCAGCATGTAGATAGTCATGACCTAATGGGAGACAGCCAACATGGCTTTAGACAAGGAAGATCTTGTCTTAATAATCTGTTATGTTTTTTTTGAAGGTGTGAATAAACAGGTGGACAAAGGTGAGTCGGTTGATATAGTGTATCTGGACTTTCAGAAAGCCTTTGACAAAGTCCCTCATGAGAGACTTCTGGCAAAACTAAAGTGTCATGGGATAGAAGGCAGTGTACTATTGTGGATCAGGAACTGGTTAAAAGATAGAAAGCAGAGGGTAGGGCTAAATGGCCAATTTTCCCAATGGAGAAAGGTGAATAGTGGTGTACCCCAGGGATCTGTGCTGGGTCCGCTGCTTTTTGACATATTTATAAATGACCTGGAAAGTGGAATAACGAGTGAGGTTATGAAATTTGCAGATGACACAAAACTATTTAAAGTTGTTAAAACCCAAGAGGATTGTGGAAAATTGCAAGAGGATCTTGATAAATTGGAAGACTGGGCATCAAAATGGCAGATGAAATTTAATGTGGACAAGTGCAAGGTTATGCACCTAGGGAAGAACAACCCAAACTATGGTTACACGATGCAAGGTTCCACACTAGGAACCACCACCCAGGAAAAAGATTTAGGCGTCAATGTGGATACCATGTTAAAACCCTTGGCCCAGTGTGCAGCGGCGGCCAAGAGAGCAAATAGAATGCTAGGTATGATAAGGAAAGGAATGGAAAATAAAACAAAATATATTATAATGCCTCTATATCGTTCCATGGTGAGACTGCACCTTGAATATTGTGTGCAATTCTGGTCGCCGTATCTTAAAAAGGATATAGCGATTTTAGAAAAGATTCAGAGAAGAGCCACCAAAATGGTAAAAGGGATGGAAGGATACTCCTATGAAGAAAGGCTAAAAAGGTTAGGGCTCTTTAACCTGGAAAAGAGACGGCTGAGGGGAGATATGATAGAAGTCTATAAATTAATGAACGGAGTGGAACGGGTAAGCGTAGATCGATTGTTTACCTTATCAGAATATAGAAAGACTACGGGACATGCAATAAAGCTACAGGGTAAACTATTTAAGACTAATAAAAAAAAATATTTTTTTACTCAACGTGTAATCAAACTCTGGAATTTGTTACCGGAGGATGTAGTAAAGGCTGTTAGTGTAGCTGGGTTTAAAAAAGGTTTGGACAAGTTCCTGGAGGAAAAGTCCATAAACCATTATTAAGAAGGGACCCAGGATATCAATGCTTGAACCAATACAAGCATTGTGGAACCTGTGTCCCTTGGGGAAACTGCTAGGTACATATGACCTAGATTGGCTACTGTTGGAAACAGAATACTGGGCTTGATGGACCTTGGTCTGACCCAGTATGGCATATCTTATGTTCTTATGTTCTTAGGGCTATCCCAATAACCTGCCAGGATTGCGGCCCTCCAGGACAGGTTTGGGGACCGCTGCGTTTGATAGATGTTTACCATATTCCCAGGTTTAGGGTGGCATTGTCAAGGTATGCAAGTGCTAGTATTGGGAGATGCACGCAGGGCCCAACATCCTGCCGCTCCAGGAGGCATTGGATAATGGAGCCTGTGGGTGCGGGTGTGTCTGCTGCTGTTGGCAGCTGCTTTAGGGCAGAGGTTCCCAACTCCAGTCCTGGTGGGCCAAACACTGTTCAGGTTTTCATGCTGTCCCTCATGATTATGCATGAGATACATCTGCATACCATGGGGGCGACGCATAGAAATGCAGCACAGGCATCTTTATTAGAGGCAGCATGGAACCTGGATGGTGTTTGGCCCTCCAGGACTGCATTTGGGAGACTCTGCTCTAGGTAATGTGCATGTTTATGGTGTCTGTGCTCTGTAGGGTAAATTGTAGGTGTTTTGGGCATGTTTACGTCATCTGCAATAAAGGTTCTGTCTGTATTAGCACGTTTTAATAGTGGGTAAAATATGGGGACTGGGTTGGCAGGAACCACAGCTGGGACTTGAACCTGTGATCTTCTGCTTCTGAATACAGTGGTTTTGTGCACTGCACCACTGTGTTGTCACAGAGTCAATGCATTCCCTGGTGATACCATGACTGTTTGTCAGACAGGGCCTGTCTGTTGCAGTGCATGGCACCCACCTACACAGGGCTAGGCCACGGTCTGCTCTGGGCAGCTGCCACTGACCCCTCCACCACCAGTATCCCTCTGCCACCATGCTGACATTCCCTTCTGCTGGTGGTGCTGGTGGAGCGCAGTCTCAGGCCATCCAATGTGCGGGTAGGTGGCTGCCTATGGTGCGGGTTCTAGGGTAGGGGTGCCTGCATAGGTGTCCACGCTTTCCCCCAGCATCGCCTGCCAATGTCCGTGCCCTTTGGGGTAGCTGCTGGGTACTATCCCCTGTGACACTGTGGGAAACACAGTCATGCCCATGTTGGGCCTTCAGCAGTTGCTGTCTGGCTGCTCTGCTGTTTCAGCATTCGTATGGGCCACCTAGGCATCACCCTAGTCCGCACTGTGGCCCAGCTGCACCACAGCATGTGCCGCCTGCGGCCCTCTGTATCCCCTTTTCCGGCATCTGTCCAGTTGCCCGATCGAAATGCCCACCCTGCTGTTGCGGGACATGTGCATGCCATAGGACACCTGTCCAATAACAAGGGAAAGCCATGATCAGCGCTATTTCACTGTGGGCTCATTCACCTTGTATGGGGACGGAGCATAGACCCTTCCACAATTAATATCTTTTTTTTGGAGCTTTCTCGGGGGGGGGGGGGGTTGATGTTTCCCATTAATATCACTATTGGCCAGCTTGGTTATGTTTTTTTTCCAGTTTGTTGAGGTCATTTTCAATGTTTATGTGCCCTTTTGTTCTGTGCACATGTATCACACTTATCACTTATTGTGGGTTTCCCTGCCTATGCTGTACATTGCCGACACCTAAATGGTTTCTCTCCCCTGCAAATGTGCATCTAACGGCAGGTTTTCAATCGCGTTAGGATTCAGCTCTTCAGATCAGTGCGTTAGAGTGAATGGAGCCTCTCCCCGCCCACACTCCACCCATTTACCCCTTCTCTCCTCCCTCTCTCCACCTTCTGCGGTGTTTTACTGCGCCGCGGAACGTCTATGCTCGTTAAGTAATGTTAACGCGCGTTATGAGACGTTAACGATCGTTAATGTCTCATAACGCGCGTTAATGTCTCATAATGCGCATTAACGTCACTTAACGATCGTTAATGTTACATAACGCGCGTTATGTAACGTTACCGCAGTTTAGTAAACATACCCCTAAGTGTGTGATGAATACTTACCACATTTATGTATTTACATGAGTTGTTTTATTTGAGTGTTTTTTGACCAAGAATTTGGATGCTCTAATACAATGGCATGTATAGAAAGAGAACAAGATTAATGAAATATAAAAAGGGAAAAACTGCCCTCTAAAAGTCTAGAAATTGCCAATAAAAGGAGAACTAGAAAAGAAAGTGTGATGAAATTTAGTGAGACTCAGTATGTTTTACAATAGGAAAACACTGGCAAGGGAGCAAAGCCTTCTTTCAAGTCAATAAATTAAATTAATATGTGGGAATGTAGTGAAGAGAATTAAACCCCTAAGAGTAATTTCACTGGCTTTGGGGGTACTTTTAAAAGCAATTTCTGTGTGTAAAACAGCATTTCGCATGTAGGATTGATCTTTTTTAAAATTACCCCGGTATTTGTGCACGTCTGTCCAGCCTGCTTGTAAACATTCCTGGGGAGGGCCTGGGCAGAGTTTATTTATTTAGAATGTATACCACCTTATCCTACAATCAAAGTGGTTACATCACCTCACAATTGGGTAACATTTAACAAGTGGGTGTTTTACAACATTTAACATGAGGGAATTTAACAACATTAAGACAACACAATTTGAGGGTTACATTTATCATGATGGTGTCATGAGTCTAACTGGGTTGGTTAGGTATTGAGCTTGCAGAGGAGTTTACTTTGCAGTCCCTCTCGGGTCGGGGCTGTTGTGTGTCTGGTTGGGACTGTTGTCTATCTGCTCGCAAGTTTCTGTGAAGAGCAGGGTTTGCGGAAGTCTGTGATGTCTTCTAATGCCCTCAGGCTCGTTGTGAGGGAGTTCCATAGCGTGGATGCCATTAGTGATGGAGCTCTTCTAGACGTATTTTGTTTTGTCTTGTGATATCCTGAAGGTGTGCTGATCATGTTGTCATAATTGTTCCTTCTTGGTCTGTTACTGATGTTCCTTGTTACAATGTCTTGTAGTACATCTGCTGAAAGATGGTGGATAATCTTGAAGATGATCAAGATTATTTTAAATTTTGCTCTGGCTACCATTGGTAACCAGTGCAGTTGCTGATCAAATGATTTATCTGATCTAATATGCACATAGGCATGCTAAATAAAAGGATGAGTTTGCACAAGCCTCAGAGCAGACGTAAATGTGTGTTTATTTCCAGGTGGACAGGGAAAGTATGCTCTCATTTTTAAAGCTGGTGATTTATCCTACACTGTCTTATTCCTCTGTAATTATCTGATTATTTGGACTAGTAATTGGGAGGAGGCTGGATTCCTTCTGATGACACTCCTATATTACTTATAGGAAATATATACATTTACTTAATTAGCCAGTCATTCAGTCTCAGAGTTGCAGCAAATGAGATAATCTTAGACTGCATTTTTGTGGAAGATTACTCATACAAGAGCAATTAGCTTTTCCTATTGATTTATTAAAGTTAGGATATTAGGTGCAAGAAAGAGGAGAACTTATGCAAAGGAGACGGAGAAAAAAATCTTAGGACGTTGCTGATCTTGGCACTCAGCCCATGTTTTCAGCACCAGCCTCAACATAAAAGTCATAGCTGTGATTATAAAATTTCTTTACGGGCAGACAAGCATTCATTTAAATGCAGGAAACCCTTTCAATTCAGAAAACATTTTAGTTCTTGCGTCCTACTTAAGTGATTAGGTTGTTTGCACAACAGAAAAATGTATAGGGCCTGATTTTATAACAGAAAGCCTTGGCAAGAAGTCTAAAAACATGCCTATTTTAAGCCTGTTTGCATGAGGAGGGTGTCCTGGGGGTGAAGATGGGCAGGATTAGGGGGGTAACAAGTGAGAGCCAAAAAACGTATCCAGCTAACAGCGACATTCAGCTGATGTGATTCTTTAAAACCCAAACTCAAATTCTGCAGAAACCATGTCTAAATGAAGCCACAGATGTTTACGCCTGCACAGATGCACGTGTAAATGTTCATATGTAAACTGCATATTTTATAAGTACGCACGCAAACGGTGACTCTATCATGCACCACCAAAACCCACTCCCAAACATGTCTTCGGCAGAGCCTCAAAAGTCGGCGTGTTCCGATCTTTGCAGAAATGTTGTTTATATGGGCTGATTTTATAAGAGGCATTTTACATGCAGATACTGTTACATAAGCACAAAATGCCTTTATGAAATGACTTGCATCAGGGCAGAATATTGCCGCTATACCTGTAGCGGCCTGTAGCGAGTGATCATGTGTATTCAGTGCCACATCTAATCAGATAGCAGTGCTGAATATTTTTTTAAACACTGCGGTCAGCATTGCAAAAAAGGTTCTTCTGGTGGTAGCTGTTTGTTTCTTAGGGCATCTTTACTAAAGTGAGTTAAGCACTGAGTGTGGTTTGCACCATGTGCTAACCATTAGTGCATGCCCACGCTGATGGTAACATGGGATGGGGGGATTGCATGCTAGCTGTCACAACTCAAGAGGTTGTATTCAGTGCCCTCGGGTAGCATGGCAGCTGCCATTCCCTTAAGAAAAAAAGGCAGTGGCTGCTGCAATGCCACCTGATCCCCCTGCGTAGTATCCTCCCGAGGCATTCGCCCTCCCACAAGACAGGCCCCCTCTGAATGGATTCCCTCTGCTAAGGACTCCCTCAAAAATGGAAGTCCTCCGAAAAGGAGGCCCAGCAATAGTAGTCTCCAGACCTTAACCTGACCTGCTGCACATCCTTCCGATTACCCCTCTAAACAACTGGGGTTTTTCCTGGTGTCTAGGAGTCCCAAGTGGGAGTGGTCCCCTTCAGCTTCCACTCTGCTCTTGCCTGGGAGCTTCTGGATTCCAGAATGGTAGCAAGGACACCTAGTGGTAGCCTCATGGTAGAACTGCTAGGATTCAATCTTCCAGATAAGGAGTGATTGACCTTATATGGAGCATTGCCCCTATCGGTAATACCATGAGAATATCACTAGGACATTTTGGCATCGTTTTAGAATCTAGCAGCTTCCAGGTGAGAGTGGAAAGGGCTGCTCCCACTCAGGAACACTAGACACCAGCAAAATCAGTGGGTGAGTCCCGGGGGGGGGGGGGGGGGGGGGGGGGGGGTGGCTGTCAGGAGGGATTAGAGGAGCATCAGATTAAGGTCTGTGGAGGGCTGCTATTTAAAGGCCGCCTTTTTGTGGGCCTTTTCAAGGAGGATCCTGTTGGGAGAGTCTGCCCTGTGGGAGGTTCCATAAGGAGGTGCTTATTGGGGTGGGGGAGGTGTTGCTCTCTGTGTGGGGGGGGGGCTGATTGGGGGGATCGAACCAGGCAGAAAGATGCTGTTCAGGGGGGATGTTGCATAGGAGTATTGGATCAGGAGGAAGCATGGGCTGTGGTACCACGGCATCTGTTGAAGGGTGTAATGTTGGCCTGGGCTCGAAGGCTCATCCCTGTGGTACTGTGCAGTAAAAGCAGAGAGGAACCTGGGCATGCCCCCTGCATTTACCACACAGGCTGCACCTTATATTTTGCATTTAGCGCATGCGTTAAGTGCAAAATCTTTTCGCTCTTTAGTAAACAGGCATCTTAATGTTCCTTGGGCTCCATGTCTTTTTAGTGTATGAAGGAATTCTATTATCCTAATGCATTAAAAGCATCAGGGGATGCAGTAGTAAAAATAGTGTTCCAGAGTTTTTTTCTTTAAAAAATGGTAGAGCTACTTTCTCCAAGTGCAAGAGATGAGGTTGTTGGGGCCACTTGGCAATAGTGATCATAGCATGATCGCCTTTGATTTAATTAGTGGAGGAGGGATAGTAAGGAAATCCACAGTACTACCTTTTAACTTTCGAAAGGGAGACTATGATAAAATGAGGAAAACAGTTAAGAAAAAACTAAAAGGAGCAGTTGCAAAGGTTAAAGACGTACATCAGGCTTGGCTGTTGTTGAAAAATACTATCTTGGAAGCCCAGACCAGCTGTATTCCACACTTTAAGAAAAGTGGAAGGAAGTCCAAAAAACTGCCAGCATGGTTTAAAGGTGAGGTCAGAGAGGCTGTTGTTGCCAAAAAAGCATCTTTCAGGAAATGGAAAAAAGAGCCAAACGACGAAACCTGGAAACAGCACAAGCACTGGCAAGTCAAATGCAAGGCATTGATAAGGCAGGCAAAGGGAGAATTTGAGAAGAAGCTTGCTGCGGAAGCAAAAACACATGCGGAAGCAAAAACGCAAAGTAAAGACCTTTTCAAGTACATTCGTAGCAAAAAAACTGTGAGTCAGTTGGTCCATTAGATGATAAAGGGGTTAAAAGAGCACTAAAAGGCGACAAGGCGATAGCGGAGAGACTGAATGAATTCTTTGCTTCAGTCTTTACTGATGAAGATGTAGGGATGTTACCCATGATTGAAGTGGTATTTAAAGGTGCGGAAGAATTGAAGGAAATATCGATACATCAGGAAGATGTATTACAACTATTAGATAAACTGAAGAGTAGCACATCACCTAGGCCGGATGGTATACATCCAAGGGTGTTGAAAGAACTGAAATATGAGATTGCAGACCTGCTATTAGTAATCTGTGAACTATCATTAAAATCATCTCTAATACCTGAAGATTGGAGGATCGCCAATGTAACACCAATTTTTAAAAAGGGTTCCAGGGGTGATCCGGGAAACTACAGACTGGTGAGCCTGACATCAGTACCGGGAAAAATGGTAGAAACTATCATAAAGAATAAAATTACTCAGCATATAGATAGTCATGACCTAATGGGAGACAGCCAACATGGCTTTAGACAAGGAAGAAAGGTGAATAGTGGTGTACCCCAGGGATCTGTGCTGGGTCCGCTGCTTTTTGACATATCATAAATGACCTGGAAAGTGGAATAACGAGTGAGGTTATCAAATTTGCAGATGACACAAAACTATTTAAAGTTGTTAAAACCCAAAAGGATTGTGGAAAATTGCAAGAGGATCTTGATAAATTGGAAGACTGGGCATCAAAATGGCAGATGAAATTTAATGTGGACAAGTGCAAGGTTATGCACCTAGGGAAGAACAACCCAAACTATGGTTGCACGATGCAAGGTTCCACATTAGGAACCACCACACAGGAAAAGGATTTAGGCGTCATTGTGGATACCATGTTAAAACCCTCGGCCCAGTGTGCAGCAGCGGCCAAGAGAGCAAATAGAATGCAAGGTATCATAAGGAAAGGAATGGAAAATAAAACAAAAGATATTATAATGCCTCTATATCGTTCCATGGTGAGACCGCACCTTGAATATTGTGTGCAATTCTGGTCACCGTATCTTAAAAAGGATATAGTGATTTTAGAAAAGGTTCAGAGAAGAGCCACCAAAATGGTAAAGGGGATGGAAGGATACTCCTATGAAGAAAGGCTAAAAAGGTTAGGTCTCTTTAACCTGGAAAAGAGACGGCTGAGGGGTGATATGATAGAAGTCTATAAATTAATGAACGGAGTGGAACGGGTAAACGTAGATCGATTGTTTACCTTATCTGAATATAGAAAGACTAGGGGACATGCAATGAAGCTACAGGGTAAACTATTTAAGACTAATAGAAGAAAATATTTTTCACTCAGCGTGTAATCAAACTCTGGAATTTGTTACCGGAGGATGTAGTAAAGGCTGTTAGTGTAGCTGGGTTTAAAAAACGTTTGGACAAGTTCCTGGAGGAAAGGTCCATAAACCATTATTAAGAAGGGACCCAGGATATCAATGCTTGACCCAGTACAAGCATTGTGGAACCTGTGTCCCTTGGGGAAACTGCTAGGTACATATGACCTAGACTGGCCACTGTTGGAAACAGAATACTGGGCTTGATGGACCTTGGTCTGACCCAGTATGGCATATCTTATGTTCTTATGTTCTCCAGTCGATGTAAAGGTGATAGAGGCTTGAAAAAAAAGCATTCCTGCGCATAAATGTTCATAGCACCTGTTAGAGCTTCAAAGAATTTCCACATTTTTCAAAAAACCGTGGCTAGGATGTTGACAGGTGTAAAACAAGAGAGACATGCTTGACCCACCCTCATTAGGCTTCATTGGCTATCAGCGAGAGAATGAGTTCAATCTGAGCCAATGGTTTTAGATGTTAAGTTGCTTCACCAGCAGAGGCCTATCTAATGAAATGCTTGCACTGGGATGCGCCTCTCAAAACAATAAGGTCATATCAAGGTTGTATGCTGAGTATTTCTGATGAGAAAGAGCCGTTAGTTGCTAAGGTCTTTTTCTAATGTGGCTCTAAAATTGTGGAGCAGTTTTCCCTGCAAGTATGATCTGAAATTAATTTGTTGAGATTTAGAAAGAAGCCATGTAAGTCCTGAGGAGGATTTGCATTAATGAGTTGGAGAAAATCTGCATAATCTGTAATTATGCAGATTTTCCTCTGCTTTCTGTTGTTACATATTTATGATTTTATGTAAACGTTTGTAGTTTTCAATGTGGGTTTTGCATAGCAATTCTCTCTTTATTTCCCATAAACTGCTTTGAATAGCTTGTGCCAGAAAGGTGCTACATGAATTTTTACAAATAAATATGAAGAAAGTACAGGCGGGGGGAGGGGAGCTCATATGCAAAGTCTGGAGTCGCGAAATAGGCTTCAGGTTCTGCCTCTTCAAGTGTCTCCCTTTGCTGATATTTTAAAGGTTAGTTTTCAAAAACTATTTATACAAGTAAGTAGTGGTTTACCTACATAAATCATGCATCTGAAAACTCTCCTCTTTCAAGTCAACTATGGGGCCCTTTTACTAAAGGGTGCTATGTTATTGCACTTAACCCACCCATAATGCTTAAACCCATAGAGCATTAGGTGAAACACCACAGTGTTAACTGTTGGGGGCATGGAAAGCAGGTTCCTGCAGTCAACATGGCACGCCCTGTCCCAATGCATCATGAAAATAGCAATACCTCCGTAGGCTAAGAGCATGCCTTGCAGTTGGTGTGAGATGTGCTGACGGCAAGGTGCTCCCCCCGTTCACGCTACGCCCCTAACTTACCCACTTACCACCCCAATGCATGCAGCACAATTAGCAGAGAAATCTGTCCATGCTAACTGTGCTGGCCCCGCGCTTACTTTTACCGAGGGCCACAGGGCAAGGTGAGCAGATACTCTAAGCCACACATTCTAGCAGAAGGGCCCCTAAAAGGGCATACATTTTGGGTACATTTAAAGGAGAGTCTCCAGGGATGTGCATTTTTATGTTTTATGCTATACCTCGTATCTCTGGACTACTTTCCATGAAAAATCTTCAACCCAAAATAACAGGCTAGATCAGATGCATTATTTAACAGTACAATAAATTCATCCAAGTAATACGTAAAGCTTTTAACAAATTAGGATAACAGAAGTCTATCATGCAGTAAAAATGATTGTATTATCGATGTTTGAGTTTTGTGTTCCCGGACCCTCACCCATAATTCTCCACCCCGGGCGAATGCCTGTACATACAGAAAGAAATCTTCTAGGGTCACTTACTTTAATGCATGTTGTAACAGGGGTATGTTGCAGCTATTTAATAAAGCACGATTAGTGCCTCTGAATATCCCTGAGTAACACCACTTTATGCCTTGATGCTAACTGCTTAGCATCGGGGTGTGTCGGCGCCGTTCCAGGGCGATACCCAGGCAGTCGTGATATTCGGTTGCTGCCTGGTTATCCGTCAGCAATGAAAGTTAGAAGCGTGTTTAATGCCGCTGAATATCCTGGACAAGGCGATGAATTTATTTATTTATTTAACTGTATTTATATCCCACTTTTCACTGGGTCAAAGCGGTTTAACAAAAAGGGGGGGGGGGACAGTAATCAATTCTTAGGGTGGGGGGCTGTCACTGGGGAGGCCAACATTAATGATCTAAACAGACATTAAGGACTTAAACAATGGACATCAGTCTCTTAGTAGGTAGATCTGTGGGTATGTTAAAGGGTCTGGAGAGGGAGTCAGTGGTGGATGTTTGTTTCTGGTCCGAGGTATTCCTGGAACAGGATGGTTTTTAGTTGTTTCCTGAATGTTGAAGGATCTCCGTTGTTTCTAATTAGACTTGGTAGGGAGTTCCAGAGGGATGGCGCGTATAGTTCGAAGGCTCTGTTGCAGGTCCGTTGATTGTATTGAGTTCGTTCGTGGGGGATGGTGAGGGTGTTGCTGGTGGTTTGTCTGGTTGTTCTGTTGTGGGTGGGTTGGGGCAGTAAAGTTTGGAGCTGGGAGGTCTGCGTTTGATAGAGGGCTTTGTGGATAAGCAGGGCTGATTTGTATTTGATTCTTGCTTCAAGAGGGAGTATGTGCAGTTCTCTCAGGACTGGAAATGAATCCCTTTGAATACTAGGCCCTACATCCAGAAATGTGTACTCTGCCTACGCGTCACCTAAGCTCCACCCTTTTGCACACCCACACTGAAAGTACGCCCAATTGGATTTACTTGCACTTTTACAGAATAGTGGCCACCTAAAACGGATGCAAAGTCCATGAAAATAGGTGACTGGTAGATTGATGGAATAGATAGGGACAAATATTCAGCGGTGTTTGTAGCCGCTGAAAGTATCACCCGGATATTCAGTGCCAGCTCCATAACCAGTCACCGGCATTGCCACTGAATATCCTGTGACCATGATTGGCGCAGTTAGCAGGTCTGCTAAACACATTAATCGCATTGAATATCCCCCACCTATTGTTTTAGTTGTTAGGTGTCTCCGGAGAATAGCAGCTGGATGTTTCTTCAGGTTTGTTTTCCTTAGACAGTTTTGAAGTACCACATACTTTCATTTTGCCGCTGGTAAAAATGAAAAATACTCACAGACTTCACAGCGGCTTGAAAATTGCCTTCTTAAGGACCCTTTCAGGCACTTAAGTGTGGACAGGCCCATTGTTATCACTTTTGAAAAAAAAATGCATGGAAACTTTTCTTTTGCAAGCAAGATGCAGTGTATTTTGACTTGGGGGACACCATGGAGCGTAGCGTTTTTCTGGCTTTAATAGGGGGTTCATGCCATCTGGATCACTGTCACTAGAAAGGCCATCTTTTCATTGGTTCTCTAAGAGGCTTAAACCCAATGCGCACACATCTAAATTCAGCTATTCTAACTATCCAACTTTGTATCCAGCCATTCAGTTTGATTGGCTGAGCCCACCTGAGATCTCTACAAGTCATATTAAAGAAACAGAAATTTTATCTAGTGCTTAACAACGCACCTGGAAAAAAATCTTTTTGCTTTTCTTGGGACGTTTGCATAAGGTTTGTGAAAAGACCAAAAAAGGGAAAAAAAAGGAAATGAATAGTTTGTTTTGCTTGGCCAGAGTACGTAGAAGAATTCCTCTATCTTCACCGAGGCAAAGAGCATACGGTTTTAATCAATTTCCATATAATTAATTTTACAAGTGTAGTATTATTACCAGGGAAAGCTCCGAACAAAGGGAAAGCAACAGTGATGAAATCCCAGGGCATTGCTACTCAGCTCAGAGAGAGATGACTAGAGACAAACATAATTAATTTTAGCTGTTTAATTCCTGCATCCTTGCCTCTTCTGTGTGTCAGGGCCCAGGTGTTTAACTGCCATATTAATTGCTTCTGTGCACTAAGCGGAAATCGGGCTTGCTAGCGCTGGAAAGGTGGAAGCCAAGATGTCGAAAACTACTATTGGACGTTCTTTCAATTAGCTGCCGTGTTTATGTGCATAAAATTAGCTCTGCTGAAGATGCAGATGGGCGTCTTAGGTAACTGATCCAGAAGACAAATGAGATATTTATCATCTCCTTTAAAATATATTATGACTTAATTGCTCATTTATGGAAATGCATCAGTAAATGGAGACCAGGCTGAACTTATAATAAACTGATCATCAGTAAACTTGCTACGTCAATAGTTTTGTGAAATGCTGTACCGCAAACCGGCCTGGCTGTCAGGAATCCTCTAATGAATATGCATAACCTGAATGCAATGAATGGAACAAAAGCTCATGGATATTCATTAGGAGCATTCTGAAAACCAAACAGGTTTGTGGCCCTCAAGGACCTCTTGGGATACAATGCCGAATAATGAGGGCACTGTTGGACTTGCTTGCATGGAGGAGCGGCCTAATGGTTAGAGAAGTGGGTTGAGAAACAAAGAAGGCAGGATCAAATTCTACTGCTTCTCCTTGTGATATTGGGCAAGTCGCTCAATCCTCTATTGTTTTGGGTACAAACTCAGATGGTTAAGTACTCTGGGGGAAGGCAAATGTCTACTGTGTTTGAATATAACTTGCTTTGAGCTACTCCTGAAAAAGGTACGAGCCAAATCCAAAATTCCCTTAGGGGTATGTTTACTAAACTGTGCTAAAGGAGCAAGTGTGCCGTTAACGAGCACTAATGTGTCGTTAGTGCGCGTTAATGCTGCTTTAGTGCGCATGAACGCTACCGGCATCGGTAAAGCGCCCTGTGGGCAGAGAGTAGGCGGAGAGTGGGGGTCAATGGGCAGAGAATTGGTGGGAACAAGGCTTGCTCCCTTAACAATGGCACCTTAATGTCAGGAACCCTAACACACATCAAAACCGCATGGAAAGGGTGCATTTTGAGGACAGAGTCTATCTAAATGTCTACAATGTGATGCACAGACAGGGGAGCCCAAGAGAGTGATAGAGTGATAGTAGTGCTCCATTAGCAGCAACAGCATAGTGCCAAAGTATGAAAGGGCACTATATTGATAGTGAAAATGGGGTAAAGGAGGTGACATGTGGGTCATGCAGTGGGGGCTGCTGGTGCACAGGGTGGACCAGGCAGTTGTCTAGGTGGCACATAAGAACATAAGACTTGAAAATATGCCAGACTGTGTCAGACCAAGGTCCATCATGCCCAGTATCCTGTGTCCAACAGTGGCCGATCTAGATCACAAGTACCTAGCAGTTTTCCCAAAAGACACACAGTATCCACAGTGCATGTATTGGGCAAGCAGGGGATATTCTGGGCCCCTCATTCATAATGGTTTATGGACCGTTTCCCAGCAACCTGTCCAGTCCAAACCTAGCTACACTAACAGCCTTTACGACATCTTCTGGAAATGAAATACAGAGTTTGAATACGCATTGACTGAGAAACCATTCACTCCAGTAGTCCTCAATGGCTTACACTGTAGCTGCATTGCATGTCCCCTATTCCTACTGGTTTGATGGGATAAACAATTGATCTACATTTACCCAATCCACTCCAGGCAATATTTTCTAGACCGCTAACATAACACCCCTCAACCGTATCTTCCCCAGGTTGAAGAGACATAACATTGGCAGGCTCCCTATGCACCTTCCTGATCACAAATCCCTGCTGTCTATCCCCTGCCCCGAGCACCCATCTGATCTGCAAATCCCTTCCCTCTTCCCCCTGTCTGGTGCACCCATCTGATTCATAAATCCCTGCTGTTCCTCCCTTGCTATGAGCACCAATTTGATTCACAATCCCTGCTTCCTCCATCTTCTGGGTCCTCAGCCTGTTTCTCTCTTCTCTGTTTGTCTCCCTCCTTGCTGTTGTCGCGCATGCCAGCACTTTCTTGCCTGCAGTTTAAACTGTGCATGCTCCAAATGCTGACTAAGGCATGCGGGAGGAAGAATCGCTGGTATGTGCTGCAAGTTGCAACAGGAAGAACTACTTTAGATTAATTCTTAGTAGAACATAGAACTAGATGCAAATGGTGATGGCCACAGCACCAGCTGGAAATAATTTGGACTAGCTTACACTTTTTCTCAGGAGTTCAAGGCAAATTACATTCAGGTACAGTAGGTATTTTCCTATCCTTTGGAGAGCTTAAAATCTAAGAGGCGTGTTTGCTAATGTGCGGTAGGCTGTGCTGGGTTAACACATGAAAGTCGCACGTTAGTACCATGCCAGAGCCCAGAGATAGTGGTGAATGCAAGGGGTGTGGCCACAAAATGATGCTACCGCCATGCTAGCGTGGTATTAGTGAACACAGGGCCCAGCACAAGGGGCACATTGTGTGCAGAGCACAGTGCACAGTCACCAGGCATGTAGGAAAATGGAATGCTACAAGCACGATATTGGGATATCTCTGAGCCTTGGTTTCACTGTGGAAAGTAAGAACTATGATCCTAGCTTCCATATTGGGAGATAGCAACTGGGTAGTCTAGAAGAGTGACGACCGGGAGAGGGCTGTACAGCCAGCACAGCTCAGAGCATAGGGGCTAAATGCAAGAGGGCGGGGCATGCAAATCACCAAAGCAAACACATGCAGAGAGTATGTGCTGCATCTCAAACCATAGGCAACAGGGTGAAGATGTGGCACCTGGAGATTCAGGGGCCATGTATGGGATCAGGAAAGATGTCCACAGTGTTTATCATGGAGAATAGGGATATGGACCCCTTCACTCTGAGGCACCAAGGGTGGCTGTTCAACTAACATAAGAACATAAGAAATCAAGCCCAGTGTCTGGTTTCCAGTAGTGGCTAATCCAAGTAGCTGGTTGGTACCTAAAGTCTACAGCTTCCACAATGATCTTCTTGGGGGTAAGCAGTGGACTTCCTGAGTCTGCTTCAATAATGGTTTATGAATCTTTTCTCCAGGAACTTGTCCAAATCTTTTTTAAAACCCAGCTATACTAAGGGATATGTTTACTAAACTGCAGTGATGTAGCATAGTTAACATCTAAAGTGCGGTAAATGTCCCAGAGGGTGGGGAGAAGGTGGGGAGTAGGGGTCAGTGGGTGGGGAGAAGCCAATGCTACACTAACCCTGGAACAATAACGGCAGGACTTTACTGCCAGTGAAAACCTGCCGGTAAATGCACTTTTGCAGGAGAGAGACCATTAAAATATTATAGAAGGACAGCTAAGCTGAACCAACCATTCCTCCCATAAAACATAGGCCTCTCTACATGTAAATAGTTCGTTCCCCCCACATAATGTTTTTGCACTTGTCTCCAAGTTATAACCCTTGTTCAATGTAAAACGATTCCTCTGTAATTGCTATGTTGTTTGATGTAAATCGCCTTGGATAAAGCCAGTACAGAAAAAACTGTTAAATAAATAAATAAATGAAATTTCAGTGTCAGCAATGTACAGCACAGGCAGGGAGCCCAAGAAAAGTGAGAGTAGTGTTCCAATTGCAGCAACAGCATAGTGCCCAAGTATGAAAGGGCACTATGGTGATGGTGCAAGTGAGGCAAGGGGACTGCAGGCAGGACATGCAGTTTATTTATTTAGTCGGATTTAATATACCGCTTTATCATTAAATCAAAGTGGTTAGCACATCAAACAAACAAGAGGAAGTGTAGAATGAGAAAACATGCAGTGGATACATCGACGTCAATGGTGTGGGATGCAGTGTGAGAGATTTGCTGGTGAACTATATACATAGTGAGCTATATACATACAAGGCTGATGAGCTAGTTGGGGTAGCTGGGACACAGGGCAGACTAGGCCATTGCCTAGGTGGCACATAGGAACACAGAAACTGGAAAACAAGAAGACAGCATCTGACCATGGACAAGCATGCCCAATAGTCTGTGTTCCACAGTGTCCCAGCCAGGGGAATGTACCCAGCAGGTACCCCAAAGGTCAGGATGCATCTGCACAGGGTATAGGGCAATGGCTGGGACATTGTACTGCTCGACCACCACCTGCATGGACAGGGTGGCCACAGCATGTCATGCTGGGAGGTCACTCTCACCCTGACTGAGCAGTGACTACGGCATGGCTAGGTTCCCCAATAGTGTTATGCAGCTTTTCTTTTAAGTGATATTTATAGGTTCTCTTTTCTGGGGTCCAATCACTGACATACCTGCTTGGTGTGTGTGCTCACATCCTATTTTTGGGTGCACACAGTTCTTCCAGGAACATTCACTATGTACTAGCTAGCAGACTGTCTGCAATTAGCATACATATGACTGGAGCACCTTGCAGGGTGCAGTGGGTTGAGACTGACTGTGCCCTCTGCTGGTGAATGTCAGATAGTGGTGGGGGACAGCAGACTTCTCCAGAGTTCTGGCATTGCCTTAAGTCAGGGGTGGGCAAATCCATTCCTGGAGAGCTGCAGACCAGTCAGGGTTTCATGATGTCCCTAATGAATATTCATGGACCTATTTCCATACAATGGAAGGCAGTGGATGCAAATAGATCTCATGAATATTCATTAGGGACATCATGAAAACCTGACTGGTCTGCAGCTCTCCAGGACCAGACTTGCCCACCCCTGCCTTAAGTAATGCGTACAGATCTGCATCATCTGCCCTGTTCCCCAGCAGGCCTTGGGTTGATGGTCCTCTCTACTGCCACCATTATAGAGATGTAGAATGTGGATCTTTTGGTGGGAGATCCTGTCCCCACCCTGAGCCACAGAGAGCAGGTCGGGTGGTGCTACATAATCTGCTTTTGCGTCCAAACACTCCTCTTCACCTATAGCATGTGGCTATGGCACCCACACAGGATATGCACTATTCTGGCTACATCATAGTCCACAAGGACTAGACATAATTGGGAAATACAGATGGACACAGGTGTATCTACAAGGACTACCTATCACACACTTGCACTGATGGGGACCTGCAGCATAGCCTATCTCAGCCAAGCCAGGTGCTGAGGACCTGGTGCTGGGTGCCCCACCTCACCCTCAGGGTGAGCACAGGACCCGCACAATGTCATGGTCTGTAGCTACTCTGTGTCAGTAACACACACGGTCAGTTCCCCCTACCAGGCCTAAGTGCTGTGGGGGTGCATACCCCATTATGTGATCAGCTGTAGACTGCTGATCTGCATGTGCAGTGCATAATGGGTACAGGTGGGTTTACCCTATCCTGGTAGCCACAGCAGACAGTTTGTGTGGTGACCTGCAGTCTTTCTGTAGCCAGCCAGCAGTATGGTAGCAGCTATAGAGATGTAGCCTACTGGTTACGTCAGTGACTATGGAGGCAGAGTTCATGGGTTTGATCCTGTAGTGGTGTAATCTAAAAAGGCTGTCTGAGGTGTTTTCTTTTAATTTAAATCAGTGCTGCCAGCAGAAACACCCTCACAGTGCTGTAGCCTATGGTGCCTCATAGGCGCCCTATACAGCACCCTATAGGGCACATTATAGGGTGCCTTGGCAGACAGGGCACGTTATAATGTGACCTATAGGGCGCCTTATGAGGCACCTTAGGTTACAGCACTATGAGGGTGTTTTTTGCTGGCAGCACTGATTTAAATTAAAAGAAAATGCCTCAGACAGCCTTTTTAGATTCCACCACTGCAGGATCAAACCCATAACCTCTGTCTCCACAGTCATTGCAGTAACCAGTGGGCTACATCATTATAGCTTCTAGCACTGCGCTGGCATGTACTTAGGGTTAACGCGCGTGCCATGGCACCCACTGGCGTGCCATGACGCCCACTGGCGTGCCATGGCGCCCACTATCGCGCGATACAGATTCTTGCTACCTTAGGACTGGAACGCCCACTCCTTATATGGCATTCTTCACATTACTGCTGCAACTAGCGCCGGTAACATTAGAACGGTTTAGTAAACATACCCCTAAGTCTTTCATACCCATTCTGCAAAGAGCAATGCATCATCGGATTTCTTGACTGCTTGCTGCTTCTTTATTGATAGTTGATCCAAGTAGGTTAAAGTTGTCCATAATTTCGATTTCTTCTCCTTCAACAATGAACTTATTGATTTTGCCAGTTGTCATGATCTTTGTCTTCTTTACATTAAGGTGCAGGCCCATTTTAAGACTATACATGTATTCCATGGTCGTGAGAAGCAAATGTTTCAGATCATCCAGCCAGAAATGTGGTATCATCAGCATAGCGAAGGTTATTGATGAGTCTTCCACCAATCTTCACACCTCTGTTGTCTTCATACAATCCTGCTTCTCTGATGAATTTTTCTACATATAAATTAAACAGGTAGGGGGAAAGTATGCAGCCTTGTCGTACACCTTTGCTTATTTTAAACCATTCTGTTTCTCCTTGTTCCGTTCAAACTGTTGCTTCTTGATCAATGTACAGATTGTGCAAGAGAACGATCAGGTGTTCTGGTATACCCATGTTTCTTAATGTGGCCCAGAGTTTCTCATGGTTTACACAGTCAAAAGCCTTGCTGTAGTCGATAAAGCACAAATAGATATCCTTTTGGTATTCTTTAGTCTTTTCAAGAATCCATCTCACATCCGCGATGATGTCTCTCATTCCTCGCCCTTTCCTGAACTCTGATTGCACTTCAGGTAGTCCTTTTTCCAGGTATGGTTGTAGTCTCTGTTGAATAATCTTCAGTAGAATCTTGCTGGCATGTGGGATCAGAGAGATTGTACAATAATTTCCACAGTCAGTTAGATCACCTTTCTTTAGTATTGGTATAAACACAGATCTCCAGTCAGTTGACCATGATGTTGTCTTCCAAATTTCTTGGCAGAGCCTTGTAAGTATGGTATCAGCTGCATCAGATTGCTGTGATACTGCTATGGGAATGCCATCAATGCCTGGTGCTTTGTCCTTTCAATGCTGCTTCAACTTCTTCTTTCATCACCAATGGTTCCGGATCATAAGGTACAGGTTGAAACGTCTGTTGGTCCACTTTATATTTATCATATAAAAACTCTGCATATTCTTTCCACCTTTTCTTGATCTTCTCAGCATCATTTAACATAGAACCTTGAGCATCTTGTAACATTCCAATTCGAGGTTGGAATTTTTTCTTTAACTCTCGTAGCTTTAGGAAAACCGATCTTGTTCTTCCTCTAATAGTTTCTGCTTCTATTTCCTTGCATGTATCATTGTAGTACATTTCCTTGTCCTGTCTTGCTGCACATTGGAAATCTCTGTTGAGTGCTGTGATTGTCTTTCTTTCTCCTCTGGCTTTAGCTTCTCTGCATTTCTGGGCAATTTTCAGAGTTTCTTCCTTCATCCATTTTGACTGTTTTTGCTTTTTCACCTTTTGTAGAGACTTCTCATGTTCTTCCAACACAACCTTTTTTTTTTAATTTTTTTTGTCACAGGGAAATACATCACAGTGGTATACATTTTCAAAGTTTCAGTTACAATATTCATCTCCCCATTAAACTTTTAACCACTGCTCAGCTGTATCTTGCTATTCTTTCCCGTGACTCAAAATTTTTTTTCCAGTTAACAACGGACCCTCCCCCTCCCATCCCTCCCCACCTCCCCCCCCCAACCCCTACAACCCCCCCCCCCACCCTTACAGGAAAATTCTTACACATGGTTACAATCAATCAGCTCTCCTCTTTCTCAGCATTCCACATTTAAACCTTCATCAGCCATGTAGAATATTTAGACCATATCCTCTCAAACTGCATCATTCTCTCTTGTTTCAGAGCTGTCAACTTGCTCATCAAATATATATGGTACATCCCTCTTTCCCAGTCTCCCACCAGCGGCGGACCTAATTGCCTCCATCTTTTAGCAATTTCCAACCGGGCCGCCAGACATCCCAAATTAATGAGGCTGCCTTCTTCTTTTTTCACCGCCCTTCTATGTGTCCCCAGTAACGCCACCCCTGGATCTGTCCCAACTATCTTCCCCAACATAGTATTCAGAGCCTGGAACACTTCATCCCAAAACTCTTGTATTTTTGGGCAAAGCCACCATATATGAAAAAAGGTTCCTCGGCCCCCACACTCCCATCAACATAGTCCACTGGTCTTCCCATACATTTTTTGAATTATATCTGGTGTCACATACCACCTATAGATGATCTTATAATTAAGTTCTATTAAATTAATGGCCAGGAGACCTTTATATCTCTGAACAAAAATCCCAGTACAGGCTTGCTCCGACAAAACCAGCCCCAGGTCTGTTTCCCATTTATTTTGAAATGATTATTTTTCATTCTGAGGTGTATCCATAATGTCATATAATTGAGTGATGATACCCTTTATCTTATCTCTCAGAAACAACTTCTCAATGGGGACTATTTCCTCCCTTAAACCCGGAATGATTCTCTTGTGGATATACAGTAATTAACCACCTGAACATAATAGTAATAGTCTGAACTTCTCAATGAGAATTCCTCCTTAATGTTTTCAAATTCATGTACATAGTTCAAGCATGTGATCTAGTTAACAGATTACATTTTCCATGTAAATAGTTCTCCCTTGTTTTCCAAGTTGATAATCCTGTTATATGTAACTCCGAACAGCCTGTTGTTCTGGTTTTTGTTTTGTTCTCTGTAAACCGCGCTGATGTCGAAGAGTGCGGTATAAAAGAAATTAAAATAAATAAAATAAATAAATAAATCTAACCTTTCCCCCTTCTAGGAACTGACCCACATAACACAGACTACTACTGGCCCATTGTTCAGCAAACCCACACTTCAACCTCGTGGGAAAATCACTATTGCCCTTAAGAGGAACACATTTAGTCAGACAGCCCTTGCCAAACCACTTCTCTCGCCAATGAAACCATAATTGTAAAGTTACTTGCACAAATGGGTTAGCACACCGTGCCACCAGCTTGTGTCCCCGGGGAATCAACAGAACCTCTTTCAGTGAGGGTACCCCCAAAGCCAACCTCTCCATTTGGACCCAATCTTGATTGTTATGTATTCCCCACTCAAAAACTGCCCTCAGCATCGCAGCACTATAATATTTTCCTAAATCTGGGACCGCCATCCCCCCTTTTACTTTATCCTTTATCAAAATGTGTTTAGGGACTCTCACTCTCTTTCCTCCCCAAATAAACTTCCACAAGAGTCTTTGCATCTTTCTTAAGAATCCCCCAGGCACAGCCCCCTGCAACATGCTAAACAAAAACAGCAACTTAGGCAAGATCATCATTTTTACCACTGCTATTCTCCCTGACCAGCCCTTCCCATCCCTCTAGCTCGCTTCTAATCTTATCCTCCAGAGGTGTATTTGTTCCAAAAAGATCTGAGATCACAGGTGTTACTTGGACACCCAGATAACGGATACCATTTTGTTTTTCTTTGGAACATAACTCATTAGTGTGATCTCTTTGCAAAAAACAAACTGTGATGAAAACAGTTCCTTGTTCCGTGAAATCAGCAGTTCACCTGGTATGTCCCTTTTGTTTTTTCTCATGGTGCCAGGGTAGTAGCCTAGTGGTTGGGGCAAGGTACTTCAGGCTGGAAGGTTGGGGGTTCAAATCCCACTAGAGGACAGCAACCTTGGGCCGGAAGGACTGGGGGTTTCTAGTCCCACAGATGCTCCTTGTGGTCTTGGGCAAGCCACTTAACCCTCCATTACCCATGTTCCCTGTAAGTATTAGTGTATGTGTCTCATATCCCCATGTGTTAAATGTATCCCCCAACTGTGTTGTGACCACTTTGATTGAAGGATAAGGCGGTATACAAAACTGTCTAAATAAATAAATAAACTGTAGGGTGTTGAATCAGAAGATCTTCAGCCACTCCTACATCAGTAAAGAAATTATCACATGTAACATTGCGGCCAGTTTTCCACCAATGTCTAGCCAATCTTTTCACTACTTCAACTCCTTTCTTCAGTTCGACCACTGCTCCTGGTTGCTTCCCCAGATAAACTTCTCCTTTCAGTGGATAGCTGGTCTCCGCATCGCATTTCCAGAATATCTTTCTTCCATACTTTCCTGGCTTTGTGGAAATGTATTGTCGAAAGACGCACTTGCTTCTGAAGCTGACCAGTTGCTCATCAACTGTCATATCCATTCCAGGTAAGTACATCATTGATAAGCGTGAATTTAGCATGTCCCATATATCACGGATGGGTGCCAACCTGTTGGTGGCTACGCGTTCTGGAAGAGTGCACAAGTTATCCATTCTCACAAACCGTAAGATATCCTGGAAATGATTTATGTTCATTATGGAGCGATAAAAAGGTTTTGAGTCAGGTGCAAACAATGATGTAATTGCTTCTTTTGATGATCTGTCTTTACCGGCATGCAGAAATATTCCAATGGTTGCCTTTAGTTCAACAATGTCAATATCTATCCACTCTTTTATGTTTCCATCAATTTGTTCGGCTTGTGTGTGGTAGTAGTTCTTGGCATAACGATTAGTCTCCCTAAGAATGATGTCCAACATTTCATCAGTAATGAACAAAGAGAATGCCTCGCCTATTGACTGAACTTTGCCTGCCCTTGTAACGCCAGGCATCTGACGAAGCAGATTAGCTGCCGTTGTACACAATGCAGCATTAGGCTCGTCTTCTGACCATATGCGTCCACTCTTTGCCTTGTAGATTTTACCTGATTTCTTCTGTTTATAAAATCCTGAGTTAATTTTTCTTTTCTTGCTTGGTTGTGGATCATCATCATCATCATCAGATGATGCACTGTCTTCATTCTCCGCAGTATCACCTGCCAGGTACTGTGCTTCCTGTCCCTCAATTTGATCATCATAGTCATCAGTTTGTTCAACATTGTCTGGCTCACCATCAGAGTCTTCACCTTCTATTCCTGTTTCATTTTCTGATGATTCATTTTCAAGTTCAGCTAATACTGCCTGAAGTACAGCCTGGCTTGTTAGACGACGAGGACGACTACTACTCATTTCACTCAGAATTCTTGGAACAATAAAATAACTGAAATCATAATAAATAACTGTTATTACCAATCAAATATATCTCAGAAAAAAGAAACAATATTGGCGGCAAAGCACCATTACTTCTATAACAGCAATGAATAGGTCTATACGAACACATGCCTGGTATGAACTCAGACGCTGAAAAATGTCGCCTTAATTTCACATGAAGTTCACAGTAGCCTACAGATGAACTAGCCTAGCAACGCCAAATTAACAATAATAACTACAACATGAACCTGAAACAGGAATTCTGACAACACTGGTTTCGCTAAGCTGGGGTCAATTTGACTCCAGGTGTGTATAATAGGTATATACACCATAAAAATGTTAACAAAAAATTACTGCTCCAATTATATGATAACACTCTACGGGAAATTCAATGGCTGTCAATACTGAGAAGCTACTGGAAGTTTTAAGTCATGGCTGAAATAAATAAGTAAGTAATTTGACATAACAAAAGGCTTGGGGTCAAAATGACCCCACGTGTGTGGTGAAGGGTTATCTGATGCTGACCTACCGGGTATAAACCCAGACTGATCCATGTGTATTAAGTGAGGCATATGTGTAATCAATCTATTGGCCAGTACTCTAGAAAATGTTTTAAAATCAGATCCCAATAAAGAGATCGGCCGGTAAGACCCACATTAAGTGGGATCTTTCCCCTCTATAGGTATTAGGGCTATTCCCACCATCCTCGTAGTCGGGGGTAAAGGCTCTTCCCTTCCCACTAGATTATATAAGCGAGATAAAGGTCCAGCCAGTATCGTTGCAAAACCCTTATAGAATTTATTGGGAAACCCATCCCTTCCCGGGGCTTTATGCATTGGTAGCTCTTTGATTACCCCCAGAACTTCCTGGACCGTAAGAGGCCTAGACATAACTAAACTCTCCTTCTCCCCTATTTTAGGTAATTGAATTCCCTCTAAGTAATTTTGTATCATCTCTTGGGTTACCATCTCCGCAGGCGTGTATAGCTCCCTATAGAACTTCACAAACCTAGCCTTAATCTCTTCTCTTTGCCTCAGTTCCTTCCCATGTCTATCTCTTATTGGTCCGCCGCTAGCATTCCTGCCGGTGGGGAGAGGGACGGAGTGTCGATCGCTCTGCACCTCCCCCTGCCTGCAGGAATGTTGGTGGCGGACCCAGCGCAGGTTAGCGGGAACATTGGTTGGGACATCACTAACCAAGATGGCAGCAGCAATATGAAGCTCTCGAGGTCGGGAAAATAAGATCCCCAACTAATAGCTTGAATGCCTGAACTAAGCTGTGCATATATAGCCCAAAGTCACTTTTTTTTAGGATATATTGGACATTAAAAGATTGATCTGCAAGGGTGCCAGTAGTATTGACCACAACTGTAGGCCACTGTGGGCCAACATGCAGCCTGTCTCTGTGTCAGTTTCCAGTGCTCTTTGCATTACATTTGCTGTCCCTAAGTTCAGACTAAAAGGATGCACAAATGAGGAGCAGAGGAGTCTGGGCATTGTCTAAAAGAGCAGTTTGCACAGGATGTACATGAGTCAGAAGTTAGGTAAATAGCTGAGTCATCATAACATGGTATGGGCATGGCCTGCACACATCTGTTCATGGTGAGACCGCTCTCACTCTTGCCGAGCTGGGACCATGTCTTGGCTATATATCCACATAGCCCTATCTAGGGGTCAGCGATAGTGTTGTGGGCGGTGAGGGGCTTGCTTTTTGTTTTTTTTTTATGGCAGCCTAGTTACTAGCCAGGCTTCTTCGTGACTATTTATATTTGCAGTGGATGGTGACTAGCCAGTGTTACACAACATCTGCAGGCTGACCGTGATGGATCTAGCTGAACAGACTTATCTGAAAGAGAGGAGAGCTCCTTTTCTGAGGCTGCCTGTAACCTGCTGCTGACTATGGTTTTGGCAGGCTGTGTTGGTTGGCAGCAGCAGCACCACCGCCCACTTCCCGTCCTGCTTAGGCACCATGCACTGCATTCAGTTTCCTTGGAAACAACTGGCTGAGGCCTAGAGCATGACAGAAGTTGCTACACAAGAGTCCCTGACCAACAGGTGTGGGACACAAGGGCCAGATGGTACTTGCCACTCCAACATGCTGCAGTTGTACAGGGTACAAAACATGCAACATGGCATATCTCACGCAACATCTGCAGCATTCTAGCAGCGGAAGAGATCTCCTCCAGAACCATCTATTCTAGTGCTTAGTCTGGGGACCAGGTGATTTATTTATTTAAGACATTTTTTTATACCGTTTTTCTATTTGTCAAAACGGTTTACGAAGAACTGGGGTAAACCAGAGAACTTTAGGTGCATCAAGGGTTACAAATAACATTAGTAGATACAAGACCTGAATAATAATGAATTTAAACTGACAGATTAATAAGTACGAACATCGCTATAATGGATAAACTGTCAGTAGAGTGAGAGGAAAGGGATTTTGGAGGAGCTGCATGTTAGTGGGTGTGCTTCATCTGGATCTAGATGATTTGTGTTACGAGTGAGGGGAGGATTCAGCTGTAGTTGCTTTGATCATGTCCTTTGAACAAGAGTTACTTGGGGTGAGGTAGGGGAGTCCATGTTGAATTGAATTTTATTGGGGGCCTGAGCTGAAGAATTCTTGAAAGAGGTTGGTTTTCAATTTCTTTTGGAAATCTACAATTCATTCAATATTCCTTAGAGTCGGAGGCAGTGAGCTCCCGAGAGCAGGGGTGTAAAATGAGAATGCTCTGTTATATGTGCTTTGCCTTCTCTTGCTGAACTGGGGTAAAGGAGGTTTTTTTGTGTTGGATCTTCTTGGTTTGTTAATCTTGAGTTTAGCATTCATAGGAGTTCAGCGAAATGGTTATTTAAAACCTTGTGGATATTTGTAATGGTTTTAGATTTGAATCTTCAGGTGTGGGGGAGACAGTGGAGTTGTTTGACGGTAAGGAGCCAGTGGAGTTGTTTGAGGTGATGTCTGCCCTTCCTTACATTCAGGGTGTCTGGAGGAAAAGGACACTTGTAGATGTTGCGGCTGTTATGTGCATGAGGCACACAACATGTCTGTACACTCCAGAGCTGATGTGATGGAGCCCTGCATTCTCCATAGGGTAAAAAGTAGTGTATAGGTGCTCAGCTTCTGAAGCGCATCCTGGGAAATCAAGGGGCTAACCAATACTGGCACACATAGCTCAGATCGCAGCCATTGTGGCAACCCTGATCACTGGAGCACTGCCCAGTACCTGCTTGTCTTCTGTGACAAAAGAGCAAGTGTGCAGGGTCCCCAGAGGGGGCAGGATGGACCTCATGGGTCAGGAATGAAGTTAGAGTTTGGTGTATGTGCAAAACCACTTATCTTGTGATGCACAACAGGTCACAAAGGAATACACGCCCTGCACATGTGCTGCCTTAGGGATTGGTGCCACACTGCAGTCCAGCAGAGCTCTGGGTGTCAATGTTGTTTGGCTTAAATGGTACAGTGGAGGGAAGGACATCTTGCCCTCACATGTGGCTTGGCCTTTGGACAGGAGATTGATACTTCTGCTGTGTGTCTGTTATACAGCTGCACTACTGAGTGTCTAGTGCAGTCGGTACTGCATTTGTACCCCTGTAGGCAGGCCTTAGGTGTGGTTTAAAACTGTCTCTGAATGTGCCTGCCACATTGTTTCAAGTCCTGGGTTTAGACCATTATAGGCAGGGACCTGTAGTCTGATTTATTCTAGAAAGTGCTATAGAGCAAGGTGTGGAGGTGCAGCCAAATGGTTAGAGCATTGGTTCAGTAAGGAACATATCAGGGTTTGAATGTCACTTGTGACCTTGGGAAAGTCATTTCATCTTCCATTGCTTCTGAAGAAAGTCCTGGTAATGAACTTCTGGTCATAATTGTGGGTTGTCAGGAGTCAGCATTGACTTGAGGGGATACATTATTGTTATTCTTTTTTATGTGTTATGATTGCACATTGGGTCTGCAAGGATGCACATTGCAATCATACCCATCTGACAGCATGACTTTATTGGCTCTGCTGCAGCACATTGCAAAGGGTCGTATAACCTCATCTTGTAGATGCATGATACTTGAGTTGTACATGATTGGAAACGTTCGTGATAACTGTGAACGAACATCTTTAGCTCCATCTCATATATGCAGTACATGGAGGCACGGCACACTCTTGGGATGGCCACCTGCACAGATCATCATACGTCCTTACTTGCTCTACGTGGTCAATATGAGAGACACATCATTTCAGAGACATGAGTGGATGCCAGGTGTTTAATATCATGCGAGTGACCTTGTTCCACCAGACAGTATGAGTGTAGACCTTATCTGTACAAGATCATTTTGCATTTGCATGCAGCTTCTATAGATGTGTGGCTGTTCTCTCCTTGGATCATAGCCTACTTACTTGGCCAGTTATTATATGCATATATCTCAGGAAGATTGTATGGTGGTTAGAGCAGCCGAGGCAGCTGTGAAACCCGAATAGATGGTATTAGACCTTCCCTGTGGCACAGCAACTATTTTTCACACACACTACAACTGAGGTTAGCTGCACTTGTGAGGTCACATTGCGTACACTGGGGCAGCAAGGCCATACATCGCTCTCATCTACCCCCATCCATCCTTCAGCCCATCTATCAGCCTATATCCATCATGTTCTCTCATGTATTCTCCTGCCAGCTGCTACACCATGGCCCACATGGTAACATTTTACTCATTAGGACATATAATTCACACCTCTCCTGCGGCTGATGTGCACATCACCACTCCTGCCAGTCATTCTTTTGATGCCCACATCATGCTCATGCTCGTATCTCCAGCACACACTTCTACCCAATCCTATGCCACCCACTGACATCACAGCAGGTTACATGAGCCCCCTCACTGATACAGTCAAACTGCCTCCCACATTATCCTCCCACTCACTGTCTAACTCATAAGGGACATATGGAAGTGACATGTCCATCAACTCTTACCTTTGCTCACATCAGGCAGCACATATGTGACTTGCATATAGGCTCCCTTATCCTGCGTTAAGGCAACCGGTATTAGTGGACGTTAAACTGCATGATTGGGGCTCTTACCGCCTGATGTCCTGTTAACTCCTGGTAACTGGCCGCTAGCACCCTTACCGCTGGAACGCCTACTCCCCGCCCTGTCCTTTAATGCATGTAGGGACCCTTAGCGATGCCGTTTTGCACTCACAAATGGTGCGCCCTTAATGGTCCTTAGTAAACACACCTCTAAGTTTCTACCTGAGGGAATAGAGGGCCAAGTGACTTGCCCAAGATCCCAAGGAGTGGCAGTGGGATTCAGACCTGGCTTCTCTGGTTCTTAGACCATTAGACCTACTATTCCACCCATGGTCCAAGTCAGTTTGACATTGTTCACGTTCAACTTTTAAAAGGTAAACTGCAATAAAATGAGGAAATTAGAAAAAATCTAAAAAAAAGCAGATGCAAAAGTTAAAAGTTTGTGACTTGTGGAGATAGTTTCCAAATATTGTCCTAGAAGTTCAGGAATGTATTTGGTACACTGAAAAAGGCTGAAGGAGCAGTAAACGAGTGTCAATATGGGTAAATGATGAGATGAAAAAGCTATTAAAGACAAAAAAACCACATCTTTTAGAAAAGGGAAAGATGATCCAAATGAGGAATATAGGAAGGAACCTAAGTACCAGCACATTAGAAGTAAAATATTAATAAGGCAGTCTAAACAATCATTTAAGAAGCTAGCCTGTGAGGTAAAAAAGTAATAATAAAACCATTTTATCTCTAGATGACCAGAGTGCTTGAGGAGGATGCGGGCAGAGCAGAAAAACATAAATGAGTTGTTTGTTTTACTTTTTGCTTGTAAGATGTTGGGGAGATACTCATGTGGCTCTTGTGCTGAGTGCGTTGGAGTAGGTGGTCTGGGTTCCTTTCTTCTTCACAGGACCATGATCCCCCCTGCTGAGTGAGGCACAGCAAAAACGCCACCCCTCCATGAGGCTACAATTTATGCTCACAAAAGATTTTACAGGAGGTTGAGGTAAGGGGCCGGTACTGAAAGAAATGGTGAAGGTTACCTCAGAGGGGAGGGGGTGGTAATGGGTAACACCAGACTAAAATGAAGTATTTAACAAATGTTTGTTGAGGGAGAATAGTGAATAACAGTAAGAGAACCAAATTGGGGGAAAAAAACATGTAACAAATATAAGCAAATGCAGTTCACTACAGTCAACCAATTATATCAGTTTTTAATTTTGTCTCACAAGGATGAAATTCAAACATCAATTTTTGTTTTCCTCATTATCTTCCTTAAGTGATCCTTCCCAGCTCTTTGAAGGGAGTGTGCACTTGTGTGTATACTACCCCCTTAATGAGTGTGTCTGCGGTCCTGTGACACCCCAGTTCAATAGTCATCTGCTATAACTGAGCTCAGTTAAATAGTGTTCTGGCCATTGGTGTAGTGGTACAAGCTTAGGTCTCACCGCTGGGCGCCTTTGTTGTGTAGTCTTCACTGCTTGGCAAATGTCCTGGCCTGACAGGTGACATTCTGTGGTGCTCCTTCACTCTGGGCAATCATGCCATTGTCCCCTGTTGCACCTGACTGCCTATACAATTAATAAAAAAAACCTCTCTAGGCTATAACCAAAGAGAAGGCTTGAGCTCATTGTGTGCACAACCCCTGAACTGTATTCTGGCTAAACTGAAAATGACAGGGCCTGCTAGGGGAATAAACCCCACTGAGAAAAACATTCAGAGGCACTACTGCGGCCTTGATGGACCCTAGCCAGTCCCTGCTCTGGGGGTGCAAGCCTATTGGGGAAGATCCCCTTAAAGTAGCAGAAGACAACCAGAAGTGGGGAAGGGCTCAGGATAGGAACCAAACTCTTGCCCCATCTCCACCTAGAAAACTCAAGACCCTACACCCCAAACCATACTAGGGTTGAGAAGCAGGAGGTGAAAGATTTGATCCAAACCCCCATGGAGATAGACCTCTTCAGAAAGAAGGTAGAAAAGGCCAAAGAGGTGGAGAAGATAAATATGAGAATTGAGGAACAGCAAAACCCTTAAGGCGTTCCCCATGGATACTCAACCAGTAGACAGTCCACCAGACTTGGGGTGGATATAGGAAGAAGACGCTATGTAGGAGGTGGTTTGGTGTCCAGGTAATACAACACCTGGGACACATCTCGGTTGAACTAGGGACTTAAAGAGGGGGGGGGGGTGAGTTTACTGTAAGATTTGATGTATATGTTTGCTTGAACTGAAGAATGTTGGGAAGGCTTGATTTGCATTACCAAGAAGGACCCTGGTGAGGGCTACTTTGTACCCAGGGAGGGAACAAATGCCTCACAGAGGGGGGGGGGGGGAGCAGACCTCAGTGTGTGAAGGGATCCAACCAAATGTCTCAGAGACTGTTGGATTACTCACCCTAATGTACAGTGGGGAGGGGGAGGCAGGCAACTACAAAGGGAAGTATTTGTATTTTTATTATGACTAGATTGGGCTAGGTCAGGGGTGGGCAAGTCCGGTCCTGGAGAGCCACAGACCAGTCAGGTTTTCATGCTGCCCCTAATGAATATTCATGAGATCTATTTGCATCCACTGCCTTCCATTGTATGGAAATAGGTCCATGAATATTCATTAGGGACATCATGAAAACCTGACTGGTCTGCGGCTCTCCAGGACCGGACTTGCCCACCCCTGGGCTAGGTGAACCACACGTATAGGTCTGGCCCAAGAGGGAGTGCAGCTTATGCAGGAGTGGAACTGTTGCTTTCTCAAGGAAGGAGAGAGCAGGAACCAGCGAAGGGGCCTTTCCCAGCAATGTTAATGGATTAACATGTAAAGGAAGAGTGCCTTCGGAGGAAGTGATTCGTAGGCTTGCAGAACAGACTCGACTCCAGCAAGAGGCGAAGGATCAGAGGTTTGCCCAGATTCTGGAAAGAGAGACGCAACTCAAACAGCCACTCTTTCAGCTACTAGAAGTACAAACTTAAGAGTTTAAGAAACTCACCCACAAGATGACCGGATTGGCGAAGACACCAAAGTCTGAGGTGGGCCCAACTGAGGGATGTGTTACAATGGGAGGACTGGAGGGGGCTCGTACCCTCCCTTTAACAAAAACGGGACCCGGGGACGATCCCAAGGCCTACATGCTGACTTTTGAAAGGGTAGCTATTGCAGCGGGTTGGACCTTGGACCAATATCGGTCCCTAGACACTACTCAAGCAGCAGACTATTCCAAGGTTAAAGCTGCTATTCAGGACCAATTGGGAGCTGGGCCATTTCCAGCAGAGTGTCCAAAAGGGGAATGTTCCTTCTCTAGGGTAGGACTCACGAGGGACCTGGTAAGCTAGAGCGGACTTCTTAAAAAGGGGATCCGTATTGGTAGAACGGACCTGCGAGCTCTCATAGACACTATGATGTCTCGAGACCTGGTCCAGAGCTTAGAGGTCGGTAAGAGGCAGGGTAGATACCTACGCCCTGTATGAGTGAGGTGTGTCCACGGGGACACACGGAGTGACCCTACCTATGAGATAAAAATCACTGGGGACAACTAACAACAACTGTTAGGAATGGCCATTGTCAAGGGGGCTCCCAGTGCCACTAATCCTGGGCTGGGATTGGGAGGGGTTAGCAGGCTTAACTAGCTTCTGCTCCGCATTGATAACCACCCGTGCCTGAGACTATATCCCTGAGGAAAAATCCAACCCCAACTTCAGGGAATTGTTTCTCTTTGCAACCTCGGGCATGGTAGGGGTGTGGGGAAGACTAGGAAAAGCAGGGCCCAGCTGAGGGTGGAAGAGTGGAAAAGGCTGATACCCCCAGGGAGAGTCGAGGCTCATGGGGGAGAGGTACTCTCCAAGTTTGATAACTTCTCTGAAGAGCAAGCCAAAAACCTTACTTTGCAAGAAGCCTGGGGTAAAATGGAAGGAGAATTACCCCCTCTTTAGGAAGAAAAATAACTTATTATATTGGATTGCATTCCAGAGAAGAGAAAGGAGAGCAAGCCCAGTTTGTGGTATCCCAGATATTCCGGCAAGCCCTATTGATCCTGTCCCACAGTCACTCTTTGGCAGGACACCTAGGAGAGCAGGGGTAGATTGCACATCTCGCACAACATTTCTTTTGGCCTAATCTATATTAGGATGTGAATAAGTTCTGCCAGGCCTGCCCAGTGTGCCAAAGAAAAATAAGGCCCAACCCAAGAGAGTTCCCCTGATTCTCATCCCAGGGGTTGAACAACTCATGGATCGAATAGCTATGGAGATTGTGGGACTGCTAGACAAGAGCCTGGCAGGGTACCAGTACCTCCTAGTACTCGTGGACTATGCCACCCGATATCCGTGGGCAATTCCCTTATGGAGAGTTACAGCAAATCAGATAATCAGGGAACTGTTGAAAATCTTTTGTGAGGTAGGCATCCCCATAGAATCTTTGACGGATCATGGCTCTAACATTTTGTCCAGACAGTTGGAGGTAGTTTTGACGTTGTTTGGGATCAGGCACATTAAGACTACTGCATATCACCCAAAAATGGATGGCCTGGTCGATCATTTTAATCAGACCTTGATTCAGATGATAAGAAAAAAGTATAGGGCATAACTGTTGGATGTGGGAACAAATGGTCCCATTCATCCTGTTTGCCTACAGAGAGATTCCCCAAGCTACGCTGGGCTTTTCCCCGTTTGAACTTTTAATGGAGAGAAAACCCAGGGGACTCTTGGACATGATGCAAGAAGTCTGGGCAGAAATGGAGAAAGGGTTAGAGCCCGTAATTGAACAGGTTTAATAGGAGAAAGCCAACATGGACTTAGCCAAGGAAAGTCTTGATTTACTAGTCTGCTATGGGTCCGATGTAGATTTGGGCAGGCTAACGCTGTGACGGCATCGAATATCTGTGTTTGGCGCAGAGCCTAACTGGGTAACGGCGATATTGCACTCCTACCTGGTTAGCATTCGCGGCTACAACTAGGCAAGCCAAAAGTTGGCCTAGTTTTAGCCACGGATTGCAAACTGGGTAGCAGTGCATTATTGCCGCTATCCAGTTAGCGGCACTCCCCACCTCCGCTTTGCCCGGAGTGCCCGCAACATGTCCCGATGTTAACCGGATAGCGTCGGAGCACGTAGGGAAGTTAGAAGGGGATATTCAATGGCACTACCCGTGTAAGTGCCTTTCGAAAATCGGGCCCTTTATTTTTTTGAAGGTATGAATAAACAGGTAAACAAAGGTGAGCCAGATGATATAGTGTATCTGGATTTTCAGAAAGATCCCTCATAAAAGATTTATGGCTAAATTAAAAAATCATGGGACAGGAGGCAGTGTACTATTGTGGATCAGGAAGTGGTTAAAAGATAAAAAGAAGAGGATAGGGCTAAATGGCCGATTTTCTGAATGGAGAAGGGCGAATTGTTGTGTACCCCAGGGATCTGGGCTGAGTCTGCTGCTTTTTTTTTTTTTTTAAACTTTTATTTTCATTTTGCAACAAACAAAAGAAACAACACACCAAAGGAGACAAAACAAGTATACAATAAAGAAAAGTAAACCCAATTACCCCCCACCCCCACGCTTCTTCTCTAGCTGATTATGTCAGCATGTGAACGCTTCCAAACAACAGTGATTATACATCAAAACAATCAAAAGAGTATCTGCGATACAGAATAATCATGGGACAAAGATATATACAAATTTAGACAGTCAGATGAGAGCACTGAGCAGAATGTACATAGTCATTGAGCATCTTCCATTTAGACCGATGATGAGGAGTCTGAATGGGGGAAGCAAACATACAAGGTATTTGTTCATATTTACTGTAGAGACAGACATGATTCCACCATTCATTGGGGCTCAGATGAGAGCTATTTTTCCAGTATTTCGTGATTAGGGAAATAGCAATGCCAAGCATAAAGTCTAAAAGGAAGTAAGCCGTTTTTGGAAGAGAGGGGATCCCCGCAGCTGAGCGAAGTCCCACTATCCTCCAAGAAAGGGGCTCTTGAAAATGCAAAATAGACTGGATACGACCCCAGACCCGACGCCAGTAATACTGTAGTGCGGGACATTCATACATAACATGAGGAAGTGAACCAATGGCCGCATGACATGTCCAGCAGCTATTGCCCTGAGTAGTGTTCCATTTGG
Source organism: Ichthyophis bannanicus (assembly GCA_033557465.1). Taxonomy (NCBI): domain Eukaryota; kingdom Metazoa; phylum Chordata; class Amphibia; order Gymnophiona; family Ichthyophiidae; genus Ichthyophis; species Ichthyophis bannanicus. Next base: position 1,855,299,835 of record CM066031.1, read on the forward strand.
CTAATCTGTCAGGAGTGTAAAAACACCGGTGGGCTAGAAAGAAGAGTGTCTGAGTGAGTGAGGCGGATCGGGAGACCCGTGTCACTCTACTCCAGACAAGGCTCCATTGCTCCGGGGTCAAAGTCACATGCAATTCTCTCTCCCATGCTTTCTGCGCTATAGGGGTATCTCTAGTTATAGCATTACATAAGGTTTTGTAAAAATTGGATGCTACACCCGGTGAATTACCGATAGATCGGATAGTCTCCAACCAACCTTGTGTAGGGGAGGCCGATGGCGGGAGCACCTTAGCACTCCGAAGGCAATGCTGAAGTTGCACCAACTGAAAGTAGTGTTTCGCTGGGAGACCAAATTCAATTTGCAATTCACTAAAAGTTTTCCAGCGACCTTCATGGAACAACTGACTAGGAATCCAAATGCCCCTAGTGTACCAGGGGCTCCACGCCATCGGCTTATTTTGTATTCGAAATCGAGTATTGTACCAAAGTGGGAGCTTGTCTAACGGACAGAGTCGGGAGTCTAAAGATTGCATAAGATTATTAAAGGCACCTAAGGTGTCTAAAAGCATTGGTGGAAAGTGGGAGTCTGATGGGAGAGTCATACCAGGGAGAAAAGTAAGAGGAATCGGTTTGCAAAGGTCCTCTTCTATGTCTAGCCACACAGGTCTACTCGGTACTGGATCGTCCAGCCAACGAGCGCCTTGTTTGAGAAGAAAAGATTGATGATACTTCAGGAAATCAGGGAATCTGACACCCCCATTTTCCTTATCTGCTTGCAGCTTATGTTTCGCTATCCTAGGTGTCTTGTTTTGCCACAAGTATCTAGTCAGAAGGCCCTCTATATCTTTATATATACGTCGAGGTAAGAGACAGGGCAACATTTCTAAGATATAATTCACTTTCGGAACAATCATCATTTTTATGGTTTCTAATCGACCCCACCAGGTAAGTGTTAAAGGAGTCCAGTGGTGAGTAAGCGCCCGGACTTTAGAGGTTAAGTCTTTGGCATTGAAGGAGATAGTGTCTTCCAAAGGAGAACAATAGTGAACCCCAAGGTATTTGACCATACGAGGTTGCCATAAAAAGGGGAAGGGTTGCATATCTGCCTGATGAAGCAAAGGATTTAATGGAAAGGCTACCGACTTGGTCCAATTTATCTTATAACCGGACAGTTGTGAGTATTTACCAATTTGCTCTAGGACAGCCGGTACTGAGTCTATAGAGACAAAAAGCATAAGGTCATCAGCATACGCTGAAATTTTGATTTCCCTATGGGGGAAGGGGACTCCATGAATCTCCTCCGATTGCCGGATTAGTAAAGCCAAGGGTTCGAGTGCAAGATCGAAGAGAAGTGGAGACAGTGGGCATCCCTGGCGAGTGCCGCGTTGAAGGGGAAAAGGCTGAGACTTTAAAGCATTGGCACATATACTGGCTGTAGGCTGTGCGTACATGGTGCGAAGACAACGGAGAAAACCTTCCCCGAATCCGTACCAGCGGAGGACTGCAAACAGGAAGGGCCACTCTAAGCGATCAAAGGCCTTCTCAGCATCAAGTGAGAGACCAACAAATGGGCGATCAAGATTAACTGCGGTAGTCAGTACATGGCATAGAGTCCGAGCATTGTCAGCAGTTGATCTACCAGGAATGAAACCGCATTGATCTGGGTGTATTAAGGTAGGCATCCTATCAGAGAGCCGGGTAGAGAGAATGGTGGCAAATATTTTATAGTCCGCGTTGAGGAGGGAAATTGGACGATAATTAGCTGTTAGTTGCGGGTCTCTCCCCTCTTTCTCAAAAACTACTACATTTGCCATTGAAAAGGACCCAGAAGGAGAACCCTCCTCGGCCAGAGCAGAAAAATAAAGTTTCAAAACTGGAGCTAAGTCGGCGTGAAAGGTTTTGTAGAATTCAGCAGGGAGACCGTCTGGGCCTGCGGCTCGACCTGAGGCACATTTCTTGATAGCAGAATGAATTTCTGAGACAGTAAATGGTGTGTCCAAGGCCACTCTATCTTCGTCAGATAGGGTCGGTCTTTGTACCCCTGAAAGTAAGCGTTCAAATACATCTGGCTCAAAATCACATTCAGATTGATAAAGCCGAGTATAAAAATCACGAAAGAGTTCTAAGATTTCGGTATCTTTAGTGACCAAGCCCCCCCCCGACGGATTACGGAGGGCGGTAACACGCTTGGCTTCTTTCTGACCTTTTAGGGCATTTGCTAATAATTTGCCAGCACGATTATTTTCCCGATAATATAGCCCTTGTTGTGATTCAATATTTTAACAGCAGCAGTGTACAAAAGCTGATTGTATTGAAAACGTAAGCGTTGTAAACGGAGTAAAATACATGGGTCAGTACGGGACGTGAGAAGACGCTCCCCAGCTTGTATCTGCTGCTCTAGAATCAGTAATTGCTGCTTTCTTTGTTTCCCCTGCCGAATTTGATAGCTAGTTATAGTTGCGCGGATAGATGCTTTAAAACCCTCCCACCAAGCCCAGCTCGCTGTGTCATGGGGTGAGTTAAAATGAAAATAATCTTGGATAGCGGCCTTTATATCAACCTGAAAATCTTTTTGACCCAGTAAGGATCTATCAAAAAACCAAGCTCGGGGAGAATCGTCCCGCGCAGTGACATGTAATGATAAAGATATGGCAGCATGATCTGAAATATGGAGAGGATGAATCCTAGTCGTGTCTACTTGAGGAATCATTGCTTTGGAAATGAGAAAGAAATCTATTCTAGATTGGGAGTGATGGGGGGCAGAAAAGAAAGTGAACTCTAAGTCGGAGGGGTGAAGCAGCCTCCATATATCTACCAGCGCAAGATCTTGCATCAGAGCTGTAAGGGTAGCAAGACTCTTGGGTGGACTACTCGTTCTAGGCGGCTGTCTATCTATCAGAGGGTCTAACACTTGATTAAAATCACCACCAAGTATTAAGGGAGTATTGGCAGAGGCCTGTGCCAACTGCGCAATACTTGCATAGTAAGCAGGGTTGTCCACATTCGGGGCATAAATGCAAATACATGTAAATTCACTATCTCCAACCTTAAGAGGTACTCGGGCCCATCTACCCTCCTTGTCAGCGCTAGTATCAATTACAGTAGCTTGCAAAGATTTCTTAACCAGAATGGCTACCCCGCACCGTTTGGAAACGGCGGGAGAATAGGCAGCCACCATGTAAGGCTTAACATTGAGTTTCAGTGTTTCAGCAGAGTTTAAGTGCGTTTCCTGAAGAAACGCTAAATCAGCATGCTCATGGCTAAGATAGCTAAGGATTTTCTTTCTTTTGATTGGACTATTAATGCCCTTTACGTTGAGGGATAAGATTTTACATAAGGCCATTCAGACAAGTTAAAAATTCTGAGCATGATAGCGCACATAATTTCACAATGTCCCTCATATTGACTGTATCTGGCTGTACATATGGCATAAAAGAAAATAAGCTTAGATAATACAATGAAGCGCCCCACATTAAAAAAGAAAAACCGCAGCGCGGTAGAGAAGAAGCAGAACCCCAAAAATTACTGGCGACCATGTGTCTGCGGGGAGAAGCCCCAGAGAAGGCCGAAATTGAAAAAATACATAACCTGTAGGACTGTGCGTGCTCCGAATCCGACCGAGGCACACATCATGGAGGGATAGGAGACCCAAAAAACAAAAAAGTCATAGAAAGGAAGAAAGAAAGTCCAGGTAGTCTCTGTGCTTGACTATGACCGCCGCATCGGGCCCTTCAAGATGGCGGACAGAGCCGGCAAATAAAAGTCCAAGTCGTTGGATTAGCGCATCTGCTCTGCTTCTTTGGAGTCTAAAAATGTTGATAGTAGATCAGGATCTTCGAATGTCCTGGTTTGGTTGTGGAGAGTCACTCGGAGCTTCGCGGGATACAACAGGCCAAAGCGAGCCTGTAGCTGTTGAAGTCGAGGGCGAAAAGCAAGGAGTTTCTTCCGTCGGTCAACGGTAGGCTTTGCCAAGTCAGGGAAGAAGGAGACTTTGTGACCTTCAAATTCCAAATGATGGTTCGCCCGAGCAGCATTTAAAATTTGTTCCACTTGTTGATATCGTAGCAAGCGAAAGATAATAGGCCGGGGGGTCGTTCGGTTGAGCGCCATGTGGGTAGGAACACGGTGTGCACGATCGATTTCCAGTTCTTTATGAAAGGTGATCTTCAGCAAGGAGGGAAGAGTTTTGAGCAGGAATTCTCTCATATCTCCCGCTGCCACCCCCTCCGGTATTCCAATGAGCCTCACATTGTTGCGACGGGCTCGATTATTGCTATCTTCTAACTCCTTTTGAAGATTCTGTATCTGGCGCTCAGCCTTGTCCAGTGTGCCCAAGCGCACCGCGTGCGAGTCGAGGACCCCCGCCATATTGTCCTGCCGTAATGAGAGACTTTCAAGCCGGTCCTGGAGCACTCCAAAGTCTTCTCGCATGGCTCTAAGCGCTTCTCCATTGGACTGCACCAATTCTTTCACGCCGCGTATTTCCTCTAAGATCTCCAGGTGCATTTCGGGGTTTTCCCGAAATGGAGCCATCTTCTGTGGGGAGGACACCTCTGTTTTGGAGCGTTTTCCGTGAGAAGAAGAAGGAGACCCGAAGTCCAAGCGCGCTGGTTTATGGGCCGCCATCCCCCCCGAGGTACCCCGGTCAGCCCGGAGCGAAATAGTAAGTTTGTATAGGTATTAAGTCAGGATTCTAAGTAGGCCTCTCGGGAGCTTCAGCGCGAAGCGTCTTACCCGCTGGACATCAGGCTCCGCCCCCGAGTCTGCTGCTTTTTAACATATTCATAAATGACCTGGAAATAGGAATAATGAGTGAAATGATCAAATTTACAGATGACACAAAATTATTCAAAGTTGTTAAAACACAAGACGATTGTGAAAAGTTGCAAGAAAACCTTGATAAATTGGAAGACTGGAGGTTCAAATGGCAAATGAAATTTAATGTGGACAATTGCAAAGTTATGCACCTAGGAAAGAATCACTCAAACTATGGTTACACGATGCAAGTTTCCACATTAGGAACCACCACCCAGGAAAAGATTTAGGAATCATCGTGGATAACACATAGAAATCCTCTGCCCAGTGTGCAACGGCAGCCAAGAAAGCAAATAGAATGCTAGAAATCATATATAAAGGAATGGAGAATAAAACAAAGGATATTATAATGCCTCTGTATCGTTCCATGTGGCGACCACACCTTGAATATTGTGTGCAATTTTGGTCGCCGTATCTTAAAAAAAGGATATAGCAAGATTAGAAGTGGAGTGGAGTGGAGGAGTGGAGGAGTAGCCTAGTGGTTGGGGCAAGGTACTTCAGGCCGGAAGGTCGGTGGTTCAAATCCCACCAGAGGACAGCAACCTTGGGCCGGAAGGACCTGGGTTTCCAGTCCCACTGGTGCTCCTTGTGGTCTTGGGCAAGCCACTTAACCCTCCATAGCCCATGTTCCCTGTAAAATAGTTATCTCCAAGTTATAATGCCCTGTTCAATGTAATTTCAGTTTGTTCAATGTAAACCGCACTGATGCAGAATAGCGCGGTATATAAGAGAATGTAAATAAATAGAAAAGATACAGAGAAGAGCTACCAAAATAGTAAAGGGGATGGAAGGATACTCCTATGAGGAGAGGCTTAAAAGGTTAAGGCTCTTCATCCTGGAAAAGAGACGTCTGAGGGGAGATATGAGAGAGTCTATAAATTAATGAATGGAGTAGAATGGGTAAACGTAGATCGATTGTTTACATCATCAAATAGAAGGAAGGCTAGAGGACACACAATGAAGCTACAGTGTAACCCATTTAAGATTAACGAGAAAATATCTTTTCACTCAACGCGTAATCAAACTCTGGAATTCGTTACCGGAGGATGTAGTAAAAGCTGTTAGTGCAGCTGGTTTTAAAAAAGGTTTGGACAAGTTCCTGGAGGAAAAGTCCATAAACCAAAGAGAACCCGAGAAATCCACTGCCTGCCCCAGGACAAGCATTGTGGAACCTGTGTGTTTTTTTGGGAACCTGCCAGGTACTTGTGACCTGGATTGGCCACTGTTGGAAACAGGATACTGGGCTTGATGGACCTTGGTCTGAACCAGTATGGCATATCTTATGTTCTTATGTAATGCAGCTCACCACAGCTTCCATGGCTCCCACACTCCTGTTCTTCGGGCACTGCTCCTGTCTGCTGGCACCCGTTGTGGGCAGGCAGTCACCCTCTATTCAACTCTGGCTGTGGTCTCCCTGCAGAGGTTAACTCTGAGGTCTTTCTCTTCTCTGCTTCCCTTTTCTTCTAGGTTGAACTTCATGTGCTAGTTTTTAACTGGGATCGTATGCAGAGTCTCTCTCTCGCCACAAGCCGGACTCCCAGACTCTGCTGTCCCTCGGCTCTCTGTTTCTAGCATTTGGTCTGTTCCTAACTTCAGCAGCTACTGGTCTCTTTTGTCACTTCTCTTTCTTTCGGTGCTGCAGCTGAATGCTCTTGCAGTTTTTTTTCCTCACTATGCTATCAAGTTCTGCTCTGTCAGCACCACGCGCAATGATTACGATCTGGATGTTGACTTCTTCGGGCATTCTGGCTGCTCTCTACAGAACCTGTTTTCCCTCAGGAACTCACTGAGGCTATAATCCATCTGTTCTCTGCCTTGTTTATCTTCTTTTGCTGGGCTGAACTTTTTTTCTCTGACTCCCAGCTGTTCCCTGTGCCTGGCCCTCTCACTTATTCTTCTGCCTTTTATCTCCAGGTGTCTCTCTTTTCTCTGTCTTCCTGAGATGGGATGGTGAGGGTCTCTTTATTTTACTTCAGCACAGCTCCTCCTAGTTCCAGAAGCTTCTGAGTGCATGGACCCTTTGATCTTCAGTCTCTTTAGAAGGTACTCACTGTATTTTGACTCTGGCAGGCTGTGAGTTATATACATCTGTCACTCATCCTGATCTTCTTTGAGCTTCCATACTGTATATGGTCACTGAGGTCACCGTTCCTCTCCTTTTGGAAGTGGGGTCTTCTTGCTCCTCTGAGGTCAGAGCTCTTCCTATCCTGAGATTCCAGGGATTTTCTTCCTGTGTGCAGCCCTCCAAGAGGCGGAAGGGAAAGGGGAGGTAGGAGCTCTTCTTCCTCTGGCTTGCTGTGAGTGCTGGAGTGGGAACCTTTAATATTATGCCTCTGTTCCTATAGGGGCTCTTCAGGAATGGACTTATGATGTTGGATTGTTCTATGAGCTTGATGGTTTGATTGCTCTGAGAACAATCCAACATCATGATCTCCAACCTGAACTACCAATATCCACTAAGGGATGGACTTCTCTCCACTGGGCTTCTCTGGTACTTACCTTTCCTCTTTTCTTACTGCTGGGGTTTCTGTCTGGCCTCTAACTGCCTGGAGCTGCTTCCTGGGATGTGCTCTCCCTTCCCGGGTAAATAACAACTTTATTTTTTTTATCATATTTACGTTCGCACTTGAAATGATCTGTGAAGGGGGTGATTCGGAGGAAATGAAGCAAATAATTTTGGAACTGGAAGATGTGATAGACAAACTAGACATTAAGGGCCCGATTTTCATTTGGGAGGTGCTATGTACCACGTCGGCGCAGAGCCCGCCCATTGTCTGTCTAACCCAGATTTTCAATGCCGGGATAATATGTAGCCCCGACATTGAAATTCCAGTTCTCCCCACACAGCCTGGAAGTCACAGGAGCTAGCTGGGTAGCACCGATTTTCTTGCAACCCACTTAGCCCCTGCACCTGAAAGATAGGCAAGGAAAACCCTCCCCTATCTTTAAGACACGGAGGGCTAAGTGGGTTGCATCGAAAATCGGTGCTACCTGCTTAGCCCTTTCGTCTGCCCTGGAATGCTCCCAACACACCCCATGCTAACCGCATAGCATCTAGGTGCATTAGGGACTTATCCGGGATTTTCCAAAGCACTACCTGTGTAGGTGCCTTTGGAAAATCCCAGTTAAGGCATTAACATGGGTAACTAGGGCAGTTACCCATGTAAATGCCTTCGAAAATCGGGCCTTAACAAATTATCTGCAGAGGATGATATATTAAAGGTGTGCACAATCAAGAAAGAAAATCAGTTTCATATTTATTTAACAAATATTTTCCAGTATTCATGTGTTGTCTGGTTAGCTTTGCATACGCGTTTTAATGGTGAATTTTAGAAGCCCTGTTTGCAATTTAAATGTGTATGGTCAGTCATATGCATGTGTAAATCACGTCCATGTGCAAATGGGCATTTTAGAAAAGGTCCAGTTTACATGCGGTTAACACACCATTTCCAAAGTGCACAGGAGTGTGCTGGGGCATGGCCTGGCTGGAAGCAGAATCTACATGCGTACTCCCCAATTCATAGCGGGAGAAAAGAATGGGGGAAGCAAGACAAGAATTCCTGGTCCAAGAGCAGGCAGGAAGGAAAGGGGGATCAAGAGGGCCTTCCTTTAAGGCCTGGAGGCAGAACAGGGCAAAGAAGGCTGAGCCAAGCTGGGAAAATGAACATCTCACCAAGAAGGAGGAGGGGGGGGGGGGGGTTATGTTGTCTGAGCTCTGGAGGCAAGGGGAAGCGTGCTGGGGGGTCTTACAGTATAGCGAGATAGTTTGGAGTGGAACTGTAGAACCCTTCTCTTACCTTTTTACTGTTCAACTGAACTGTGCCATAGATTTAAAGGAGCAGAGATGAAATATTTTGTTACAAGCTGAGCTGTAATTTTCAGACATTGGTGAGCTCTGGGGAGCCTCTGTGCATACCTGCTGAGTAAAGCCGAGGTCAACTATGTGCATATATGTGGACTGTATTCACTTATCAGGTGCTATGAAGCCGTGGAGACAGAGGCTGTGACTTGCCGTCTGATAAGCCTGAGTTGCTTTTGCTATGGAAGACAATAAATGTTAAGTAACTCGGTTTTAAACCTGATTCCTTGTGAGGAATCATTAAAGGAAAAGCGACACAGAGCCAAGTCAATGCTGAGACCCTGGCAGACACACCTACAGCGCCCCCTGCCTGTGACAACTTGCAAACTCAAAATTGTCCATGCCTGCATTTATACCTGCTGCCTGACACAAATATCCCATAGACAGCTCTAAATATTTTTGCAGATCATCAAAATAAGAAGTGCTTTTTTTTTTGTTAATATAACCATAGGGGCATTCTAGATTTCATCCTCAGTCCTTTTAACCCCTTAGTATTCTTATTCCAATTCATTGTACACAAAATTCATTTTCAAAAACTCAATTCTCCTTTTATTAATTGATCATTCAACTTCAGCTGAACCAAAGATCGATTTTTAAAATATGAAACAGTTCATTAGTTATTCAACTTATTCAGTCAGAATGCAATTCTCTTACCCAAAATTGCACAGTCCCCTGACACAAACAGGCACTAAACAAGTACTTGGTGGCCTGCACAGCGTGGCAAATACTCCTGCCATCTTACTCCGGCTATCTTACTGGGCAGACTAGATGGACCATACTGGTCTTTATCTGCCGTCATTTACTATGTTACTATGTTACTTATTTCGGCCAGCCCTTTGCAGGAGGAATTAAGGGGACGTAATCCCCCAATATTTATTTCCCCCTACAAATTGAAACGCGGTAAAAATAGAGGCCTCTGTAAGTGTTTAAGAGCAGCTGCAAATTGGCTGAGATGCAGATGTAAGTCCCGACAGTTACACGTGCAAGTGACTGGGTTTCCTCTGTGGATTTCCCCCTGTGCATATTTGCGAAATGGTTCATTCCGCTGCCCGTGGATATCAATCCCCACACATCGCTGTACTTCCTGCTGTCTGCAGCCTGAGTTCAGCAGTCACATCCATTTTGAGAGGCAGAGATATGTCGATTTTACACCACAGCTTTTCTAAGATGTGCCTTTAAATTAATGTGCACTAACTACACTACGGGGTATGTTTACTAAACCGTCTTAACGTGCGCCCGGCGTTAGTGTGCAGGATGCCATATAAGGAGTGGGCGTTTCAGTCTAAAGTAGCAAAATGGGATTAGCGCGCGATAACGCACGCTGCTGCGAACATTATCGGGCGAAGCGCCGCTAAGCACGTTACCACGCGGTAATCTTAAGTAGGCGCACAGACATCCAAACATAGAAACAGAAGTGTAGCACAATGGTTAATACACTGACTGATGATACAGGGTCATGAGTGTGATCCCCCAGTGTGCCTAATGCATAAGGCTGGCTGAGGCATCAGCTTTGGGCCCAGTAAAAACCGTGGAGGCAAGGAAGGAACTATAATACCACCTTTATTTCATAAAGCCAGGCCCGACACAGGCCGTGTTTCGTTTATGCCTTCCTCAGGGGCTTTGGCTATAACAACATATAAAAAATTCATTTAACACAAACAAATTCATCATAAATATACATATATAAGGCACTCAAAAACCTAAAAACACTAAAAATTCATAAAAACTGTAAATAAATAATTAAATAAATAATTAAATACTAACTGCTAAAGTACAGCGAAAGTCTGTAAACCAACAGACAGATAAATAAATAAATAATTAATTAAATGACTGTATACGTATGATACATGTATAATCACATATAGAAGAACTTATAGACACATGGTCACACTAATAAATACTCAATAACTTAATAAATTAGTGACACACAATAAAGTATCCATTTACTCTAAATAAATCCAACTAATAATAATAAATAACATATATATAAAAAGTATATATCATACATATAAAACCATACAGTTATAAAACTAGACTGAAAAAGTAAATGGCTAAAAAGATCATAAACAAAAAATAAATCAATAAAGATTATTATGTAGTAAATAACAAAATATATTTGATTAATTAATTAAATCACCCATTTATAAACCTATTTGTGACCAAGAAACAACATAACCCACAATTTGATGTACTAAAAATCATTTATCACATTCTTACCTATATGATTTTCTTGCCACAATGATAACTGAAGGGAAAGGAAAAAAGAGAATAGAAGGGCTAATCCAATTGACTATACCCTATAAAAATCTACAATGGTACAAAAATCAATAATAACCATAATTAAAATTATAAAAATAAAAATAAAATAAAAATTAAAATTTTTGAGAAATGAAACAGAAAACTACACTACTGGAGGAAACGCTGAACCCAGGAAAAACGCAACAGGTAGAGCAAGTGAAGCCTATAATTAATAAACGTACTTAATTGAATATTATCTTATTATCTTATAGGTTACATGAAATGATAGTATAATTTTATTATTATTTTATGATCCACCACAACTATTTTACTTATACGTTTTTTATTTCTTCATCGGAAAAGTGTTTTAATTTTGATTGACTAAATTATTCACCAATCATCCCTCTATAAAATTACATCTATACTTAAAACTATTGTACTCAGAACCATTACAACCCTGCTATCCTCTCTATAATATTATAATATAATATAATAAACACTGCCATGATTCTTAATCAGCTAAAAAACAGAGTTCTTTAAATTCACCTTGTGTCTTTCTATAAAGGCCTTCCCGCTTGCCGGATATATATGCCAATTCTGGCAAAGTACCAACTTTGCCGTTGTATGCTTGTCCGACTTTTAAAATCTGCAAATGCGCGGGAAAACGTTATTATCAGATTCAACATAAATTGCTCACTATCCATACTCTTTTCAAAAAAATGATTAAACTACTCTATCTCACAAAACCAACTGCCCGATCATCGGAAACCCTTCCACCATAATCCAACGAAATCTGATACACTGGCTTATTCAATGATCAAGACCCTTTCAACCAAATCCCTTATTTTTAATATGTGAATCGCGATCCAAACCACACTCCTGTTCATTAATGAAATCCTGAAACGCGTTTTAACCCGACATTTGAAAATACTGCCTACTGGCCTTTATAACACAAACTGCTTATATTTAAACCTCCATATCGCACCAACTTGTTGCAAACAGTCAAGCTTGAATTCCTATTTGTCATAAAAACGTGGCTTCTACAACAGACCCATGTGACACTCACCCAAGATTAGAGGAAGTATTCAAAACGTCCCCGCACTACTCCTTTCTTTTTACGAATGACACTACAGACGCCCGCAGCTACGTGAAGCTATTTAATTCTTCCAAAGCGCGGGAAACCTTAGTGACGTCACCGGACGTATCTTATTGGTCACCAACATTCTTAAATGCTGCCATCATAGACTATAGTTCATGATATATACCTTAATGTCCATAAAAATTACATTATCCACAAAAAATAAGAAATAAAATAATCCTGAAACGCGTTTAACCCGACACTTGAAAATACTGCCTACTGGCCTTTATAACACATGTGACACTCACCCAAGATTAGAGGAAGTATTCAAAACGTCCCCGCACTACTCCTTTCTTTTTACGAATGACACTACAGACGCCCGCAGCTACGTGAAGCTATTTAATTCTTCCAAAGCGCGGGAAACCTTAGTGACGTCACCGGACGTATCTTATTGGTCACCAACATTATCAAATACTGCCATCATAGACTATAGTTCATGATATATACCTTAATGTCCATAAAAATTACATTATCCACAAAAAATAAGAAATAAAATAATCCTGAAACGCGTTTAACCCGACACTTGAAAATACTGCCTACTGGCCTTTATAACACAAACTGCTTATATTTAAACCTCCATATCGCACCAACTTGTTGCAAACAGTCAAGCTTGAATTCCTATTTGTCATAAAAACGTGGCTTCTACAACAGACCCATGTGACACTCACCCAAGATTAGAGGAAGTATTCAAAACGTCCCCGCACTACTCCTTTCTTTTTACGAATGACACTACAGACGCCCGCAGCTACGTCACCGGACGTATCTTATTGGTCACCAACATTCTTAAATGCTGCCATCATAGACTATAGTTCATGATATATACCTTAATGTCCTTAATGCTGTTGGTACGTGGACCGTGCTTTTTGGTGAGGCATCAGCTTTGACATGTAAGTATTGTTTCCTGAGGCATTTTAATTATTGCTGCCAGCAAACACACCCTCATGTGCTGTAACCTAAGGTGCCGCATAAGGCACCCTATAAGGCACTCCATAGGGCACATTATAAAGTGCACTGTCCGCCACGGCACCCTATAATGTCCCCTATAGGGCACCCTATAAGGCGCTCCATAGGACACCTTATAAGGCACCTTATACGGACTGTAACCATAAGGTGCCTCAGAAGGCGCTTTATAGGGCGCCTTCTGAGGCACCTTATGGTTACAGTACTCTGAGGGTGTTTTGGCTGGCAGCATTAATGTACAGTAAAAAAGACAATGCTTTGAACAGCCCTATCAAATAACCCCACTGTGGGTTTGAACCCATGACCGCTGGCTCCATAAGCAGTGAAGTAACCAGTGGGCTACAGCTCCTAACAAACCCCTGACTGGCTGCAGAAGGACTGCACATCACCACACAAACAGTCTGCTGTGGTAATCAGGATAGGGTTAACCCACCCATACCCATGATGCACTGCACATGCAAATCAGCAGTCTACAGATGATCACAAGATGGGGTATGCACCCCCACAGCACCTCGGCCTGGTAGGGGGAACTGACCGTGTGTGTTACTGGCACAGAGTAGCTACACACCGTCACATTGTGCGGGTACTGTACTCACCCTGAGGGTGAGGTGGGGCGCCCAGCACCAGGTCCACAGCACCTTCCACAGCAGAAACAGGCCATGCTACAGATCACCAGCAGTGCTAGTATGTGAAATAGGTAGTTTCGGCAGATACACCTCGGATACATCTGTATTTCTCAGTCAGGTTTAGCCCTTATGGACCCATAGGAGAATTATATACCACCACCCCACCCTCTGGGGCTGAGGGTGGGAAACAGGGTCTCCCACCAACAGATCCACATTCTACCTCCCTGCAATGGTGTCAGTAGAGGGGACCATCAAGCCCAGGCCTGCTGGAGAACAGACACCCTACAGGGCAGTCAATGCAGCTCTGTACACATCCAAAAAGCAACAGCAGACAGACATTAGGCCTGGAAATGCTAAGCTGCACCCCACCACTATCTGATATTCTCCTGCAGCAAGCCTTCAGCCGCTGCACCCTGCAAAGTGTTCCAGCAAGACACATACCAGCCACAGACAGTCTGCTAGCTAGTCCATAGTGGACATTCCTGGTGGAGATGCGTGCATCCAGAACTGGGATGTCAGCATACACACCAAGCAGATAAGTCAGTGACTGGGCCCCAAAAGGGAACCCATAAATATCACACAAGAAAAACACTATATAGCACAATGTGGGAACCTAGCCATGCCGTGGTCACTGCACACTCAGGGTGAGAGTGATCTCCCAGCAGGACATGCTGTGGCCACCCTGTCTGTGCAGGTGGTGGCCGGGCACTACAATGTCCCAGCCATTGCCCTATGCCCTGTGCAGATGCATCCTGGCCAGGCCACCCTGTCCGGGCTATACCCATGGTACCTTGCTCCTCATTATGCACATTGGCAGGCCAATACTGGCAACAGTGCTGGCAGTGTGGGCTGTGGAGGGTGTTTGCAGCCACCACACACTGATAGACAGACACACACTCCCACACCTATGCCAGCATGGTGCTACTATAGAGGTGTTTGGCTGCCCTGGCCACCACACCAGTCCTGGGCACAGTGCAGGCATAGATATGGTACGCAATACTGTTGGGGTCACTCCCGAGGGTGGTAAACACTGTCAGACATCAGACCTGAAGCACACTCCACAGACATCAGAAAAGTTGCCATGATGCAGCTCAATCAGCAAATTGTGCTTAACTTAGTAATCGTAGCAACCTTTTGATAGCTGTGTACTGTATTCCCAGGTTTAGGGTTGCATTGCTTAGGTATGCAAGTGCTAGTATTGGGAGATGCACGCAGGGTCCAATGTCCTGCCTCTCCAGGAGGCATTGGCTAATGGAGCCTGTGGGTGAGGGTGTGCCTGCCCCTGTTGGCTGCTGCTTTACGGCAGAGGTTCCCAATTCCAGTCCTGGTGTGCCAAACACTGTTCGGGTTTTCATGCTGTCCCTCATGAATATGCATGAGATACATCTGCATACCATGGGGCGGCGCATAGAAATGCAGCACAGGCATCTTTATTAGAGGCAGCATGGAACCTGAATGGTGTTTGGCACTCCAGGACTGCATTTGGGAGACTCTGCTCTAGGTAATGAAACTGTTTATGGTGTCTGTGCTCTGTAGGGTAAAATGTAGGTGTTTTGGGCATGTTTACGTCATCTGCAATAAAGGTCCTGTCTGTATTAGCAGTGGGTAAAATATGGGGGCTGGGTTGGCAGGAACCACAGCTGGGACTTGAACCTGTGACCTTCTGCTCCTGAACACACTGGCTGTGTGCACTGCACCACTGTGTTGCCACAGAGACAGTACGTTCCCTGGGGATACCATGACTGTTCATCAGACAGGGCCTGTCTGTTGCAGTGCATGGCACCCACCTACACAGGGATAGGCCACGGTCTGCTCTGGGCAGCTGCCACTGCCCCCTCCACCACCAGTGCCCCTCTGCCACCCTGCTGACATGCCCTTGTGCTGGTGGAGCGCACTCTCAGTCCATCCAGTGTGTGGGTAGGCGGCTGCCTATGGTGTGGGTAGGGGTGCCTGCATAGATGTCCACGCTTCCCCCCAGCACCGCCTGCCACTGTTCTGTGCCCTTGGGGGTCCCTACTGGGTACTGTCACCTGTGACACTGTGGGAAGCACACTCGTGCCCATGCTGGGTCCTCATCAGTTGCTGTCTGGCTTCTCTACTGTTTCAGCACTCCTATGGGCCACCTAGGCATCACCCTAGTCCGCACTGTGGCCCAGCTGCAGTAGAGCATGTGCCGTCTGCAGCCCTCTGTGCCCCCTTTCCCAGCATCTGTCCAGTTGCCCATTCCGACATGCCCGCCCTGCTGTTGTGGAACATGTGCATGCCATAGGAAACCTGTCCAATGGAGAGGGAAATCCTGATGAGCGCAATTGCACTGTGGGATCATTCACCTTGTATGGGGACGGAGCGTAGACCCTTCTGAAATTCATATCTTTTTTTTGGAGCTCTCTCGGGAGTGCTTTTTGATGTTTCTCATTACTATCACTATTGCCCAGCTTGGTTATGTTTTTTTTATATTTTGTTGGGGTCATTTTCACTGTTTATTTG
This sequence comes from Ichthyophis bannanicus, assembly GCA_033557465.1. NCBI lineage: Eukaryota > Metazoa > Chordata > Amphibia > Gymnophiona > Ichthyophiidae > Ichthyophis > Ichthyophis bannanicus. The sequence goes on from CM066031.1 coordinate 1,855,315,957, forward strand.
CCCTTTTGTTCCGTGCACATGTATCACACTTATCACTTTTTTGTAGGTTTCCCTGGTTTTGCTGTACATTGCCGACAGAAATGGTTTCTCTTCCCTTTAAATCGGCTCTAACGCCAGGGTTTCACTGGCGTTAGTTTTTAGCCTCGGATTTCACAGCGTTAGTGTGTGGGGAGCCTCTCCCCTCCCACTCTCCACCCATTGACCCCTTCTCTCCGCCCCTAGGGAGCCTTCCTCCGCCCTGCGGGAGCCTTTCCCCGCCTTCAGCTCTCATTTGCACCGCTGCGCGCGTTAACGCATGCTAAGGTACCTGAGCGCCTGCTAAAGTGCCATTATCGCGCGCTAAGGTACCTTAGTGCGCAATAACGTCACAGACTCTCATGACACCATTGCAACAAGAGCCACCTTGGTGGCTTCATTTGTTTCTGAATTTGATAAAGTTTCAGTTTTTAAAAGTTACTTTAAATATAAGGATGTGGAATTTTGTGGTGCAAAAGTACAACTGTTTCAAGATGTATCCAGGGCAACCCAGGTGCGTAGGCGAGCCTTTTTGGCCCTTAAGCCCAGGGTTCTAGCGCTTGGTGCATCTTATTTTCTTAGGTTCCCCTGTAAGTGTGTGGTAACACTGAAAGGGGTTAAGTATATTTTTCTTGATTCTTTACAATTGGAGACCTTTTTGTCAGATAGGGAGGGACTGGGGGTGGGATGAGGGATAAGGGCGGGAATTATATTTTGGCATGTATTGAGAGTTGTTCTCGGTGTTTCCTTTGGAATTGGATTCTTGATATATCTCCCCAATTTGTGGGCTATAAGGATGTGTTTATGTTTCTTGTTTAGATTATTTCCTGTTTGTATTATTTTATGTTGCCTGTACACTTATTTGATAAGTTTCTATTGAGGAAAAGTAAAATGTAAATTAAAAAAAAAAAAAGAAGGTTTAGTAAACATGCCCCTACATTTTTTAAGGACCATTAATAAACCAAATGTGCATAATGAATGCACACTCCTATAATATATATCCCAGGTTAGAAAACAAATTCTGATATGAAATTGCAGACCAAAATGCATTATTTTCTAGGAAAGAGTCAAGATGGCGGCATGAACACTGCGAGCTGTTTGCTTCTCTAGCTTGGTTTCTTTGGTTGCTTGATTCATTTCTCTTATGCCTCACAAATGTAAAACCAAACCCAAGACACATCCCTCTAAGGCCTTGGAGATCTGCTCAGGCCAAGGGAACAACACTGACTTTCTCTGGCATACCTCTGGCATTGCTGAGGGTTCCCTTGCTTTTGGCATCTGGCAGTGGAGAGTCAAGCGCTGTCTGGGGGAGAAGTATCCCTCAGCCCTTGGGACCAGTCAATGCCAAAATTCTAGTGATGAGACTCAGGGGTTGGCGGACCGTTCGGAAGCTCTGATGGAGTGTTTGGCAGACCAGCGGAGGGAAGCAGGAATGCCTGCCCTTCTTGCAATGCAGGGATCAGCAAAAGAAGCTTTGCCCCAGCAGCAAAGTTGCTAGCTGTCCTTGAGATAGTGACGATGACGGAGATGAAGTTTCTTCCATTAACGTCCCCGAATGAAACTGCTTTTACAGGGGGCGAAGCACAACCTGGAGCGTTAGCAGCTCTGGCTTCCGAGGTGACACTCCAGTCAATTTAGACTGTATTGGTAAAAATAGAAGCTGCTGTTTCTAAATATGCTATGGATATGTCTTCACTGGTTGAAACCATTTGAGATCTCGCTTGGAAACAGGATTTTTCAGAGAAAGAAGTAGATGAAATCTACTTTGAATGCTATGGTGCAGGATAAACTGTATGTTCACCATATATTGGAGCAGATGGAGAACTTGTCTAGCATTTTAATTTTCTGCTGTTTGAATTTTCGTAAGGTGACTGGTATGTCGCCTTTGGATATATTCAGTAAATATTTGACAGAGTTATTGTTGATTCCACAATCTGCAATTTCTCCAGTCAACAAGGGTTACTTTTGCCATCAAAAAGGGGCGGTGCTCAGGACCATACCAAGCTAGAAATGCACCCTGTGCGACTAACAAATCTGGTGCCCCCCTCCGCCGGAGCCACGTACAGTAACTCACTCTTATTGAGCTTACTGGAAGCTCAGTGATGATATCAGCGTCCTTCCAGTACTTGTGCTGTGTGTGGCCGCACCGCTTGTACTTGCACAATCGATGTTACAGGCTTCCTTCCTCTCAGGAGGAAAATAGAAGTTTGGACCTCTCTGCTATATTGGAGACTTCAGGTCAAGAAATCGAAAAATGGCTACCTTGCTTGTAAGTTGTGTTTGAACAGGTCCTCAATATGTACATGAAATTGTATTTCTGTGAGTCCCAATCTACTTTTCTTGGTCATAAAGTTTGGATTTTTCCTTGTGTGTGGCTAGGGTCACAAAAGACAGATGAAACTAATTTTTGACCATGCGTAGGAATCTTTGTCCTTAGGGAAACTTTTCTTTTATGATACCATGTAAATCACTTGTTATGTATGGAGAGGTGAGATATGTTTTCTTTGCTCCAGAATAATAAGAACATAAGATATGCCATACTGGGTCAGACCAAGTCCATCGAGCCCAGTATCCTGTTTCCAACAGTGGCCAATCTAGGTCATACATACCTAGAGGTTTCCACAATGCTTGTATTGGGTCAAGCAGTGATATCCTGGGTCCCTTTTTAATAATGGTTTATGGACCTTTCCTCCAAGAACTTTTCCAAACCTTTTTTAAATCCAGCTACACTAACAGCTTTTACTACATCCTCCGGTAACAAATTCCAGAGTTTGATTACACGTTGAGAGAAAAAATATTTTCTCTTATTAGTCTTAAATAATTTACCCTGTAGCTTCACTGCATGTCCCCTAGTCTTCCTATATTCTGATAACGTAACCAATCTATCTACGTTTCCCCGTTCCACTCCGTTCATTAATTTATAGACTTCTATCATATCTCCCCTCAGCCGTCTCTTTTCCAGGTTAAAGAGCCCTAACCTTTTTAGCCTTTCTTCCTAGGGGTATCCTTCCATCCCCTTTACCATTTTGGTGGCTCTTCTCTGAACCTTTTCTAATAACGCTATATCCATTTTAAGATATGGCGACCAGAATTGCACACAATATTCAAGGTGCAGTCGCACCATGGAACAATATAGAGGCATTATAATATCCTTTATTTTATTTTCCATTCCTTTCCTTATGATACCTATCATTCTATTTGCTCTCTTGGCCGCCACTGCACACTGGGCAGAGGGATTTAACATGTTATCCACAATGACGCCTAAATCTTTTTCCTGGATGGTAGTTCCTAATGTGGAACCTTGCATCGTGTAACCATAGTTTGGGTTGTTCTTTCCTAGGTGCATAACGTTGCACTTGTCCACATTAAATTTCATCTGCCATTTTGATGCCCAGTCTTCCAATTTATCAAGATCCTCTTGCAAATTTCCAAAATCCTCATGGGTTTTAACAACTTTAAATAGTTTTATGTCATCTGCAAATTTGATAACTTCACTCGTTATTCCCTTTTCCAGGTCATTTATGAATATGTCAAAAAGCAGCGGACCCAGCACAGATCCCTGGGGTACACCACTATTCCCCTTTCTCCATTGGGAAAACTGGCCATTTGGCCCTACCCTCTGCTGTCTATCTCTTAACCAGTTCCTTATCCACAATAGTACACTGCCTCCTATCCCATGACTCTTTAGTTTTTCCAAAAGTCTCTGATGAGGGACTTTGTCAAAGGCTTTCTGAAAGGCCAAATACACTATATCAACCGGCTCATCTTTGTCTACCTGTTTATTCACACCTTCAAAAAAACATAACAGATTAGTAAGACAAGATCTTCCTTGTCTAAAGCCATGTTGGCTGTCTCCCATTAGGCCATAACTATCTACATGCTGAGTAATTTTGTTCTTTATGATGGTTTCTACCATTTTTCCCGGTACTAACGTCAGGCTAACCGGTCTGTAGTTTCCCAGATCACCCCTGGACCCCTTTTTAAAAATTGGCGTTACACTGGCGATCCTCCAATCTTCAGGTATTAAAGATGATTTTAATGATAGTTCACAGATTACTAATAGCAGGTCTGCAATCTCATATTTCAACACCCTTGGATGTATACCATCCGGTTCAGTTTATCAAATAGTTGTAATACATCTTCCAGGTGTAGCGATATTTCTTTCAATTCTTCTGAAGTATCACCTTTAAATACCACTTCAGTCATAAGTAATGTCCCTACATCTTCCTCAGTAAAGACCGAAGCAAAGAATTCATTCAGTCTCTCCGCTATAGCCTTGTCCCCTCTTACTGCCCCTTTTACCCCATATCATCTAATGGACCAACTGACTCTCTCACAGGTTTTTTGCTACGAATGTACTTGAAAAAGTCTTTATTATGCGTTTTTGCTTCCACAGCAAGTTTCTTCTCAAATTCTCTCTTTGCCTGCCTTATCAATGCCTTGCATTTAACTTGCCAGTGCTTGTGTGGTTTCCAGTTTTCGTCATTTGGCTCTTTTTTCCATTTCCTGAGATATGCTTTTTTGCCAACAACAGCCTCTCTGACCTCACCTTTAAACCATGCTGGCAGTTTTTTGCACTTCCTTCCACTTTTCTTAAAGTGTGGAATACAACTGGTCTGGGCTTCCAAGATAGTATTTTTAAACAACAACCAAGCTTGATGTAAGTCTTTAATGTTTGCAACTGCTCCTTTTAGTTTTTTCTTAACTATTTTCCTCATTTTATCATAGTCTCCCTTTTGAAAGTTAAAAGGTAGTACTTTGGATTTCTTTACCATCCATCCTCCATTAATTAAATCAAACATGATCATTCTATGATCACTATTGCCAAGTGGCCCCAAAACCCTCATCTCTTGTACCAGATCTGGTGTTCCACTAAGGACTAGGTCCAATATGGCTTCCTCTCTGGTCAGTTCATAAACCAGCTGCTCCATGAAGCACTCATTTATTTCATATAGGAACGTTATCTCCCTAGCATGTCCTGCCGTGACACTGACCCAGTCAATACTAGGGTAATTGAAATCAGCCATTATTATTATAGTGCTGTAATTTTTTTTAGCTTCCTTGATTTCTGTGAGCTTTTCATCATCCATTTGTTCATTCTGGCCAGGCGGTCGATAGTACACTCCCACTGCCATCGCCATTCCCTTTCTACATGGAATTTCAATTCATAGAGATTCTACTGCAAATTTTGTTTCCTGCAAAACTTTATTCCTTTCTGACTCAATGCCCTCTCTAACATAGAGCGCAACCCCTCCGCAGGTTCCTCTTCTACTTCTCACCCAATATCAACTCCCTTCTAGTTCCAGCCCCAGCCAGCATCCACTCCCTTTTAGTCCCATTCTCCCATCCCCTCCTGCATCAGCTCATTTCCAGTCCTAGCTTTTCCTTGATTTAAAAAAGCTATGAGTTCCTACCACTACCCAAGTTGAAGAAGCTCAAGAGGAAGGCTACTTGTATCAGCGCTGATGTTGACAAATTGCTGATATTGTTTGTTTTTTTTTTGCTTTTCTATTCCCTTTTCCACTTTTTGTAATTTCTCCTCTCCCACCTGATCCTGGCTCAACAATCTTAGATGAGATTTCTTTTCTTTTTGAACTTATTTGCTTATTCTTTTTTTTTAATTCTTTTTTTTTTTATTGTTTTATGGGGAACATCCCTTTGATGTTTTCCTTGCTGGCCCGTCCATCGAGCGAAAATATTGTTCACACAGGGCCCCACACTTCAGGGGGCCCCGTGCAAACTTCATTCCACAGGGTTTGCAGGGCCAGCTTTAGAGGGTGCTGGGGATGCCAGAGGACCCGACTCGCCTCTGCACAGTGCTGGAGTGAAGAGCAGCCTGCTCCTTCACTCACACTGTGTTCACATGAAGCTCACTGAGTGCTGGAAAACAGGAAATGACCTTTAACCTTTCCTGGCACTCAGCAGGTTTCATGTGAACACAGCACAAGTGAAAGAGCACACTGCTCTTCACTCCAGTGCTGTGCAGAGGCAAACTGGGGCCTCTGGCATCTTTGGCTCCCTCGTAAGCTGATCAGACAGATGCAGTGCTCTTCGGGGTGGGGTGGGGGCTAGGATAGGACTGGAAATGGCTAATGGGGGCTAAGAATGGAAGTGGGCCAATGCAGGGTCAAGGATAGGAATGGCAATGAACTGATGTGGGCTTGGATTGAAAATGGGCTGATGGAAAGCTGGGATAGGAATGGAATTGGGCTGATGGGGGGCTGGGTTAGGACTTGAAATAGCTGATGGGGGGCTTGGACTAGAAATGGGCTGATGGGGGGCTAGGATAGGACTGGAGATGGCTGATGGGGGGCTAGGATTGGAAATTGATTTTATTTATTTACATTCTCTTATATACCACGCTATTCTGCATCAGTGCAGTTTACATTGAACAAACTGAAATTACATTGAACAGGGCATTATAACTTGGAGTAACTATTTTACAGGGAACATGGGCTATGGAGGGTTAAGTGGCTTGCCCAAGACCTCAAGAAGCACCTGTGGGACTAGAAACCCCAGTCCGTCTGGCTCAAGGTTGCTGTTCTCTAGTGGGATTTGAACCCCTGACCTTCCAGCCTGAAGTACCTTGCCCCAACCACTAGGCCACTCCTCCACTGGGCTGATAGGGGGGAAGCTTGGACTGGAAATGGACTGATGGGGGCTGGAATAGGACTGGAAATGGGCTGATGTGGGGTGGGATGGGAGAATGGGACTAGAATTTGAGTGGATGAAAAAGGAATCAAGAAAGAAATGGAGGAAAGAGCATAAGGGGAAGATCAGTATGTTAAAGCAGATGTAGAGAGAGAATGGAAAAAAAACCTAGAAGAGAAAAGAAAGGACAAATGGACAGCAGACAATGGAGAGATAGCAGAAGACACGAAGAAACTAGAAGAAAGTGACTGGAGCAATTGCAACTGAAAAATAAAATGCCCAAACAACAAAAGATAGAAAAATACGTTTTTATTTTGAATTTATTAACTGGAATATGTCAGCTTTGGGAAATGTACATTGCTAACGTCTTTGCATTTTTGTTTAGTACAAGAGGAAATTAATTTATAGTTTTATTTCTCCGGTGTTGTTGTACATTCCAAGTTTGGCTTTTAGAGTTGCCATTTTAATTATTGTCTTTCTAATTCTAAATTGTGATCCCTTGTTCTTTGTTTGGTGACAGTCTATGTTCTTCATGTGTAACCAAACTAAGGTATTCTGTTCATATAGTTTCTATTTGACAGTCCCAATTGTTGTCTTCCCCAGTGGACAATGTATTGTTATTCTCTGAGATGTATTGATTTAATATTTGCAGTGTTGCCTTTTAATAGGTAGGGTTTGGTGCTTTGTGAGTCCTGGTAGTGCTGTTATGATACAGTGGGTTTGCTATGGGTTCTAAATGGGCAGTGTTTATAGTACTTCCTAATGTGCCAGGCGGTTGGCACTGGAATATAGTAACGTAGAAATCTGTTAGGGGTATGTTTACTAAATTGCGTTAGTGCAAATCGCGTTAGGAGTCGCGTTAGTGAAAGGAAAGCCAAAAAAGGACATGGGCGGGACATCATAACCACTAACGCGCGTTCCCAAAACTAACGAGCGTTACAGGGCGCCGTGGTGCGTTACTGCGCGTTAATCGTATGAAGGCGTACAGACACAAAAAACTGAAACAGAGCTGTAGCACAATAGTTAGTGTACTGACTGCTGTTACAGGTAGCATGGGTTCGAGTCCCCAGTGTGCCCAACGCAGAAGGCTGGCCCAGGCATCACCCTGTACATTACATAGGGAATGAGGAGGCATGTTTTTCTTTACATTGAGTAGTGGTTACAGAAACACACCCTCGCAGTGTGCGTAGCCATGTACGTTGGTGCGTGCGTGGCTGCGTGCGTTGGTACGGGCGTAGCCCCGTGCGTTAGTGCGTGCGTACAAACGTGCGTGGGTACGTGTGTTTTTTCCAGCATGGGTACCTTATATTACAGACTCTTTATTTATTTATTTTATTTTATTTTATACACATTTATATACCGCATCTTCCAAAGTTCAGTTGCGGTTTACAATGAACAAATAATTAACAAATCAAGTTTGTTTTACAGTGAACGTCATATTATAACATAACATATTTACAAGGAACATCATAATATAAATAGAATATACAGTCTAAACAGTGAGAAGTAATACAGAACAGAGTAAACTATATACAATTTTATACATGAATATATATACATGGAAGTAAAAGGACATAAGTTGTGAAATCATCATGAGTATGTGTTGTCAGTGTGGGTTAAGGGTTTTTTGCTTGATGCAGATAGGTGCCTGTTTAACCTTTGTCTAAGGCAGGTGATGAGTTGTCTATGTTATAGTGTTTGGTGAACAGATAAGTTTTCAGTTTTTTACGGAGTTCCATGATCTCCGTTAGTGTTCGTAGTTCTTCTGGGAGTGAATTCCAAGTTGTTGGGGCTATGTGGGAAAAGGCTCTGTTATTTGTTGATTTATGGGCTCTTGTGTAATCTTTCGGGATCTTTAATCTGTTCATTTGTCCTTTTCTGTGTGTGGGCTTAGATGGTTCTTTGTTTATCTTTAGGGTATCTTGCACCTATGCATTATGCTAACAGATGTACGTGTGATGGCCTATGGTGTCTCTGAGCCTGTGAGCAGGTGCTGGATTTACCCAGGATTGGATTGTGCCAGTCACACCCATGATGCACTGCACATGCAAATCAGCCGTCCACAGATACACACCATGGGGAATGCACCCCCACAGCACTTCGGCCTGGTAGGGGGAAGTGACCATGTGCACCCCCACAGCACCTCGGCCTTGTAGGGGGTACTGACCGTGTGTTGTACTGGCACAGAGTAGCTACACACCGTCACATTGTGCGGGTACTGTGCTCACCCTGAGGCGCCCAGCACCAGGTCCACAGCACCGTCCATGGCTGAAAAAGGCCATGGTGCTAGGTCAGGGGTGGGCACCTCCGGTCCTGGAGGGCCGCAGACCAGTCAGGTTTTCGGGATATCCCTAATGAATATGCATGAGATATATATGCATTAGAGATATCCTGCCAACCTGACTGGTTTGTGGCCCTCCAGGGCTGGATTTGGAGACCCCTGCCTTACACCTCTGTCATTTAAGATCGTGAGTGAGCAAGGTACAGATGTCCTAGACATCGAAAGGGTATATAGAATGTGTCACATTCCTCCTCGATTCTCACCACCACCAAAAAGTTGTCTAATTCTATCTAACCTTTTTGATGTCTTGGACATCTGCACCTTGTCCACTCACTATCTTAAATGACAGAGGTGTAAGGCAGGGGTCTCCAGATCCAGCCCTGGAGGGCCACAAACCAGTCAGGTTGGCAGGATATCTCTAATGCATATATATCTCATGCATATTCATTAGAGATATCCCGAAAACCTGACTGGTCTGCGGCCCTCCAGGACCAAGTTTGCCCACCCCTGTGCTAGGTCCAAAGCAGTGTTAATGTGTGAGATAGGTAGTTTCTGCACAAAACACCTTGGATTTCTCTGTCTGTTTCAGTCATCAGTTACATTTTTAGTTACATCCATAACACAATAGCAGACAGACATCAGGCCTGGATATGGAAGCTGCACCCCACCACTATCTGATATTCACCTGCTGCAAGCCACTCCATCACAATACATACCAGCTGCAAACAGTCTGCTAGTTAGTCAATAGTGCATGTGCCCAGTGGAGATGCATGCACCCAGAACTGGGATGTCAGCATACACAGCAAGCAGATAACTCAGTGACTGGGCCCCAACAAGAAACCCATATCTATCACATGAGAGAAATACTATATAGTACTATGGGGGTGCCTAGCCATGCTGTGGTCACTGCACAGTCAGGGTGAAAGTGATCTCTCAGCAGGACATACTGAGGTCACCCTGTCTGTGTAGGTGGTGGCCAGGCACCAAAATGTGCCTGTCACTGCTGTATGCCCTGTGCAGATGCACCCTGGCCAGGCCACCCTGTCTGGCCTATACCCATGGTACCTTGCTCCTCATTATGCACATTGGCAGCCCAATACTGGCAACATTGCTGGCAGTGTGGGCTGTGGGAGGTGTTTGCAGCCACCACACACTCGATAGACAGACAGCCACCCCCACACCTATGCCAGCATTGTGCTACTATAGAGGTGTTCAGCAGCCATACCCACCACACCAGTCCTGGGCACAGTACAGGCATGGATATGGTACGCAAGACTGTTGGGGGTCACTCCCCAGGGTGGTAAACACTGTCAGAGACCAGACCTGCAGCACACACCACAGACATCAGAATGATTGTTATGGTGGAGCTCACTGAGCAAAATGTGCTTAACGTAGGAATTGATATCTGCCAGTTATCATAGGAAACGTTTGATAGCTGTGTACCATGTACCCAGGTGTAGGGTGGCATTGCTAAGGTATGCAACTGCTAGTATTGGGAGAAACAGGCAGATCCCAATGTCCTGCCTCTCCAGGAGGCATTGGCCAATGGGGCCTGTGGGTATGTGTGTGGGTGTGTCTGGCCCTGTTGGCTGCTGCTTTACAGCAGAGTTCCCCAAGTCCAGTCCTGGTGTTCCAAACACTGTTCGGGTTTTTATGCTGTCCCTCATAACTATGCATGAGCTACATCTGCATACCATGGGGGTGGTGCATAGATATGCAGCACAGGCATCTTTATTAGAGGCAGCATGGAACCTGAAAGGTGTGGGGCCCTCCAGGACTGCATTTGCGAGACTCTGCTCTAGGTAATGCGCCTGTTTCTGGTGTCTGTGTTTGGTGTGGTAAAATATAGGCGTCTTAACCATGCGTATGTTCTCTGCAATAAAGGTGTGTCTTTACTATCACTGTTTAGTGGTGGGTAAAACTATGGGGACTGGGTTGGCAGGAGACCCAGCTGGGATTTGAATCTGTGACCCTCTGGTCTTACAGGCACTGGCTGTGTCCGTTGCACCACACTGTGGCCACAGAGACAGTGCAGTCCCTAGAGATAGAAAAACCGGCCTGTCGAGTCGGAAACCCTGCTCTTCACAGGTTTACTGTGGGCTCATTTACCTTGTATGGAGACAGAGGTGCAAATAAACCTCAGAAAAGACCTCCAAAAAAGGGGCAAACACCCATAACCAAGCTGGGCAACAATGCTATCATTGGGCAACATTACAAAACACTCCCAGGACAGCTCCATTACAATGAAATTATCTTTGAAAGGGTCTACGGAGCGTAGACCCTTCCAAACATCATTTCTTTTTTTTGTGCTTTCTGGGGAGTGTTTTTCATTGTTGCCCATTGCTATCACTGTTGCCCAGCTGGATTATAATTTGTACAATGTTTCTTGTGGTCATTTTTAACGTTTTAGGTGAAATTTTGTTCTGTGCACATGTATCACACTGCTCACATTTTGTAGGTTTCCCCGGTTTTGCTGTACATTGCTGACGGAAATGGTTTCTCTTCCCTTTAATATGCCTTTAACGACAGGTTTTCATTCGCGTTGGAATTGAGCTCAGAAATTCAGCGCGTTAGTCTGAGGGGAGCCTCTCCCCGCCCACTCTCCGCCCATTGACCCCTTCTCTCTGCCCACTCTCCACCTTCTGTGCTGTTTTAACGCGCCGCGGGGCTTTACGATCGTTAACTACGGTTAACGCGCATAGTATGACGTTAACGGTCGTTGGCGCGTGATTACGCGCGTTATACTGCACTTACGATCGTTAACGTCGTACAACGCGTGTTATTCACGTTTACCGCACTTTAGTAAACATACCCCTTTGTGTCCTGTCCAAAACTGGTCTTATAAGGGCTGATTTTATAAGGGCTTCAAGGAAAGTTACATGATATTTATGTGAATAAGTTCCTATTTTAAAGGATGAATGGGCACTTACGCACCTGCTTTGGGCAGCCGTTATTCTGTAAGCGCACACATAAGTCCTGTTGGGCCTACTTTCAGTTGAGGTGGAGCTGGGGCCCAATTTGGATGGGACTGCAATGCACGTGCCTAGGTTATAGAATACTAAGACCTCTCCCTATGTCTGCACCAGTCTAAGTGCAGGTAGCTATACCTGCTCTTGGGCAAGCGTAACAACCATGCCTAGGTTGAGGTGTACCCACACGCTGGTATTTTATAAAGTAAGGCACGTGCGTGCTTCACGTAATAAAATAGGCCACACATATGCGCACGGAAAAGCGGCAAGCTTGCGTGGGTCTTCATAAAATTACCTTCATAGTGTTTCGGTATTTTCAAAAGGCGTTTTACAAAATCCCTCATGAGATGAAACTCAGAACATTAGGAAGTCATGGGACAGGACTGGTAACAGAGAGTTGTACTAACAGATAGGAAACAGAGAATTGTACTAAATTGTCATTTTTCCCAGTGGAGAGACGTGGTTAATGGTGCTTGCAGGGATCTGTCCTGGAACCGGTGCTGTTTAACATTTACATACATTATCTGGAAAAGGGAGCGATGGGAGAGGTGATCTAATCTGCACAAGCCTCTGCTGTGGCGCTAGGATTCCCAGGGCTTTGCGTCTGTGCACTGTATAGCAAACTAGGAGACACTTTCTACAGTAATACTGTTTAGGCATAAATTACACTGTCAGAAACCCCTTTAGAGGAAGATTAAGCTACCAGATATGACTGCCATTTACCTGTTACAGGCTGAGTACAGAATGTTTTTACACCAGGCTAAAGAAGTTATATCAGTAGCTTTAAATAAACCACGCAAACTTACAAAGAAAATGATGGTGTGATGAAACAATCATCCTACCAACAATGTTACGAATTAATGCAATGCTAGAAGTAAAAACCAAAGTTAGATACTTAGGAATAACTCTAGACCAAAGATTAAACTTAAACACACATATCAAGAAAACCATCAAGACAATATACCACAAAATGTGAACCCTGCACATGTGAACGTGCGCCCGGCGTTAGTGTGCAGGATGCCATAAAAGGAGTGGGCGTTTCGGTCTTAATGTAGCAAAACGGGATTATCACGCAATAATGTGCGCTGCGCACATTATCGGGCGAGATGCCGCTAAGCACATTAACGCGCGGTAATATTAAGTAGGCGCGCAGACATGCAAACACAGAAACAGAGGTGTAGCACAATGGTTAATACACTGACTGATGGTACAGAAGTCATGAGCTTGATCCCTAGTGTGACTAATGTGTAAGGCAGGATGAGGCATTAGCTTTTATGTGTAATTATTGCTGTTTGAGGCATTTTAGTTGTATTTTAATTAGTGCTGCCAGCAAACACACGCTCACGTGCCGTAACCTAAGGTGCTGCATAAGGCACCCTTATAAGGTACTCCATAGGGCACATTATAAAGTGCACTGTCCGCCAAGGCACCCTATAATGTCCCCTATAGGGCACCCTATAAGGTGCTTTAGAGGACACCTGATAAGGCACCTTATAAGGCGCTTTATAGGGCACCCTATAAGGCGCCTTATGGTTACAGTACACTGAGGGTGTTTTTGCTGGCAGCACTAATGTACATTAAAAATAGACAATGCCTCAGACAGCCCTATCAAATAACCCCACCATGGGTTTGAACCCATGACCTCTAGCTCTGCAGGCAGTGAAGTAACCAGTGGGCTACAGTTGCTAACAAACCCCTGGCTGGCTGCAGAAGGACTGCATGTCACCACACAAACTGTCTGCTGTGGTTACCAGGATAGGGTTAACCCACCCGTACCCATGATGCACTGCAGATGCAAATCAGCAGTCTACAGATGAGCACAAGTTGGGGAATGCACCCCCACAGCACCTCGGCCTGGTAGAGGGAGCTGACCGTGTGCACCCCCACAGCACTTCAGCCTGGTAGGGGGTACTGACCGTGTGTGGTACTGGCACAGAGTAGCTACAGACCGTCACATTGTGCGGGTACTGTGCTCACCCTGAGGGTGAGGTGGGGCGCCCAGCACCAGGTCCACAGCACCTTTCATGGCTGAAATACACCATGCTGCAGATCCCCATCAATGCTACTGTGTGTGTGATAGGTAGTTCCTGCAGATTTTCTTTATGGGTTATGATGCACCCAGAATACTGCATATCCTGTGTTGGTGCTATGGTTATAAGGTGGAGGTGTTTGGACCCATAGGCAGATTATATACCACCACCCAACCCACCCTCTGGGGCTCAGGGTGGGAAACAGGATTTCCTACCAACAGATCCACATTCTACTTCCCTGCAATGGTGGCACTAGAAGAGACCATCAACCCCAGTTCTGTTGGGGAACAGACACCCTACAGCAGGGGTCTCCAACTCCAGTCCTGGAGGGCCGCAAACCAGTCAGTTTTTCAGGGTATCCCTAATGAATATGCATGAGATATATATGCATTAGAAATAGCCTGCCATACTGACTGGTTTGTGGCCCTCCAGTGCTGGATTTGGGGACCCCTGCCGTACACCTCTGTCATGTATGATTGTGAGTGGGCAAGGTACAGATGTCCTCGACATCCAAAGGGTAGATAGAATGTGTCACATCCCTCCTCGTTTCTCACCACCACTAAAAAGTTGTCTAATAGATAATATTTTGGTGGTGGTGAGAAGCGAGGAGGTATGTGACACATTCTATCTACTCTTTTGATGTCGAGGACATCTGTACCTTGCTCACTCACAATCTTAAATGACAGAGGTGTAAGGTGGGGGTCCCCAAATCCAGCACTGGAGGGCCACAAACCAGTCAGTTTGACAGGCTATTTCTAATGCATATATATCTCATGCATATTCATTAGGGATACCCTGAAAACCTGACTGGTTTGCGGCCCTCCAGGACTGGAGTTGGTGACCCCTGCCCTACAGCAATAGCAGACAGACAGTAGGCCTGGAAATGCTCAGCTGCCCCCCCACCACTATCTGACATTCTCCATCAGCAAGCCTCCAGCCGCTGCACCCTTCAAGGTGCTCCAGCAAGACACATAGTAGCTTCAGACAGTCTGCTAGCTAGTCCATAGTGCATGTTCCTGGAGGAGATGCATGTACACAGAACTGGGACATCAGCATACATACCAAGCAGATAAGTCAGGGATTGGGTCCCAAAAGAGAACCCATAAATTTCACATGGGAGAAGTACTATATAGCACTATGGGGGAACCTAGCCATGCCGTGGTCACTGCTCAGTCAGGGTGAGAGTGACCTCCCAGTAGGACATGCTGTGGCCACCCTGTCTGTGCAGGTGGTGGCCGGGCACTACAGTGTCCGAGCCATTGCCCTATGCTCTGTACAGATGAATCCAGGCCAGGCCACCCTATCCAGGCTTTTCCCACAGTACCTTGCTCCTCATTATGTACATTGGCAGGCCAATACGGGCAACAGACACACACTCCCCACACCTATGCCAGCATTGTGCAACTATAGAGGAGTTTGGCAGCCCTGGCCACCGCACCAGTCCTGGGCACAGTGCAGGCATGGCTATGGTACGCAATACTGTTGGGGTCACTCCCCAGGGTGGTAAACACTGTCAGACACCAGACCTGTAGCACACTCCACAGACATCAGAAAGGTTGCTATGATGCAGCTCACTCAGAAAATTGTACTTAACTTCAGAATTGCTATCTGCCAGTAATCATAGCAACCTTTTGATAGCTGTGTACCGTATTCCCAGGTTTAGCATGGCATTGCTAAGGTATGCAAGTGCTAGTATTGGGAGATGCACGCAGGGCCCAACATCCTGCCTCTCCAGGAGACATTGGATAATGGAGCCTGTGGGTGCGGGTGTGTCTGCCCCTGTTGGCCGCTGCTTTGGGGCAGAGGTTCCCCTACTCCAGTCTTGGTGGGCCAGACACTGTTCGGGTTTTCATGCTGTCCCTCATGAATATGCATGAGATACATCTGCATACCATGGGGGCGGCGCATAGAAATGCAGCACAGGCATCTTTATTAGCGCATGTTTATGGTGTCTGTGCTCTGTATGGTAAAATGTAGGTGTTTTGGGCATGTTTACGTCATCTGCAATAAAGGTTCCATCTGTATTAGCATGTTTTGCAAATGCAATGAAATGTGTGCCTTCGAGTCAGTCCTGACTCCTGGCGACCCAGAAGCTCCTGGGTTTTCTTGGCAGTGTCACCGGAAGTAGATTGCCAGGCCTTTCTTCTGAGGCAATGGAGGGTTAAGTGACTTGCCCAAGGCCACAAGGAGTGCTAGTGGGAAACAAACCCTGGTTGCTTGGTTACCAAGTCAGTGTTCTAATAACTAGGCTACTCCTCCACTTGTTTTAGTAGTGGGTAAAATATGGGGACTGGGTTGGCAGGAATCACAGCTGGGACTTCAACCTGTGACCTTCTGTTTCTGAACACACGGGTTGTGTGCACTGCACCACCGTGTTGCCACAGAGACAGTGCATTCCCTGGTGATACCATGACTGTTCATCAGACAGGGCCTGTCTGTTGCAGTGCATGGCAGCCACCTACACAGGGCTAGGCCATGGTCTGCTCTGAGCAGCTGCCACTGCCCCTTCCACCACCAGTATCCCTCTGCCACCATGCTGACATGCCCTTGTGCTGGTGGTGTGCAGTCTCAGGCCCTCCAGTGTGCGGGTAGGCGGCTGCCTATAGTGTGGGTTCTGGGGTAGGGGTGCCTGCATAGCTGTCCACGCTTCCCCCCAGCACCGCCTGCCAATGTTCCGTGCCATTGGGGGGACCTGCTGGGTACTATCCCCTGTGACACCATGGGAAGCACACTCATGCCCATGTTGGGTCCTCAGCAGTTGCTGTCTGGCTGTTCTACTGTTTCAGCATTCCTATGGGCCAGCTAGGCATTACCCTAGTCCACACTGTGGTCTAGCTGCACCACAGCATGTGCCGCCTGCAGCCCTCTGTGTCCCCTTTTCCAGCATCTGTCCAGTTGCCCGTGCTGACATGCCCTTCTGCTGGTGGTGCTGGTGGTGCACAGTCTCAGGCCATCCAGTGTGCGGGTAGGCAGCTGCCTATGGTGCAGGTTCTGGGGTAGGGGTGCCTGCATAGCTGTCCACGCTTTCCCCCAGCACCGCCTGCCAATGTTCCATGCCATTGGGGGTAGCTGCTGGGTACTATCCCCTGTGACACCGTGGGAAACACACTCGTGCCCATGTTGGGCCCTCAGCAGTTGCTGTCTGGCTGCTGTACAGTTTCAGCATTCCTATGGGCCAGCTAGGCATCACCCTTGTCCGCACTGTGGGCCAGCTGCACCGCAGCATGTGCCACCTGCAGCCCTCTGTGTCCCCTTTTCCAGCATCTGTCCAGTTGCGCATTCCGACATGCCCACCCTGCTGTTGCAGAACATGTGCATGCCATAGGAAACCTGTCCAATGGGGTCGGAAACCCTGCTCAGCGCAATTTCACTGTGGGCTCATTCACCTTGTATGGGGATGGAGCATAGACCCTTCCAAAATTCATATCTTTTTTTTGGAGCTTTCTTGGGAGTGTGTTTTGATGTTTCCCATTGATATCACTATTGCCCAGCTTGGTTATGTTTTTTTCACATTTTCTTCTGTTCATTTTCACTGTTTATTTGCCCTTTTGTTCCGTGCACATGTATCACACATCACTTTTTGTCGGTTTCCCTGGTTTTGCTGTACATTGCTGACGTAAATGGTTTCTTTTCCCTTTAAATCGGCTCTAACGCCAGGGTTTCACTGGCGTTAGTTTTGAGCCTCGGATTTCACAGCATTAGTGTGCGGGGAGCCTCTCCCCTCCCACTCTCCGCCCATTGACCCTCTCTCTCCGCCCCTGGGGAGCCTTTCTCTGCCTTCAGCGCTCGTTTGCGCCGCTGCACGCGTTATCACGCGCTAAAGTACCTATGCGCCCGATAAAGCGTCATTATTGTGCGATAAGGTACCTTATCGTGTGATAAAGTCGCAGAGTAAGACGGTTTAGTAAACATACCCCCTGGGTACATTACATGAACCACATGATTTCCATTCAGTATTTCACCTTTTGTATAGGCAACATTATATACCATGGACTACCAAAATGTACTCTCCATCCTTTACTAACGGCACAACAAACAGCAACTCATGTCTTCCAAGGAGCATCAAGATTTGAGCACATTACACCAATACTGAAACAACTGCACTGGCTCCCCATAACAGCATTACCAGGACTCACAAAGCACCATACCCTACCTATCAAAAGGCAACACTGCAAATATTAAACCAATACATTTCAGAGAATACTGGGGAAAGAGAACAAGTGGCAATGTCAAATAGGAATTACATAAATAGAATACCTCAGCTCAGTTACACATGCAGAACATAGACCATCACCAATCACAATTTAGAAACAGGAAGGCAATAATTAAACTGGGAACCCCAAAAGCCAAACTTGGAATGTACAACAACACTGTAGAAATAAAACTATAAATTAATTTTCTCTTGTACCAAACAAAGCGCAGATGTTAATGATGCACATTTCCCAGAGCTTTCATATTCCAGTTAATAAATTCAAAATAAAGAGATATATTTCTACCTTTTGTGCATTTTTTTCAGTTGCAATTGCTCCAGCCACTTTCTTCTGGTTTCTTCATGTTTTCTGCTAACTGTCCATCGTCTGCTGTCCATTTGTTCTTTCTTCTCTCTTCTAGTTTTTTTTTCCATTCTCTCTCTCTACATCTGCTTTGACATACTAATCTTTCTCCATTTGCTCTTTCCTCATTCCTATTTCATCCACACAAATTTTACCCCTCCATCCTCAATCCCCACTTACTCTCCCAATACCCGGCCCATTGTAGATTTTTCATCCCTCCCACACAAAATATTTTTCCCCTCTCCATTTTACTCTCCCAGCCCCAGCCCATTCTAAACCTCCCCCAACATCAGCTCCCTTCTAGTTCCAGTCTCACCCAGCATCCATTCCCTTCTAGTCCCTGCATCAGCCCATTTCCAGTCCTAGCCCCGCATCAGCCCATTTCCAGTCCTAGCCCCCATCAACCCATTTCCAGTCCTAGCTCCCCCATCCATTTTCAGTCTGAGTCCCTTCATCAGCTCATTTCCAATCCTAGCCCCCATCAGCCCATTTCTAGTCATTTCCTAGCCCCACCATCAGCCCATGTCAAATCCTAGCTCCCCTCCACTCAGCCCAATTCCAGTCCAAGCCCCCCATGAGCCTACTTTCAGTTCTAGCCTCTCCATGAGTCCATTTCAATTCAAGTCCCCACCACAGCCCATTTCCAATCTTAGCTCCCCCCAACAGCCCATTTCCAGTCCTATCCTAGCTGCTCCATCAGCCCATTTTCAGTCCTAGCTCCCTTCCCTCACAGCCCATTTCCATTCCAAGCTCCCTCCCCATCAGCTATTTGCAGTTCAAGCCTCCCCTTCCACTCAGCCCATTTCCAGTCATAGCAACCCCCCAACCCATTACCAGTTCTAGCCCCCCATCAACCCACTTCCAGTCCTAACCCCCCATCACCCCATTTTCAGTTTAAGCCCCCCCTATAACCCATTACCAGTCCTAACCCCCCATCAGCCCACTTCCAGTCTTAACCCCATCAGCCCATTTCCAGTCAGCCCCCCATAGCTCATTGCCAGTCCTAACCCCCCCCATTAGCCCACAGCCCATTACCAGTCCTAACCACATCAGCCCTCCTCAAGTCCTAGCCCCCCCCATAGCCCATTATCAGTCCTAACCCCCCCATAGCCCATTACTAGTCCTAACCCCCCCATAGCCCATTACCAGTCCTAACCCCCATCCCCCCATTTCCAGACAGCCCCCATCAGCCCACAGCCCATTACCAGTCTTAACACCCCCCCTATAGCTATTACCAGTCCTAACGCCCCCCTCCGCCGTCAGCCATTTTAGAGTTCTAACGACTCCCCACAAGCCCATTTCCTTTGCTAGCCCCCCCCATAGCCCATTACCAGTCCTAACACCCCATCACCCCATTTCCAGACAGCCCCCATCAGCCCACAGCCCATTACCAGTCTTAACACACCCCCCATAGCCCATTACCAGTCCTAACCCCCCCAACAGCCCACAGCCCATTACCAGTCCTAACCCCTCCCCATCAGCCCATTTCCTGTCCTAGCCCCCCCATAGCCCATTATCAGTCCTAACCCCCCCAAAGCCAATTACCAGTCCTAACCCCCCATCGCCCCATTTCCAGACAGCCCCCATCAGCCCACAGCCCATTACCAGTCCTAACCTCCTCCCCCATCAGCTTATGGCAAAATTTAAAAAAAAAAAAAGCTGGCTCTGGCTGCTGCCGCTGCCGCGTCTAAAGGGGCAGATGGGAAATTTCCCATTAGCCCCTGCGGGCTTAACAGAGACGCGAGGGAGACACTCTCCCTTCGCGAATCTGAAAGCCCTTGCAGAGGGGCTCAGCGAGCAGAGGAGGGCCCACGGGACACTTCATTCTGCCGCTGCCGTGGCAGCAGCGGCAGCGGTAGCAGCCAGAGCCAGCTTTTTTTTTAAAATGTAATTTTAAAAAAAGCAGAATGCTCTTTGCGCGGGGCCCCCTGAAACGCGGGGCCCTGTGCAAAAAACATTCTTGCTCAATGGACGGGCCGGCCCTGCCCACAGCCCATTACCAGTCCTAACCCCCCCCCCCCCCCATCGGCTTATGGCAAAATTAAAAAAAAAAAAAAGCTGGCTCTCGCGTCTAAAGGGGCAGATGGGAAATTTCCCATTAGCCCCTGCGGGCTTAACAGAGACGCGAGGGAGACACTCTCCCTTCGCGAATCTGAAAGCCCTTGCAGAGGAGGCCCCGCGGGACACTTCATTCTGCTGCTGCCATGGCGGCAGCGGCAGCGGCAGCAGCCAGAGCCAGCTTTTTTTTTTAAATGTAATTTTAAAAAAAGCAGAATGTTCTTTGCGCGGGGCCCCCTGAAACGCGGAGCCCTGTGCAAAAAACATTCTTGCTCAATGGACGGGCCGGCCCTGATGCTCAATCCTCGTAATCTAGCAGTATTTACCCCCCCCCCCCCTCTTATCCAGTTGAAGAACATGAATAACTTCTACATCCTATGTTAGCATGTTTTCAGTTCTTTGTTTCATGTAAAACTGTTACTGTTTCTTGTAAACCGCTTTGACCCTGAAGAAAAGTGGTATAGAAAAATAGTGAAATAAATGAAACAAAATGTTTTAAGAGTATTCTTTTGCATGCTATTTTTTGTATTGTTGTGGTTGTTGCCTAGCACTGTACTATCACAGCCAGATAATAAATAAGTTAAAATAAATAGATACATACAGCTTTTGCATTACTAAACATTTTCTTTATCCTTCTAGAAGTGTGTGGAGACATGTAAATTGGCCTATAAAGAAAATTGCAAAACTTCACAGTTCCATCTCAAAAGTAGAATTTCCATTGGCGATCACGGAGTCTCCTTTATGATGGTTCTGCTTCAGACTTCCTTTAAATGCTGAAGTTCTCAATATGATCTCTTAATCATCTCTATCTTCTAGTCCCTTGGAAGCTTATCCCACTGCTTTGATAAAGAGTAAGAAGCAGTCATTATTCTGTGAAGCCACTAGGACTGTTTGAGTCTCTTTGGCCAAGGATTTTTTTCTGAGTTAAAAAAAGGTATTATTAGACCTATTATAAAAACTGTTACTTCTGAAACCGAGTTTGTCAAGTTTATTTATTTATTTGATTTTATATACCACTCAATTTTAAGATCAGAGCGGTTTACATAGAACAGTAACAATAAAGATTTTACATTGAACAGGGTACCGCCTACTTTGAGGAAACCTATAGGGAAGGTAGTGTTCATTCAGCTGAATGCATTTTTAGAGGATTTTGCCATTCTGGAGTGGTGACAATGTAGCTTTTGTGTGAGGCACAACACTGAGACTCTCACACTGAGACGTCACTACACTGGTGGGGGAGATGCATACTGATGGAGGTTTTAAAGATAGCGGTGGCTTTTGATGCCATATACAGTTCCACATCATCTGCTGCAAGCTCCTTCGATCGGGATTGAGCTCCAGAGCAGGAAATCAGCTTCCCTCCTGCTCTGAGGGTCCAGCCCAATCGGGGCTAAGAACTGCAACCAGGACCGCACATAAAATTGAAGCCGCCATCAGACGTACTTGCGCCTTGCGGGCCCGTGCCTGAGGGCCTTGCCAGAGGGCCCCTTGGAGTGGCCCTTAGGCGGGGCACTGAGGCGGACCCTCTGAACAAATCCAGCCCACCTTTAAACCATGCTGCTCTGGGCTTCCAGGATAGTATTTTTAAACAACACACAAGCTTGATGTAAGTCTTTTAACCTTTGCAATTGCTCCTTTTAGTTTTTTCTTAACTATTTTCCTCATTTTATCATAGTCTCTCTTTCGAAAGTTAAAAGGTAGTACTGTGGTTTTCCTTACTATCCCTCCTCCACTAATTAAATCAAACGCGATCATGCTATCATCACTATTGCCAAGTGGCCCCAACACCCTTATTTCTTATACCAGATCTGGTGTTCCACTAAGGACTAGGTCCAATATGGCTTCCCCTCTGGTCGGTTCATGAACCAGCTGCTCCAAGAAGCAGTCATTTATTTCATATAGGAACTCTTTCTCCCTAGCATGTCCTGCCGTGACACTGACCCAGTCGATACCGGGGTAATTGAAATCACCCATTATGTGCTGTGACTTTTGTTAGCTTCCTTGATTTCTTTGAGCATTTCAACATCCATTTGTTCATTCTGGCCAGGCGGTCGATAGTACACCCCCACTGCCATCGCCTTCCCCTTCATACATGGAATTTCAATCCATAGAGATTCTACAGCAAATTTTGTTTCCTGCAAAACTTTAATCCTTTCTGACTCAATGCCCTCTCTAACATAGAACTGATCAAATTGGTGGAGGGGTTGCGCTCTATCATTACAATATAGTTTGTACCCAGGTATCACATTTTCCCACTGGTTATCCTCCTTCCACCATGTCTCTGATATTCCAATCATATCTAACCTCTCATTTAGTGCTATATATTCTAACTCTCCCATCTTATTGTTTAGACTTCTAGCATTTGCATACAAGCATTTTAAAGACTGTATTTTATTAATATTAATCTGGCTATTGGTAGGCATGGGTAATTTGGAATCTTTACGCTCTGTCTGCACCATACTCAAGGGCATTTGGGCTACTTTACTTTACCTTCACCCTGCACCTGGAAACCCCCAGTCACCTCACAGAAGGGGAGAGCAGAATAAGAAGATTTAGAACCTACAAAAAGAAAGCATGCCTGAAGGAAATAATGCCGCAAATACTACAAGAATGCAACAACTTAGACGAAACCATAGAAAAATACCATATCCAGGTTGGAAAATACCACATCCGGGATCGAACCAGACTTCTGGCATTACCTTTAAAAAAGAGATAGAGAAGCTTTTAAACTAGAAAATAGGGGAAAGCCGACAGTCACCCAAGAGCAGATGGTTCGGAAGAATGTATCCTTGAAGGATACTAGCAAAAGCAGAGAGGTTCCAAAAAAGAGTAAAGTAGCCCAAATGCCCTCGAGTATGGAGCAGACAGAGCTTAAAGATCCCAAATTACCCATGTCTACCAATAGCCAAATTAATATGAATAAAATAAATGCTAGAAGTCTAAAAAATAAGATGGGAGAGTTAGAATATATAGCACTAAATGCGAGGTTAGATATGATTGGAATATCAGAGACATGGTGGAAGGAGGACAACCAGTGGGACACAGTAATACCTGGGTACAAACTATATCGAAATGACAGAGCTGAACAAATTGGTGGAGGGGTTGCGCTCTATGTTAGAGAGGGCATTGAGTCAGAAAGGATTAAAGTTTTGCAGGAAACAAAATTTGCTGTAGAATCTCTATGGATTGAAATTCCATGTATGAAGGGGAAGGCGATGGCAGTGGGGGTGTACTATCGACCGCCTGGCCAGAATGACCAAATGGATGATGAAATGCTCAAAGAAATCAAGGAAGCTAACAAAAGTTACAGTGCAGTAATAATAATGGGTGATTTCAATTACCCCGGTATCGACTGGGTCAGTGTCACGGCAGGACATGCTAGGGAGATAAAGTTCCTCGATGACATAAATGACTGCTTCTTGGTGCAACTGGTTCATGAACTGACCAGAGGGGAAGCCATATTAGACCTAGTCCTAGTGGAACACAAGATCTAGTGCAAGAGATAAGGGTGTTGGGGCCACTTGGCAATAGTGATCATAGCATGATCACCTTTGATATAATTAGTGGAGGAGGGATAGTAAGGAAATCCACAGTACTACCTTTTAACTTTCGAAAGGGAGACTATGATAAAATGAGGAAAATAGTTAAGAAAAAACTAAAAGGAACAGTTGCAAAGGTTAAAGATTTACATCAAGCTTGGGTGTTGTTGAAAAATACTATCTTGGCAGCCCAGACCAGCTGTATTCCATGCTTTAAGAAAAGTGGAAGTCCAAAAAACTGCCAGCATGGTTTAAAGATGAGGTCAGAGAGGCTGTTGCTGCCAAAAAAGCATCTTTCAGGAAATGGAAAAAAGAGCCAAATGACGAAACCTGGAAACAGCACAAGCACTGGCAAGTCAAATGCAAGGCATTGATAAGGCAGGCAAAGGGAGAATTTGAGAAGAAGCTTGCTGCGGAAGCAAAAACGCGAAATAAAGATTTTTTCAAGTACATTTGTAGCAAAAAACCTGTGTGAGAGTCAGTTGGTCCATTAGATGATAGAGGAGTTAAAGGGTCACTAAGAGGCGACAAGGCGATAGCGGAGAGACTGAATGAATTCTTTGCTTCGGTCTTTACTGAGGAAGATGTAGGGATGTTACCCATGACTGAAGTGGTATTTAAAGGTGCGGAAGAATTGAAGGAAATATCGATACATCGGGAAGATGTATTACAACTATTAGATAAACTGAAGAGTAGAAAATCACCTGGGCCGGATGGTATACATCCAAGGGTGTTGAAAGAACTGAAATATGAGATTGCAGACCTGCTATTAGTAATCTGTGAACTATCATTAAAATCATCTCTAATACCTGAAGATTGGAGGATCGCCAATGTAACACCAATTTTTAAAAAGGGTTCCAGGGGTGATCCGGGAAGCTACAGACCAGTGAGCCTCACGTCAGTACCGGGAAAAATGGTAGAAACCATCAGAAAGAATAAAATTACTCAGCATGTAGATAGTCATGGCCTACTGGGAGACAGCCAACCTGGCTTTAGACAAGGAAGATCTTGTCTTACTAATCTGTTATGTTTTTTTGAAAGTGTGAATAAACAGGTGGACAAAGGTGAGTCGGTTAATATAGTGTATCTGGACTTTAGAAAGCCTTTGACAAGGTCCCTCATCAGAGACTTTGGCAAAACTAAAGAGTCATGGGATAGGAGGCAATGTACTACTGTGGATCAGGAACTGGTTAAAAGATAGAAAGCAGAAGGTTGGGCTAAATGGCCAATTTTCCCAATGGAGAAAGGTGAATAGTGGTGCACCCCAGGGATCTGTGCTGGGTCCGCTGCTTTTTGACATATTCATAAATGACCTGGAAAGTGGAATAACGAGTGAGGTTATCAAAATTGCAGATGACACAAAACTATTTAAAGTTGTTAAAACCCAAGAGGATTGTGGAAAATTGCAAGAGGATCTTGATAAATTGGAAGACTGGGCATCAAAATGGCAGATGAAATTTAATGTGGACAAGTGCAAAGTTATGCACCTAGGGAAGAACAACCCAAACTATGGTTACACAATGCAAGGTTCCACATTAGGAACCACCACCCAGGAAAAAGATTTAGGCGTCATTGTGGATAGCATGTTAAAACCCTCGGCCCAGTGTGCAGTGGCAGCCAAGAGAGCAAATAGAATGCTAGGTATCATAAGGAAAGGAATGGAAAATAAAACAAAAGATATTATAATGCCTCTATATCGTTCCATGGTGAGACCACATCTTGAATATAGTGTGCAAGTCTGATCGCAGTATCTTAAACATGATATAGCGTTATTAGAAAAGGTTCAGAGAAGAGCCACCAAAATGGTAAAGGGGATGGAAGGATACTCCTATGAAGAAAGGCTAAAAAGGTTAGGGCTCTTTAACCTGGAAAAGAGATGGCTGAGGGGAGATATGATAGAAGTCTATAAATTAATGAACGGAGTGGAACAGGTAAACGTAGATCGATTGTTTAGGTTATCAGGATATAGAAAGACTAGGGGACATGCAATGAAGCTACAGGGTAAACTATTTAAGACTAATAAAAGAAAATATTTCTTCACTCAATGTGTGATCAAACTCTGGAATTTGTTACCGGAGGATATAGTAAAGGCTGTTAGTGTAGTTGGGTTTAAAAAAGGTTTGGACAAGTTCCTGGAGGAAAGGTCCATAAACCATTATTAAGAAGAGACCCAGGATATCAATGCTTGACCCAGTACAAGCATTGCGGAACCTGTGTCTTTTGGGGAAACTGCTAGGTACGTATGACCTAGATTGGCCACTGTTGGAAACAGGATACTGGGCTTGATGGACCTTGGTCTGACTCAGTATGGCATCTTATGTTCTTATGTTCTTAATCTGGTTTTTATTGAAGGTGTGAATAAACAGGTAGACAAAGGTGAGCCGATTGATATAGTGTATCTGGATTTTCAGAAAGCCTTTGACAAGGTCCCTCATGAGAGACTCTTGGACAAATTAAAAAGTCATGAGATTGGAGGCAGTGTACTATTGTGGAACAGGAAATGGTTAAAAGATACATAGAGAGCAAAGAGTGGGCTAAATGGCTAACTTTCTAAATGGTACGCTGCTTTTTAACATATTAATAAATGACCTGGAAATGGGAATAATGAGTGAGGTGATCAGATTTGCAGATGATACAAAATTATTTAAAGTTGTTAAAACCCAAGAGGATTGTGAAAAATTGCAAGAGGACTTTGATAAACTGGAAGACTGGACGTCCAAATGGCAGATGAAATTTAATGTGGATTAGTGCAATGTTATGCACCTAGGAAACAACAACCCAAACCATGGTTACAAGAGTCAAGGTTCCAGATTAGGAACCACCACCCAGGAAAAAGATTTAGGTGTCATCGTGGATAATACGTTGAAACCCAACAAGAAAGCAAATAGAATGCTACGAATCATAATGAAAGGAATGCAAAATAAAACCAATAATATTATAATGCCTCTGTGTTATTCCATCTTGAATATTGTGTGCAATTCTGGTCACCATAGTTTAGAAAGGATATAGCAAAACTAGAAAAGGTACAGAGAAGAGCCACCAAAATGGTAAAGGGGATAGAAGGATACCCTTATGAGGAAAGGCTTAAAAGGTTAGGGCTTTTCAACTTGGAAAAGAGATGGCTGAGGGGAGATATGCTAAAGGTCTATAAATTAATGAATGGAATGGAACGGGTAAACATAGATTGGTTGTTTATGCCATCAAAAAGTAGAAACAGTAGGGGATATGCAATGAAGCTACAATGTAACCCATTTAAGACAATAAGAGGAAATATTTTTTCACTCAACACATAATCAAACTCTGGAATTCGTTATCGGAGGATGCAGTGAAGGCTGTTACTGTAGCTGGGTTCAAAAAATGCTTGGACAAATTCCTGGAGGAGAAGTCCATAAGCCATTATTAAAGAGGACCCAGGAAATCCACTGCTGTTGCAGGACAAGCATTGTGCCTCTTTGGGAACCTGCTAGGTACTTGTGGCCTGGATTGGCCACTGTTGGAAACACGATACTGGGCTTGATACTGGGCTTGATGAACCTTGGTCTGACCCAGTATGACCTTTCTCATGTTCTTATGAAGTCTTAATTTTGATCTCCACAGCCTAATTGTGCCTTCACACATTTTCTATCTTAATGCTGAGCACTAGGAAGAAGAAAATTAATTGTATTCTTCATATCAAATCATGTTTAAATTAATAGAATGCACCTTTTATGTAGAATTCTACTCCGTAAATCTCAAGTGTAACTTCCTCAGGAATGGTAGAAAACGGCAAAACCCCAGAGAGTGAGAATCCAACTTATTATTTATTTAACATTTCTTATATACTGCCTTTCATGATATCAAGGTGGTTTACATTGAACAAACTGAAATTACATTATAACTTGGGGATAACTATTTTAAAGGGAACATGGGCAATGGAGGATTAAGTGGCTTACCCAAGACTACAAGGAGCACCTGTGGGATTAGAAACCCCAGTCCTTCCTGCCCAAGGTTGCTGTCCTCTAGTGGGATTATGAACCCTTGACTTTCTGGTCAGAGGTAATTTGCCCCAACCACCAGATCACTTGTGTTTGTAGGAGTAAGGGTCATCTCATATGCCTTGAACCCTAGACTTCTGCAGTAATACGAAGACAGACAAGACATGAAACTTCAAACCCAGCAAATAAAATTGTTTGAAGAGACTCTCTGTCTCCCCCTAATGGTTTTGGACAGGAAGCCTTCCAAATTTGCCAATTTGTGGCATCTTGGCAGAAAAGGAACTGTAAGAACATAAGGAGTGGCCTCAATCAACACATGCACCATGGCAACAGTTTCCTTACGACCCTAAATCACAAAGACATCCATGGAGACCTGATTTTACTGCTGCACCTACTTGTTGAAAAATATGGGGCTTGCGTTTGTATTTTGATATCAAGTATGGTAGCTGAATGGCAATATTTTTTTGAGAAAATGCCTAAGGTCAAAACAGGGATGGACAAAGCTCATAGCAGCCATATTGTTCCCCGCCACCTGTTACATTTCTGTTGAGTACTGAAAATTTAGACCTAGTGACACAGCAGAATATGGAGTACACAGATTGGTATTAGCAGGCCACAACTCCACATAAAACAATTAAGTTGGTGCCTGCAGGAGGTAGTGACTGATTACTATCCAGTACCTTGATAGCTAGAAAATAAGGGGCAGATAAAAGGCACATGACCCTGTAACACTATGCCATTGAACAGCAGGGTAGGTAACAACAGGTTATAACTCGGCCAGGAACCAATTAACAAAGTCACAGAGACCTAGAAGGTTCGATATATAGCCAAAAGCCTCACTAGTTTGCTAGTTATTTACTGTAGATTATGTCAGAATTTGGCAGTAAGACATGAGGGAGGGCCTGGGTTCTGAAATAAGTACGAGAAATTTTGTGCTTACCTACCCAGGCTGGTAGGGAACCACTGGAGAAGACAACAAAAGCCTAACTTGGATAAGAGGTGATATCCTTCAAGTGGCCAAACTTCTACGGCTGGCAGCTGAGAAATATCCTATAGTAGTGTGGATGAAGATAACTGGGCAGAGTGGATGGCCAAACTGGTCTTTTTCTGTTATCAGCTATCAAGGGCTGGATTTTCAGCCAATGCGATCACCAGATTAAGGGGTATGTTTACTAAAGCATGGTAATGTTACCGTCATTAAGTGCCCCGGTAATGTTACGGATGCCCATATAAAGGAGTGGGCAGGGCAGCGTTAAGGCAAGCCTGTCAGGTAACATGCGTTACAAGGCACTTAACACGCGGTACAGTGCGCCCTGGACCTACCGCACGTTACCGACACAGCCGACGGGAAGCAGCAGAGCGTCCGAAGGGGTTGCAATCAAAGGCGTGCAGACAGTAGAAGACACGCTGAGGGATGTGCAGACAGGTGCCACATCAGAAACGGAGCCGTAGGTGTAGGGCCATAGACCACAGGCAGCTGATATCGCAGTCTGTAATGGGGACGTGAGCCACAGATAAACACATGCACACAGCATGAAACCAAACCACTGAGTCACCTGCCCACCCAGACAGCCCAAAGAAAGGGGCCATATGTAACAGCTAGCATGTGACGGATAGGCTGCATGGAGGGGACACTGCAGTGTATAGTGAAGAGAAGGAAGGGTGTGTGGAGAAGGGACGAAGCCAGAGCCATTGTATGGTAAGATGAGCAGAACAAATTAAAAGGAACTTTTGGGATCCAAACCCACAACCTAGGTTGGCTCCACGCACGTCTGCAACCACTATCCCAAACAAACACAACAAGCATAATACAAATATCTTCCACCAAGTGGCCATCGTGTCTGCTAGATTATCACGTAGTAAAGCGGCGTATGTGTGTTGCATCTTATGCGTGTTGTGGAGAACGCATGTTGCAGGGCATCTGACGTGCAGCACACACATTAACATGCGTGATGTTACAGACCTTCGTACATGCCTTATGAGATATGTCTAAGCGCCTTAGGTTATGTGGTCAGGTAATGGCGTGTAACAACGCATGTTCCAAACACACATCACACGCATTATTGTGAGCACTGCACGTCTGCGGCACTGCAATGCACGTTGCAGTGTACAGGCATACGTGCATTTTCCGCAACGAACATAAGACACAACACACATACACCGCAATACTGTGCACTCTACAGTAGACAACCTGTCCATTGCCCTTCCTCTGTGCTCCCTCCAGTTTCCTCAAGCAGCCTTTACAAGTTTCCTGAAGCAATTATAATTCTCATCATTTACATTATCCGGAAACTGATTCCATAAATCCAGCACAAACCACCAGAAGCATCCAAGCTTCAATTTTATCTGTGGAAAGTGAGTAACCTCCAAGAGGCTTTTCAGGGATGAGTGCAAAACCCTGACCATCACACAAGGTTGAAACAATTTGCAAAATGCAATAGTTGATCCATCACTAAATACCAAAAGACCAAGCAAAAAGCCTTATATTCAATTCTAGGAATTATTAACAGCCAATGCAGTGCCCTTAAAAGAGATGTCACAAGATCATGATTGAGTTTTGCTGTATCCAGTCTCTTCAGCCGTTATCCCGGGAAGCCCTGATATTCAGAATCACAGTAATCTATGATTGAAGTTACCAAAACATGGGTAACTGTCAAAAGATCCTTCCATCAATAAAAGGGCACAATTAACACATTTGTTGCAATTTGCACAATTTGCAGATTTGTCGCATTCTATGCTTTCAGGTAAGGTAAGGGCTTTCAGGTAAGGTTTGCCTCTTTGCGGATGATACCAAAATCTGCAATAGAGTAGACACCCAGGAAGGGGTAGATAACATGAGGAGGGATCTAGCTAAGCTTGAAGAATGGTCTAGAATTTGGCAGCTGGGATTTAATGTTAAAAAATGTAAGGTCATGCATTTGAGCTGCAGCAATCCAAGGGAGCAATATAGTATAGGGGGTGAAGTACTTTTGTCCACTAAAGAAGAGCGGGACCTAGGCGTGGTTGTGTCTGATGATCTTAAAGTAGCTAAACAGGTAGAAAAGGCGACGGCAAAAGCTAGAAGGATGCTTGGGTGCATACAGAGAGGAATGGCTAGCAGAAAAAAGGAGGTGATAATGCCTCTGTATAAGTCTTTGGTGCGACCTCATTTGGAGTATAGTGTGCAATTCTGGAGGCCGCACCTTCAAAAGGATGTGAACAGGATGGAGTCGGTGCAGAGGGTGGCTACTAAAATGATTAGTGGTCTTCATTATAAGGCATATGAGGACAGACTAAAAGATCTTAATATGTACACCTTAGAGGAAAGGCGGGATAGAGGTGATATGATTGAGATGTTTAAATACCTCCGTGGCATAAATGTTCAGGGAGAGAGCCTATTTCAATTGAAAGCAAGTTCTGCTACGAGGGGACATGGGATGAGGGTGAAGGGAGATAGATTCAGGAGTGATATGCGGAAATATTTCTTTACGGAAAGAGTGGTGGATCCGTGGGATAGTCTCCCAGTGGAGGTGGTAGAGATGAGGACAGTAACTGAATTAAAATGTATGGGACAAACACAGAGGATCTCTAAAGGTAAAAAGGGGACTGTTGTAGTTGTTATGGAAGGACAGACTAGATAGGCCATGTGGTCTTTTTCTGTCATCATATTTCTATGTTTCTATGTTTCTATGCACAACCCTTGATATTTGACCATCCATGCTCTATTGATCATCTACTTGAACATCCAAAATTTAAATATGTGTCTTAGGTTCCAACCTCATTCCTTCTAAATTTGTTTTCATAATCAGCATTCGATCTCCTCTACTACATAATGCCATTTCAGTCTTATTAGGATATAGCCTTAATCTACTACTGTGCAACGATGTAGCAACCTCCTGCAAATTGTCATCCAATAAAGCAACAACTTATTGCTAATTTTGGCTTGGGTCAAATGGAATAATAAGAGCCATATCGTCAGCATACAGCATACAGATGATCTTCTATCCCTTGCTGATCTATAGTCGACCCAAGGGTGCCATAAAAATACTAATAGCGGCAATAATGCAGATGCTTGGAGATCTTGGACTTAAATACTGTTCCTTCCACAATATTACCTGAGTATGCTTCTCCAAAAAGGAACTTACCTATGACAGCACCTGTCCCCATATATCCAATCTCTCATGAGGAACAGTATGATAGGCAACTGTCAGATCTAATACAGTTATGACAGTCAGTTTGCTGATCGGCATAATGTCTCACTGAGTCCAACGTTGCCAACACTACTGTTTCTGAACTACGATAGGAACAATAACCTGATTGATTCGAGCACAAAATAAACTGATCCTCCACAAAATCCCTTAGCTGATGGTACACAGCATGTTCAATTAACTTACTTGGAAATAGAAGCAAAGATATTCATACAGGATGGAAATTAGGCACAACTGAAAGATCACTGCCATCTCCCTTGATAAGCAGCCATACAATAGTCTTTTTAAAACTGTGAGGCAAAGTGTTGGATTCCAAAGACCTGCAATGGCAACCAACCACTGCTGGGGCCAGCAATATCCTTTCTTTATATAGCTTTACATAGTAAAGTAGTCTGTGACAGAAGATAAAGGCCAGTATGGTTCATCTAGTCTGCCCAGCAAGGTAGCAAGAGTGGGTTCATTTGCCGCTCCGTGCAGGTCACCTCTCCCCATGCCCTTGTTTAGGGGTGTACCCGCCGCTCCGTGTAGGTCTCCCCTATTTGTTCAGATATAAGAGATAGTTATGCTTATTTTGATTTTATCCTGTTGCTATAAAGGGATCCACTATGTCTGTCCTATGCCATTTTTAATTATGTCACTGTGTTTGCCCCCACCACTTCCATCGGGAGGGCATTCCAAGTATCCACCACCCTTTCAGTGAAAAAGTATTTCCTGACATTGCCTTTCAGTTTACCCCCTTGCAGCTTCATGTTATGCCCTCTAGTTTTACAGCTTCCCCCTCTTTGGAAGATGTTTGTTTGTCCATTAATACTCCTTAAGTATTTAAAGGTCTGAATCATCTCCCCTGTCCCTGTCCCTCCTCTCCTCCAGAGTGTACATATTTAGGTCTTCAAGTCTCTTCTCATAAGTCTTCTGATGCAGGCTCCAAATCATTTTGGTTGCCTTCCTCTGAACCACTTCCATCCTTTTTATATCCTTTGCGAGATACTGTGTCCAAAACTGAACACAATATTCTAAGTGAGGCCTCACCAGCGACTTGTGCAGTGGCATTAAAGTACCTCTTCCTTTCTGCTGGCAATTTCTCTCTGTATGCAACCCAGCATCCTTCTGGCTTTTGCCACTGCCTTGTCACACTGTTTCGCCACCTTGAGATCATCAGAAACAATCACACCGAGGTCTTCCTCCTGGTCTTTGCACATCAATCTCTTGCCCCCTATCGTATACAATTCCCTTGAATTTCTGCTTCCCAAGTGCATGACACTGCACTTCTTCATATTAAACCTCAACTGCCAAGAATTAGACCATTCTTTCAGCTTCTGTAGATCTTTCCTCATGTTCCCCACTCCCTCAGGGGAGACCACTCTGTTGTAAATTTTGGTGTCATCTGCAAAAAGACACTTTTCCATTCAGCCCCCTCCCCCACTAAACTGTGCCCCTTTTCAATACACCTCTTACCAACATCACAACAGCCACTATCACTAAGGCAATCAATCTCATAATCATTAGGGGAGCTATTCAGTATTGAGTTAAGGGTTCATTTTAGAAAAGACATGGAGAGGGGAATTCACCTATCCATGTCAGAATGTGGAGAATTATGACAGTAGTTTACAAGGTGCCTTGCCAAAAAAATAGATGTAGGACAGCATGGGTATGCCTCTCCATGTCTGGAGGGAGCAGCCATTTTAAGAAGCTGAACGGGGGAAAAACATATGGACCCCCCTCTACTACCACTACCACCACCACCACATATGTGTAGGAGCAGCCTTTTAAAATCCCTGTTCCTGCCGGGAAGGCCACCCAGTTCAGCACCACAGATTGGAGTCCTCTGATCACTTCTCTGACATTGGATACCCCTCTGGTATAATCCAAAAATTGATATCCCTACTGAGTGAAGAGTATCTATAATTTAAATACATTTAAAAAAAAATCCCACACTGTCAAAATAAGAGCCTGTTCAGCCCACTCACATACAATATGTGAGAATATGTGAGTGTGCTGAAGAGGCTCTTTTTTTGGTAGAGCTTGGGTACCTCTCTCCATGCCAACCCTGGATGCTACCTAACCTCAAAGCACATAGCCCAAGTCACTTCATACCCTCTGATGCAGTCTTAGGGGTATGTTTACTAAACTGCGGTAACATAGCAGCGGCTATATTAACGCGCGTTAAGTAACATTAATGCACGTTGACATTACTTAACGCGTGTTAACGTCACCGGCAGTGGTAAGTCCCGCAGAGGGTGGAGAGGGCAGAGAGAAGGGGTCTATGGGCAGGGAGTGGGCGGGGAGAGGCTCCTACTGCATTAACGCAGGGAACTGAAGGGCCGAACATTACCGGGACAGAAAACCTGTCGTTAGATGCACGTTTGCAGGAGGGTGAAACAATTTCAGCGTCAGCAATGTACAGCACAGGCAGGGAGCCCAAGTAAAGTGATAGTAGTGCTCCATTTGTAGCAACAGCATAGTACCCAAGTATGAAAGGCCACTATGGTGATGGTGCAAATGGGGCATAGGGGGCTACAGGCGGGACATGCAGTGGGGGCAGCTGGGGCACAGGGTGGACTAGGCTGTCACCTAGGTGGCACATAGGAACATAGAAGCTGGAAATCAGCAAGACAGCAACTGACCAAGGCCAAACATGCCTAGTAGTCAGTGTTCCACAGTGTCCCATCCAGCTGACATTACCCAGCAAGTACCCCAAAGGTCACACAGGTACCACTTTGCCTGTAATAGGGCAATCAGAGTACATCTGGGGACCACTCTAACAAGGATCCACAGACCTTACCCAGGATGCGTCCCAAACAGTTTGTAAACCCAGCTAACTGAACACCCTCTACTGCAGCCCCTTGTAAGGCATTGCAAGGTGTAACCACACGTTGTCTGAAACATATATATACCCAGTAGGCCAAACTGGCTACACCGTGCCTGAGGTGCATGCCCTAGCCTGTCCATAGTCGGCTGTCACAGCACTATCTACCTACATCTATCTGGTCCACCCTAGCCAATAGTTGCTAGAGCACAGACCTGACATCCCCCCAGCCATCTCTCCCCCATGTGTAAGGGACATAACATTGGTAGGCATTGATGGGAGGATTTGTGGATATCCATGTATGCCTCCTCACCCCAGATCCCGAAGCCTAGGCACCTGCCTACCTGCACAGTGGATGGCCTGGGACTGTGTACTACCACACCAGCAGCATATAGTCAGATCAGCATGGCAGGGGGGGGGGTGTGTGTTGGTGCTGGAGGGGGCAGTGGCACCTGCCTGCAGTGGACCTAGGCCATGCCCTGTACCAGTATGTGGTGTGCAGTGCAACAGAAAAGGTCTGTCTGATGAAAAGTAAAGGTAGCCCCAGGGAGTGCTGTGCTTCTGTGGCAACAATGTGGTGCAGTTCACACAGGCAGTGTGTCCAGGAGCAGAGGGTCAGAGTTTCAGGTCCCAGCTATGGATCCTGCAGAGCATGTCTGCATATTTTGCCCTACAATACAGATTCAGTATCAACATGTGCAATCCCCAATGCAGCAGCCAACAGGGGTACAAACACCCACTCACACAGACTCCACCATCCAAAGCTCCATGGAGAGTCAGGCTGTTGGCTCCAACATGGAGCTGCAGTTATCACCAGAGCACTACTACTGCCTCTTGCACAGTTTGGCAATGTCAGCACTGTGATCTGGACCAGTGTGGTGGGCAGGGTTGCCAACCACCCCTATCTTTGCACAATGCTGCAGTAGGAGTGTGTGTGTGTGTATGTCTATCCATTGTTTTGTGGCTGCCTACACCTCACTGGGCCCACAATGTCCCACTGTTACCAGCATTAGCCTGCAAATGTGCATAATGAGGAGCAAAGTATTGTGTGTATGGCCCGGACAGAGCGGACTGGGCAGGATGCATCTGCACAGGGTGTAGGGCAATGGCTGGGACATTGTAGTGCCCAACCAGCACCTGCATGGACAAGGTGGCCACACCATGTCTTGCTGTTAGGGCACTCTCACACTGACCAAACAGTGACCATGGCATGGCTATGTTCCCAAATAGTGCTACATAGTATCTGTCTCAAGTGATATGCATGTGCCATTTTTTCTGGAGGTCCAATCACTGGGGCACCTGCCAGGTGTCTGTGCCTTACAACCCAGTTCTGGATGCACATAGTTCCACTGTGAACATGCAGGATAGACTGACTAGCGGAATGTCTGCGGTTAGTTTTTGCATGGCTGGAATATCTCGCGTGGTGCAGCCGGTACAGTCTGACTCTGACTGTGCCTGCTGCTGGTGAATGTCAGACCATGGTTGGGGGTTGCAAAGGCTCCTAGTACTGCTGTTGGTCTGCCAGTAGCCTATTAACAGGTCCAGATCTGGTTTGACTCCCTGATGACATCCACAACCTAAGGCATCTTGGGTCAAGGGTACCTCAAGGATGGTAAAAGGCATCAGGTTGACAGGCATGAGCTGGAAGGCAGTGGAACAGCTGTAGCCCTAAAACTGGAGCGAGCACAGAGGAAGGGCAATGGACAGGTAGTCTACTGTAGTGTGCAGTATTGCAGTGTACGTGTGTTGCATCTTACGCGAGTTGCGGAGAATGCACATCGCAACGCGTGTTGCAGTGCCGCAGACACACAGTGCTCACAATAATGCATGTGACGCGTGTTTGAGATGTGTGTTGTTACATGCCATAACCTGACCTCATAATCTATGGCACTTAGACATATCTCATAAGACACGTAAGAAGGTCTGTAACGTCATGCACATTATTGTGCGTGCTGAGCGTCAGAAGCCCTGCAACGCACATTCTCCGCAATGCACATAAGACGTAACACATGTACGCCGCACTACTGTGTGATAATATAGCAGACATGATGGCCACTTGGTGGAACATATTTGCATTGTACTTGTGGTTGTTTGGGATAGTGGTTGCAGACATGCGTGGAGCCAACATAGGTTGTGGGTTTGGGTCCCACAGGTTTGTTTTCATTTGTTCTGCTCTCCTTACCATACAATGGCTCCAACTTTGTCCCTTATCCACACACCCTTCCCTCTCTTCACTGCACACTGCAGTGTCCCCTCCATGCTGCCTATCCGTCACATGCTAGCTGTTACATATGCTCCCTTTCTTTGGGCTATCTGGATGGCCAGGTGGCTCAGTGGTTTGGAATTGGTGTCAGTAAGCTGTGTTTGGGCTCTTCAGTGTACCTGTTCAATTCCCTCTTACTCCTTTTTGGATCCCTTACCCATTTTGCCCTTATACACACACCATCCATACAGCTGGCCCTTCATACCGACCCCTGATGTCCTTTCCGTTACCGTTGTTTACTCTGCTGCATGCTGTGTTCACTGCATACCATTTCATGGTGTGTGTGCATGTGTTTATCTGTGGCTCATGTCCCCTTTACAGACTGTGATATCAGCTGCTTGTGTTCTATGGCCTTCCACCTACGGCTCCATTTCTTATATGGCACCATATGACCCTCAGCACGTCTTCTACTGTCAGCGCTCCTTAGATTGCAACCCCTTCGGACGCACTGCTGCTTCCCGTCGGCTGTGACATTAACGTGTGGTGGATCCAGGGTGCAGTGTATCGCACGTTAGGCACCTTGTAACACATGATACCTGACACGGCTTGCTTTAACAATGCACTGCCCACTCCTTTATATGGGCATCCGTAACATTACCAGGGAACTTAATGACGATAACATTACCGCAGTTTAGTAAACATACCCCTTAATCTGCCATCCTCCAAAAGCAGCTCCAATCCCTACATCGCCTTCCCAGAAAACATCATCCAAGTTCCCCTCCCCAGGCACCTCCAATCCCCCTCCCCTTCAAGGGCCCTCCTACAACACAACACCTTCTACCCAACCCCTCCCACAACTACAATCCCTCAATGGCTCCCAGAAAGACCACCCACTCCACACCCTGATCCTCAACCTTGGGCTTACTGGGGGGCTTACTGGGGGTCATCAGTGAACAGTGGGAATAAGAGGGATGCTCACTCACTCCTCTTCAGCACACGGTCTGTTCCGCTAGGGATCATCAGCGCCATTTTGGAACAGGTCACATGCTGATCAGGAATGAGTGGCATTGCACCTGCTCCCACTATCCACCGATGATCCCAGGTAAGCTTCTCAAATTTTCCATTTATATTGTCTAGTTTTTCCCAATTTGTAAAAATCTATGGATAAGGGAGTTATGCGCATAACTCCGTTTGAATATTTGGCCTTGTGTTGCTATGCTTCTGTGTTCCAGCATCAAACTATTCATACTGGAGCACTTGCACAGACAGTTATAGATGGGTAGTTGTCTAGAAAATAGCACAGATTTACAACAGATGGCACATTAGGTCAAAATGTCAGACAGCAGTGCGAGTCTAGCTTTTCACTTCTCTGCATTATGTTTTTGGAACGTAATATGATGCCTGAATTAATACCT
The DNA here is from genome assembly GCA_033557465.1 of Ichthyophis bannanicus. Classification (NCBI taxonomy): domain Eukaryota; kingdom Metazoa; phylum Chordata; class Amphibia; order Gymnophiona; family Ichthyophiidae; genus Ichthyophis; species Ichthyophis bannanicus. Next base: position 1,855,354,638 of record CM066031.1, read on the forward strand.
GCATTCACCAAGCCAAGCTTCCTTTCCGCAAGGTAAATGGATTGTTTACTATGATAAAACCTCATAAAGTGCCCAGCTTGTATTGTAAAGCAGACTAAGGAAGATGTTTGAAGTCTATTATTATTTTTGTCAAATGGATGATACTGAACAAGAGATAAAATGTGCACAAGCGATGCCCTTATTTATTTTCTGCGCCAATACAAGCTGTTCTTAAGACATAATAAGCAAATCCTTTCGGGAACATCAACGTTACGCCTACTTCAAATGATTTTCTTATGTAGGTTTTAGACTGAATGTAATCTGCTGTTCTTCATGGGTCTTCTTTGGCAAATCAATGCAGATTAATTTTCTAGAAGAATCTGTGTTTCTTGGATTTACTAAGGTATACAGGTTCTTGTAGCCATATTTGGTCCTGGAGAGAGCTGGATTCCTATTCCAATCCAGTCTAAAATTCTATGTTTTTGAGGCTGTTTGTGAATTTTTAAACTCTTGGGGTGGGGATGAGTCTTTACTAAAGTGCATTACGGTATTAGCAGACAACTTTGCACAGTAAGGCACAGTAAAGTTAAAAACATGCATTATTTTCCCAGAATATGCAATTTTGTACTATGGTGCCCAATTAGGTGACTGCAATCTGTCTAATTTAAACAACACCATCGCAGTGTTCTGTGCTGCGGAGGAGTGTGCCCAAGGAGCAGGTCCTAATCCTTGTGTAAGCTCCTTGGAGTGAGTCCAGGGGCAATTCGTAGTCGAATACTTCTCACACTGCTCACCCTGCTGCAGATCTGCTGCTATTACTACCATACCAGTTCAGTAAGTGCCTTCATTCCTCGTCTGAGGCTGACTATCTGACTCTGTCTTTAGTATTACTGCTTTCCTGCATGTTTTCTATAAGGAGTGCAATCCTGACACCCTGGACAGCTCACAACACACAATCTATTAGGCGCTCTGCAGGTCGGAACGTCAGTCATCTCATGACTCACCCCTCTATATTTTCCTCATATGACTACTGCAAAATCTCACTCTCCTATGCCTCTTTCTTTTCACTGCGGCCTGCTAAATTGCAGAGCAATTCGTTCAAATCCAATACTAATTCAGGGCCTCATACTAGATTATTCCCTGGATCTTATCTTCCTAACTGAGACTTGGCTGAAGCCCGGCGATAAGCCCATCCTGCATTGTTGCCTTCTCGCAGATTTCTCCTTCTACTTTACTCCATGTGCAAATAGAACAGGCTGTGGTGTAGCTGTCATTTTCCGTTCTTCTTTAGATCTTACTGAAGTTCACTCACACAACTTTCACAACCTTGAATCCTTGCTGTTATGCCTTCCAGGAAATCCTGACGCTCACTATATTCCCTCCATCTCTTTCTAATGCTCTCTGGAACTCTCTCCTTCTTACAATCTCTGAGACGTCTCTTTATTGCCCCAATCTTTATATCTCAGGCGACTTTAATACCCACGCCGACCTACCTTCTAAAGTGCATGATCATTTGTTCTTGTCCTATCTCTCTGACTTACAGTTCACGTACCATGTCTCTTTCTCCACTCAAACTTCCCGTCACACTCTCGATTTCATCTTATCCTCCTTTTCTGCCTCCTCAACCTTCAAACATCTTTCTGTTCTCCCTCTTCCCTGAACTGATCATTCCCTTATTTGCTTCTCTCTCTCTTTCCCCTCACCAGTTTCCTGCAATTTGCCTACTATTGCAGCTCCTATCAAGTGTTCACATAGGCTCGCCTTGGACACTCCCACTTCCTTTCCCTCCTTTGACGGCATTTTCCCAGTTGATTTCCAGTCCCTACCTGTTGATCAACAGGTTTCCCTTTGGTATTCACTCCTTACTACCACCCTTGATGATGTTACCCCACTTCAACCAGTTCCTCTGAGGGTTCAACCCCATCGTCCTTGCTTCCATTCATGTCTCCGCCCTGAACATTCCTGGATATGCTGTGCAGAACATCGCTGGTGACGACATTAATCCCCTACTTCTCTTCAACTGTTCTGTCAAGAGCACAGGCTCTATCACACTATGGTCATATCTGCAAAGAAAGAATATTATTCCTCGCTGATATCCTCATCATCATCTCAGCCAAAGCAACTGCATTCTTTTCTTTCTAAGTTATCATTGGCCCCACATCGATTCAATAATCCCTCTCAGCCTTCCCCGCAGCAATTGGCCGTGCATTTCCATAATAAGATTATATCCCTTCAATCCAAGTTTTCCTCTCCTCCCCTTTCTAATTCTCCTGACATATCTCCTTATCCTTCTAAGTCTCCTGATTTATCCCCTCCCCTCTTTTTCCCCTACATTCCCATCCTTGACACATACCTGGGAGAATTTCTAACCGATCATTGCCAGTTCTTTTTCCAAACTTCTTTGCACCTCCAGAAAGATTACCTGTTGTCTGGACCCAATTCCCTCAACCTGACTTTCTGTTCACTCTCTTGCTCTGATGCCAATTGCCTTATTCATCATAAATAACAGCCTTTCCTCAAGTACATTTCTTTCACAGTAGAAGAAAGCTGTCATTTGTTCTCCATTAAAGAACCCCTCTTTAGAACATCTTTGCACCACCAATTACAGACCTTTTTAAAATTTTCCCTTTTTTCCAAACTTTAGAAAAACGTATTGCTCAACAATTACAGACACACCTCGAAAATACTGATGTCCTCCAACCCCTCAATCTGGCTTCCATCCTGGTCACTCCACAGACACCATTCTCATGTCCCACCTCAGTGGTTCATCATGCCTTCTATTACCCTCACAATTTCCCTCGACCTATCCTCAGTGTTTGACCTCATTAATCATGATCGTCTTTTACAGTAGATCGTCTGCACGAAATTGGCCTTCGAGGCACTATTCTAACTTGGTTGAAATCTTTTCTCTCTCAATGCTAATTTACAGTTCGTACAGGTAATCTCTCTTCTTCTTCTTTCCCCCTCACTTGTGGTGTCCCTCAAGGCTCTGTTCTGACCCCTTTTCTGTTCAAAATCTTTCTAGCATGACTGGCTCTTCTAATCCAACAACAGGGCATTTCCACTTATCTTTATGCAGATGACATTCTACTTCTCTTTCATACCAATCCTTTCTGCCGTGATCTATCACTGATGAAAGCTTTTTCTCTCGGGTGGCCAGTAGGATAAGGGTAATCATCTTAAACTTAATCCTTCCAAAACTACCGAAACCTGGCTCTCGGGCCCACTAGTTCCTCCCACTGTCTCTCCAATTCTCAGTTGTACTTCCATCACCCTTATGCTTTCATTCCTTCACTTGAGCATTACAATGGACTCTGCACTTTCATTTCACTCAGATATTAGCTCACTCATACAAGGTTCATTTTTGCTTCTTCGTCATTATAGAAATGTTAGATCTTTCTTCTCCATTCCTGCTCTGGTCACTCTGGTTGTCTTCCTTGTTCTCTCTCACCTTGATTACAGTAATTCTGTTTTGGCTGTCTCCCTCATTATGAACTGAACTGACTCCAACTTATTAAACACACAGCAGCTAGATTGATAGTGTCATGCTGCCGCCCCAGAGGCCAAGGTTGGTATGGGCAGGTCAGATGGACATGAGAGTTTTTTTATATATTTTGAATTTGGTCCTTCTGTAAGAGGTCTTGGTAATGTTCCCAGGACCTACCGGGGGCCAAAGTTCAAGAGAACACACTAGCCAGAATGTAGGGAAAATAAGGCTTTATTTCCCTTTAAGCACAATGGTTCAAGTTATGGGAGACTACTTCAACAAACTGAAAGAAACCTTGCTTCAGGCAACAAAAAGAAAATATATTCACACTTGCTTTGTTTAACTGTTGCTTCACAGTACTTGGCATAAACAAACTTTACAGGCATTCGCTACTGTTCACTGTTTTATGTTTCATGCACAGACCTTAGGCTACCTGCCTGACAGTAGCTACAGTCCATCGGGGTTTCAGGTGGGTCTTCGTTGAATTCCACCTGCATGGGCTGAGTATCAGACAGCTGTGAATCAGTGTCAGTAAACTCTTGAGGAGCGTACTGAGGTTTCTCATATAACCATTTACTAGCTTCCAATGTTCAGCATTCAAGTCAGGGCCGCGCCCATGTGAGTGTTTGTTATGGCAGTTACTTCCCCTTGCAGGCTGCCTTATGTTATACAGTCTTTTTACCAAGGGCTTGTGCCCTGTTTCACCAACAGTTTGATAGGGAGGATATACTCCAGTATCTTGTGTTTCCTGTCTTCTTAACTTATATTGCTTATCAGAATAAAAAGGTATTTTACCTTGTTTAGTTGAGTCCCATGGCCTGGTCCTGCTGTAGTTCAGCGTGTCTTGAGCAGTAGGCTTTTCACACTCCAGCTGGCCTTCATGCAGAGTCACCACTCTCTCACATTCACACCTTTTACCATTTGAATAAGGAATATTACCATTTGCAGCAAAGACTTCATCCGGGCTCAGATAATGCTTACTGTGTCTTGCATTTACTGCTGCCGGTTCTTCACACCAAACTCTGGGGTTTATTTCTCCCCTTGTGCCTTTCTTTCCAGTACCTCTTAACCAAGGACTCCTGGAACTCTGTGGCCTCGGATTCACTATGCCCTCCTGCCAGGAACTCCTTCCTCTCTGGTGCTCTGGACACTCCTTATGGAGCTCTCCTTCTTGGTTCCTTTCCAGAAGCTCTCTGTGGTGTGACTCTCCGTGGTCTGCTTTTCCTTGATAAGCCTCTTCTTGGTATGCCTCCTTTTGGTAGGCCTTCCTTGGTATGCCTCCCCTTGGTCTCTCTCTCCCTGGTCTCTCTCTCCCTGGTCTCCCTTGGCTGTTAGGTTGCATTACCTCATCAGCTCTGAGGTGCAGTTCTCCGGGCCTTGGAAGGTCACTCCTGCTCCCTCTATTGGGCTCCTCATAATATTGCAGCTGATGATAAAATCTTTTTTCAGGATTTAAAACCCTTTTTTCTTCATGAATAGGCTCTGCGGTACCACAATAGTCCATGCATCCTGTTTTGATCATGTAACTCCCCTTCTGCAGCGATTACATTAAGAACATAAGAACATAAGACATGCCATACTGGGTCAGACCGAGGTCCATCAAGCCCAGTATCCTGTTTCCAACAGTGGCCAATCTAGGTCATACGTACCTAGCAGTTTCCCCAAAAGACACAAGTTCCACAATGCTTGTACTGGGTCAAGCATTGATATCCTGGGTCCCTTTTTAATAGTGGTTTATGGACCTTTCCTCCAGGAACTTGTCCAAACCTTTTTTAAACCCAGCTATACTATCAGCCCTTACCACATCCTCCGGTAACAGATTCCAGAGTTTGATTACACATTGAGTGAAAAAATATTTTCTCTTATTTGTCTTAAATAGTTTACCCTGTAGCTTCATTACATGTCCCCTAGTCTTTCTATATTCTGATAGCGTAAACAATTGATCCACGTTTATCTGTTCCACTCCATTCATTAATTTATAGACCTCTATCATATCTCCCCTCAGCCGTCTCTTTTCCAGGCTAAAGAGCCCTAACCTTTTTAGCCTCTCTTCATAGGAGTAGCCTTCCATCCCCTTCACCAATTTGGTGGCTCTTCTCTGTACTTTTTCTAATAACGCTATGTCCTTTTTAAGATACGGTGACCAGAATTGCACACAATATTCAAGGTGCGGTCGTACCATGGAGCGATACAGAGGCATTATAATATCCTTTGTTTTATTCTCCATCCCTTTCCTTATGATACCTAGCATTCTGTTTGCTTTCTTGGCCGCCGCTGCACACTGGGTGGAGGGTTGTAACATGTTATCCACGATGACTCCTAAATCTTTTTCCTGGGTGGTGGCTTCTAATGTGGAGCCTTGCATCGAGTAACTATAGTGTGGGTTGTTCTTTCCTAGGTGCATGACTTTGCACTTGTCCACATTAAATTTCATTTGCCATTTGGATGCCCAGTCTTCCAATTTATCCAGGTCCTCCTGCAGTTTTCCACTTTCCTCTTGGGTTTTAACAGCTTTAAACAGTTTTGTGTCATCTGCAAATTTGATAACCTCACTCGTTATTCCCTTTTCCAGGTCATTTATAAATATGTCAAAAAGCAGCGGACCCAGTACAGATCCCTGGGGTACTCCACTATTCACCTTTTTCCATTGGGAATATTGGCCATTTAGCCCTACTCTCTGCTTTCTATCTTTTAACCAGTTCCCGACCCACAATAGTACACTGCCTCCTATCCCATGACTTTTTAGCTTTGCCAAAAGTCTCTGATGGGGGACCTTGTCAAAAGCTTTCTGAAAATCCAGATACACTATATCAACCGACTCACCTTTGTCTACCTGTTTATGCACACCTTCAAAAAAACATATCAGATTAGTAAGACAAGATCTTCCTTGTCTAAAGCCATGTTGGCTGTCTCCCATTAGGCCATGACTATCTACATGCTGCGTAATTTTGTTCTTTATGATGGTTTCTACCATTTTCCCTGGTACTGACGTCAGGCTCACCGGTCTGTAATTTCCCGGGTCACCCCTGGAACCCTTTTTAAAAATTGGTGTTACGTTGGCGACCCTCCAATCTTCAGGTATTACAGATGATTTTAATGAAAGTTCACAGATTACCAATAGCAGGTCTGCAATCTCATATTTCAGTTCTTTCAACACTCTGGGATGTATACCATCCGGTCCAGGTGATTTGCTACTATTCAGTTTATCAAATAGTTGTAATATATCTTCCCGGTGTAGCGATATTTCTCTCAATTCCTCTGCAGTATCACCTTTAAATACCACTTCAGTCTTGGGTAACATCCCTACATCTTCCTCAGTAAAGACCGAAGCAAAGAATTCATTCAGTCTCTCCGCTATAGCCTTGTCTCCTCTTACTGCCCCTTTTACCCCTCTATCATCTAACGGTCCAATTGACTCTCTCACAGGCCTTTTGCTACGAATGTACTTGAAAAAGTCTTTATTTCGTGTTTTTGCTTCCGCAGCAAGTTTCTTTTCAAATTCCCGCTTTGCCTGCCTTATCAATGCTTTGCATTTAACTTGCCAGTGCTTGTGCTGTTTCCAGTTTTCATCATTTGGCTCTTTTTTCCATTTCCTGAAGGTTGCTTTTTTGGCAGCAACAGCCTCTCTGACCTCACCTTTAAACCATGCTGGCAGTTTTTTGGACTTTCTCCCACTCTTCTTAATGCGTGGAATACAGCTGGTCTGGGCTTCGAGGATAGTAGTTTTAAATAACGCCCAAGCTTGCTGTAAGTCTTTAACCTTTGGAACCGCTCCTTTTAGTTTTTTCCTAACTATATTCCTCATTCTATCATAGTCTCCCTTTTGAAAGTTAAAAGGTAGTACTGTGGATTTCTTTACTATTTGTTCTCCAATAATTAAATCAAACATGATCATATTATGGTCACTATTGCCAAGTGGTCCCAACACCCTTATTTCTTGCACCAGATCTGGCGTTCCACTAAGGACTAGGTCCAGTATGGCTTCCCCTCTGGTCGGTTCATGAACCAGCTGCTCCAAGAAGCAGTCATTTATTCCATCTAGAAACTTTCTCTCTTTAGTTTGTCCTGCCGTGACACTGACCCAGTCGATACCGGGGTAATTGAAATCACCCATTATTACTACTCTGTTGTGACTTTTGTTAGCTTCTGTGATTTCTTTGAGCATTTCATCATCCATTTGTTCATTCTGGCCAGGCGGTCGATAGTACACCCCCACTGCCATCACCTTCCCCTTCATAAGTGGAATTTCAATCCATAGAGATTCTACAGCAAATTTTGTTCCCTGCAAAACTTTAATCCTTTCTGACTCAATGCCCTCTCTAACATAGAGCGCAACCCCTCCACCAATTTGATCAGCTCTATCATTACGATATAGTTTGTATCCAGGTATCACAGTGTCCCACTGGTTATCCTCCTTCCACCATGTCTCTGAGAGTGCAATTATATCTAACCTCTCATTTAGTGCCATATATTCTAACTCTCCCATCTTATTGTTTAGACTTCTAGCATTGGCATACAAGCATTTTAGAGACTGTATTTTATTCATATTAATCTGGCTATTGGTAGGCATGGGTAATTTGGAATCTTTATTCTCTCCTTGGCTCCTTCAATACACAATTCAAAGATTCTTAGCTAGGTATATAAAACACTTTACACAAATATTCCATCCTACCTTTCCTCAGCCATCATACCTTTCCTCAGCTATCACACACCCCTCATCGCTCCCCCCGCTCACTCCATATGAACTGCCTCATCCTTCCCTCACCTTCACACTTGGAAGTCACACGTCATTCCGCTTTCTACTTCCATTTCTGTGGAAGAATCTCCTTCCCTCATTCTGATTAGAACCTGTTTATGTCAAATTCAAAACAATGCTCAAAACTCATCAGTTCTACATAGCCTTTAACCGTCCATCTGATCTTCTCTGACTCTTTTTACAGCTGATTTTGGATGTTCCTAGACTTCCGGACACTCTGGATGCCCCCCTTGTGTTTTTTCTGCTACCCCGCCTTGTGTTGTCATCTTGTCTTATATCTCTTTTCTATAATTTAATGGAGTTTTTTCTGGCTTTTAAATGGGTTTATTTTACTGTAAACCACTCTGCTGTCACAGGAAGGGTGGTATATCAAGTTTTAATAAAATGAATGAAATGAACTTTTGACAGGGCTGGTGGAAACCAAAACACTGACACAATTTAAGAATAATTGGGACAGACAGAGAAGGTAGTGGCAAGAACAGATGCTTTAAAATTTAGGGGTCGAGCATGCAGACCAAGGGGTATGTTTACTAAAAACCTGGTAATGTGCGGGCCGCGCTAGTGTGCGGGTGCCATATAAGGAGTGGGCGTTTCTGGCTGAAAAAAGCAAAACTGGGATTAATCATGCACTAATGTGCGCGGCGCCCATGTGAGCCCCGCACATTAGCGCTTGTGAAAGTTGCGCGGGAGGCATAAGTGGCACGCTGATGTGCAAGCAGAGGAGAAGAGCCATAGCACAATGGTTAAGACACTGACCAATGGAGCAGGGATCAGGGGTTCAATCCCCCACAGTGCCCAATGAAAAAGGCTGGCTGAGGCATTACCTATTAGGGGTAATATTGCTTTAGGAGGCATTTTAATATTGGGCGGCATAAGGCGGCGCGCTGATGTGCAAGCACAGGAACAGAACTGCAGCACAATGGTTAAGGCGTTAACCAGTGGTGCAGGGACCATGGGTTCAATCCCCCCACTGTGCCCACTGAATAAGGCTGGCTGAGGCAGTACCTATTATTATTGCTTTAGGAGGCATTTTATTTTTTTAAATTATCTCTACTAGCAAACGCACTCTCAAAGCGTGTTAACATAAGGCGCCCCATAAGGCACATTTTAAAGTGCACTGTCCACCAAGGCACCCTAGAATGTTGCTTATAGGGTGCTTTATAGGGTGCCGTATGAGTTACCGCAAGGTCACAGCACTGTTTTTGATGGCAGCACTGTGCAGTTTAAGGAATGAAAATCATAAGTAGGTGCACTAACATGCAAGGAGGAGCAGCAGTGGAGCACAATGGTTAAGACACTGATCAATGATGCAGGAGTCATGGGCTCAATCCCCCACTGTGCCTAATGAAGAAGGCTGGCTGAGGCATTAGCTGTTATAGGTAATATTGCTGTAGGGGGCATTTTATTTTTATTTTAATTAGTGCTGCCAGCAAACACACCCTCACAGTATTGTAACATAAGGCGCCTCATAGGGTACCCCAGAGGGCACATTTTAAAGTGCACTGTCCGCCATGGCACCCTACAATGTCCCCTATAGGGCACCCTATAAGTTGCTCCACAGGATAACGTATAGTGCACCTTATATGGACGGTAACCATAAGGTGACCTATAGGGCGCCCTATAAAGCGCCCTCTGAGGCACTTTATGGGTACAGTACGATGAGGGTGTTTTTGCTGGCAGCAATAATGTACATTAAAAATAGATAATGCTTTGAGCAGCCCTATCAAACAACCCCACTGCGGGTTTAGAACCCACAGCCTCTGGCTCCACAGGCAGTGAAGCAACCATTGTGCTACAGCACTATAGCTGCTAGCAAGCCACTGGCTGGCTGCAGAGAGAGTGCATGTCACCACACAGACAGTCTGCTGTGGTCACCAGGATAGGGTTAGCACACCCGTACCCATGATGCACTGCACATGCAAATCAGCTGTCCACAGATAAACACAAGATGGGGTATGCACCCCCACAGCACCTTGGCCTGGTAGGGGGAACTGACCATGTGTACCCCCACAGCACCTCGGCCTGGTAGGGGGTACTGACCGTGTTTTTTACTGGCACAGAGTAGCTACACACCGTCACATTGTGCGGGTACTGTGCTCACCCTGAGGGTGCGGTGAAGCAGCCAGCACTAGGTCCACAGCACCTTCCATAGCAGAAATAGGCCATGCTGGAGATCCAAAGCAGTGTTAATGTGTGAGGTAGGTAGTTTCTGCAGAAACACCTTGGATATATCTGTCTGTTGCAGTCAGGTGTAGCCCCATGGACTCCTAGGAGGGTTATATACCACTACCCTCCCCCTTCAGGGGGCTGAGGGTGGTGAACAGGGTCTCCCATCAACAGATGCACATTCTACCTCCCTGCAATGGTGGCAGTAGAGGGGACCATCAACCCCAGCCCTGCTGGGGAACAGACACCCTACAGGGCAGTCAATGCAGCTCTGTACCCATCCATAACACAATAGCAGACAGACATTAGGCCTGGATATGCTAAGCTGCACCCCACCACTATCTGATATTCTCCTGCAGAAAGCCTTCAGGCACTACACCCTGCAAGGCGCTCCATCAAGACACATACCAGCTGCAAACAGTCTGCTAGCTAGTTCATAGTGCATGTTCCTGGTGGAAATGCGTGCACCCAGAACTGGGATGTCAGCATACACAACAAGCAGATAAGTCAGTGACAGAGCTCCAAAAGGAAAACCATAAAAATCACATGAAAAAAATAATACATAGCACTATGGGGGTGCCTAGCCATGCTGTGGTCACTGCACAGTCAGGGTGAGAGTGATCTCCCAGCAGGACATGCTGAGGCCACCCTGTCTGTGTAGGTGGTGGCTGGGCACTAAAATGTCCCAGCCAGTGCCCTATGCCCTGTGCAGATGCATCCTGGCCAGGCCACCCTGTCCGGGCTATACCCATGGTACCTTGCTCCTCATTATGCACATTGGCAGGCCAATACTGGCAACAGTGCTGACAGTGTGGGCTGTGGAGGGTGTTTGCAGCCACCACACACTGGATAGACAGACAGACACCCCCACACCTATGCCAGCATTGTGCTACTATGGAGGAGTTTAGCAGCCCTGGCCACCACACCAGTCCTGGGCACAGTACAGGCATGGAGATGGTACGCAATACTGTTGGGGGTCACTCCCCAGGGTGGAGCTCAATCAGCAAACTGTGCTTAACGTAGGAATTGCTATCTGCCAGTAATCCTAGCAAACGTTTGATAGCTGTGTACCGTATACCCAGGTGTAGGGTGGCATTGCTAAGGTATGCAAGTGCTAGTATTGGGAGATGCACGCAGGGCCCAATGTCCTGCCTCTCCAGGAGGCATTGGCCAATGGGGCCTGTGGGTGTGGGTGTGTCTGCCCCTGTTGGCTGCTGCTTTAAGGCAGAGGTTCCGAACTCCAGTCCTGGTGTGCAAAACACTGTTCGGGTTTTCATGCTGTCCCTCATGAATATTGTGATGCAGTGGGTAATATAGAGCCTATGAAAGTTAATAAAAATGAGGAACTTACCTCAGATTTGTCTGTAGAGAGAAACTCTGTGCATGGAGAAACAGCTGAGCAGCAAGGGCTGTCAGCGCAAGAAAAGCCAAAAGCCATTAAAGGTAGTTTTCCCTGTAACAGTTCTGACGCAGGAAGAAACAGAAAAGCTCATCAGGAGCACCTGTGTCCTAACTCTCACGTAACGTGCAGGGCAGGGAAGCATATAAGTTCCTGGTTAGAACCAGGAAGTGAGGGGAGAAGGAGGAGTAGTGCTGGTAAGAAGGAAGATCCAGGAAGTGAATGCAGAAGCAGAGTTCGAGAGAAAAGGGTTGGAGCAAGCAGTGCTGGGAAGGGCAATGCTCAAGGAAGCAGACCTGGAGAGAAACCAGGAGGGGCCAGCAGCTCAGGAGGACGGTATGAGCAACCAATGAGCACAGATCAGCCCAGAGGAAGTTTACCGGCTGAAGGGAACTTCAAGCGTGACTGCAAAGCAAGAAACAGCTGGGAAGGTGACCAGAAGTTTGTTAGCTCTGAGCCTGACTGGAAAGCCAGGGAGAGAGTCCTCTACAACCCAGGAGTAAAGCTAGAACCAAGGTAAAAAGATGGGAGCCTTGTTCTTTTAAAGAAAGGTTTAAAAGCTCTGAATGTTTTAAAGGGCGTGGCCCTGAGTACAACGTTATAGCTGAAAGATATCCAAAGCTTTCATTTGGTGAGGAAAACCAGCAAGGAGCCTTTCTCATACCAGGCAGATATAACCCTGGGCTTAAAGAACCCTTGGCAGGAAGGGATATTGGTGTATCACAAGAGGCTGTGCCAGAATTCAGCACATGTGAAGAATGTGACTCAGATAGTTTGGGGAGTGAAGCTGAAGGGATGATATGGGAAAATAATAGCCATACTTCAGACCCCATTCCAATGGACTGTACCATATGTTTTTCGGATGACCTCACTTCTTTGTGTTAACTTTTGAGGAGAATAACTTTGTGACAATAACAAAAGAAAAGAAGATATTTTCTGTTGCCATTTTTGTTCAATGCTGTGTTTTGTGTTGCATTCCTGAGAATGTCTGTTCGGGAAGGGGAATAAAACCCTAATTATTTACTTTACCACTTGACCAAAAGACTCTGTTTTAATACAAAGAGCAGAGCAAAACTTCAATAACCCTATTCAGCCGCCTAAATAGGGTTAAAAAGGGCTCTATCATACGAGCCCCATCACAATATGCATGAGATACATCTGTATACCATGGGGGTGGTGCATAGATATGCAGCACAGGCATCTTTATTAGAGGCAGCATGGAACCTGAATGGTGTTTGGCCCTCCAGGACTGCATTTGGGAGACTCTGCTCTAGGTAATGCCCCTGTTTATGGTGTCTGTGCTCGGTGGGGTAAAATATATGCGTATGTTCTCTGCAATAAAGGTTTGTCCTTACTATCACCGTTTAGTTGTGGGAAAAAAAATGTGGACTGGATTAAAAGTAGCCCCAGCTGGGCTTTGAACCTGTGACCTTTTGTTCTTGCACACACACTGTCTGTGTGCACTGCACCACCATGTTGCCACAGATATGCTACGTTCCCTGGGGAGTCCATGACTGTACATCCGACAGGTCCTGTTTGTTGCAGTGCACGGCACCCACCTGGACAGGGCTAGACCATGGTCTGCTGTGGGCACCAGCCGCTGCCACCTCCACCATCAGTACCGCTCCATCCTTAGATTGGAGACAGCATAAACCTTGATGGATTTGTGGCCCGCCAGGACTGCATTTGGGGGATTTTGCCATAGGTAATGCACATTTCTATGGTGTTTGTGCTGTGTAGGGTAAAATAGAGGTTTTTGACCCATGCTTATGTTCTCAGCAATAATGGTTCAGTCTTTACTACCATGTTTTCTTCATGGGTAAAATAAGGGGACTGGGTTGGCAGGAGTCCCAGCTGGGATTTGAACCTGTGACTTTCTGGTCCTAAAGGCACTGGCTGTGTCTGCTGCACCACCGTCTTAGCACAGAAGCTGTGCATTCCCTGGGGAGTCCATGGCTGTTTGTCAGACATGGCCTGTCTGTTGGAGTGCACTGCACCCACGTGAAGGGGGCTAGGCCACCGTCTGCTGTGGGCAGCAGCCACTGCCCCCTCCACCAACGGTACCCCTCCGCCACCATGCTGACATGGCCTTATATTGGTGACAGCATCACAGCTGAATGATATGTGGCCCTCCAGGACTGCATTGAGGGGACTGTGGTCTAGGTAATGTGCATGTTTCTGGTGTCTGTGCTCTGTAGGGTAAAATAGAGGTGTTTGGACCATGCTTATGTTATCTGCAAAAAAGGGTGGTCTTTACTATCATGGTTTAGTGGTGGGTAAAATATGGGGATTGGGTTTGCAGGAGCCCCAGCTGGGACTTGAACTGGTGATCTTTGGCTCCTGAATACACTGTCTGTGTTCACTGCACCACACTGTGGCCACAGAGATAGTGCAGTCCCTGGAGAAAGGAAACCTGGCCAAAGGAGTCAGAAACCCTGCTCTGCACAATTTCACTGTGGGATCATTCACCTTGTATGGGGACGGAGCGTAGACCCTTCTAAAATTCATATTTCTTTTTTGGGGCTTTCTTGTGAGTGATTTTTGATGTTTTCCATTACTATCACTGTTGCCCAGCTGGATTATAATTTTTTAGAATTTTGTTGTGGTCATTTTCAATTTTTATTTGCTATTTTGTTCTGTGCACATGTATCACACTGCTCACGTTTTGTAGGTTTCCCTGGTCTTGCTGTACATTGCTGGCAGAAATGGTTTCTCTTCCCTTTAAATCGGCTCTACCGCGAGGTTTTCACTCGCGGTATTTTTTTACTCGAATTTCAGCCCCGCTCCTGTGCGGGGAGCCTCTCCCCTCCCACTCTCCACCCGTTGACCCCGTCTCTCCGCCCCTGGGGAGCCTTCCTCCGCCCTCCGGGAACCTTTCCACGCCTCTATCGCTCATTTGCGCGACGCGCACATGAGCGAGCCCATTAGTGCGGCGCGCACATGTGCGGGGCACAAAAACGCATCATTAGCGTGCGCTAAGGTACCTTAGTGCACGCTCAAGTGCGCCCCGCACAGTAGCGCGGTTTAGTAAACATACCCCCAAGTGTTGGTTTAGGTAGGGAACTATGTATTAGTCATCTACATAGCTTAGCAGATGAAAAACGTATAGGGGAGAAACAACAAAACGGAGAAGCCTTTATCGCCTTCCATTGTACTAAGAATAAGATAGGATGAAGAACAGAGCTAGGGAAAAACGCAGTCAAGCGTGTATGGTTGGCCGTTGGGATGTATCCTTAGAGCAGTGTAGATGGGGATAAATGAGCAGCGTGGGCTACGTGGTCTTTATCTGCTGACATGCACTATGCTCCTAAGTTGAGTTGGTTGTCACGTGCCAACTCTTTTCTTTTTCTTCTTTGACCTTACAGAAGTGCTCTGGGATGAGCGCCTGGTGCCTTTCTAAATAATTTTTATGTTGTCATTTCACTGATCTGTACTCTTGGGCAGACAGCCATAAATGATAGAGTAAATCCAGAGAATTTATGTGTCTAACCTTCAAAACATAAGAACAATAATACGAGTCTTAAATGTCCATTGAGGACTGTAAATCAGAAGTAACAAAAGGAAAACACAGTGTCTGCTCCAAAATGAAATTGCATCTGATACTCAATTAACATTCTGTATATACTGTACTGTGCTGCATTCCTGCCTACTACAGTAAACTGTAGCCAATCATGTGACATCATGTGATTGCATTCAGTTAGCAGAAAGGGGGGGGGGGGGGTTCCTTTAAGCGACTCCCAGCCTTTCTGCAGATCAAATATAAGCAGGGCCGATACTACCCAGTAAGTGGGGTAAGCATGACAGTGGGGTGCCATCGCTAACTGCCCCAACTCTCAAGCAGCAAGACAAGTGTGGCCGGAGAAGAGCCTGCATGTGGGACCAGCATGTCCCGTGGGCAGAAGGCTGTGCTGACACACTACATCTGTGGGCAGGCTCGGCCCTCTCTCGGCTGCGAGGGGGAGGAAGTAGGCGGGAAGGGGCATTGGGAGGTTGAGGAGATATACTGGACACTGGGAGACAGATGGGAGATGCTAAATGCATGGGGGGGATATGGAGGCAGAGGGGACAAAGTAGAGGTGGGGGGGCAGAGAGATAAAGGGAGATAGTAGACATGGGAAGGGGGCATAGGGATAAGCAAGAAGGGGATACAGGAAATTCTTCCGTTTAAGCTCCTGACACTCAGTGCGCTGGCGGGCTCAACTTTAACAGAGCCACAGGAAAGAAGGAAAATGCTGTTCTTTCTCATGACTTTGCAGAGGTGCACCAGGCCTCGGGCATAACCAGCTCCCTCTGAAGCTGGTCAGACAGCCATTGGGCTCTTCTGGAGGGCAGGCTGATCAGAGAGGGTTAGGACTGGTAATGAGCTGATGGGGAGGGGGGGGGGGCTAGGTCTGGAAATGGGCTGATGGGGGGGTTAGGACTGGTAATGGACTGATGTGAGGCTAGCACTGGAAATGGGCTGATGGGCGGTGGATAGGACTGGAAATAGTTTAGAACTGGAATAGGCTGATGGGGTGTGCTAGGACTGAAAATAGACTGCGACTGGAAATGGGCTAATGGGGAGAGGTGAGGAGAGAGCTGCTGGCCTTGGAAGAAAACTGGGGGCTAGAACTGGAAATTGGCTGATGAGTAGGAGAGGAGGAGAGAGCTACTGGCTCTGGAAGAAAACTGGGGGCTATGGCTACAAATGGGCTGATGGGAGGAGGGGAGGAGAGAGCTGCTGGCCTTGGAAGAAGACTGGGGGCTAGGACTGCAAATGGGCTGATGTGGGGGGATGGGAGAATGGGACTGGAAGGGAGCAGATGCTGAGAGGGGCTGGAGCTAGAAGTGAGCTGATGTTGGGGGAAGACTAGAAGGGGATAGGGCTGGTGAAAGAAAAAAAGAAGCTGGGGGAGTGAGGATGGAGAGAGGAAAAGATATTTTGTGTGGGAGGGAAGAAAAATTTACAATTGGCCGGGTATTGGGAGAGTAAGTGGGAATTGAGGATGGAGGGGTAAAATCTGAGTGGATGAAAAAGGAATAAAGAAGAAATGGAAGAAAGAGTAAAAGGAGAAAGATCAGTATTTTAGAGCAGATGTAGAGAGAGAATGGAAAAACTAGAAGAGAGAAGAAAGGATAAATGGACAGCAGACAATGGAGAGTTAGCAGAAGACACGAAGAAAACAGAAGAAAGCAACTGAGGCAGTTGCGACAGAAAACAACAAAAGGTAAAATACTTTGGGGGCGGAACCTGATGTCCAGCGGGATGGTCGCATAACGCTGAGGCTCCCGAGAGGCCTACTCAGAATCCTGAATTAACACCTCACTAACTTAGAACTTCTACTCTGATCTTGCCGGGGCACATTGGTGAGATGGCGGGGACCAAACCAACGCGCCTGGAATTTGGATCTCCAGCGGCTTCTCACGGCAAACGTTCCAAAACTGAACCTCCGTCCCCGCAGAAGGGGCCGGCCTTGTGCGAGGGCCCCGAAATGCAGCAGGAAATCCTCGTAGAGATTAGAGGGGTCAAAAACCTTGTGCAGGCAAACGGTGAAGCACTCCGAGCGCTGCGGGAAGATTTTGGTGTGCTGCAAAGCAAGCTAGAAGGGCTTTCTTCGTGTCAGGACAAAATGGAGAGCATATTGGACTCCCATGCGGCCCGGTTGTCCAAACTCGACAAAGTTGAACGACAGGTGCGGGCCTTGCAGAAAGAGGTGGAAGATGGCAATAATAGAGCGCGCCGCAACAACATACGACTCGTGGGCATACCGGAGGGAGCGGAATCGGGAGACATGAAAGAGTTTTTATGCAAAATCCTCCCTTCCCTGCTCCAAATCACCTTTACTAAAGATTTGGAGATTGATCGCGCTCATCGTGTACCCACAAGCATAACGCTCAACAGGAAGACCCCGCGGCCTATCATTTTTCGACTATTGAGATATCAACACGTGGAGCAAATTCTAAGTGCCTCTCGGGCAAAGGGCCATATGGAGTTTGAGAGCCACAAGATCTCCTTCTATCCCGACTTGGCTAAACCCACGGTCGACCGCCGAAAGCGCTTTCTGGAATTCCGGCCGAGGCTTCAACAACTACAAGCACGCTATGGCCTGATGTACCCGGCCAAGCTCCGAGTCACGCTTCACAATCAGACAAGAACATTTGAGGACCCTGATCTACTAGCGGAGTTTTTGGATTCCAAAGAAGCCGACTTGATGCGCTGACTTCCAGAATATTCCTGCAAGTCTCCTCATATCCGCTGTACCTGCCATATTGGATCTGCCGCAGCCTAGCAAAGAGTCTGGCGTGGGCAGTCTGTGGCCTTACTCTTGATGGTATCTGTGACCCGACTCCATCTACCCACAGTAGCCTCGATGAGTATCAGAGACAGTGTTATTATGGACTCTGGTGTTTCTTCTCTTTTTTTTTACATGTCTTTCTATTTCCTCTCTAGGGCCTCCTCCCGCAGACATATGGTCGCCATATTCTTTGGGGGTTTTGCTTCTTCTCTAAGATACGTTGGTACATACTTTTCAATATGGGGTGTATTAGCCAGAATACTTGTTGATTATGACATTGCTGTACAGATTCTGCTTATGTTATATGTTATCAAGCGCCCTTACCTAAAATGTCTATTACCGATTGATGGCACCATGTAAGATTTTCTCATTGAACGTAAAAGGAATCAATAATCCGATAAAACGGAAGAAAATCCTAAGCTACCTCAGTCAGGAAGCAGCGGATCTGATTTTTCTCCAAGAAACGCATTTAAATTCGAAGGAAACTCTTAAACTCAATATTAAACCTTACATGGTGGCCGCCTATTCCCCAGCCGTTTCTAAGAAATGTGGGGTTGCCATACTGGTTAGGAAATCTTTGCATGCTACTGTTATTGCGACTAGCTCAGATACAGAAGGTAGATGGTCTAGAGTTCACCTCAAGATAGGTAGCCTTGAAGTTACATGTATATGCCTTTACGCTCCTAATGTTGATGACCCTGCCTTTTTTGCTACCATTGCTCAGGTTGCGCAGGCTTCTGCTAATACTTCATTGATCATTGGGGGGGATTTCAATCTAGTCCTTGATCCCCTGATTGACAAACAGCCGCCTAGGACGAGTGGTCCCCCCAAGAGTCACGCCACGCTTACCTCCCTGATTAAGGTTCTTGCTTTAGTTGATCTATGGAGGTTACTACACCCCAATGAGCTTGACTTCACCTTCTTCTCCTCCCCTCATAAATCTCAGTCTCGCATAGACTTCTTTCTAATCTCAAAACTGTTAGTTCCTCAGGTGGACACTGCGAAGATTCACTCCCAACATATTTCAGATCATGCTGCCATTTCCTTTCAATTACACACTACTGCACCCCAGGGAAACTCGGGAGCCTGGTTCTTTGATAGAGCCCTGTTAACTCAGCCAGAATTCCAGTCAGAAATTCGAGCAGCCATACAGGATTACTTCCATTTTAATCTACCCCAAGATACTGCGAATTGGGCTTGGTGGGAGGGCTTCAAAGCGGCCATTCGGGCAACGATCACTAGCTATCAAATCCGCCTGCGGAAACAACGTAAACAGCAGCTGCTCATACTAGACCAACAAATAAAGGCAGGCGAACGAGTTCTAACTTCACGCACTGACCCATGTGTATTAATTCGATTACAGCGTCTCCGTTTTCAATATAATTCAATCCTCTCAACTGCAGCTTCTAAGAGTATTGAGCTTCAGCGAGGGACATATTATCGTGAAAATAACCGAGCCGGTCGACTCTTAGCCAATGCCTTGAAAGGTCAAAAAGAAGCCAAACGCGTTGCGGCCCTTCGAGCTCCACAGGGAGGGGGCATAGTGACCACAGACTCCGACATTGTAGAGCTCTTTCGGGATTTCTATACCCGCCTATATCAATCTGAATGTGAGTTCTCGTCAGAGACATTCGAGCGATTGCTTTCTGGCATTCAGCGGCCGACCCTCTCTGAAGATGATAGGGATGCGATGGATGAACCCTTCTCTACTTCAGAGATCCAATCTGCCCTAAAACGAACAGCCTCGGGCCGTGCCGCAGGGCCCGATGGTCTCCCGACCGAATTCTACAGAACGTTCAGTGCAGATTTAGTTCCCTATTTAAAACTCTATTTTACTGCCCTTGCGGTAGATACATCCTCTTTGGGATCCTTTTCTGCAGCTAATGTGGTTGTATTTGAGAAAGAAGGCAGAGACCCGCTACTGACCGCCAACTACCGTCCAATCTCCCTACTTAATGCCGACTATAAGATCTTCGCAACGATCTTGGCCACCCGGCTATCTGACATGATGGCTACCCTAATTCACCCCGACCAATGCGGTTTTATACCCGGCAGATCAACTGCTGACAATGCTCGGACCTTGTGCCATGTGCTATCTAGTGCTGCCAATCTCGACCATCCATGGGTGGGTCTTTCCCTGGATGCCGAAAAAGCATTTGATCGTCTAGAATGGCCCTTCTTATTTGCAGTTCTCCGATGGTATGGCTTTGGAGAGGGCTTCCTCCGATATCTCCAAGTCATGTATACTCAACCCGTCGCCAGTATTTGTGTAAACGCCATCAAATCTCAGCCATTTAACCTCCAAAGAGGCACGCGTCAAGGTTGCCCCCTATCACCAATGCTTTTTGATCTCGCTCTTGAACCCCTAGCCCTCCTTATTAGACAGTCTGCACGTATTCGAGGTGTCCCCTTTAGTCATAGGGAGATTAAACTCTCTGCATATGCAGATGACCTTATGCTCTTCGTATCCCTCGATTCGGTTCCAGCTGTCTTGGATCTGATTGACGGATACTCACAATTATCGGGCTATAAAATTAACTGGACCAAATCTGTAGCATACCCACTGAACCGCTGGGTACATGAGGCTGACATGCAGGCCTTTCCCTTCCTTTGGCAATCCCGCATGGTGAAGTATCTCGGGGTCCATTACTGTTCTCCTTTAGAAGACACTATCAGTTTTAATGCCAAAGAGGTAGTCTCCAAAGTCCGTGAACTCACAAATCGTTGGTCTCCCTTATCTCTCACATGGTGGGGCCGCTTAGAAACTGTGAAAATGATGATAGTCCCCAAAGTGAACTACATTTTAGAAATGCTGCCATGCTTACTTCCGTTACATACTTATAAAGATATTGAGGGCCTTCTCGTCCGTTATCTCTGGCAGGGCAAGCCACCAAGGATAGCTAAACATAAACTGCAGTCTGCAAAGGAACGAGGGGGTACCAGATTTCCTGATTTTCTTAGATATCATCAAGCCTTTCTACTTAAGCAGGGTGCTCGATGGCTAGATGCCTCAACAGACAGCAGACCAGTTTGGCTTGACATAGAAGAGGAGCTTAGTAGCCCAATTCCGTTGACCCATCTCCCCGGTATGTCCTATCAAGTAGACACCCGCCATCCACCAATGATTGTCGATACTCTTGCGGCCTTTAACACTCTCATTCTATCACTGGGCCCGAATGTATGTCCTCAGGACGGACTCCCGCTATGGAATAACCCCAGAATTCAAGTCCTAAATAGAACAATAGCCTGGAAACCCTGGTACTCCAGGGGGATCTGGACACCCCAACAGCTTTTCTCTGCAGCTCGTTGGAAAACCTTTTCTGATTTACAAAAGGAATTTGCGTTACCAGCGAAACACTACTTTCAATTGATGCAGCTTCAACACTGCCTCAAAAGTGCTCGAATCATGCCGCCCTCTGCCCCTACTGAGGATGGGCTATTAGAGATAGTTCACTCCATTAGTAGTACACATGGGGTAGCCTCTAACTTTTATAAAATAATATGTCAGGGTACAGACACGGACACTTTTAGAGCCCAACAAGCCTGGGAGCGCGAACTGCAAACCACTTTAACCCCTGTGCAATGGAGCGTTTTCTGGAGTAAAGTAGTGCGGGTTTCCCGTTCTGCCTCTGTTACCCAAACTCTCTTCTTCTTTGCACACAGATGCTTTTATACCCCAGAAAAAATAGCCAAATGGAACCCAAATGCTAGGGACCTGTGTTGGTCTTGCCATACTGCTGTGGGAACCTTCGCTCATGTTATTTATGAATGTCCTCAACTGCAGGTCTATTGGGGGCGGGTCTGGGGTCGTATTCAATTTATCTTACACTTTCATGAACCTCTCTCTTGGAAGGTCGTGGGACTCCGCTCTGTGGCGGAGGTCCCCTCTCTTCCTAAGAAGGGTCGCTTTCTCCTTGATTTCATGCTGGGTATAGCCATATGCTTAATCACGAGGAATTGGAAGGATAGCTCTCGACTTACTGTCAATGAATGGTGGAACCTCGTCTGCTTATATAGTAAATATGAGCAGATACCTCGGAGAGCTATTCCCCATGTCCAAACTCACTCTCGCTTGTCTAAATGGCAGATGCTTAATGATTATGTACAATCTGCTCATTGCTCCAACATGCCTGTATAATGCGCACTCATCATGTTTTAGATCACCGTTAGGTTTTGTAACACAATAATGTAAGTACACGCCCGCTTCGGGAATGTTTAGTTTTCTAGAAAAGAAGCAGGGGGGAGGGGGGTGGTAGGGGTTTACTTTGGTGTATGTATTACACGTTATGTATCTGTCTTTTAGCTGTATGTCTTCCTTTTCCTTTGTTGTTATAAAACGAAAATAAAGAATTAAAAAAAAAAAAAAAAAGGTAAAATACTTTTTTATTAAATTTATTAACTGGAATATATCAGCTCTGGGAAATGTGCATCACTAACATTTTTGTGTTTGGTTTATAGAAGAGAAAATTAATTTATAATTTTATTTCTCCAGTGTTGTACATTCCAAGTTTGGATTTTGGGGTCACCAGTTTAATTATTGTCTTCATATTTCTAAATTGTGATCCTTTGTTCTGTGTTTGATGACGGTCTATGTGTAACTAAGCTGCAATATTCTGTTCATGTAGTTTCTATGTGACACAGTCCCACTTGTTCTCTTTCCCCCAGTGAGATGTATTGGTATTCTCTGAGATGTATTGGTTTAATATTTGCAGTATTGCCTTTTGATAGATAGGGTTTGGTGCTTTGTGAGTCCTGGTAGTGCTGTTATGATACGGCGGGTTTGCTATGGGTTCTAAATGGACAGGGTTTATAATAATTCCTAATGGGCCTGGCAGTTGGCATTGGACTCTAGTAGTATTTCTTTATCCTCACTGTGGGGCTGCACCGAGACGTTCATCCCCACAACCCACATTTTGGAATGGGGCCCATAGCAAATTAAAGCATAAATATATGAAATAAAACAATATAAAAACATCAATATTGTACTAAAAGCAGAAAGCAACTAATCATGTACTTGCATGTACTTGGATCTCACATTAGCAATCAGAGTGATAATGAGGAAGTACCATAAAAAAGTAATACATTAGACAATGAATCACCTTATATAAAATAAAATAAATACAGTTAGCTAAAAAGACAATAAAATAATTACATAGAAACATGATGACAGAAAAAGACCACATGGCCTATCTAGTCTGTCCTTCCGTATCAACCACTACAATATTCCCCTTTTTTCCTTTAGAGATCCTCTCTGTTTGTCCCATGCTTCTTTGAATTCAGATACTGTCCTCATCTCTACCACCTCCACTGGGAGAATATACCACGGATCCACTACTCTTTCCGTAAAGAAATATTTCCTCATATGACTCCTGAATCTGTCCCTTTCACCCTCATCCCATGTCCCCTCATAGCAGAACTTGCTTTCAATCAAAAGAAGCTCTCCTCCTGTGCATTTATGCCACAGAGGTATTTAAACGTCTCAATCATATCACCTCTATCCCGTCTTTCCTCTAAGGTGTACATATTAAGATCCTTAAGTCTGTCCTCATATGCTTTATAATGAAGACCACTAACCATTTTAGTAGCCACCCTCTGTACTGACTCCAGCCTGTTTATATCCTTTTGAAGGTGCGGTCTCCAGAATTGCACACAATTCTCCAAATAAGGTTGCACCAAAGACTTGTACCGAAGCACTATCACCTCCTTTTTTCTGCTGGCCATTCCTCTCTCTATGCACCCAAGCATCCTTCTAGCTTTTGCCGTCGCCTTTTCTACCTGTTTAGCTACTTTAAGATCATCAGACACAATCACGCCTAGGTCCTGCTCTTCTCTAGTGGACAAAAGTACTTCACCCCCTATACTATATTGCTCCCTTGGATTGCTGCAGCCCAAATGCATGACCATGCATTTTTTAGCATTAAATCTCAGCTGCAAAATTCTAGACCATAAAAGTATGACTAACTGAGCTATAAAACTGTATTATAAATAAAAAAATACAGAATACATATATTTTTTAAAGTGGAAATGAACATGCAGAAATGATAAAATAAGTAAATAATTAAAATAAAAATAAGTAAAACAAAATGAGATATAAATTAAGCTCACTCATACATACAGAAAAGGGGGCATAAAAAACGCACAGGGGTATGTTTACTAAAGGGCGTTAAGGGAGCAAGTGTGCCCTTAATACTGAAAAAAAGCTGCATTAATGAGCGTTAAAGGCTCCTGTAGCATTAAGGGAACAGTAGGCAGAGAGTGGGCATTAACAGGGCAGAGAGTGGGCGTTGACAGTGGGTGCTCCCTTAACACCTATTGTGTTAGTGCCCGTTAATGCTAGGAACCCTAACATCAAGTAAAACCTCATGGAAAGGGGGTAGCTTGACGGGAGAGAGCCTATTTATTTATTTATTTAGCTGTATTTATATCCCGCTTTTCACCGGGTCAAAGCGGCGTCACACAAAAGGGGGGGGGGGAATTACGTGTAGGGGTGGGGCCATCACCGGGAGGCTACATTGATGATTTCAACATAAGATATGGGACAGACTTTGGACATGGACAGATTTTGGACATGGACAAATTTTTGGACATGGTTGCAATGTGCAATGTGATGCACAGACAGGGGAGCCCAAGTAGTGATAGCAGTGCTCCATTAGCAGCAACAGCATAGTGCCCAAGTTAGAAAGGGCACTATGTTGATGGTGCTAATGGGGCAAAAACGGGTGGCACGTGGGTCATGCAGAGGGGGGTAGTCTTTCTGCCTAGGTAGCATATCTGTGATATCTGTTATGATCCCACAGTAACAGTGGTGGTACACAAACATGCTGCTGCAAAAAAGATAATGCTCAACATGGAGCGGTCCAAGGCAGAGACTGGCTAATTCCAGCTGCAGAGGAAGAGGTTGGTAGTGCCAGCAGCTGCCCAGGGAAATACCACTGCTGCGGTGTCCGCCTCCTCCCTTGATATATCTGCGGTTGGAGGGGATGAGGTTATGCCGGCACCAGTTGTTTGGGAAGAGCAGTGTGGCCACCCATGTGTGTCTATATTCCCCATCCAGAAATGGCACTCTAGGTGCATGACTAAGCCGCATAGTGGATGGGTTGGGGCTGCACCCCACCCTCACTATCAGTATGCTGCCATGTCAGCATGGTGTGAGGGTGCTGGCGTTGGGTGTAGCGGCCACCACCAGTAGCATACAAAGCCATTGCAACATATAGACAACACCCGCCAAACACATTTTTTCAGGCAGGTATGGCACGGCATGCAGAGATCACAGCAGACATAGGAAGACCACTACTCATGCCTGCAGTCACTCTGTCAATGACCATAGCTTCACACCGGGACTGCTGAATCCATATGGCAGCTTTGTGGCACAACACACAATGCCAATGTATATATGGGCGGAGGGTCATATCTTGCATGTCCCTTTGGGTAAAGTTTATCCTACAGTGCAGGCACAGCACCAGCACATGCAACCTCCCATTAATGAGCCACGCAGACAGCCTCCACTATCCACAGCTGGAAAGAAAGGCAGGCTGATAGCACCAGCACACTGAACATCATGGTGCACTAATAGCGCCTGCACAAAGAGCACACGTTAACAATGTTTGAGCTGATATTGTGATCAAGGTGGCAGGCAGGAATTCCAATCATCCACACTTTTGCACAACACTGTGATGTGTGTGTGTGTGCGTGTGTCCCTCAAGAGTTTTGTGGCCTTTGGCACTGCACTGTACTTGGCATTGCCAAAGCTGTTCTTTGTGTTCATTTGCAAATGTGCATGATGAGGAGCAGGGGGCTGTGGGTATGGCCTGAAACAGAGCAGTTTGGCCAAGATGTGTCTGCCTCAAACATTGAGTAAATGGCTGTGACATCGTAGTGCCTGTCTGCCATGTGCATGGCTTGGGTGGTCAGAGCATTTCATGCTGCAAGGGCACTTTCAGTCTGACCGAGCTGTGACCATGGCATGGCTATGTATCAACATAGCGCAATATAGCGTGCAGTTCCAGTGATGTGGGTGCACTCATTGTCCTGGGAGTCCAATTACTGAGCCACATGCTGTTTGTCCTAAGCTAAGGTGTACATGGGTGCTCTGTGCACATGCATTGTGTGCTTACTAGCAGACTGGCCACAGCTGGTATGTGCATGGCTGAGACAGCCCTGTGATGGGCAGCAGGTGCAGTCTGGTTGCACTTGCTGTGGTAGATTAGTAGCTGTACATGGTTGGAACAGGAGCTGCTCTTGCTCTGTTCACTATAGTCATGGCAGGATGGTGGCAGCAGACCTCATCAGCCCTCACTGCATTTGGTGTCCATGGCACCAGCTGCTGCAACACTGGGCACTGACATGTGTTTTTCTAGGAGGGACCCTGTGCAACAGGAGCAGGACACAGGGCCCAGATTGACAGGTGCCTACAGCATTCTACTACTGTGCAGGAAACAAGGTGACTAGCATAACACACTGCAGACAGTACCTGCCGTACACTGACAGTGATGTGAATCTGCAGCACAGCCAACAGAAACTATCTCTAATAGTGTAAGCTCTGGGAACCAGGTGCTGGGCGCCTATCCTCACCCTCAAGGTGAGCACTGAAACTGCTCAGTAGCATGGATTGTAGCTGCTCTGTGCTTGTATCACACACTGTCAGTGCATCTTACTGAGCTGATGTGACGGATCAGTGCTTTCTCCATTTGGTGATCAGTGCAGTGCACCATGGGTACTGGAGGGGCTAAGCTATACTGGCACACACAGCAGACAGTTTAGACAGAGAACTGCAGTCTCTTGGAATCCAGTCATTGCTATGCAATGAGCTGTGCAGGTGTAGTCTACTGGTTAGTACAATGTCTCCATAAGAACATAACATAAGAAAAGACATACTGGGTCAGACCAAGGTCCATCAAGCCCAGTATCCTGTTTCCAACAGTGGCCAATCTAGGTCACAAGTACCTAGCAGTTGCCCAAAAGACACTGGTTCCACAATGCTTGTATTGGGGCAAGCAATGGATTTCCTTGGTCCCCTTTAATAATGGTTTATGGACCTTTCTTCCAGGAACTTGGTTCAAAACTTTTTTATGTTTAAATCTGTTTTATTATACAACAATACCAACAGTGCATACAATACATACAATGAGTCTGGTAACCGAACACTAACAGTACAAGTGCAACACCCTCAACCAAGCCTACTGTCCCACAGTGTCGTGCAGTAGAGCAAGGCGAGGAAAGATAGATCATAAAAGGACAACAAGGTGGTCAAACCCAGCAACACTAAGAGCTTTTACTACATCCTCCGGTAATGAATTCCAGAGTTTGATTACGCCTTGAGTCAAAAAATATTTTCTCTTATTGGTCTTAAATAGGTTACACTGTAGCTTCATTGCGTGTCCCCGAGTCTGTGGACAGGGATTTGATTTGCACTTGTTCTTTTTCTGACTGTGTGCTACTCAATTCATTTTCATGCCTGTAACAGTCTGGGCTCTGCGGTGACTGGCAGATGCACAACCTTATAGTTTATTATGCGTTCTGTCCACACTTTGTTTCAGAAAAAAGACAATTTGCCATCATGCCCTTCTGGAAGCATGGCTTTATTGGCTCTGCTGCAGCCATTGCAGGGGGTCAAACATATTCACCCTGCAGGTGTCTGGAAATTGTTTGGAGGAGTGGTGCAATGGTCATAGTACTGGCTTAGAATACCAGCTGCCAGGGTTTGAGACCCACCAGCACTCCTTTTTGTGACACTTTGGAAGGTTTTACTGTGCAACACCTTTCATGGATTTCCCACACCTCCTTCGGACCTTGGGCAGGTCACTCAACCTTCCATTGCCTTAGCTGACTGCAGGTTCTTACAGTCCCTGTTTTTTATCAGACATTATAACTTTTTCAGTACAAGATATCCCAATGTGACTGCACTGATGCAGCGGTATACTAACAGGTATTTTGGGCAACATGAGTCATGTATGACATCATGATTGTTACTGTACAACTTTGGCTCCATTACATCTCTGCATTACATGCAGACACATCCTACCCCTTGGATAGCCACCTGCAGGTATCAGATCATCTCCGCACTGCCCCTTTTGCACTGTTTGAGCGACTCCTGTCCAGTTGCTGTATGCACTTTTGTCTGGGTTCTTGTTTGCTGGTTGAGTGGCTGGGACAGCTCTGAGACCCACATGTCTGCTATCAGGCCTTACACATGGCACTGACACATGTTTTTCCCACACAGTACACATGCATTGGGGATGGCACCTCCAGGACATCGGTGCTGCCAGCCCATGCCACACTCTCCTCTGCTGCCTTCCTTCCTTCAGCCCCTCCATCAGCCTCTGGCAGCTATGTGCAGTCAGGTCTACTCGTGTAAGCTGCTACACCATGGCACACACAGGTACTCTTTTCCGCATTTGGATGCTTCACTCACATTTCTCCTGTGCCTGATTTGCACATCGCCACTCCTGATCCTCCTCCTTTCGCTGCAGACATCCTGCCATGTCTGACTCACCTGGGGACACGTCTTCCCCATCCTATGCCACACATGGATATTGCACTGTTTTACATTAGCACCCCTAGTGTATCAGTACAGCTGCCTCGCACATGCTCATCCAAATTACTGGCTGCCACATAGGGTGTCCATGGATCTGGCAGGTCCATCAGCTCCAACCTGCCCTTCCATCCATCACCTTTTCATTGACTTATCTTGGTGCTCCCTTATCCAGCGTTAGGGTGACAGCCATTTTCGGATGTTAAGGTGCATGCTTAACACCTTAACGCCCGATGTCCTGTTAACACATGATAACTGGCCAATAGTGCCTTTACCGCCAGAATGCCTCCTACCCACCCAGAGCCTTTTTCGTATGCAAAACCCCTTATCACTGCTGTTAATTCCTGCTTCTTTAATGCCCTTTAGTAAACATACCCCACAGTGTGTAGAGGACAATCATGTAGGAAGATAACACACTCTATAAAGAGAATACAGTGAGATGAGAATGAATCCCTAAGACTACAAAATCAATTCAGAAGGGAAGTAGGAGCTATGAAGCCCTCATGAGGATTTTCAGATGCTAATCATGCTGTAGCCAAGGGAATACATATTTAATTCAGCTATCGACATGGAAGGAAAGTATTTTTGAAAAGAGCAAAAGCCTACGGGGGAAGGGGGAGAGAAAGCATAAGATTTGAAACCACCAGTGGGGTTTCTTATGTGAAAGGTTAATAATGTATATCTATAGGCCAAAAAGTATTTGATGTAGACACCAGACATATGAAAAACATATCATATTGCACAAGTAAATTGTAGTGCCGCAAGCGTATGAAATTAGATGCCCAGCAACATCAGCACTGAAGGAACAGCATAGAAAGTGGCAGGTGTTCAGAGCCTACACTTTTAAGTAAATTTTGGTGCCGCATGTGTTCAGAGTCTACACTTTTAAGTCAATTTTGGTGCCACAGGCAAAGGGGAGCCATGGAAATCAGATCAACAAAGGTAAAGTGACAGGCAAGGAAAACCAAGATAGCAGTGGTGTGTAGGCTGCCCTAAGATGACTTTCCTACATGGTCCAAGAGGAAAGGTAAACTAGGGAAGAAACCCTCCACTTCCCAACAATCTATCTCAGTTCCACAATGGAGAAATGTTTGATTCATCCCGGGGATCAACAGGTATCCGGATCAAGTCCAGCTGTGTTCATGCTAGTGTCGGTGACTCGGTGTCACCATCGGGGCATGAAATGTCCTTCTCTCCTGAAGTATGGAGACCTCTGTTGCAGTCACCACCATTGGTCTCACCCACAGAAAGAGTGTGTGCCTCCCCCGCCCATGCAGAGATTCAGGAGGAGTGAGTGCAGGAGGGCACAATGCTGAGATGGTGAGACCTGGAAAACACAGCCTCCAGAGCAGGTGATGGGAGCTGTGGCAGGTGACTTGAACTCCTCAGGAACCATTAGCATGGATTCTTCTTTTTCTTCGGTTCCTTTTACCTTGCAATGACCAGCACATTTTTCTTTGGAATCAGTCTGGGAAGCCATTTCTCAGGCTGCGCTTTGCAACCTCAAATCCAAAACATTTCCTTGAAAGCCCAGGAGAATGCTAACCGGCTTGATGTGGTTCAACAGGATATTTCCTCGATGCGTGTTTTTTTATTGAGAGCTTGGAGACCAGAAACATTTCTCAGCAAGGAACTGCTACAGCTTTAATGAAAGATAATTTGATTTTGAAAAATAACATTATAACATGAATAAAGGGTTGAAAATCTCCCAGGAAGTTATACCCACCTCTTGCAGAGCTGTATTTAATTCCTGTGACTAATAGATGCTCTCTTGAGTCTCTTGAAGAAGCTGCTCCGGCTTCCCTGGAGTCTAGCTGTTCGAATGTGACAGATTTCTTGGAAGGAACTGATACAGGAGTTACTGAATTTGGCATTTTGTTGGTTTCTTTTGCTTTATCTGTAGACCGAGATTGATTTTTGAGAATATATTTTTAAAACCAGATGCATCCCTTCATGGGCAAAGTTATTCAGATCTTCCCAGATTTTTCCGGTGATACACAAAAGAAGAGGAAGGAGTTTTTGCTTAATAGACCTGCAGTTTTACATTTGGGTGCACCGTTCTTTTTCAAATTTCTGTGTAAATGTGTTGTTAAATGTCAATCTGTTACTTATTTTGTTTATTTAAAAACATTTATATACTGCCGTTTGCTAAAGCATTCACAGCAATTTACAATAAAATAACAATACAACCCCATCGATCCCACCCCGCAGGATCCCTACCCCCTTAAGAAGAGAGGTGCTTAACATTCTGATCCTGAAATCAGCTGCCAACCCCCCCCCCCCCCCAAGAAAAACAAGAAACAAGAAAGCAAGAAACCGCTGCCCATCCTCATGGATACAGGAAGGTTTTTAACACCTTCCGAAATATCATCAGGTTTGTCTCCAAGCTGAGTGCCAAAGGCGAGGTATTCCACAGAGCTGGCACGACCACCGTACAAAGTCTTGCCCACCAGCACTGCAAACGGACCTGGCACCAACCTATGTGTTCTTTGAGCCAGTTATTTGCTTCTGTGAAGTCTCATACTGTTGTCTCTCCTGTTCTAACTCCATAAAAATGGATAATGCAACCTGATTTGCTATACTTTCCAAGATTGTTTTTGACTTTATTTCCTTTTCTATTTATTTTCTTGGTTTCACCAATATTGAGGGTTGGAGTGATGGTATTCTTTATTTCCTTGTATTTTGTTTCATTTTCCTGATTGTAATATTGTGAGCATCCATCTTTTCTGTACAAGAGTTATTACTTGGATGTGTTTTTTTGAAATTCATTAAAAAAAGAGAGATGACAGGCAAAATAACTCCAATGTGGAGTTATTGCACATAAAGGGAAATGGGTTCGTATACAACTGGATGTGAGATATTATAATTGAAGACCCATGTTCTCTGTAATTGTTCTATTATTGAGTTATACTGTACACTACTTTGATTCTAAAGATAAAATGGTATAAAAACACTTTAAATAAAATATATAAAATATTAAAATGAAAGAGATGTTACCATATAAAACCAAAGATAAAAGTAAAAAAACCCCAGGAGAATAAAAATTTGGTAAGGAACAATTCACCAATTAAAAACGAGAATCTATAGCGCAAACAATAAAAACAGACCAAGTCAAAAGCACATATGAGAGCACATAAGATAACTTAGCCCTTAAAAATAAAAATAAAATAGAAATAAAAATGGCAGGAGTTGAAAAATATTGTAAAAGGCAATTAAAACTGGAGATCCATCACCAGTAATAAAAACATAGACTGAAATGAGCATGAAAGAAACTGTTGGACCTAAAAATTACATTAAGAAAATATAAAATAAAGAACAATGTGAAAACAACAGAATAAAAAACCTAAAAGTAATATAAGTGTACAATATAAGATATGAAACTGAGAGATATAGGAAAGCGGGGCAAATAATCATGACCTGTAAAACAGTTATCCAATAATGAAAAGATGGAAGGCACTAGTAATCACATGCTGCAACCCCCAACATACAGGCATCCCATCTCCGCAACCCCCCACCACACATACCATGGTAGCTTAAAGAGACAGTGGTGGCGTGGAGAGGAAGGAGGAGTGGGGCCACTGCATTCTGTTTGCACTGTGTAGTGGCTCATTAAGGGGCATGTTTACTAAAACCCCGGTAAAGTGCGGGCCCCGGTAGTGTGCGGGTGCCATATAAGGAGTGGGCGTTCCGTCCTGAAAAAGAAAAGCTGGAATTTACATATGCGCTAAGGTGCGCGGCGCCCATGTGGGCCCCGCACCTTAGCGCATGAGATAGCTGCGCGGGAGGCATAAGTGGCGCGCTGAAATACAAGAAAAATAGCAGAGCCACAGCACAATGGTTAAGACACTGACCAATGGTGCAGGGATCAGGGGTTCAATCCCCCAAAATGCCCAATGAACAAGGCTGGCTGAGGCATAACATATTATGGGCAAGATTGCTTTAGGAGGCATTTTATTCATATTTTAATTATCACTACTAGCAAACGCACTCTCAAAGCGTGTTAACATAAGGCGCCCTATAAGGCACATTTTAAAGTGCACTGTCAGCCAAGGCACCCTAGAATGTTGCTTATAGGGTGCTTTAGAGGGTGCCGTATGAGGTACCGCAAGGTCAGTGTACTGTTTTTTATGGCAGCACTGTGCAGTTTAAGGAATGAAAAGCATAAGTAGGTGCGCTGACAGGCAAGGAGGAGCAGCAGTGGAGCACAATGGTTAAGGCACTGACTGCTGATACAGGGGTCATGAGTTTGCTCCCCAGTTTGCCTAATACGTAAGGCTGGCTGTGGCATCAGCTTTGCATTGTACATATTTTGTCCTGCAGCACTTTAGTTTTATGTTATTAATTGCTGCCAGCAAACACGCCCTCACGTGCCGTAATTGAAGGTGCCGTATAAGGCACCCTATAAGGCACTCCATAGGGCACATTATAAATTGCACTGTCCGCCACAGCACCCTAAAATGTCCCCTATAGGGCACCCTATAGGTTGCGTCACAAGATATTGTATAGTGCACCTTATATGGACGGGAACCATAAGGTGCCCTATAGGGCGCCCTATAAAGCACCCTCAGAGGCACCTTATGGGTACAGTACGCTGAGGGTGTTTTTGCTGGCATCAAAATATGTACATTAAAATAAAATGCATTGGACAACCCTATCAAATAACCCCACTGTGGAATGGAATCCATGACCTCTGGCTTCAGAAGCAGTGAAGTAACCATTGGGCTACAGCTCTATAGCTGCTAGCGAGCCCCTGGCTGGCTGCAGAGAGCATGCATGTCACCACATAGACAGTCTGCTGTGGTCAGCAGGATAGGGTTAGCCCACCCATACCCATGATGCACTGCACATGCAAATCAGCTGTCCACAGATTAACACAAGATGGGCAATGCACCCCCACAGCACCTCGGCCCGGTAGAGGGAAGTGACCATGTGCACCCACACACCACCTCGGCCTGGTAGGGGGCACTGACCGTGTGTTTTACTGGCACAGAGTAGCTACAGACCGTCACATTGTGCGGGTACTGTGCTCACCCTGAGGGTGCAATGAGGCGCCCAGGACCAGGTCCACAACACCTTCCATAGCTGAAAGAGGCCATGCTGGAGGTCCACAGTAGTGTTAATGTGTGAGATAGGTAGTTCCTGCACAAACACCTTGGATATCTCTGTCTGACTCAGTCAGGTGCAGCCCCCATGGACCCCCAGGTGAGCCATGTACCACCACCACCCCCCTCCTCCAGGGCTGAGGGTGGCAAACAGGGTCTCTTATCAATAGATCCACGTTCTACCTCCCTGCAAAGGTGGTAGTAGAGGGGTCCATCAACCCCAGTCCTGCTGAGGAGCAGACCCCCCCCCCCCCCCCCACAGTGCAGTCAATGCAGCTCTATACACATCCATAACACAATAGTAGACAGACATTAGGCCCTTGATATGGTGAGCTGCACCCCACCACTATCTGATATTTTCCTGCAGTAAGTCATCATCCACTGCACCCTGACACATACCAGCTGCAAACAGTGTGCTAGATAGTCCACAGTGCATGCTCCCAGTGGAGATGTGTGCACCCAGAAATGGGATGTCAGCATACACAGCAAGCAGATAAATCAGTGACTGAGTCCCAAAAGGAAACCCATATCTATCACATTTGAGAAATACTACATGGCACTATGGGGGTGCCTAGCCATGCTGTGGTCACTGCACAGTCAGGGTGAGAGTGATCTCTCAGCAGGACATACTAAGGTCACCCTGTCCGTGTAGGTGGTGGCCAGGCACTAAAATGTCCCAGTCAGTGCCCTATACCCTGTGTAGATGTACCCTGGCCAGGCCACCCTGTCCGGCCTAAACCCATGGTACCTTGCTCCTCATTATGCACATTGGCAGCCCAATACTGGCAACATTGCTGGCAGTGTGGGCTGTGGAAGGTGTTTGCAGCCACCACACACTGGATAGACAGACAGCCACCCCCACACCTATGCCAGCATTGTGCTACTATAGAGGGGTTCAGCAGCCATACCCACCACACCAGTCCTGGGCACAGTACAGGCATGGATATGGTATGCAATACTGTTGGGGGTCACTCCCCAGGGTGGTAAACACTGTCAGAGACCAGACTTGCAGCACACACCGCAGACATCAGAATGATTGTTATGGTGAAGCCCAAGGAGCAAAATGTTCTTAACGTAGGAATTGATATCTGCCAGTTATCATGGGAAACATTTGATAGCTGTGTACCATATACCCAGGTGTAGGGTGGCATTGCTAAGGTATGCAACTGCTAGTATTGGGAGATACAGGCAGGGCCCAATGTCCTGCCTCTCCAGGAGGCATTGGCCAATGGGGCCTGTGGGTGTGTGTGTGGGTGTGTCTGGCCCTGTTGGCTGCTGCTTTAAGGCAGAGTTTCCCAACTCCAGTCCTGGTGTTCCAACCACTGTTCGGGTTTTAATGCTGTCCCTCATAAATATGCATGAGCTACATCTGCATACCATGGGGGTGGTGCATAGATATGCAGCACAGGCATCTTTATTAGAGGCAGCATGGAACCTGAATGGTGTGGGGCCCTCCAGGACTGAATTTGGGGGACTCGGCTGTAGGTAATGCCCATTGTTATGGTTTGTGTGCGGTGTAGGGTAAAATATGGGTGTTTGAACCATGCTTATGTTCTCAGCAATAAAGGAGTGTCTGTACTATCACTGTTTAGTGGTGGGTAAAACTATAGAGCCTGGGTTGGCAGGAGCCCCAGCTAGGATTTGAATCTATGACCCTCTGGTCCTACAGGCACTGGCTGTGTCCGCTGCACCACACTGTGGCCACAGAGACAGTGCAGTCTCTGGAGATAGGAAACCTGGCCGCACGAGTCAGACACCCTGCTCTGCACAATTTTACTGTGGGCTCGTTTACCTTGTATGGGGACAAAGGTGCAAATAAACCTCAAAAATGACCTCCAAAAAAGGGGAAGAAAACCAAAACCAAGCTGGGAAACAGTGATGTTAATGGGCAACCATAAAAAACACTCCCAGGAAAGCTCCAATAAAATGCAGTGATTTTTGAAAGCGTCTACGGAGCGTAGACCCTTCCAAAAGTCATTTCTTTTTTTTGGAGCTTTCCTGGGCATGTTTTCTATAGTTGCCCATTAATATCACTGTTGCCCAGCTGGCTTATAATTTTTTAGGAATTTGTTGTGGTCATTTTCAATTTATATTTGCTATTTTGTTCTGTGCACATGTATCACACTGCTCACGTTTTGCAGGTTTCCCCGGTTTTGCTGTACATTGCTGACGTAAATGGTTTCTCTTCCCTTTAAATCGGCTCTAACGCAAGGGTTTCACTCGCGATATTTTTTTTGCCGAAATTCAGCCCCGCTCCTGTGCGTGGAGCCTCTCCCCTCCTACTCTCCACCCATTGACCCCGTCCCCCCCGCCCCTCGGGAGCCTTCCTCCACCCTCGAAATGCCTTTCCACGCCTCTATCGCACATCAGCGCACCGCACACTTGCGCAGGCCCGTCAGTGGGAGGGGCACATGTGCGGAGGCCCGTTAGTGTGACGCGCATGCGTGCGGGGCACTTAAGAGTACTTAAGTGCATCATTAGCCTACCCTACTGTGCGCCGTGCATGTGTGCGCAGTTTAGTAAACATACCCCTTAAGTGCATCATTAGCGTACGCTACTGTGCGCCGTGCACGTGTGCGCGGTTTAGTAAACATACCCCTAAGAGTCTCATTTATTAAGCTTTTTCTCATAGAAAATGGGAAAACAATAAATCAGGCCCTAAAATCTAAAAAAGTAACTGCAATACACCTTTAAGGGGGATAGGGGCGTGCCCTATGACCTAGATTTTGGTAGCTGGCTCCTAGATTTTTAAGATGGCTCCTAGATTCCAAGAAAATTTATAAAGGCCTGGGGTAAATTATCTATATTTTTATGCAGATTTTCAGGCAGTCTATCCATGGAAGTCAAACCACTGAATATGCAGTTGTAGCTTTAGAGTTAGAGGATGGAATCAAACCAACATTCAAAAACATTTACTCTTCAAAAATAGAGGGGGATAACCCACAGGGAAAAGTGGATACAACTCTATACAAAGATATAGAGGGTGTAAACCACAGGGAACAGCGGATACAACCCTAAACAACAGCATAGAGGGGATTAACCCACATGGAGCAGCAGATACAACTCTAGAATTCTAGCCACTTTCAACCCATTTGAAGAAATTGCCCTAGCCACCTTATTGTTGTTGTTGTTGCTACTAAGTGCCGAGTCGGTGTCGACTCATGGCGATCCTCTGGATAATTGTCTTAAACTGTGTTCGGTCTTCAGTCAGGCGGCTCATTGTTGTCAGTCTGGTACCCATAGCTGCTGCTATTGTATCGATCCATCTCATTGCTGGCCTTCCTCTTTTGCGTTGACCTTCTATATTGCCAAGCATGATGTCTTTCTCTAATGATCTCTCTCTTCGCATGATGTGTCCAAAGTATGAAAGTCGAAGTCTTGTCATCTGAGCAGGCAGATTAAATGGACCATGCTGGGCTTTATCTGCCATCATTTACTTTGTAACTTTATGGATAAGTTAAGTTATTTGCATAAAGTTATTCAACAACAAGTGCTGACTTTTGGCAGCCCAGCAGCTCCTGGGTTTTCTGGACAGTGTTACTCAAAGCAGATGGCCATGTTGTTCTTCCAAGGCAACGGAGGGTTGAGTGATTTGCCCAAGGCCACAAGGAGTGCTAGTAGGAATCAAACCATGGTCTCCTGATTATTAAACTAGGGCTCTAACTACTAGGCTACTCACAACTTACAATGACAGAGGTATTCATATATGGAGGCAATATTCATCAACCTTATTAATTCAAAGGCCAATGCCCAAGCTTAAATGAATACATATACTGAGCGCCACAATACATGTAAACAGCAGCACTGAATAGACATTTAATGCATCAGCATTATCTCTTTAGTTTAGCCTGTAATTTCGTAGACACAAACTGAATAGTTTTTATCTGGATAGTGGCAGGACATCGCTGCTATCTGCACAATTTTAAAACCCGCCTTCGCTCTACCCCAAACCCAGCCCTATGAATATTATTGGGGCATTCCATTAGATCTGTGTTCATATAATTTTTTAAAAATACAGATCGCAAAGTGTATGCATTCAGTAGCTGCTGGTGAACATAGCAGTCATAACTTTAAAGCAGGGGTCACCAACCTGCGGCCCGCGGGCCGCATGCGGCCCACGAGGTCCCTTCGTGCGGCCCACGAGGCTCTACCCCGGTTAACATTACATGCGGCCTGCCAAGGATTCCCGCCATTGTATCCACGCACTCGCAGCTCACCGACGACCACCTGCAAGCGTCCCTTCTCCTGTCAGTGTCATCTGTGAAGCCGGACTTTAAGCGTTTGTCTGCTAGCATGAATCATCAGCCATCTCATTAAATTCAATAAAGGTGATCAGCCATTGTTTTCATAATTTTGCGTTTGTTGTTTTTTTTCGCGGGGGCGGGGAGAAGGGGGGTGCGGCCCGCGAGGCTCCCGGTAGTCGGCTGTGCGGCCCGCGGCCCTCTGGAGGTTGGTGACCCCAGCTTTAAAGTGATGGCTTTCCGCTCTCTCAGTAACCAATAGAAAACTTTCAGCTGCAGCAGTAAGCGAGTGCATTTCCACTACATCACTAACTAATGGTACATTTTTGCTTCAGAAGTAACCAGAGAGATTTCCACTCTCTTAGTAACCAATGGGAAATGTGAACTCCAGTAGCAATCAGGTGCATTTCCACTTCATCAATAACAACATGCTTATTTCCATTTTAGCTCTAATCAATGGCTAATTTTTAGAGGTGTGTACAGCCAAAACAAGTTTGGTTTGTGCTAATCTAAAACAAATTTTCCCTGATTTTTGGCATTTTTTCACATTTGTCTCATAGAAGTGGTTTTGTAAGCATGCTAGAATATTGATGCTTGGTGCTATTGGTGAACATGCTAGAAACTGATCCTATGTGCGTTAATTCATAGGTATACGTGCCTACAAGCTCACTCGTGTCACTGGACTCCTATGATTCCTGCCACTCTGCACAATACTTCTATGCCAGTTCCCTCGTGCCTTCTTCCCAAGATCCCATCAGGCTCCCATGGGCATGCAACTCACTCTCACTGTTAGCTACACTGCTTCTTTCACGTCCACCCAGAACACATGCAGGAACTCCTTCTGTCACGACTGAACTATGCTGACATTTGATTGTGGTCTGCTCTCAACTGCCTTATAATCCTACCTCAGACCCCATGCACCCCCCCCCCCACACACAACTGACCCATACTCACTACATACTCAACTCACCACAGATACCCCCTTACTTATCACATACTGAACGGTCATAGCTTCACCCATCTTGTTCCCTACACATCATCTCTTACTACACTTTCCGCACACCACCCCTTGTTCATCACAACCCTATAGTGCCCTCCCCACTATACCCACCACATGCCAAACCCTCACTGTCCACACCTCCTCATACCCCTTTCTCTCCAGTCACATTTGCCTAGGATAGATTACGGAGAGAGAAGGAAAGGAAAAGTGTGTGTAGGTCACACTAAGAAAGGGGAGGGACATGGAGATAGAGTGTACCTGGATTAGGTTCAGGATTACTACTTCAGATGATGGGGAATGGAAAAAGACAGCGAGAGAGCGACTACTGGTGATGAGGGATATTGACAAAGTGCATCTGGTGAGCATTGCGATGAATTCACCAGGAAGATGTGATAAGTTCCTATTTTCTTGGAACTGGGATGTGGGATAGGGGACATCCACTGTAAGCATATAGAACATGGGGTTGAGATTGGCCTGTGGTGTTTTCCAAATGACAAGGTTACTAAACAAGCACATATGCTGAGTTCACCAGGTCCTGCTGGTTTACCATATAATATTTTAGCATATGTGTTTTATGTGAGGAAAAGTAAGGTGAGCAGGGCAGTATCCACTAATAATATTCCACAGCACTCTCTCTTCCTGAAAATTATACACCAACTATTGGCTTATATCCTACAAGACACCATAATAAGAGACACAGGTACCCGGCCCAGGAGGAACAACAACAGGCATATGATTATCACGCCCCATGGATACCATAAGACCATACAAGCCACATCTGGAAGGCCGCTATCACTTTTTGTTCCATCTCTGTGGAACTCACCTTCGGGTGAGATGTGCCCAGCTACAGACATTAAGGACTTCAGAAAGAAACTGAAAACACTCCTCTACACGAATCATCTGGGGCATATCACCTAACCGCTTGAATGAAGTCATGACACAATCCTCCAACGTTGGACCCATAGCCTTGTACAACCAACCCGATAAACACGACACACCAAAATGTATATAGTTATGTCATGCACTAATGACTCTGTACATAGTTAATCCTGGTACCTCTTTTCTCCCCCTCCCCTGTTCAAGTATTCTTGCATATTGTTCATTTGTTCTATGTATAATGTTGAGTTTCAATGTAAACCGCTCTGAGTGAAGGACAGAGCGGTATAAAAAAATGGTTAAATAAATAAAAAATAAATAAAAGAGGAGTATATATATTTGAGCTGTCTTCATTCCCTCGCCCCTGCCACATCTTTCTCTTTCCCTCCCCTGAGCTTCAAAGTGACCCCATTTTCTTGAAAAGAGAAAATAACCCACTGCAAAATATTTGTCCCCCAGCTACTTCAGCACCTCTGGCTCTGCCACAGGTGGGCCGCTGCCTGTTAGATTTACTTCAGATGCGTGTACTTGTCATTTGGAAGCTAAATACCAGGCTCAAAAGAGCAGAATGAAAGGCAAATGTAGCATCTGCTGAGGACTTTGAATGTTTGTGACCCTAAGGCCGATTACCATAAGTCTGCGTCGGAAGGGGGCAGAAGAGGCAGATAGTAGAAGGCAGAAACCGTGATGCAGCGCCAAAACTTCTAGTATTACTGCAAGGCCTACGCAGTGCTATCCATGTACAAGTAAAAGAAAGTCCCTGCTCATCAGAGCCTACAATCTAATCAAGCCAGACCAGGGGAATGGCAAGATACAGAGAGGCGATGACCAGGAGAATAAGGGGATTAGGATCCAAATGAGGGGAAGTGTTTAGGTGAGGGATCCATTGTGGCTTTTGCAGGCCCCAGACAAGGGCAGCAGCGGTAGCAATAGAGGTGGGTGTGGGGCAGGAGGATGGAGGGCCTGCCTAGGGCACCTCTAATCCTTGCACTGGCCCTGTAGTCCCCATTCAAAGAACCCTGCAATTGAATTCCAAGAGTAAAGAATGAGAGACATAAAATCCCTTGGAACTGTGGACCTCCAGTCAGTCAAGCAGTGTGGGGAGCCGCTGTAAGGACTTTGCACTGGCTAGGGGGCTACATAACGTTTCCAAAAAGACCTGCTTCTAGGGGTGTCCAGCTGGGAAACAGATGACATCCTGAATCCAGGAATATAAAGCAGAAACATTCAATCAGAAAATCATGGATTGCCCACTGTACAGTTTTCATGACCTATTGGATCAAAGGATGCATTGCCCTTACAGAGTCCCTAAATTAACTCATACAGCCACAGATCTCAGGGTGGCAGGATAACTGCTATGTACAGAAAAGAAGGACAATATTATCTCTTTATGCACCCAAGCATACCATTATTTCTTTATCCCAAAATTCATGGTTTGCCCCAAAGTGAAAGGAGGTACAGTACATCAGCCTTCCCAGTTGCTTTGTTATATTATTTGGCTACTTTGATGTCATCTTAGATCAGGGCTATCAAACTCCAGTCCTGGAGGGCCACAAAGCAGCCTAGCTTTAGACATATTTGCATGCACTGCCCCCATTGTATGCCAATGTATCTCATGAATGTTCATTAGGGACATCCTGAAAACCAGGTTGGGTTGTGGCCCTCCACCCCTGTCATAGATGATTACCCTTAGATCTTTTTCTGGTTTGATGAGTTCTAGGAAATGAAAGCAAGTCGCATATATGCATCAAATTAATAGCTGTTCTTCCATGAAGAATTCATGTATAACTTAAAACAAATCCTTTGCTATAGGCTGGTATTTCTCAAGCCGGTCTTGATGTACCCCTAGTCAATCTGGTTTTCAGGGTACCCATAATGAATATGCATGAGATAGATTTGCATGCATTGCTTCCATTTCATGCAAATATGTTTCATGTATATTCATAGCAGATATCGTAAAAAATCAGGCAGTCTAAGGCGTACACCAGGACTGGCTTGAGAAACACTACTATGGGCACAGAAAAGAAAAGATTGCATTTGTAAATGAGATCACACATTTATTTTATTTCATTTTTTACATTTTCATGTCTCCTCCATCTGGATGGGCAGAATCCCTGATGACAAGATATGCTCATTGGTCACAGTACAGCCATTTCCAAAGTAACACAGAAACGTGTCAAAAAAGCAAAAGGTTTAATATTTCAGTAGAATATGATGGCAAGGAACCAGAAAAAATTACATTAAGATCAGACTGTTCCAAAGAATAAGTCAAACAAAGTAGATGAAAAACTGTCAACGATCATTTTGGCTGTCTGCCGTAGTTACTTGCTGCTTCAGTTCTCAACCCAGTCCTTGAGAGACACCCAGCCAGTCGGGCTTTCGGGATAATCACAATGAATATGCCTGAGAGAGATTTGCATACAATGGAGGCAGCGTATGCAAATCTCTCTCATGCATTTTCATTGTGGTAATCCTGAAAACCTGACTGGCTGGGTGTGTCCCGAGGACTGGATTGAGAACCCCTGGTTTAGAGCATGTGTTTATTAAAAAATGTACAGTGATGATTCTTAGATTCTTTTAGGAAATGCTCTTAACACTAAGCTGAAGGTTAGCTCTATCAAAGTCGCCCGTTTTGCCTCTTGCATTTTGTCAGACAGTATAACCTATGTGGCCAAAGCAATCGATCACTATCAGTCTCTATGCTTCCTGCCTTTAGCTCTGCTTAAGGACATCCATTCCCTCACACAAGGGAGTGGCACAATCCAGTGCACCCTCTGAATTATATGTGGAGGCCAATTCTGTTCTCTGCACACCTGACTGCAGTGCCCGACCAAAATGTAGATGGGCCCAAGATAGACTTGATTCCACTGCCGGGGGGATCCATATGTACATGTGGTGGTGGAATCTGGGAGATATACATCCAGGCATCCCCTGTATTCCCAGAAGATAGGCGTACAGGAACCTGCCTGTCCCTATGCCAGAATGTCACAGCTGGGGCGAGGGAGCAGTAGTGACTGTGCACCATGGGAATGAGCCATCTATCTGGCGGCTCGGAATCCCATGCCCCACATTGGCCCCTGAAGACCATCATCTGGGTGGCACCAGAGGCCCCTATGGCCCAGATTGTGGCTGCAAGTGCTCGACTAGGCCAATGCCATGGGGTACGGGGGGCTGCAGCATGTGAAGAGAGATGCCCCCAGGACTTATTCCACCAAAGTGGTGGAATAGGCTGGATGCACGTGGGGGTGCCTTGGGGATACACAGGCCTTTCTTGAATAGGCCCTGTATGTTCCGACACCTGGCCACTCCCTCGGTCTGCCTTTGCTCTGCCCAGTCTCGCCCCCTTCCGCCCACGTACAGCGCTCCCTGCACAAATGCTGTGTAGGTGCAGGGCGCGCTGCCTGCAGAATATTCTGGGGCTGCTGAGTGCCGGTTGGATGTCTAGCCCACATGTACAATGGTGCTATTCATAGTATGTGATGCCCCCCATAGGGCCCAATTCCGTGCCATGAATAGCATGGATGGACATCCCAACGGAACATCCATCCCGCTATTTGTACCCCCTCCCACCGGTGTCTAGCTTCCCAGCCAGTTGTACGGGAAAACTAGACAGGGGTGGGAAAGGGGAGGATTGGGGCAGCGTTAGGGTGGGCAGTGGGCAGTCGCTGGCCCTGGACATACAGGGCCGATTCTAATGTTGGCCCTGTACGTCCAGGTCCGGCGACTTGAACAAGGAAGTTATTCCACCTCCAAGGTGGAATAACTTCCCTGGACATCAGGGATCGGTGGATCTGGGGCCAGGAAAGGGCAGCAGGAGGCAGAGAGCATTCCCCACAGCCTGACCCTGGCCCTGGAAGGCAAAATCGGGGGTTGGGCTGTGGGGAATAAACAGTTTGTTACAACAGCCGACATCGCGGCTTTTAAATGGAGCCATGGTGTCATGGCAAATGAATGTCATGGTGCCGCGGCTCCATTTAAAAGCTCTGACTGGGTTAGTCAGGCAGTGCCTGTATGTCCTGGCCTGCACGTACAGGACCAATCGCAATTC
Organism: Ichthyophis bannanicus; assembly: GCA_033557465.1. Taxonomy (NCBI): domain Eukaryota; kingdom Metazoa; phylum Chordata; class Amphibia; order Gymnophiona; family Ichthyophiidae; genus Ichthyophis; species Ichthyophis bannanicus. The sequence continues at coordinate 1,855,398,498 of CM066031.1, forward strand.
TGATCCCGTAGTGCTAGACATGCCTCGTGGGATCAGAATCGCAACCCCCTCTGTATATCCGGTCAAACCGGACGTACAGAGGGGGTGTATGTCCGGGATGGAATGAGCCGTAAACCATATAAGCTTTTCCATGAGAGTGTGTAAGAAGACCTTTGAGGTAAAAGGGGCAGTAAGAGTGGACAAGGCTATAGCGGAGAGACTGAATGAATTCCTTGCTTCAGTCTTTACTGAGGAAGATGTAGGGATGTTACCCATTACTGAAGTGGTATTTAAAGGTGATACTGCAGAGGAATTGAAAGAAATATCAATACACTGGGAAGATATATTACAACTATTTGATAAACTGAGGAGTAGCAAATCACCTGGACCAGATGGTATACATCCAAGGTTGTTGAAAGAACTGAAATATGAAATTGCAGCTCTGCTATTAGTAATCTGTGAACTATCATTAAAATCATCTGTAATACCTGAAGATTGGAGGATTGCCAATGTAACACCAATTTTTAAAAAATGTTCCAGGGGTGATCTGGGAAACTACAGACCGGTGAGCCTGACGTCAGTACTGGGAAAAATAGTAGAAATCATTATAAAGAACAAAATTAATCATCATGTAGATAGTCATGGCTTAATGAGAGACAGCCAACATGGCTTTAGACAAGGAAGATCTTGTCTTACTAATCTGTTATGTTTTTTTGAAGGTGTGAATAAACAGGTAGACAAAGGTGAGTCAGTTGATATAGTGTATCTGGACTTTCAGAAAGCCTTTGACAAGGTCACTCAGAGACTTTTGGCAAAACTAAAAAGTCATGGGATAGGAGGCACTGTACTATTGTGGATCAGGAATTGGTTAAAAGATAGAAAGCAGAGGGTAGGGCTAAATGGCCAATTTTCCCAATGTAAAAAGGTGAATAGTGGAGTACCCAGGGACCTGTGCTGGGTCCGCTGCTTTTTGACATATTCATAAATAACCTGGAAAGGGGAATAATGAGTGAGGTAATCAAATTTGCAGATGACACAAAACTATTTAAAGTTCTTAAAACCCAAGAGGAATGTGGAAAATTGCAAGAGGATCTTGATAAATTGGAAGACTGAGCATCAAAGGCCAATGCCCAAGCTTAAATGAATACATATACTGAGCGCTGCAATACATGTAAACAGCAGCACTGAATAGACATTTAATGCATCAGCGTTATCTCTTTAGTTTAGCCTGTAATTTCGTAGACACAAACTGAATAGTTTTTATCTGGATAGTGGCAGGACATCGCTGCTATCTGCACAATTTTAATGTGGACAAGTGCAAAGTTATGCATCTAGGAAAGAACAACCCAAACTATGGTTATATGATGCAAGGTTCCACATTAGGAACCACTACCCAGGAAAAAGATTCAGGTGTCATCGTGGATAACATGTTGAAACCCTCCGCCCAGTGTGCAGCGGTGGCAAAGAAAGCAAATAAAATGCTAGGTATCATAAGGAAAGGAAGGGAAAATAAAACAAAGGATATTATAATGCCTCTATATCGTTTCATGGTACGACCGCACCTTGAATATTGTGTGCAATTCTGGTTGCCATATCTTAAAAAGGATATAGCGTTATTAGAAAAGGTGCAGAGAAGAGCCACCAAAATGGTAAAGGGGATGGAAGGATACTCCTATGAAGAGAAGCTAAGAAGGTTGGAGCTCTTCAACCTGGAAAAGAGACGGCTTAAGGGAGATATGATAGAGGTCTATAAATTAATGAATGGAGTGGAATGGGTAAACGTAGATCGATTGTTTACGTCATCACAATATAAAAAGACTAAGGGACATGCAATGAAGCTACAGGGTAACCTATTTAAGACTAATAAGAGAAAATGATGGCACTAAAAAAACAACAAAAAAAAGAGAAAATATTTTTTTGTACTCAGCGTGTAATCAAACTCTGGAATTAGTTACCGGAGGATGTAGTAAAAGCTGTTAGTGTAGCTGGGTTTAAAAAAGGTTTGGACAAGTTCCTGGAGGAAAGGTCCATAAACCATTATTAAAAGGGGCCCAGGATATCACTGCTTGACCCAATACAAGCATTGAGGAACCTGTGTTTTTTGGGTGACTGCTAGGTACTTATGACCTAGATTGGCCACTGTTGGAAACAGGATACTGGGCTTGATGGACCTTGGTCTGACCCATATGGCATATCTTATATTCTTATATTCTTATGAGGTACTAAGTTGTCTCTCCAAAGATAAACAGAGAAAAAAAATTTGGGGATCTAGGGAGGTGTTTTTTTTATCATTTAGGCATGCTTGAAGAACTTGGAGACTTCCTAAAAGTCCATTGTAACCTCAAACCTGCCTAGCTATTCTGGTTTGGGCTCTGTTCGGTTAGTTATCTTGGGTCTAGAGTAGAGAGTTTGAATATATTGTTGTGATAATTATGTATTAACCTCACTAGTATCTTGGACAACATTAATATGGAATCCGTGAGTGCACTTACCTGGAACACAGGACCCAACAGGTAAAAATTTGTGAAAAAACCTCCCAGTCATTCACCCAAACACAAGGCATACCACAAGGCTTCATCTTATCTGCACTCCTTTTCAGCATCTTTCTCCAACCTATATGCAAAATCTTTCAGGATGACCAGATCAAATACCTACTCTATGAAGACGACATTATGTTCTTCACTCCATTTAACATTGCAACACCCAACCCTTACCAATATTAGCAAATGCTTCATGAAGATCAGACAGTGGCTACATCAACACAACCTCTTCATTAACCTAGCAAAAAGAGAGGCATTCCACCTGTTGTCTGATTCATCTTACTCTCCCCCGACATCACTCGTCCTCAACAACTACACCATCGCTGTAAAAAGCGAAGTTAAATATCTTGGCATAATATATGACCAGAATCTCACTTTCCAAGAACAGATAAGAAGAACATGAAATCCTCGTATACCAAGATCAGAACCCTGAGGAACCTTCGCCCATTATTAAGCCCAGATTCTTTCTGTATCATCTGCTAAGCCCTAAACTGCCCCCACTCTCTACTATTGCAACCTCATATACCATGGCCTCTCAAAGCAAAGTAGCCACCCACTCCAAATGGCCCAGAACCCAATAGCACGCTTAATCATCAAGACTTCCAGACAAGCTCATATTACCCCTGTCCTCCAACACCTCCACTGGCTCCCTATCTTTGGAAGAATAAAATTTAAACTCTCACCCTGATTCACAAAGTTATACACAACAAATCTGCTCTCTGTCTTTTCTCTCTCCTCTCCAGGCCTAATAGCTCCAGATCACACAGGCCCAACTCTGTAAACCTCCTAAACATCCCAGCCCAAAAGAAAAAGAGCAAACAATCTACCTGCAATCGAGCCTTCTCCCTCTTCGCCCCTACAGAATGGAACGCCCTCCCATCGGACTTACGAGGCTGCGCTGATCACGCAAAGTTCCATAAAAAGCTTAAAACCTTCCTCTTCCAGGAACACTTTAGCTCTATCCCTCTAAGCCACAATCGATCCAGTGTAACGTAATCCTCTTAACCCTCTTACCCAATAAGCACTCCATCTGAATACATCTCCTCAATGGACCCCGCCCTTCCCTCTCTTCTCTTCCCTCCTCCCCCATCCCCCCTTTTTTGTACATAGTTGCCCTATCCGGCGTTACACCATAATTATTAATTGTAAAAAGTTGATTGTTTGTTAATGTTCTCCATTCCAAGTTATTGTTCTATGTTCAACAGCTGTATCCACACTGTTACAGGTTGAGTTCCATGTAAATCGTCTTGAAATGTAGAAAGACGGTATATACGAAAGTTTAAATAAACAAAATAAATAAATTTAGGGAATAGCAATCCCATAAACCTTTAATCATATTCCTATGAGAAGGGAGTGTGAACCCTCATGTGTTAGGGCAGTGGTCCAAGCAAGATAAGACCACTTCGGCAGGACATGCTTGGGAACCAATTAGTCTTGAACAAAAACACCTCTGTTGACTTTGAACAAGATTAGCAGGCATAAGTAATACTATAAAACAACCTGTACCTTTGCTGTAGAAGAGAATGAAGACAATTAAAATACCCTTTCAAATGACTGTTAATTTTATTTATTTATTTATCTGCATTTATATCCCGCTTTTCACCGGGTCAAAGCGGTTGGGGGATACATTTAACACGAGGGGATATGAGACACATACACTAATACTTACAGGGAACATGGGCAATGGAGGGTTAAGTGGCTTGCCCAAGACCACAAGGAGCACCTGTGGGACTAGAAACCCCAGTCCTTCCGGCCCAAGGTTGTTAATACTGGCGACAGTCCAGAAGCTCATGCAAAATTCCTTTTTATGAGCTCTAAGGACAAGGTAAAGTGTTTCCTCCCACCAAAGGTACAATGTTTTAAATAAAATCTTTTCAAATTCCTCAAGAAAGAATGTCCATGCCCCCTGTTGGTCAAAGGCACATGTAGAAGGTAATTTTATAACAGGTCATTCAATTCAAGGGCCCGACAGTAAGTCTTTCAAGCCTATTTTATAAAGACACATAGATATATATCCCTGTGCTTTTAAAAAATTCCAGCATAAAAGCAGGTGAAATTGTGGCTAAAATGATGCCATGTACATTAATACTAGCTCGAGATCTAGAGTATATGGACGTAGCCGAGGTACACGAATAGGTGTACATTTTAAAACGAAGGCATGTACTTTGTGACTTCACCCGTAGTTCACCCAAACTTTTCCCCCAAACATGCCTACATCTGAGGTATGTACAAGTTCATGCTTACTTGTCACAGCGCATGCTTTTATGCCTGTGATAATTTTAGGAGGCATTTTCCACTCATATACTGGCATGCACATGTGAAAATTCCTTTATGAACTTAGCCCCAATATTTTAAGGGGGTTAGTTTGGAAGCCCTGTTTGTGCTTTGGACATCTGATACTGGGCTTAGAGATGTCCAAAACACAGAGACGTCTTGTCACACCCCAGCCCCCAGCCACGTGCCTAAAGAGCTAGGGTGGACATTATGTCCTTCATAAACTGGTTGAAAACTATCTTCAGCACTGAAGCATGTTGGGAGTTGTAGTTTCCCTTTTAAAAGTATAGCCGTGACAAACCACTATGAAGGTAAATTATAAAGATTTTATTTCCCCAATGTCACAAGGTTCAACATAAAGCATCAGGATATTCTCTCCAGTTAGTATTTCCAAAGATATTTACAAAACTCAGGTTGAATGTGTTTCACAGTCACTACTTCTGTTCAGGGGTTTTAATCCAAAACATAGCAGATAAACAAAACACAAGCTTCTTCATTCAGCTTAGTAAAAATGTTCTCTTTTATCCTTTCCTTCTTTAGTAACACCAAGCACAGGTGCTAGGCAATATTCCTTTGGTTAAACAAGCTCTTACCTTCAACAAGGTCAGACCTCTTTACTCTGTTACCCAAAAGCGCACATCCTGAAAGCTATCTTCAATTAAGGACTCCATGCTTCCAGCCAAACATAATGTGCAATCCATGGGAATCGCTAGGCTCTATCTGCATTTCTTCCTGCTCTGAAGAAACATCAACTTGCTCTGAGCTTTCTCCGTATCTCCCAGGATATACTTTCTCGGGGGATCTCTGTAATTCCTTCTAGCAGTGGTCTACCTGGTATGGAAGACAGATATCTGGGGTTTGAGCTATCTCTTTCTGGCTAGGTTCACAAACCTCTCTCCAGCTGCGGTTAAATAGTTCCTGGCCTCCTTGCTTAAGTTCCTCTCTGGTGTTAATCGCTGGCTCCCTGTTCCAGGCTGGGTTCTTCTGCCTCCTAGCTTGAGCCCTGGGCACCCACCTCTGAACACCTTGAGACTTCCAGTCTGGCATAGACGTAGGAAGACTTTTATGCTCTCTCCCTGAGCTGTGCCTTCCTGGTACCTCTCCTGACGGCTTCTCCTTGGAGCTCTCCACCTTGGAACTGCTGGCCTCTTTGGAACTTTCTCTTATCCTGCAACAACAGCCCCTCCGGCGGCCTTTCTTCGTGTTGCTTCATCGCCTTCTCCCTCTTCTTCTTCCCTTTCTCTCCTTCTAAGCAAGGCTTATAAAGCCGCTTCTCTGTCAGGGTCTCTCTCACTCCCCTCAGGTGTGTGTGATCATCCCCTAAGTTTGTAACTACCTCAGGATAGCTTGGGTGTGGCAACCTAACTTCAGACTCTCTGTGCTTACTCCCTCTAGCTGCACTCTGCAGTGTGTGTATTGCAGACCTGTCACGTTCTTTAAAGGTACATTGACTAGTTTTCCCTATCTCCATAGGCTCACTAGCATCTTCTTCATCACAGTCTCCAGAGGGATTTTAGAAGTTGGGTTTGTAGACATTCCCAGCTCAGGGACAGCCAAGTCTGAAGGGGGGGGGGGGTGTGGCAGAGGTGTGGGGGTGGCATTCCTAAGAACCTGGGCGTCCCTGCCTAATCTCAGGAATGTCCTGGACACCCGGAGTCATGCCTAATACCAGGCACGAACAGGGATCTGAAAAGTGCTTATTTTGTTAGGCAAACATCTGGAGGTTGTGGGAAAGAAGCTATATGAACACACCTTTTATTTTACGGTTTGTCAACGAATACGAACGGGAAATTGTGGCTCATGTTTTTGTTTTGCTATGCCGCTGGATGTTCCCTTGTGCTAGCTCGCATGCGTTAGATGTCCTCACCCAATTCTTTCCTAAGGGGGGCATCTATGTAGCCACTGGCAAGGATATCTATGTCGGGGACATCTATGTTCCTGAAATTGGCTGGAGAAACAGATGTCCTTGGCGTTTTTCTACACATTCCGCATTCTAAAATGCCACTTTAAATTTTTTTGCCAAGAGGTGTTTATATAGATCCACGGTGCTGTGCTTACCTCAGTGCTATTACCGCCTCCTGAGAGCACTCAAAGATATGAATTATGACTCTGAAACCAGAAGAAGCTTGCAGCAAACACTGGCATGCTCCGATTTAATGATTTCTGTTTTCCTTAAAGAGGGATTTTCTAGCTCATTTCCCAGCTTAAACTGTATACATATTGTCAAGCCTCAGGATCATTAGTTACCATCTAGCTATCACTCTATGGCCATGGTTACACTTTGAAACAGGATAATATCATTGCAATGGCCCCAGCCTCTGCTTCAAGAGACTGAACCTTCCCCAGAGCTGCTACTTAGAAATTTAAATGTGATAAAAGCTATGGAGGTCATTCTGAAATGCAAATAGGCCACCTGGTCGTGCAGGATAAACATTTTTCTTGCGAATTCTGAAACCACGCGGCTCTGCATGTACAGGACACTAATACGGGGATCTCAGAACATGGGCACGAAAGGGTGGAACAGGGGTGTGGCAAGTTGCAGAGAAGTATGAAGCTTATTCAGGAAGGGCCCGTGTATGTCCTGAGTGTATCCCGCGGATGCCTGTGTTAAACCAGCGGCAATGTGGAATAAGGCCAGCACTTAGAAGATTTTCTGCTCCGATCTTCAATGCATCCCATAGAGATGAATGACTGTGACACGTCTGTACTGAACTGGTGCGTCTGCGGTCTAGGAGGGCACAAGATGCAGTTGCAAAGAATAGAATACACAGGGGAGGGGCGTTTGTAAGGTGAAATAATAAAAAAACACTCCCACAGAAATATAAAGCACTGCAATATTCTTTATTCTAGCTATGCTGACATTTGCTGTTTGTGCTAAAGGGGCTTCCCTAACAATTCCTCTGTTCATAGAAAAGGGAATGTAAATGTAAGGATGGTAGGTGAGTTAGTATGGAGCAGAAGCGTGTTTGACTAATAAGTGTGGTCCTGAGACGCCCTGCTATTATGTACTACAGGCAGTTGTTTATAGGTGCAGGGCATGGTTTTGGCAGAGGTTATGTTATTTGTGACACGCAGGCAAGAGAGAGTGTGTGTGTGTGTGTGTGTGTGTGTGTGGTATGAGGGCTGCAGGGGAGGCCTGGTGTGCTGATCCGCAACTTTGGGGGGACATTTATGCCTGGCCAGTACCTGGACCATAGGGCTGACCGCTGCATCACCAGTTGCCAGTATGAATGGGCAGTAACCTTTGTACATCTGCTCTGCAGCAACATAGCAGGGCATGTCCCTGGCACTGGTGAGGGACCCTCGGAGTGAGGGCATGCTGCAGTGCAAACAGCACTAATGCATATCCGACTGTACCATCAGAGGTCTCTAATGCTATGCACAGTTGTCAGGATGGATGATGGTGCTTTCGCGCACGTATTTCTGATGTTTGCACTGTTGCATGTTCTCATCCTGATGGCTTCCTATGAATGACAGGGATATGTTTTGACATGTAGCTGTACAGACCTACTTCAGTTTTTTCTGGTCCATTCTTAGTATTGCAAACACTGTTTCAGTGATGACCACTGAAAGAATAACTAAGGTGTTCATCAAATGCCATGTACAGTATGTTTTGCTACAGGGTCTTCAGGACAAACATCTCACTTTCCACTTGCTTTTATAATAGCTTCGATGCACTTAGAAAATCTTGTAGTGTTATGGGCATGCGGCAGAGATAGTATATATAGTCTGGGTTGCATGACCTTGTCTGTTTCATCAGTATTAATGTGCTGTTTGCATGAGCGCAATAATGCCAGTGAGCATCAGCTTAGGAGAAGTATGTTTTGCCAGCACAGAGACGGGAAGCATCACAAACATCTATCTTTTCAGAATATGGCAAGCACGAGAGCCCGTGTTTCCCCAGACGTGTTATTCATGCCATGCTGAAAACGTATATCTCCCTAATTCTGGCAGAACGTGGATGTTATAGAATGGGCTCCATGCTTAGTCTTTACCATTCGGCATGTGTTTCAGCTTTCCTTTGGTATAAGGCAGTAGTGTAACCAAGTGTGCTGTTAAATTGTCCATTTCAAATAAGCTCCATAATTGAGTACAAGCTTTTGCAATCAGCCCCTCTCGTAAACAGGTCAGATGTGCTCGTGTCTCAGCTTAACAGTATATTTTTCATAGCCCAGTTTTTGTTTTTAATCATCTACCTAAAACCATTTCAGATATATGCATACGTTATCATTTGTGGCGGCGCGCCGTCCATCTAGGCGGTTGCTTTTTTATTGTTTCTTCGTGGAATCAATTTTTGACAAATGACCATGATAAGGCAAACCAAAAATATAACCAAAAATAGGATACTTTCCTTTAGCCTGGGGTCAGCAACCTTTCCTAACTGGGGTAAGGCTTTCTCCCTGGCTGCGGTATCTTCAGCGGCCCTATTTCCTCTTAGCCTGGGGTCAGCAACCTTTCCTATCTGGGGTAAGGTTTTCTCCCTGGCTACATTACTCGCCTGTGAAAAGGTAGCTGATTGGTTAGCTTCACCCTGCAACTCTTCAGCTAAACCTTTTCTGAACTGTGGCCAGTCACGGCCCAGGACTACCTCGTGTGGAAGCTTGGGTACTATGGCCACCTCCATCTGTTTTTTCAGACCTACTCCCTCTATTACCACAGACTGTATGGGGTAGGTAGAAGCGGCGCCATGGACACAGCGTATCCTAATATGATTCCCAGAGGTCAGTGGCAAGGGTTTGTCTTTCGCCTCTATTTGCTGCCAGAGCCTCTGGGAAATCATGGATTGGTCTGCACCTGAGTCCAATAATGCCTCCGTTGGTATCCCTTCTACCTCCACCCTTAACAGGAACCCTTCTCCTGCATCTCTGTGCTAGGTTGTTATCAAGGCCTTCTTGGCTCTACAGTCCCTCTTTAAATGACCAGCTTCTCCACACGAGAAACACTTCCTATGCATATTGTATCCTCTATACATCTTTACATTTTCGTCTGCAAATCCCTCAAGCTTGGCCTTCCTTTCTAGAGACTCCAGTTTGTCCCTTTTAAAAACACCCTCTTTCTCTGGGCTTAATTTATTAGCCTCCAGAAAGCGGTCAGTCATTGCAATGGCTTCCCGAGTGTTTTTGCAATTTTGGAGTACTAGGAAGGTTTGCACGCTGCTTGGTACAGACTCCATATATTGCTCAAGGATTATCATATCTAAAATAGACTCTATATCCTTTACTTCTGGCATCAGCCACTTGTACACCAGGTTTTTCACACGGTGATATAATGCCTGAGGTGTCTCACCTGACCTCAACTTACATGAGCGCAGTTGCCTGCGATAGACCGCTGGATTTAAACCTAAGCGATCTTTCACCGCTTGCTTTACATCATCATAACTCTTAATTAAACTAGCAGGCATAGCTCTGTAGGCCGCTAAGGCTTCGCCCGTGAGAGAAGCAGCGAACCTTAGCGCCCACTGCTCTTTTGGCCACCTGGCTAAGAGAGCTATTCTCTCGAAAGCCTCGATGTAATCATCCACATCGTCATCTTTCGTGAGGCGCCCACCCGAGAAAGTCCCAGTACCTGGCCAGTCCCAGCCCTGAAAACCTGCCCCTGCACCTGGCACAGTCCCGGCAGCATCTTCTTTCTTTCCCTGGGCTGCAAGCCAGCTGGACATCGCTTCAATGAGTGGTGCTTGCTGCGCCTGGAATAACGCTTTCGCCTGCTCCAGGCTCCGTGCGGACAACTCTTGCTGTTTGGCTATCTGGCCAGCCGCCCAGTCCAGAATGTCGCGCGACTCCATGGTTCTGCTTTCCTGTGGAGAGAACAAAAGACAGAAACACCAAGTGCGGACTTCTTCTCTTTTCCCCTGCCTTGGTGATTACTACCTCAACAGCCACCCTCTTACACCAGTGCTATCCAGATTAACCCTCCAGCCTACGGGTTACCTGGTTCTGGTGCAGAGTCTCACTTTATCAACTCCGTTGATCCGGAATCCAGCTCCACCGCCACTCCGGATTTTCCCTTCTGCTCCGCAGACCTGGGGTTGACACGGCTGCTCCTGGGGATGTCTCTCCTTCCTCTTTGGTCCGGACTGCCTTTCTGGCGTGCCAACTTGATTCCAGCGAAAAAAATCCAACTTGCTACGCCACCTGTGGTGGCGCCCCGTCCGTCTAGGCGGTTGCCTAGTGGGGTGCGCCGGTCATCACTCTTTTTGTGTAGTTGTGGCCTGCTTTGTAAGCAGTACGAGTGGATGAGAACACAGGACAATTTGTAAAAATAAATTGCTTTTTATTGTTTCTTCGTGGAATCAATTTTTGACAAATGACCATGATAAGGCAAACCAAAAATATAACCAAAAATAGGATACTTTCTCCAGTAACTTTCTTAGCAAAAACTCTCCAAGTAGTTTTTTCCACTCTTGTTAACTTTGCCTTCTTCCATTTAACCAAACCAGCAAAATACTGTTAAGTGCACAGTTCAACAAAACTTCAATAAGACGGTTTTGAATTCACATTCTCAGCTGCTGCAGATTAGGATACCAGCCATGTGCTGCCTCTTAGTTTAAAACCATTAGCCTTCTTAACCGGGCTTTAGCAGTGGTAAAACTGGCTGCTTTTAAACACGAGGTTTCTATCTTCTTGTCTGCCCTTATCCTAGGCTTTCATTGATACCAGCACATATGTTATCTTCTTAACCTGTATCATACAGCCTTCCATAAAAGCATTAAACATTTCTCACACAAAGTCCACACTCCATTGACTCTGCTGAAGACACTGGACTGTCTGGATAAAGCTCCACTTCCATTTCCTCCGGTGAATTATAAAGCTCAGGGCTTGGGGCAACTTCTGGCACACTCTGCTGCACTTCTTTTAAAAGTTTAAAAAGTTTTCCCCATTTTAGCTTCTGGCTCCCCCTTTTAACTGGGTCAGAACCTCTTGCCCTTCTCTCCCTTAACAACTCCACCTCAGGGAATATATGAGTTGTTTGGTTGGCAGAAACCCTCCTTTTATCAGACTTTCTGTACTGTCTGTTCAAGGGCCCAGGACTTGAGCTGCTGCCTTCAGAATCAGACGTATAATCCTGACTTCTTCCCCAGCTCCTTTCTTGCCCACAACCTTGACACTTGCCTTGGGAGTTGTGGCTGGTCCCCTTTGAACCACCAGGTCTCACAGCCTTGTAATGCTGCCTCTTCCCCTGGCCTCTCTGGACTCTCTGCCTCTCCTCCTGGCTTCTGGCCTGCAGTCTTTCCTGCCCTCTGGCAGTCTCTCTCTGCAGTCCTTCCTGTGTCTGAGCACGTCCTGCTTGCTCTGCTGATTCAGCTGGTTCTCTTCCTTGTTCTGCCGGTTCTGCTGAGAAACCCTGTTCTGCCTCACTTCCTGTGTGACGCAGCTTAAATGTTCTGTGGCTTGTTTCCTTCCCTGGCCCAACCCTCTCTCTGCCTGCAACTGTCCTAGAGGCTGGGTGTGGCTTCAGGCTAGCCCTGCTAGTGTGTGCTTTAGTTTCTCTTTCTACCTGGGAGCTATGCTTTGGTGAGCCCATCCCCCGTTTATGAAAAAAAAACTCTTTTTTTTTCAGTTTTAAAGGGCTCTGCTGCATGTGCATCACCACACATTCTAATTCTACGGCACCCAAGCATCAAACGACACTACGTCCATATGTTTTTTTGGGCTGTGTAGAGAATATGTTGGAACTGACTACGCATTTTATGTAACTTCAATTCTATCTATAATGCCGGGAAGAAAAAATAACAAACACAGCAGATAACTGGCATGGGGAAGGTGACAAACAAGGATCTGGGAGCAGCAGCAGAAGAGAGCACGCATGAATAAAATTACGAAGGATAAAAAGGAGCTACTGAGAGTGTTCCAGCAAGGTGATGTCAAGGACAAGAGACCCTGAAAAGGGGAGAAGCCAAGAAGTTAAGGGGAGATGTAGAAGCCAAAGGAGGAGAGAGAGCAAAAGACCAGAGGAAGAGATCCGACAGAAAGAGAACTGAAGGGTCCAGACAAAGCAGATGGTTTGGAAGCCAACAGAGATGTATTGAGGAGACTAATGTTGTACCTAAAAATGACTGTTGGACTATGAGCCCAGGAGATATGTGATGAAAAGGTACGACATGGGTGCCATGAGTACTATCACTTGGACCTGTAGTCTGCGTTTGATGTCTCCTTGAGCATTTATTTAATCACATTATGGGGCTTCTAAGCTCTTGTTACTGCCTGTTTTGTGTTATTCACGGGAAGGTAGTTTGACACTGTTTGATATACCCAAAAGGATAACATATGATGGCCAGGTAACATTTGTTCTCATCACAGTAAGCTGATGAATTTTATAGCGATCCTAATTTCTCTGCACACAGTTCACGATATTGTCTCTAATGGATGCTATAAGATGTAATGGTTGCAGAAGCACTGGCCTAGAAAAACTTTGACGGGGTGTAATAGCCTGCTAGCAAACTATTTTATTTATTGATTTAATTGGTTTTATATACCACCTTAGCAAATTGTCAAGGTGGTTTACAGATAACAATTTAACTTAAAGTGCATAGAACTATAATTTGCCGTTAAGAATGGAACATAGAGGGTTAACTTAACTAGACTTAATGTAGAACTATAACAGATGAGCAATGCAGAACAGCGGAGACATTGGGATGGGGAGAGTACATGATTGGGTTGAATGACAGGGGGCTTGGACACGGGGGAGGGGGATGGGGCGGGAGGGAGTTGGGGGTAGGTTGGTGTGCAGGTTGGGGAAAATGCTTATGTAACAGTTCCGCCAAAGTATTCCCTGAAGAGGTGTGTCTTTAATATTTTCCGGAAGTCTTTAAGGTCACTCATGGCTCGGATATTGTCAGGTAGTTCATTCCAGAGGTGTGGGGTGTAGAACGTGAATGCTCTGTCTGAGGCTGCATGATTACTGCTTTTAAATGTTGGCGGGATGGAGAGGTGAATTGCCTGTTGGTTCTTCCAGACCTGTCATTAGGGTGTCCACTGGATTAGCGTGTGTAGGTACTGGTATGGAAGATTGTGGAGGGCTTTGAAAGTTGTGATGATAATAGGGGAAAGCCAACAGTCACCCAAGAGCAGATGGTTCGGAAGAATGTATCCTTGAAGGATACTACCAAAAGCAGAGAGGTTCCAAAAAAGAGTAAAGTAGCCCAAATGCCCTCGAGTATGGAGCAGACAGAGCTTAAAGATCCCAAATTACCCATGTCTACCAATAGCCAAATTAATATGAATAAAATACAGTCTCTAAAATGCTTGTATGCAAATGCTAGAAGACTAAAAAATAAGATGGGAGAGTTAGCATATATAGCACTAAATGAGAGGATAGATGTGATTGGAATATCAGAGACATACATGGTGGAAGGAGGACAACCAGTGGGACACTGTGATACCTGGGTACAAACTATATCGTAATGATAGAGCTGATCAAATTGGTGGAGGGGTTGCGCTCTATTTTTAGAGAGGGGATTGAGTCAGAAAGGATTAAAGTTTTGCAGGAAACAAAATTTGCTGTAGAATCTCTATGGATTGAAATTCCATGTGAAAAGGGGAAGGCGATGGCGGTGGGGGTGTACTATCGACCGCCTGGCCAGAATGAACAAATGGATGATGAAATGCTCAAAGAAATCAAGGAAACTAACAAAAGTTACAGCGCGGTAATAATAACGGGCGATTTCAATTACCCCGGTATCAACTGTGTCAATGTCACGGCAGTACATGCTAGGGAGATAAAGTTCCTAGATGAAATAAATGACTGCTTCTTGGAGCAGCAGGTTCATGAACTGACCAGAGGGGAAGCCATATTAGACCTAGTCCTTAGTGGAACACCAGATCTAGTGCAAGAGATAAGGGTGTTAGGGCCACTTGGCAATAGTGATCATAGCATGATCGCCTTTGATTTAATTAGTGGAGGAGGGATAGTAAGGAAATCCACAGTACTACCTTTTAACTTTCGAAAGGGAGACTATGATAAAATGAGGAAAATAGTTAAGAAAAAACTAAAAGAAGCAGTTGCAAAGGTTAAAGACTTACATCAAGCTTAGGTGTTGTTGAAAAATACTATCTTGGAAGCCCAGACCAGCTGTATTCCACGCTTTAAGAAAAGTGGAAGGAAGTCCAAAAACTGCCAGCATGGTTTAAAGGTGAGGTCAGAGAGGCTGTTGTTGCCAAGAAAGCATCTTTCAGGAAATGGAGAAAAGAGCCAAACGATGAAACCTGGAAACAGCACAAGCACTGGCAGGTCAAATGCAAGGCATTGATAAAGAAGGCAAAGAGAGAATTTGAGAAGAAGCTTGCTGTGGAAGCAAAAACGTGAAATAAAGATTTTTGCAAGTACATTCGTAGCAAAAAACCTGTGAGAGAGTCAGTTGGACCATTAGATGATAGAGGAGTTAAAGGGGCACTAAGAGGCAACAAGGCGATAGTGGAGAGACTGAATGAATTCTTTGGTTCGGTCTTTACTGAGGAAGATGTAGGGATGTTACCCATGACTGAAGTGGTATTTAAAGGTGCGGAAGAATTGAAGGAAATATTGATACATCGGGAAGATGTATTACAACTATTAGATAAACTGAAGAGTAGCAAATCACCTGGGCTGGATGGTATACATCCAAGGGTGTTGAAAGAACTGAAATATGAGATTGCAGACCTGCTATTAGTAATCTGTGAACTATCATTAAAATCATCTCTAATACCTGAAGATTGGCGGATCGCCAATGTAACACCAATTTTTAAAAAGGGTTCGAGGTGTGATCCGGGAAATTACAGACCGGTGAGCCTCACGTCAGTACCGGGAAAAATGGTAGAAACCATCATAAAGAATAAAATTACTCAGCATGTAGATAGTCATGGCCTAATGGGAGACAGCCAACATGGCTTTAGATAAGGAAGATCTTGTCTTACTAATCTGTTATGTTTTTTTGAAAGTGTGAATAAACAGGTGGACAAAGGTGAGTCGGTTGATATAATGTACCTGGACTTTCAGAAAGCCTTTGACAAGGTCCCTCATCAGAGACTTTTGGCAAAACTAAAGAGTCATGGGATAGGAGGCAGTGTACTACTGTGGATCAGGAACTGGTTAAAAGATAGAAAGCAGAGGGTTGGGCTAAATGGCCAATTTTCCCAATGGAGAAAGGTGAATAGTGGTGTACCCCAGGGATCTGTGCTGGGTCCGCTGCTTTTTGACATATTCATAAATGACCTGGAAAGTGGAATAACGAGTGAGGTTATCAAATTTCCAGATGACACAAAACTATTTAAAGTTGTTAAAACCCAAGAGGATTGTGGAAAATTGCAAGAGGATCTTGATAAATTGGAAGACTGGGCATCAAAATGGCAGATGAATTTTAATGTGGACAAGTGCAAAGTTACGCACCTAGGGAAGAACAACCCAAACTATGGTTACACAATGCAAGGTTCCACATTAGGAACCACCACCCAGGAAAGGGATTTAGGTGTCATTGTGGATAACATGTTAAAACCCTCGGCCCAGTGTGCAGTGGCATCCAAGAGAGCAAATATAATGCTAGGTATGATAAGGAAAGGAATGGAAAATAAAACAAAAGATATTATAGTGCCTCTATACCGTTCCATGGTGAGACCGCACCTTGAATATTGTGTGCAATTCTGGTCGCCATATCTTAAAAAGGATATAGCGTTATTGGAAAAGGTTCAGAGAAGAGCCACCAAAATGGTAAAGGGGATGGAAGGATACTCCTATGAAGAAAGGCTAAAAAGGTTAGGTCTCTTTAACCTGGAAAGAGACGGCTGAGGGGAGATATGATAGAAGTCTATAAATTAATGAACGGAGTGGAACGGGTAAACATAGATCGGCTGTTTACGTTATCAGAATATAGGAAGACTAGGGGACATGCAAAGAAGCTACATGGTAAACTATTTAAGACTAATAAAAGAAAATATTTTTTCACTCAACGTGTAATCAAACTCTGGAATTTGTTACCGGAGGATGTAGTAAAGGCTGTTAGTGTAGCTGGGTTTAAAAAAGTTTGGACAAGTTCCTGGAGGAAAGGTCCATAAACCATTATTAAGAAGGGACCCAGGATATCAATGCTTGACGTAGTACAAGCATTGCAGAACCTGTGTCTTTTGGGGAAACTGCTAGGTACGTATGACCTAGATTGGCCACTGTTGGAAACAGGATACTGGGCTTGATGGACCTTGGTCTGATCCAGTATGGCATATCTTATGTTCTTATGTCTTTTATTTGGTGCGCGAGGCAATGGGGAGCCATTGGAGATTGTGGAGTATTAGTGTTATGCGTTCAAGAGAAGATTTTTGTGGCACTGTTTTGGGCTACTTGCAGGGGGTGAATTGTGCATGCTGGTTGTCTTTGAAGGATAATCCTGCAGTAATCCAGGTGCGGGAGTACCAGCACCCAGAAGACTGTGTGGAAATCGTAGCAGCTGGAAACTATGGCTGACAGCCAGGATATAATAATAACAACTTTATTTGTTTTCACACCTTACCATATGTTCCAGATGTGTCACGGCATAACAAAACAATGCATTAATACAAAAACACAATAAAATAGTTATACGAACATGGGCAATTGCCCTTTTTACCGCATCTTGACCGTGCTTCAAACAACTTAGGTGACACCTAAGGTGGTGAAAAGCAGAAAGCAATAACTTTTATTTAATTAATTACAGCAAAGTATATAGTAAATGCATCACATTAACATAGTTCATAGATGCTCTACATCAATTGACAATCATAAGAAATAACATTCCATCCACAAGTTCAGTCTTCTGGTTCTGGGTATGGCCTCTAGCTCAAAACCAAAGAAACACACTGGTAAGTATGCACAAGGTTTGTCTAGCCCACTGAGGATTTGCTAATAAACGTGATGAGCACATGCATTATTTGCAAAGTCTCCACGTTAGCTGTTGGGGTCCTGACCAGTATGTTTCTGGCAGCTAATGTGCAATGGGCACCTAAAGCATGTGCTCCGCTAAGGCAGGTACAGTTAGAGGAGTCGTTAGGTGCGCCCACGTTAAGAGCGGCATTGCCGTTGAATGTGCGGCAATTGCCCAGGCTCCAGCGGTAATGCGCTTTCTAGTCCCACGCTCCACCCATCTCCCTCCCTATCCCACAATCACTGGTTAATTAGCATGCTAGCAAGCGACTGTGGATCCACTCTTGGCTTAGTGTTCCTGATGTCTCATTACCATGGATGAAAATATCCATTAACTAGCTAATAGGCTTTAGTAAAAGGGGCCCTAAGTCATATACAACCCAAGATCTGAATCTTCCTCCTTTTTACGGGCTACATTTTGTCAAGCCAATTTAGCTAGATAAAAAAAAGTGGGTTTGGAATCAATTCTGGATTAAAGCAAGAAAATACAATTAAGGTACATTGCCAACGGCATCACCATAATAACAGAATACAGTTTTTAAAAAGGCAAAGAAAAAAATTATACATCCAATACAATGTGCTCTACTTCAATAAGAAAATATAAAGTGCAGGAATAACCCTGCCAAATTCCAAAAAAGGGAAAAGAAGAAAATGAAATGAGGACAGCATCCATTCACAAACACAGAGCGAGGAACATCCAAAATGGATGGAGAAAGAGAAACATGAGACCCTGATTAAACTTCAGAGAAAAAGGAAGAACCGTAAGGATATATGTATAATGAGAGAGAAAGAAAAATAAAAGAGAAGTAAAAGATAAAAGGACAAATGCTAAACTCACTCCTTGTGAGAGGACTGACTATGGGACCTCAGTGTTTTCACAAAGAAAAGAGAGATTCCCAAGTCGTCCCAAGCCTTCCACGATGTTCAGTTAAAATCCTTAATGGACCAAAGAGAGGAAGAAACAAGAGTCTATATCTTATAAAAATTAGAAAGTCTATCCTTAACTTCAGCAGTAAGCTGTTCCAATCAAACTATAGAACCATTCAACTTTGGTTGGAATATACGGTCTCTTCCAATATTTAGCTACAACACTTCTTGCAGAAAGAATAAGTTTCTTAATGAGAATCCTACCAAAATTAGAAAATGAATCAGGAGGGTCTCCACCTAACAAAATTAGTTCTTGAGTGAGAAGGACCTAAATTTGCTGAAGTCTTTCAGACACAGACCCAACAGTTCTCAAATAAGAAATTTAAATATAACTGTAGCATTAGCGCTGAACATTTTACTACTTTTGCCTCAACCCTCAGTAGCATTAATGATTTATTAATTGTTACAAACCACTTCCCTGAGTGATTTTGGATAATTTAATAAAATATAAACAAAAAGGACCCAATATTCTGCATCAGCGGATAGTGCTACTATAGTGTTTAGCTGTCAGGGCTGAACATTAAACCCAGATATTCAATGCCGGGGTCATATCCAGCCCTGGTATTGAATAGCCAGGTTCACCGCATTTGCCGATCGCTAAGCAGGTAGCGGCAAAGTGGGGCCTCTACCCGGTTAGTGATATCCAGTGAAAGTTAGGCCAGGGTTTCCTGTGCATGACTCGCTCAATATCACCGCTGTTCTAGTTCAAAATCAAGTCAGACAGGAGAAAATGGTAATGTAAGGAAAAGCTCAATATTGTTGCTTCCCGGTTAGTTGATCAGTATCGTTGCTGACTGGTTAGTGGCTCAATATCGCTGCTTCCTAGTTAGTGGCTCAGTATCACTACTGCTCGGTTAGTATCTCAATATCGCCGCTGCCTGGTTAGTAGCTCAATATCATTACTGCCCAGTTAGTGGCTCAATATCGCTGCTGCCCGGTTAGTAGCTCAGTATTGCTGTTTCCTGGTTAGTGGCTCAATATCGCTGCTGCCCGGTTAGTGGCTCAATATCGCTGCTGCCCGGTTAGTAGCCCAGTATTGCTGTTTCATGGTTAGTGGCTCACTATCGCTGCTGCCCGGTTAGTGGCTCAATATTGCTACTTCCTGGTTAGCGGCTCAATATTACTGCTGCCCGGTTAGTGGCTCAATATCATTGCTTCCTGGTTAGTGGCTCAATATTGCTGCTGCCCAGTTAGTGGCTCAATATTGCTGCTTCCTGGTTAGCGGCTCAATATCACTGCTCCCGGTTAGTGGCTCAATATCGCTGCTTCCTGGTTAGTGGCTCAATTTCGCTGCTTCCCGGTTAGTGTTTCAATATCGCTGCTGCCCAGTTAGGGATCGGTGCCACCTCCAGTCTTCCCCAGAACACCCCCGACATGCAATGCAATGCAAAAGACTGGAAAGCCCCCATCTCGCTGCTGGACTGCTGTCTGCATCGTAGTTTTAAGTTTGTGTTTAGATCTTTAAGTTCTTTACTTACTAAGGGTTGCTATGGATATTTATACTAATAAAACTGTACCTAATACATTTAATATACCTTGTTCACCTGAAGCTTAATTAATTTCAGGTCCTTAGTGTATGACTGATTTGGGTAATGAGCTTCACCTGAGAGCACCTCCTGTCTTTTAAGATGTGTAAGTACCTATAAAGCTATGAATATCCCAGGGGTGGGTGGGTGTTGGGGAGGGAGGGAGGGAAATAACACTTATTAAAAGAGGGCTGCTACACAGTACCCTGTCTTGTGCTGCTGAGGTAAGCTATATTCTGATTTGATTTAAATTATAGCTCTTTGCTGCTGCTAGCCTCTAACTTATTATGAAATTTAAACTACACGTTCTTTGATGGGTTCCAAATTTAACCAGAAAGCTCTCTTCTGTGTTTTAAATTGAAACTAAAAGTATTTTGCTGATACTAGGCCCTGAGTGACTATTAAATTTAAACTACAATCTCTCTGCTGGGTATGAAATATAACCAGAAAGTTCTCTTCTGTGTTTTAAATTTAAATTTAAAGTGCTGCTACTAGGCCCTGACGGATTTAACAAAAAATAGTGGGTTCACAGATTAATTAGCTTTAATACAAAGAATTCCTTTCAGAAAATTCCCAGAAGTATATACTCACAATTGCAGATCTCTCTCCAGAAGTAACAGTCCCCTTTTCTAGTCCTTCATAAAGCAACTGACCCAGCACAGATCCCTGGGGTACACCACTATTCACCTTTCTCTATTGGGAAAATTGGCCATTTAGCCTTACCCTCTGCTTTCTATCTTTTAACCAGTTCCTGATCCACAATAGTACACTGCCTCCTATCCCATGACTCTTTAGTTTTGCCAAAGGTCTCTGATGAAGGACCTTGTCAAAGGCTTTTGAAAGTCCAAATACACTATACTGTATCAACCAACTCACCTTTGTCTACCTGTTTATTCACACCTTTAAAAAAACATAACATATTAGTAAGACAAGATCTTCCTTGTCTAAAGCCATGTTGGCTGTCTCCCATCAAGCCATGACTATCTACATGTTCAGCAATTTTGTTCTTTATGAGGTTTCTACCAGTTTTCCCGGTACTGACGTCAGGCTCACTGGTTTGTAGTTTCCCGGATCACACCTGGAACCCTTTTTAAAAATTGGTGTTATGTTTGCCATCCTCCAATCTTCAGGTATTACAGATGATTTTAATGATAGTTCACAGATTACTAATAGCAGCTCTGCAATCTCATATTTCAGTTCTTTCAACGACCTTGGATGTATATCATCCGGCCCAGGTGATTTGCTACTCTTCAGTTTATCTAATAGTTGTAGTACATCTTCCTGATGTATCGATATTTCCTTCAATTCTTTTGCACCTTTAAATACCACTTCAGTCATGGGAAACATCCCTACATCTTCCTCAGTAAAGACTGAAGTAAAGAATGCATTCAGTCTCTCCTCTATCGCCTTGTTGCCTCTTAGTGCCCCTTTAACCCCTCTATCATCTAATGGACCAACTGACTCTCTCACAGGTTTTTTGCTACGAATGTACTTGAAAAAGTCTTTATTATGCGTTTTTGCTTCCACAGTAAGTTTCTTCCCAAATTCTCCCTTTGCCTGCCTTATCAATGCCTTGCATTTAACTTGCCAGTGTTTGTGCTGTTTCCAGGTTTTGTCATTTGGCTCTTTTTTCCATTTCCTGAAAGATGCTTTTTTGGCAACAACAGCCTCTGACCTCATCTTTAAACCATGCTGGCAGTTTTTTGGACTTCCTTCCACTTTTCTTAAAGCATGGAATACAGCTGATCTGGGCTTCCAAGATAGTATTTTTCAACAACACCCAAGCTTGATGTAAGCATCTTCCTGAAGTCCTTGAGGTCTACAGTTGATCTCAGGTCATCTGGGAGTGAGTTCCATAGAACATAAGAACATAAGAACATAAGAAATGCCATACTGGGTCAGACCAAGGTCCATCAAGCCCAGTATTCTGTTTCCAACAGTGGCCAATCTAGGTCATATGTACCTAGCAGTTTCCCCAAGAGACACAAGTTCCACAATGCTTGTACTGGGTCAAGCATTGATATCTTCGGTCACTTCTTAATAATGGTTTATGGACCTTTCCTCCAGGAACTTGTCCAAACCTTTTTTAAACCCAGCTACACTAACAGCCTTTATTACATCCTCCGGTAACAAATTCCAGAGTTTGATTACACGTTGAGTGAAAAAATATTTTCTTTTATTAGTCTTAAATAGTTTACCCTGTAGCTTCATTGCATGTCCCCTAGTCTTTCTATATTCTGATAAGGTAAACAATCGATCTACGTTTACCCGTTCCACTCCATTCATTAATTTATAGACTTCTATCATATCTCCCCTCAGCCGTCTCTTTTCCAGGTTAAAGAGCCCTAACCTTTTTAGCCTTTCTTCATAGGAGTATCCTTCCATCCCCTTTACCATTTTGGTGGCTCTTCTCTGTACCTTTTCTAAAATCGCTATATCCTTTTTAAGATACGGCGACCAGAATTGCACACAATATTCAAGGTGCGGTCTCAGCATGGAACGATATAGAAGCATTATAATATCTTTTGTTTTATTTTCCATTCCTTTCCTTATCATACCTAGCATTCTATTTGCTCTCTTGGCCGCCGCTGCACACTGGGCCGAGGGTTTTAACATGGTATCCACAATGACACCTAAATCTTTTTCCTGGGTGGTGGTTCCTAATGTGAAACCTTGCATCGTGTAACCATAGTTTGGGTTGTTCTTCCCTAGGTGCATAACCTTGCACTTGCCCACATTAAATTTCATCTGCCATTTTGATGCCCAGTCTTCCAATTTATCAAGATCCTCTTGCAATTTTTCACAATCCTCTTGGGTTTTAACAACTTTAAATAGTTTTGTGTCATCTGCAAATTTGGTAACCTCACTCGTTATTCCACTTTCCAGGTCATTTATGAATATGTCAAAAAGCAGCGGACCCAGCACAGATCCCTGGGGTACACCACTATTCACCTTTCTCCATTGGGAAAATTGGCCATTTAGCCCTACCCTCTGCTTTCAACTTTTAACCAGTTCCTGATCCACAATAGTACACTGCCTCCTATCCCATGACTCTTTAGTTTAGAAACTAGAGTGGGCACCGCCAGGGAAAGTGCTCTTCTTGAGGTGTCCTGTCTTGTTCTAGCAAATGCTCTGGGGGTGGTGATGGTGTCTGAGGTGCCTATTCTCCTGGGTCTGGTGACTTGGTCACCTCTGATGAGAGGTTGCAGAATGTTCGCTGAGAGGTTATGTTTTATTTTGTATATGTTAAGGAGTGTATTATATCGGATGCGAGAGCTGATTGGGAGCCAGTGGAGTTGGTTGAGAATGGGGGTAATGTGATCGTGCCTTAAGGCGCCCGTTATTATGCGGGCGATGGTGTTCTGCGCTATTTGTAATGGTCGGAGTGTTTGTTTTGTGAGTCCAAGTTAAATGGGGTTGCAGTAGTCTAATGAGGGGGTGATTAGAGCTTGACAGACAGTGCGGAAGTGATCCTGTGAGAGAATGGGTTTGAGGCGTCTGATGATTCTCATTTTGTAGGGCTTACAATGAGCTTTTCCGTACATAAGCCTTTCCTTCTGTCTGGCTGGGTTTTGCACCAGAGATTCCTCATATTCCTCTGCTCCATACAAACACAGAATATCTCTCTGTTAAGAATCCTGTAAATGCATAGATAGCTCCTATCTTTTATTGTATGTTATTGAAATTATTAACTATTTTGAATAACTTTTGTTAAAAAGATGGCATATAAAAGCTTTTAAATTAAGAAATTAATGAAAAAAGGGACTGTAGAGCTTAGTGGTTGGTATGAGGGGTAGACTGTATTGGCTGATTGGTCTTAATTTGCCATCATGTTTCTATGTCTTAACAGTATTAATAAAACCCAAATATGCAAAAAAATGCTGTAGGACAAAGATATACATCCAGAATCAGCCTCCGTTCTTAAATGTGACAAGCTTTTAGAAGAATAGAAGGAATGAGTGATAATCCAGGAGCATGCGTAGGGAAAGTAGCAATGTGAAGGCGCATTTTACAATGGGAAGTGCGAGTGCAATCCGGGACTTCAAAGCCAGAATGTCTGCAACAAAAGCAGGTACGTGCAAGTTCAGGCACAGCTGCAGAAATGCGGATGTGCCCTATGTGGTCGCCTATAGAGACATCTACATAGATGCCCCTAGAATAGCATTTGGTCTTTGTCATCTTAGGCTAGTCACTTAATTCTCCATCTTCTCTACACCCTTTGGATGGTTTCAGGCCACAACAAGCACTTTTCTGATGGCTGTTCATGCCTGAATGAGGTCTAAACCTGGACATTTTTGAAACTGAATGAGGAGGGGGAGTCTAAGTTCATTGCTCCTCTACCACGCCCCTTGCCTAATTGGATGTCTTCCCATTGGAGACATCTCTAAATGTCAATTGTAGAATAGTTCTGGAGACGTCTCCATGATTTTGACATCAATGTGCATGTCTACGGACATCCTAAATCACAACTAAGGGGTATGTTTACTAAACCGCGCAATTGTGCGGGTCGCACCTGAACATGCGCTAAGGTACCTTAGCGCATGCTAATAGTGCGTTTTTGGGCCCCGCACACCTGCGCGCTGCACTAACGGGCCCGCACAAGTGCGCGGCACGCTGATGTGCGATAGAGGTGTGGAAAGGCATTCCGAGGGCGGAGGAAGGCTCCCGAGGGGTGGAGGGACGGGGTAAATGGGTGGAGAGTGGGAGGGGAGAGGCTCCCCGCACAGGAGCGGGGCTGAAATTCAAGCTAAAAAATACCGCGAGTGAAAAGCTCGCGTTAGAGCCGATTTAAAGGGAAGAGAAACCATTTCCGTCAGCAATGTACAGCAAAACCGGGGAAACCCACAAAACGTGAGCAGTGTGATACATGTGCACAGAACAAAATAGCAAATAAAAATTGAAAATGACCACAACAAAATTCAAAAAAATTATAATCCAGCTGGCCAATAGTGATATCAATGGGCAACATTAAAAAACACTCCCAGGAAAGCTCCAAAAAAAGAAATGATTTTTGGAAGGGTCTACGGAGCGTAGACCCTTCCAAAAATCATTTCTTTTTTGGAGCTTTCCTGGGAGTGTTTTTTAATGTTGCCCATTGATATCACTATTGGCCAGCTTGGTTATGTTTTTTTCCCCTTTTTTCGAGGTCATTTTTGAGGTTTATTTGCCCTTTTGTCTCCATACAAGGTGTATGAGCCCACAGTCAAATTGTGCAGAGCAGGGTTTCTGACTCGTTCGGCCAGGTTTCCTATCTCCAGGGACTGCACTGTTTCCATGGCCACAGTGTGGTGCAGCAGACACAGCCAGTGCCTGTAGGACCAGGGAATCACAGGTTCAAATCCCAGCTGGGGCTCCTGCCAACCCAGTCCCCATATTTTACCCACCACTAAACAGAGATAGTACAGACACTCCTTTATTTCAGAGAACATAAGCATGGTTCAAACACCTATATTTTACCCTACACCGCACACACACCATAACAATGGGCATTACCTACAGCTGAGTCCCCCAAATGCAGTCCTGGAGTGCCACAACTCAATCAGGTCATATGCTTTTTCCAAGATGAGGACATGTCAGCATGTTGGCGGAAGGGTACAGGTGGTGGAGGGGGCAGTGGCTGCTAGCCACAGCAGACAGTGGCCTAGCTGTGTGAAGGCTGGCACCATCCACTGCAACAGACAGGCTCTGTCGGATGTACAGTCATGGGCTCCCCAGGGAATGCAGCCTATCAGTGGCAACATGGTGGTGCAGTGCACACAGACAGTCTGTGCAAGAACAGAAGGTCACAGGTTCAAAGCCCAGCTGGGGCTACTGCCAATCCAGTCCACATATTTTCTCCACAACTAAACCGTGATAGTAAGGACAAACCTTTATGCTGAGAACATACGCATGGTTAATACGCCTATATTTTACCCCACCGAGCACAGACACCATAAACAGGCGCATTACCTAGAGCAGAGTCTCCCAAATGCAGTCCTGGAGGGCCACATACCATTCAGGTTCCATGCTGCCTCTAATAAAGATGCCTGTGCTGCATATCTATGCATCACCCCCATGGTATGCAGATGTAGCTCATGCATATTCATGAGGGACAGCATGAAAACCCGAACCGTGTTTGGCACACCAGGACTGGAGTTGGGAACCTCTGCCGTAAAGCAGCAGCCAACAGGGGCAGACACACCCACACCCACAGGCCCCATTGGCCAATGCCTCCTGGAGAGGCAGGACATTGGGCCCTGCGTGCATCTCCCAATATTAGCACTTGCATACCTTAGCAATGCCACCCTACACCTGGGTATATGGTACACAGCTCTCAAACGTTTGCTATGAGTACTGGCAGATAGAAAATCCTATGGTAAGCACAGTTTGCTGATTGAGCTCCATCATAACAATCATTCTGATGTCTGCGGTGTGTGCTTCAGGTCTGGTCTCTGACAGTGTTTACCACCATGGGGAGTGACCCCCAACAGTATTGCGTACCATATCCATGCCTGTACTGTGCCCAGGACTGGTGTGGTGGGCATGGCTGCTGAACTCCTCTATAGTAGCACAATGCTGGCATAGGTGTCAGAGTGTGTGTCTGTCTAGACCAGTGTTTCCCAACCCAGTCCTATGGGGCACACCGGCCAGTCAGGTTTTCGGGATATCCCTAATGACTATGCATGAGATATATATGCATTAGAGATATCCCGCCAACCTGACTGGTTTGTGGCCCTCCAGGGCTGGATTTGGAGACCCCTGCCTTACACCTCTGTCATTTAAGATTGTGAGTGGGCAAGGTGCAGATGTCCTAGACATCGAAAGGGTATATAGAATGTGACACATTCCTCCTCGATTCTCACCACCACCAAAAAGTTGTCTAATAGACAATATTTTGGTGGTGGTGAGAAGTGAGGAGGAATGTGACACATTCTATATACCTTTTTGATGTCTTGGACATCTGCACCTTGCCCACTCACAATCTTAGATGACAGGCAGGGGTCTCCAAATCCAGCCCTGGAGGGCCACAAACCAGTCAGGTTGGCAGGATATCTCTAATGCATATATATCTCATGCATAGTCATTAGGGATATCCCGAAAACCTGACTGGCCGGTGTGCCCCATAGGACTGGGTTGGGAAACACTGGTCTAGACCAGTGTTTTTGAACCAGTCCTCCTTAAACCTCTAGGCCAGTCGGGTGTTCAGGATAGCCCTAATGAATATGCATGAGATATATATGCATTAGAGATATCCTGCCAACCTGATGGTTTGTGGCCCTCTAGGGCTGGATTTGGAGACCCCTGCCTTACACCTCTGTCATTTAAGACTGTGAGTGGGCAAGGTGCAGATGTCCTAGACATCAAAAGGGTAGATAGAATGTGCCACAAGCCTCCTCAATTCTCACCACCACCAAAAAGTTGAATAATAGACAATATTTTGGTGGTGGTGAGAAGCAAAGAGGCATGTGACAAATTCTATCTAACCTTTTTGATGTCTCGGAGATCCGCACCTTGCCCACTCACAATCTTAAATGACAGAGGTGTAAGGCAGGGGTCTCCAAATCCAGCCCTAGAGGGTCACAAACCAGTCAGGTTGGCAGGATATCTCTCTAATGCATATATATCTCATGCATATTCATTAGGGCTATCCTGAACACCTGACTGGCCTAGGGGTTCAAGGAGGACTGGTTCAGAACCACTGGTCTAGACCAGGGGTGGGCAAACCTGGTCCTGGAGGGCCGCAGACCAGTCAGGTTTTCGGGATATCCCTAATGAGTATGCATGAGATATATATGCATTAGAGCAGTGTTTCCCAACCCAGTCCTATGGGGCACACCGGCCAGTCAGGTTTTCGGGATATCCCTAATGACTATGCATGAGATATATATGCATTAGAGATATCCTACCAACCTGACTGGTTTGTGGCCCTCCAGGGCTGGATTTGGAGACCCCTGCCTAACACCTCTGTCATCTAAGATTGTGAGTGGGCAAGGTGCAGATGTCCAAGACATCAAAAAGGTATATAGAATGTGTCACATTCCTCCTCACTTCTCACCACCACCAAAAAATTGTCTATTAGACAACTTTTTGGTGGTGGTGAGAATCGAGGAGGAATGTGACACATTCTATATACCCTTTCGATGTCTAGGACATCTGCACCTTGCCCACTCACAATCTTAAATGACAGAGGTGTAAGGCAGGGGTCTCCAAATCCAGCCCTGGAGGGCCACAAACCAGTCAGGTTGGCAGGATATCTCTAATGCATATATATCTCATGCATAGTCATTAGGGATATCCCGAAAACCTGACTGGCCGGTGTGCCCCATAGGACTGGGTTGGGAAACACTGCATTAGAGATATCCTGCCAACCTGACTGGTTTGTGGCCCTCCAGGGCTGGATTTGGAGACCCCTGCCTTACACCTCTGTCATTTAAGATTGTGAGTGGACAAGGTACAGATGTCCAAGACATCAAAAAGGTTAGATAGAATGTGTCACATTCCTCCTCACTTCTCACCACCACCAAAAAATTGTCTATTAGACAACGTTTTGGTGGTGGTGAGAATCGAGGAGGAATGTGACACATTCTATATACCCTTTTGATGTCTTGGACATCTGTACCTTGTCCACTCACAATCTTAAATGACAGAGGTGTAAGGCAGAGGTCTCCAGATCCAGCCCTAGAGGGCCACAAACCAGTCAGGTTGGCAGGATATCTCTAATGCATATATATTTCATGCATATTCATTATAGATATCCCGAAAACCTGACTGGTCTGCGGCCCTCCAGGACCAGGTTTGCCCACCCCTGGTCTAGACAGTGTGTGGTGGCTGCAAACACCTTCCATAGCCCACACTGCCAGCATTGTTGCCAGTATTGGCCTGCCAATGTGCATAATGAGGAGCAAGGTACCATGGGTATAGCCCAGACAGGGTGGCCTGGCCAGGGTGCATCTGCACAGGGCATAGGGCACTGACTGGGACATTTTAGTGCCTGGTCACCACCTACAGAGACAGGGTGACCTCAGTATGTCCTGCTGGGGGATCACTCTCACCCTGACTGTGCAGTGATGACAGCATGGCTAGGCACCCCCATAGTGCTGTGTAGTATTTCTTTCATGTGATATTTATGGGTTTCTTTTTGGGGCCCAGTCACTGATTTATCTGCTTGTTGTGTATGCTGACATCCCAGTTTTGGGTACATGCATTTCCACTGGGAACATGCACTATGAACTAGCTAGCAGACTGTTTGCAGCTGGTATGTGTCTTGGTGAAGTGGCTTGCAGTGGCTGAAGGCTTGGTGCAGGAGAATATCAGATCGTGGTGGGGTGCAGCTTAGCATATCCAGGCCTAAAGTCTGTCTGCTATTATGTTATGGATGTGTACAGAGTGGCATTGACTGCCCCTGTGGGAGTGTCTGTTCCCCCGCAGGACTGGGGTTGATGGTCCTCTCTACTGCCACCATTGCAGGGGAGTAGAATATGGATCTGTTGATGGGGGGCCCTGTTTGGCCATGGGGGCTGCACCCGACTGAGACAGACAAATATCCAACGTGTTTCTGCAGAAACTACCTATCTCACAGATTAACACTGCTTTGAACTTCCAGCCATGGAAGGTGCTGTTGACCTGGTGCTGGGCGCCTCACCGCACCCTCAGGGTGAGCACAGTACCCGCACAATGTGACGGTGTGTAGCTACTCTGTGCCAGTAAAACACATGGTCCGTACCCCCTACCAGGCCGAGGTGCTGTGGGGGTGCATTCCCCATCTTGTGTTTATCTGTGGACAGCTGATTTGCATGTGCAGTGCATCATGGGTACAGGTGGGCTAACCCTATCCTGGTGACCACAGCAGACTGTCTGTGTGGTGACATGCACTCCCTCTGCAGCCAGCCAGGGGCTTGTTAGCAGCTATAGGGCTGTAGTACAATGGTTACTTCACTGCCTGTGGAGCCAGACGTCATGGGTTTAAACCCACAGTGGGGTTATTTGATAGGGCTGCCCAAATCATTATCTCTTTTTAATGTACATTTTTGCTGCCAGCAAAAACACCCTCAGCATACTGTACCCATAAGGTGCCTCTGAGGGTGCTTTATAGGGCGCCCTATAGGGCACCTTATGGTTCCTGTCCATGTAAGGTGCACTATACATTATCCTGTGACGCAACTTATAGGGTGCCCTTTAGAGGACATTTTAGGGTGCCGTGGCGGACAGTGCACTTTATAATGTGCCCTATGGAGTGCCTTATAGGGTGCCTTATACGGCACCTTCAATTACGGCACGTGAGGGCGTGTTTGCTGGCAGCAATTAATAAAATAAAAATAAAGTGCTGCAGGAAACAAAATGTACATTGCAAAGTTGATGCCTCATCCAGCCTTACGTATTAGGCACACTGGGGAGCAAACTCATGACCCCTGTATCAGCAGTCAGTGCCTTAACCATTGTGCTCCACTGCAGCTCCTCCTTGCATGTCAGCGCACCTACTTATGCTTTTCATTCCTTAAGCTGCACAGTGCTGCCATCAAAAACAGTACTCTGACCTTGCGGTACCTCATACGGCACCCTATAAAGCACCCTATAAGCAACATTCTAGGGTGCCTTGGCAGACAGTGCACTTTAAAATGTGCCTTATGGGGCGCCTTATGTTAACACGCTTTGAGAGGTCGTTTGCTAGTAGTGATAATTAAAATAAAAATAAAATGCCTCCTAAGGCAATCTTCCCCATAATATGTAATGCCTCAGCCAGCTGTGTTCATTGGGCACCATGGGGGATTGAAACCCTATTCCCTGCACCTTTGGTCAGTGTTTTAACCATTGTGCTGTGGTTCTGTTCCTGTGCTTGCACATCAGCGTGCCGCCTTATGCCGCCCAATACTAAAATGCCTCCTAAAGTACTGCCTCAGCCAGCTGTCTTCATTGGGTATTGTGGGGGATTGGACCCCTGATCCCTGAACCATTGGTCAGTGTCTTAACCATTGTGCTGTGGCTCTGCTCTTCAGCTTGCACATCAGCGCGCCACTTATGCCTTCCGCGCAGCTTTCTCATGCGCTAATGTGCGGGGCGCACATGGGTGCCGCGCACCTTAGCGCATATTTAAATCCCGTTTTTTCTTTTTCAGAAAGAAACGCCCACTCCTTATATGGCACCCGCACACTAGCGGGCCGCGCACATTAGCGGGGTTTTAGTAAACATACCCCTAAGAGTTTCAAAATGACCCCCATAGTTTGCTAGTATGAGAAAAGGCTCTTTAAAGTATCAGATCAGCAAACAGGGAAAAACAAATGGCAAAATGCATAAATACATGGGAAATAAAAAGTGCTAGTTCAGAAACCATACATTGAACAAAATCTGACACAAGTATGGTTAAGGAAAGGTGAACTTAAATCTAAGGCTAAGAAGTTGACTGTTGCAGCCCAGGACCATGGATTATGGACAAGATGGTTGTCAGCAAGAATAGAAAACACTGGTAGATATAAATGCAGAATATTTAACACAGAAATTGAAATGGTAACAGGTCTCATGGTTGTCTGTGACTTGCAGAAGGCCTGAAAGGCACAATAAGGTATCCGAAAAACACTGAGGTCACAATCCTAGCAGAATTATGGAGAATAAAGAAGTTGTGATCACCTGGGACATGCAAGAATACTAGGTATTACTACTATTACCTCTGCTACTAGGCATATACAGCGCTGTATAAGCACACAAAAAGAGACAGTCCCAGTTTCACAGAGCATACAATCTGCTAAGACAGACAGACAAACAGCTGGGGATAAGGGGAACTGAAAACGAGAGGATAATGGGTAACAACAAAGGAGAAAACCACAAGATTTGTATTGCTAACATAAGAGTCAGGGTCAAGAGATTATTCTCTGTGAGGTATGAGAACCAAACGATCCTCAAGTTCCAAGAAATGACATCAGAGATCAAGAAAAATGTGGTGGGAAGGGTCAGTTATATTCCCAATTCAAAAGGAATTTCCAAATGCACCTTGATAATTTATTATACACATTCTATGAACTCAGCTCTTTGGCACATTGCAAGTACTAAGGCGAGAACTAGCCGGGACTGTACCAAGCTTGAAATGCGCCCCGTAGCGACTCCTGAACCTAACGCCACCCTGCCTCCCAACCACATGCAGGAACTCAGTCTTATCTGGGTTTTTGAAAGCCTAGTGATGATATTGGTGCCCCTTCCATACTTGAGCCCCGTGTGCCGCAGCGCTCACACAGCTCTTGGTATGACCCTGGCACTAGCAGTACATTTCAGAGACTGAGATCATACTGCCACGGCATGTTCAAAATCAACCTTTTGGGAGGTA
This sequence comes from Ichthyophis bannanicus, assembly GCA_033557465.1. Taxonomy (NCBI): domain Eukaryota; kingdom Metazoa; phylum Chordata; class Amphibia; order Gymnophiona; family Ichthyophiidae; genus Ichthyophis; species Ichthyophis bannanicus. The sequence continues at coordinate 1,855,430,900 of CM066031.1, forward strand.
CTTTCCAAGAGACCACACAGGACCCTTCTTTAGGAGTGCATAAATACCAGAGGGGAAGTTGACTTCCGCATAGTGCCATCAAAACTAAGATTTACACTTTACTTAAGCTTCCAAAGAGTACTACGGGTAAACGTAGATCGATTGTTTACCTTATCAGAATATAGAAAGACTAGGGGACATGCAATGAAGCTACAGGGTAAACTATTTAAGACTAATAAAAGAAAAGATTTTTTCACTCAACGTGTAATCAAACTCTGGAATTTGTTACCGGAGGATGTAGTAAAGGCTGTTAGTGTAGCTGGGTTTAAAAAAGGTTTGGACAAGTTCCTGGAGGAAAGGTCCATAAGCCATTATTAAGAAGGGACCCAGGATATCAATGCTTGAACAAATACAAGCATTGTGGAACTTGTGTCTCTTGGGGAAACTGCTAGGTACATATGACCTAGATTGGCCACTGTTGGAAACAGGATACTGGGCTTGATGGACCTCGGTCTGACCCAGTATGGCATATCTTATGTTCTTATGTACATTTCCAGATCTAGACATGCAAAAAGCTCAAAATGTCAAATATATTATTAAATCATAGGGGACTGGGGGGAAGGTTTTCAGCTCAAAGGTCAGCTTTCTGATATAAAGTGTTGCAACATCTGGATCGGGATGCCAGAGGAATATTTAAAGAGGTAGTGCTTCTTTACATTGTTAATGCAAAGTCACGCATAGGCAGAAGATCAATTTTAATGCACTCTGCTGAGTGATATTAAAAAGAAGTTTTACAGTGCAATGAAAAAGACGAACTGACAGGAAAAGAGCTGTACTTTGTTTTGGAAGGCTGCGTCATTGCTCCCAGTTCAGTTAAAACTCCTGCATGACTAGGAATACTTCAGGATTTGGACAGCTTCACCCATCTTTAATGCATCCGCATAGCCAGGATATTTATAGGCAGTTGCCTGCCGTCCTCCCTTTCCCTTCGGTCCATAGCATGCTACGTTTGCTGTCATTTTAATCAAACATTATTTCCGTGTCTGGCATTCATGTCTATAGAAGTGTGGAGGAGAAAGATTGGATCGAAGCAAGTTCATTAATTACATCTGTGACAGATGTGAGGAAGGAAAAAGCGGGGCGAATTAATGGATGCAGCACTTGGATGAACATACTAGACTGTCAGAAAGGCCATCTGAATCTCCAGTCAAGGCATTAGCAGTTCTTGCCGCTCCAATAACTTCTCTCTTGTTCTTCAGCATTTAAATAATTCTCATTGAACAGTTACAAAACTCAGACTGTCAATAGCACTTAGTGTTTCTCAGAATCTCTCTTGTAATTTTATGTCAGTCTGTGGGTTAGAAGGCAAGAAAAACATGAAAAACTGCCAAGATGCCTTTTGAAGAGAAGGAGGCTTATCGAAACTCTTGGTCATACATTCTACTGCAATGTGAGACACGACTCAGCGTTGTCAGTAGGGATGCGGGTGAGTTTGATCAGAAATCAAAAGAGGAGGATCACAGCCTAGTTTGAGACTGGAAAAATCTTCTGATTTTTCCTGTGGTCTGTAAAAATATATATATTTTTTAAAGAAAAAGCCCAGCAAGTCTTGTCTCCTTTTTTTTCCCACAAAAATACAGCAGTCCCCTAGCACCTACCCTCACCTTACCCCAGCACCTACTAGCTATCCAGTTAGGTGCATGGGAAATGCCTGCAAAAATACCACTAGAGGTTTACATTTTGGGTGGGGCTTAAAGGTCAGTTTTTACTTTACACATTTAGATGGTAATTCAGCGGCAGCAGAACTCTTGTTTGACTCACCGGTCCCAAGCTCTGCCCCATGCACCACCCTAACTCCACCTTGCCTCGATGCCAATCTTCACCCTAACTCCTCCCCTAGCCTCCACACTCTTCCTCTCCTGTTCTGTCCACAGGGATCCAATCTGCTCTGGGAAGACAGGAGTCTTTGCCGCAATCGTAGTGCTCTCTTCTCTTTTGCCCGTGGGAGATCAGATCCCTGCGGGCGGACCAGGAGGAGAAAGCCGCAATGACAGCCGTCTGCCTGCGGGGATCCCATCTGGTGGGAGGTGGGCAAAACGTTTGGTGGGGCCAGCACTTGTGTGGCCCATTCCATTCTGGCACCTATGGGGTAACTTCTATTTAACGTATATTTTCACATATGTACTTTATGTCTATTTTATGAAATCAAGTATGCATATAGTTGGCTTTATAAAATAAAGCTTAAGTATGAGAGAACACCAATACGTTATGGCGTGATCACTGACATCAGCCCTAGACCTTGGGTAAAAGGAATATGTCTGCTTTCTGCAATTATACCCATAAATTAAAGAATTTTATAATCTATGGGGATATTTTAGAAGCTCTATTCATGAGTTGGATGTCTGAAAATGGGCATTTGGATGTGCAAAGCATGGAAATGTAACTAGGGCTATTTTAGAAAACGGGTATATAGACATCCACACCCAAATTGCACCGCCTTCCAAACAGGAACTTGGAGTACTGGCAGGGGTATTTCATAAAGGGGCTAACGATGCTATAAGACTTGCACGTCTGGCCTGCCATTTCAGATACTCAGATGTGTGGCAGCAGGCCAGTAATATTCTTTGGCGTTTGTATTTTTACTCAGGTTTCTTCAGGCAGGAAATAATAACTGTGACAATGTAAACAAATCATGCGCTTTCTACCGGAAACGTTACAGCCAGGAAACACGCACTTATTCATGCCTTCCTTCACTGCTACCATGACCCTGGATTTTTGGGCATTCTGCTCCTGGACATCCCAGATTCTTTCTAGATGTCCCTTCTAAAATGCCACTTCATGTGCGTAATTGCTTGCAACACCCAAACTCTACCCAGACTCCTCCAATGTGCATGCCCCAGTGAAAAAACGCACAATACAAACAATGCGCATACTTTCACGCTAGTAGCTATTTTAGAAGAGGTCATTTATGTGCTTAAATGGCCACTTATGCACATAAATTACTAAAATACTGATGTATATGTGTGCACTTGCAGCATAAATCTAGGCAACTCCTTGTAAAGGTTTCCCCTTAGAGGGTAATTTTATAACAGAGTGCCTAGTTTAAGACAAGCTTTAAGCCTATTTTATAAAGAAAAGGAAGTGCATTCATTCTACTTCTCCTCACTACCGTTCCTCTCTCCTCTCTCCCTACACCCCTCCTCGTGAACTCCGCTCTTCCACTGGTTGCTTCTATCAATGCCCTTTTCTTCCACTGCCAACTCCAGACTTTGATCCTTTCACCTTGCTGCTCCTTATGCCTGGAACAAACGGAGTCTGTATGTTAAGCCTCATTTCTCCTCCATTTTCAAATCCAGGCCAAAGGGTCACCTCTTTGAGACTGCTTTTGGATCCTGATCCCTTGTTTTCCTTGTGTCTCCTCACCTTTCCCTCTTTGTAGCTTTGTTCTCAGCTTTTATATGGTCTGTCTTGATTAGATCGTGAGCTCTGATGAGCAAGGACCGTCTCTTTCATGTCTCTGAAGCAGCAGCAGTAGGTGATTTACTTGTGTAAACTGCATTTTGAAACCTGGCTTCCCTACTTCTCTTCTCTAAAGCTTAGGATACTGCACTCCTCCACATAATACTATCATATATCCTCTCACTCAAAAGACAGGAATAAACATCTCAAAGTACTTGCAATCTTACAATGAAAAGATTGAACCTACAGTCCAGAAATTCTGGTAATTCTCTGGCAAGAGTAGCAGATTCTTACGTTTGGTACCGGGTTTGCTGCTTTCGCAAATCAACAAACTAAGGATTCAGCTGCAATGGGAGAGAGTTGGGGTGATGATGCACCTGCAAATACATGAGGCCGGTCTTCCTCCTCCTTGCATATTGAACCTTCCTCTTCTCCACTGTTCTTTTCTCTCTTGTCACCCACCTGACAGTTGGAGAAATGGCCCTGAGAGAGGTGGAGGATAGCATTCCTGCTGCCTGGTCAAGGTCAGCTTTCTCTCTTCAGTATTCCTCAAGGGGCTTCAAAGATGTGTTTCTGCCTTGTCCCCCTGCCAAAATGGTTCCAGTCCCTAGACTGTGCCTTGCCATCAAAAATAAATGATATGAATGAGGATTTTGCAAATTCTGTCCTTCTGTTTATTTGGTTCAGTTATAGGTTTACAAACGGAAAATATCCTCTTTCATCCCTGTTTATCATTCGTCCAAAAATGAACTTTATACATGGATTGGTGAGTGAAAGTAGAAGCAAATAATTACATTTGAATCTGATGACTAGAGGAGTTCAAACCTAAGTTTTCTTTAGAAACTCAACTGAGAAGGCTTCAACTTTTATATTTGGGACACATCAATGGAAGAGAGAGATCATTAGAGAAACACGTCATGCTTGGCAAGGTTGAAGGTCAATTCATTTGGTTAAATCACATGGAAATAACTTCTGTATGTGTAAATATATGAATTACACGTGTACATATGTAAAATTGATTTGCACACTTAAATAAATTCTAGCAGGCATACTATGGGGCTCTTTTACTAAAGTACACTATGTAGTTAAAATTTGGCACACGTCAACTGTATGCTCAGACCCTCAGTAACAGTTGCTGCAGGAGCATTGCAGTTAACACAAGAGTTAGGGAGAGAGAGTGGGCGTGGTGAGCACATTGCAGTTAGTGTGGGGGGATATATCTTGCATTTTCAATGTTGCAATTAGCATGGGTGCATTTACGTCCATCTCAATAGGTGGAGGCAAGCACGCCTGCGATGATCGCGCCATGCATTAGGATATGCATCTGCTCTTGCTGCATGAACTTGCTGGTCATGCCCTGACAGTTGCTGTGGAAGCTTTGCACTTAGCACATATTAGTTTCCATGCGAAACATGCATTAAGTGCAACCTTCTAACACGCTTTAGTAAAAGGGCCCCAATGTGTGCCTAAGGAACAAATATGTGAAACAAACATGAAAACTATACCCAAAAATTGGGCAAAATTAATTTTAAACAAGCACATGCCAAACTTTTTTTTTTGACAGTTATAAGCAGTGCAGCAAAATGCTCATCTGACTTCTCCCTGCACTAGAGATAGACGGCGAAACATTTAGTGGTTCAAAAGAGATCCTAAAAGGCTCCCTCTCATTTTCTGTTCTCCCACTTCTGAAGAACTATGGTTAACTGACGTATAGCTGAGTTGCTTGCACTTCAAGACTGTCACTGCTAGTCCCTAATTAGTCTTTTTGGCTAGGGTTGAACATCAAGCTTTCATTCTTCATATACTTTCAGCTGTGGACTCAATTCCCTACTTCACTGATAAGAACAGTCATTTGCAAACCTTTCCCAGGTTGGGTCTCCACAAAAATCAAAGGAAGGATGAACTCCACAGGTCGTCAATAATCACAAAAGAAGAGGAGATAGAACATGGATCGAAGACGCTATAACTATATATTGTGCAATAGTCTTTATTTTAAACACTTGACTCGGCCAAGTTTTGACTGAATAGCCTTCGGCAAGGGTCTAAAGAATAACACAAAGGCATAAACATATATATTGTGATGCAGTGGGTAATAGAGAGCCTATGGAAATTTAGGAAAGTGAAGAGCTTACCTCAGATTCAGCTGTAGGAAAAGACACAAGGCACAGAGAAACAGCTGAGCAGAAAAGGCTGTTAGTCCAAGCAAAGCCAAAAGCTTATCAGGAGCACCTGTGTTCTAACTCTCACGTAACGTGCAGGGCAAGGAACCATCATATAAGGGAGAGTTTTAGTCAGAGAGAGAGAAGGGAGGAGAGACGGAGACAGGAGCAGGAACAGCAGAGGAGTGCTGGGAAAGGAAGCTGCAATCCAGGAACCAGGAAGTGGAAGCAGAAACAGTGCTCATGAGAGAAGGGTCGGAAGGAGCAGTGCTGGGAAAAGCTATGCTACAGAAAGCAGACCTGGAGAGAAGCCAGGAGGGGCCAGCAGCTCAGGAGGACGGTATGTGCAGCCAGTAAGCACAGGTCAGCCCAGAGGAAGTTTACCGGGTGAAGGGAACTTCAAACGTGGCTGTAAACTAAGAAACAGCTGGGAAGCTGATACAGAGTTTGTTAACTCACAGCTTGACCGGAAAGCTGGGAAGAGAGTCCACTACAACCCAAGAGCTAATGCTAGCACCCAGGTAAAGAGGTGGGAGCTTTATACTTTTGAAGAAAGGTTTAAAAGCTATGACTGTTGCAAAGGGCGGGGCCCTGAATATAATGCTATAAGTGAAAGGTATCCAAAACTCTCACTCTGTGAGGAAAACCAGCAGAAAGCTTTCCTCAGGCCAGGCAGATATAATCCTGGGATTAAAGGAACTTTTGCAGGAAGCGATAGTGAACTATCACAGGAGGCTGTGCCAGATTTTAGCACATCTGAAGAGGCTGATTCAGATGGTTTTGGGAGTGAAACTGAAGGGATGTTATGGGAGGATAACAGCCACCCTTCAGACCCCATGCCAATGGATTGTACTATTTGTTGTAAAAGTGATCACACTTCTTTATGTTGACCTTTTGAAAAGAAGAGCTTTGTGAAGATAACAAAGGAAAGAAGTTTTCTGTTACCATTTTTCATTGCTGTGTTTGTATTTTTGTTCCTTGAAGAATGTCTGTTCGGGAAGGGGATTAAAACCCATACTTAATTTTTCCTTACCACTTGACCACAAGACTCTGTTTTTATATCAAGAGCAGAGTAAACTTCAACAACCCTAGGCAACCGCCTAGAACAGGGTTTAAAAGGGCTCTACCACACAGGCCCCATCACAAAATGGCGTAGTTGTTGCGGATCCATTCTGGAGGATATAAAACTGCAACGCAGCAAGCTACAGCGCGGAAAGAGCGGACGTTGGCACACCCGGAGAGGAACCAGTTCCTGCAGGCAAAGACACGCCCCTTCTCAAAGTGAGAACCTCCACCTGGCTCAGGTAAAAGGTATTTGGGCACAGGCTGGGAGGATTCCTGGTGAGAAGGGAGGGCTTATAAAAGAAAGAGGAAAAGGAAAATGTTCTCTCTTTTGTTGTATAGTACCGCACTTGGTGGTTCTGTTTCTGTTCTGTTTTCCCGGATAAAAGAGTGGAAAGATGGAAGTCCAGGAAGTCTTAAGGTGGATGAGCCTGCAGTTTGATAAACAGAGAAAGCTGGCTCAGCTGACACAAGAGTAGGCCATCACAGCCCTGAAGGACCAGCAAAGGCCTCTGACAGACTTACTGCAAGCTTTGCTGGAGGAGCCGAGGAAAGGGGCAGCACTACCAACATCCTTCTGTGGGGTAGGCCCACAGAGTTGTGGGATGTGGACTTTTGGACAAATGGATAAAAAAGATAACTTTGATGATTTTGTTGAAACCTTTGAGAGGGTAGCTCTCAATGCAAAATGGCCAAAAGAGCAGTGGGCGGTTAGAATGGCTTCAGCTTTAACTGGAGAGGCACAGTCGGCTTATAGAGCCATGCCTGCTGCTTTGGCAATAGATTACGACGAGGTAAAAAGAGCAGTACGTGATAGGCTAGGCCTAACCCCAGCGGTGTACAGACGTATGCTCAGATCCACTAAGATTCAACCGGATGAAACGCCAAAAGCACTGTGACAAAGAGTGCACAGTTTAGTTTTAAAATTGCTTGAACCCGAAGGAAAACCTATAGAGAGCATAATAGACCAGATTCTGCTTGAGCAGTTCTTTGAGGCAGTACCGGTAGAAGTAAAAACCTTCTTGACACTGCAGAATTGCAGAACCTCCACAGAAGCAGCGCAGCTAACTGAACGGTTCTTTGAGGCCGAATTAGCTAAAAAGACAGGCGCTGAAAATAAGTTGGGGTTGATCAATTCTGTGAAGGATACTAGAGAGCCTCGTAGGAATGTGAGGTATACAAATGAATCACTGTATAAAAGAGAGGATAGAGATGTGTTGTCAAAGTGTTTTAAGTGTGGTAAGCCAGGGCATCTAAAGAAAGACTGCATCCAACGCACTGCACTAATTACAAATGAGGACAAACATATTCCAGCAGGCTTCCATGTTGATGTAGAGGTGCAGGGTGTACCTGCAAGGGCCTTGTTGGACTCGGGGGCCGATCAAAGTATGATCTCCCGGAGGTTTTGGGAAACCATACAGGCCAGAAATGATTTGTCCCCGAGTCATACCAAAGGCATAGCAAAAATAAGATGTATTCATGGGTCTTCCGCTTGTTACCCTCTGTATCGCCTAATGATAAAGGGGTTAGGGGTCCGGTATCCTATGTCGTGAAGAACGACAGGGGACGTCTTCAGACATACCACATAAATGTACTAAAACCGTGGTACGAGAGAACGGCAGCAACTAACCGTTCCAGAGTATCAGTCACGGGTAGAGCAGTGAGCGCCTGTTTGCAAGAACCCTGGGAGGGTGGTAAAGCAGCAGACAGTAGGTACAGTAGGAAGGTCACGTATCCAGGGCAGAGGTTCCCCAACCCGGAATATCTTAAGAGGGGGGATATGTGATGCAGTGGGTAATAGAGAGCCTATGGAAATTCAGGAAAGTGAAGAGCTTACCTCAGATTCAGCTGTAGGAAAAGACACAAGGCACAGAGAAACAGCTGAGCAGAAAAGGCTGTTAGTGCAAGCAAAGCCAAAAGCTCATCAGGAGCACCTGTGTTCTAACTCTCACGTAACGTGCAGGGCAAGAAACCATATAAGGGAGAGTTTTAGTCAGAGAGAGAGAAGGGAGGAGAGACGGAGACAGGAGCAGGAACAGCAGAGGAGTGCTGGGAAAGGAAGCTGCAATCCAGGAACCAGGAAGTGGAAGCAGAAACAGTGCTCGTGAGAGAAGGGTTGGAAGAAGCAGTGCTGGGAAAAGCTATGCTACAGAAAACAGATCTGGAGAGAAGCCAGGAGGGGCCAGCAGCCCAGGAGGACGGTATGTGCAGCCAGTAAGCACAGGTCAGCCCAGAGGGAGTTTACCGGGTGAAGGGAACTTCAAACGTGGCTGTAAACTAAGAAACAGCTGGGAAGCTGATACAGAGTTTGTTAACTCACAGCTTGACCGGAAAGCTGGGAAGAGAGTCCACTACAACCCAAGAGCTAATGCTAGCACCCAGGTAAAGAGGTGGGAGCCTTATACTTTTGAAGAAAGGTTTAAAAGCTATGACTGTTGCAAAGGGCGGGGCCCTGAATATAATGCTATAAGTGAAAGGTATCCAAAACTCTCACTTCGTGAGGAAAACCAGCAGAAAGCTTTCCTCAGGCCAGGCAGATATAATCCTGGGATTAAAGGAACTTTTGCAGGAAGCGATAGTGAACTATCACAGGAGGCTGTGCCAGATTTTAGCACATCTGAAGAGGCTGATTCAGATGGTTTTGGGAGTGAAACTGAAGGGATGTTATGGGAGGATAACAGCCACCCTTCAGATCCCATGCCAATGGATTGTACTATATGTTGTAAAAGTGATCACACTTCTTTATGTTGACCTTTTGAAAAGAAGAGCTTTGTGAAGATAACAAAGGAAAGAAGTTGTCTGTTACCATTTTTCATTGCTGTGTTAGTATTTTTGTTCCTTGAAGAATGTCTGTTCGGGAAGGGGAATAAAACCCATACTTAATTTTTCCTTACCACTTGACCACAAGACTCTGTTTTTATATCAAGAGCAGAGTAAACGTCAACAACCCTAGGCAACCGCCTAGAACAGGTTTTAAAAGGGCTCTACCACACGGGCCCCATCACAATATATATAAAAATTGAGGAATTAAGATGTTTTGCAATAAGAGTATTGTTAACAAATTGGAGAACAGGAGACACTATAGTCATTATTGATATTGGAACAACAACATATTTGTAGTTAAATATTAAGGGGGTCAATTTGAATGTTCTATTCATGCTTTGGAAGTACAAATATGAGCATCGAGATGTCCAAAGCACAGACATGTCTCCAGAGCCATTTTAGAAGTTGCCTCTGGGGCATTGCCAGCGTGAGGACGTCTAAGTCTGAATAGGGGCATGGTGGAGGCATGGCCCGAGTGTTCCAGGAACCTGGACATCTCAACCTGCTCTCGGAAACATCATGGAGGTCCAGCATTGCATCTACAGTAAGTTTAGACCTGCTCCAAGCACAAACAGTGCTCATTTTGGCTGAAACACATCCAGAGGATGTAGAGAAGAAAGAATGCCATCATCCCTGGTACTCGGCACAATATCAATGCTAGCAGCCGTGGGATTTGAACCCTGGCTGACCTGTTCCTAGCCCACTGCTCTAACCATTACGCTTTTCTAGACGTCCAGGTTCTGTAAATATGGTTCTGGAGACATCTACAGTATATAGATGCCCCTACAGATGTCCGTATCGGATGCATCCATGTTTGTGAAATCGTGTCTGCACCTGGACGTGCCTGCTTTTTCTTCAGGCGTTCTGGCTTAGATATCCCAGATTGCACTGGGACGTCTCTTCTAGAATTCCCCTCAATGAATCCAACCAGATTAAACCAGGATATTGCTTTTCAGATTTTTTTCTAGCTATCATCATCTGCTTTGGTTATAGTTTTACAGGGGGTTTTCTTATTAGTTTTGATTAGTATACATTTGTATATCAGTTTGGGTTTTCCTCTTTTTTTAAGACCTTTTGAATGGAACATTTTTCACATTCTCTCCCCGCTCTACCCCTTCCCCTTTTTCCTTCCATCATTTTTCTCTTTTCCTTTCCTTTCACCTTTCCCCTCCCCCTCCCTCCCTCTCTTCCCCCTCTCTTCCTTTTCATTCCAAAGGCACGCAGTGCCGTTCTACAATAGTCACCAAAACAGAGAGCTTGAAAATAAAATCACCTTGATCAGTAAGGACTTTTGTAATGCCACCATGCGGTTAAAGATTCAATGCATTGTGAATTAACACCGAGTATGGAGAATATGAGTAGCTGCTATTGCCGACATGTACTCAATAAAAGGTGACTTTTGTAATAAGAATATTCACGTAAATGCCGCTCTGCTGTATATTCAATGCTGAATATCCCTGGGCGTTGCTGCTCCACGCATCAGGGCATTTCAGGCCGGAGCGGAGGCAGTATCTATCACTAATCAGGCAGTGGAGATATTGAGCCACTGCCCAGTTAGGGATATGTGACGAAAGCCACGTGCAGGTAATCATGGCCTAACCTTCATCGCATTAGCTAATCAGGCAGCGACTCAATATCGCTGATACCCGGTTAGCCTTATGGCAATCTGACAAACCCGGATATTCAATGCCAGGACTGGATATGACCCCGGCACTAGTCGCTGGTGCTGAATATCCCCTTCCTCCTGAATAAGGTTGTTTCCATTCACAACTGCCCGCTAACGCCAAATAAGCCTCTATGTTCTTATACTTTAGATAGAAACAGAGAAACATGACGGCCTATCTAGTCTGCCCTTCCATATCAACTACAACAGCCCCCTTTTTTCCTTCAGAGATCCTGTGTTTGTCCCATGCTTTCTTGAATTCAGGTAGAGGCACATTCTATAGAGTGCGTCCAGGCCCCTGTGCGTCTGATTGGAATCAGGGCATACAGAGGCAGACCCGTGCCCTGCAGGATCAGATTCAGGTCTGGGTCTGTACGTGCAGGCCAGGACCCGATTTAGATTGGTCTGCATGTACAGGCCCCTGCCCGGCTAACTCAGTCAGACTTCTGCCATAGCACCGCAGCTCCATTCAGCAGTTTTGATCCCTGGCCGCCAACCACATTTTCCTTTCCCAGCAGCTCAACCCCTGATCTGGCCTCCCATGGCCAGGGTTGGGCTGCGGGGAACCCCCTGCACCTCTTCACCCCACTGCCACCACCCAGGCCTGCCATCCCCCAACTTCCAGGGGGATTTATTCCACCTCTATTTTATTTATTTTATTTATTTAACAATCACTTATATACCGCATCTTCCATAGATCAGTTGCGGTTCACAATAAACAACAGTCAACAAAGCAGAGTTTGTTTTACATGTAACGTCATATAACCAAAGCAAATAGAATTTAGAAAACACAATGTTCAAGTTAAATAGCACAGAACAGTGCAAAACTATATACATTATATACAGATACACATTGTTTAGGGCTTAAGCGTTGTACGAAGTACCGTTTTGGCTATAAGAATTTCTTATAGGTCATGGGACATCTCTGACAAAAACAGGTTAGCCTTTATCTAAATCTAATGAGGGATGATTTATATTATTGTAATGTTTACTGAATAGGTACGTTTTCAATTTTTTACGAAATTCGATGATTTCTGTTAACATTCTTAGATCATCCGGGGGAGAGTTCCAGATTGTTGGGGCTGCATGTGAGAAAGCTCTATTGTTTGTTAGTTTATTTGCTTTTATGAAGTCTTTAGGAGTTTTTAGTTTATTTGATTGACCTTTTCTTTGAGTAGATTTTGACTGTTCTTTACTGATTAAGTTGCTTAGAGTGGCTGGGGCCATATCATTTAGAATTTTAAATGAAGTTATTAATGTTTTGTATACTATCCTGCTTTGTATTGGTAGCCTGTGGAGGGATGCTAGTATTGGTGTTATGTGTTGATGTGAGTGCACTTTCATTATTATCCTAGCTGCTGCATTCTGTGCTAGTTGAATTCTTTTAATGTTTTGTTTTGTGGTACCTAATAGAATTAGATTAGCGAAGTCAAAGTGGGGTGTTATAGTGGCTTGGATTATACTGATGAAATCTTGTATGTATACAAGGGGTCTTAGTTGTTTAAGGATTTTGAGCTTGAAATAAATTTTCTTTGTAGTGTTTCTAATATGGGTGTCCATTGTAAGATGTTTATCTAGAATAACTCCCAAGTATCTTACTTCGTTTTTTATTTTAATTTCTTGGTTTTGAAGTGTTATGTGTGTTGGTGGAGAGTAAGATTGTTTTTTTGTAACAATTAGCACTTCGGTTTTTGAGTGGTTTATTTGGAGATTATGGTCATTTAGCCAGGATGTGATTTCATTGAAGCAATCTGACAGGAGTTGTATCGGTAAGTTAGGGATCATGAACGGGATGCACATCATGATATCATCTGCATATAGATGATAAAGTACACCAAATTTTTTAAAGATATTGCAAACTGGTTTTATGTATATATTAAATAGCAGGGCTGATAGCGCTGATCCTTGTGGTAATCCCGTTTCAAGTTTGTATGAGGCTGAGGTTTGATTGCCTATTCTTACATTTTGGGTTCGATTATTTAGATAAGAGGTGAACCATTTATGAACTGTGGCATTTATTCCTATTTGTCTCAGGTTGTTAAGCATTAAAGTATGGTGAACACTATCAAAAGCTGCTGAAATATCAATAAATAAAAGGATAAATGCTTGTTTGTGGTTATCGATTCCTCTTAATAGAGCATCCATTAAAACTGTAAGAAGTGTTTCCACTCCATGTTTGGGGCGAAATCCATATTGTTGATCGTCAAGAGGGTAGGATGAATCTAGATACTCCTGTGTCTGTAATTGTACCGTTTTTTCTATTACTTTTGCGAGGAATGGTATACTGGAGATGGGTCTGTATGATTTTGGCGAGGTTTTATCGAGAGTGTCGTTCTTGAGAATTGGTCTGATTTAAACATGTTTAAGTGTGGGTGGGAGGTAACCTTGGAGTAACGAGAGATTGACAATGGGGAGTAAGAAGGAGAGAAGGATTGTGAGTATGTTTTTTATCCAGATTACTGGACAAGGATCAAGGTAGGAAGTAGTGGTGTTAAGGTTGAGAATGATATTTTTTAATGATGTTTTGGATATGGGGTGAAATTCTGACCATTCGTCTAAGAGATGAAGAGGATTGTGAATGGTGTCAAGAGACATAACTGATAGTTTTGTTTTGTCTTGATAGTAGTTAGCTAAAGTTTGTGCTGATATGTCAGTAATTTCCTTGCTGGAGGTTTGAGAGTTATTGGTTAGGTTACTAACAATGGTGAATAGTTCTCTAGGTCTATTATACGAGTTTGATAGGATGATTGCGTAGTAGTTTTTCTTTGAACGGTCTAATGTTTCCTTGTATTTTGTGAGGTGGATATAGTATATGTCTTTGTGGATGGTGGTTTTAGTTTTGCGCCATTTAAGCTCGAGTTTTCTTAGTTCTCTTTTCATTTGTTTTAATGTGCTGGTGAACCATGGAGTACTGTTGATTTTTGAGTATGTTAGTTTTTTATTAATTTGATTAATTTTGGCTGCATTGTTTATGGTGGTATGCCAGTTCTTGACCGCTTCATCTAAGTCTGCTGGAGATGATGAAAGGTGGGGGATTGTAGAATCCAGAAATTCGGTTTCATTGAATTTCTTAAATGTTGTTGAATGGTCGCTTTTTGTGTGTTTTATGGCATAGTTAGTATAGTGCGTGAGGTTTAATTTGATAAGGTGATGATCTTATTCCACCTCTGAGGTGGAATAAGTCCCCTGTCCAGTCTGTCAGCCCCAGACATACAGGACTGACTTCCGACTCCTTGTTTTTATGGGGAGGCTTTTGTTGGGAAAGGCAGGGGGGGCAAATAATGAGGATGGACGTCACAACGGGACGTCCATCCCTGCTATTCGTGTGACAGAATAGACTCCATACTATCCTCGTCTCTACTACATCCACTGGAAGACCATTCTCATGCATCTACCATCTTTCCTTAAAGAAATATTACTCCTCATCCTGTGTCGCCTCATAGCACAGCTTGCTTTCAATTGAAAGAGGCCCTGCTCCTGTGAATTTATGCCACAGAGGTATTTAAACATCTCTATCATATCTCTTCTATCCCACCTTTTCTCCAATGAATACATACAGTATTAAAATCTTGAAGACTGTCCTCATATGCTTTATAACAAAGACCACTAACCATTTTAGTAGCCACCCTCTGCACTGACTCCAGCCTGTTTATATCCTTTTGAAGGTGTGGCTCCAGAATTGCACACTATACTCCAAATGAGGCTGCACCAGAGCCTTATACAGAGATGTTATTGCCTCTTTTTTCTGCTGGCCATTCCTTTTCCTATGCCCTTTAACCTTTCCCAGCATTCGCGGCTTCACAGAAACAACCGCCAGCAAGAAGGAAAAAGATCTTCACGCTGGCAGTTGTACAGAGGGAGCTGGGGACTCTCGTGTGCTTCCCCGGCTCCCTCTGAAGCACCTCAGACAGCCACGGGGCTGGTCAGGGGGGGGGGGGGGGGCGGGGAGGACAAAAAAAAGGGTTTGATGGGGGGCGGGGGGGCCAAGGACTGGGTGGGGGGTGTGGGGGTGTACCTGGAATGGAAATGGGGTATGGGGGGGGGGGAACCGGGACTGGAAATAGGCTATTGGGGGGGGGGGGACGGGGGGGGACTGGACTGGAATTGGGCTATGGGGGGGGGGTGTACCAGGACTGGAAAAGGGCTATGGGGGGAACAAAGACTGTAAAATGGCTATTGGGGGGGGGGGGGTGGAACCTGGACTCGAAATAGGCTATGGGGGGGGATCTGGACTGCAAGTGGGCTATGGGGGGGGGTGTACCTGGACTGCAAATGGGCTAGGGGGGGGGGACCTAGACTGGAATTGGGCTATGGGGGGGGGGTGGAACCTGGACTGGAAATAGGCTATGGGGGGATCTGGACTGGAATTAGGCGATGGGGGGGGTGTAACTGGACTGTAAATGGGCTATGGTGGGGGACCTGGACTGGAAATAGGCTATGGGGGGGATCTGGACTGGAAATGGGCTATGGGGGGGCCTGGACTGGAATTGGGCTATGGGAGGGGACCTGGACTGGAAATGGGGTATGGGGGGGGGGGACTGCAATGGAATTGGGCTATGGGGGGGGGACCTGGACTGGAACTGGGCTATGGTGGGGGGAGGGGAACTTGGACTGGAAATAGGTTCTGATTAGGAGGGCTAGGACTGCAAATGGGCTGTGATGGTTGGGGGGCGGCTTGGACTGGAAATGGGCTGTGATGGGGGGCTAGGACTGCAAATGGGCTGTGATGGTGGGGGGGGGACTAGGACTGCAAATGGGCTGTGATGCTGGGGGGGCTAGGACTGGAAAGAGGCGGTGATGGGGGGGCTAGGACTGGAAATGGCCTGTGATGGGAGGGCTAGCATTGGAAATGGGCTGATGAAGAGCTGGAATAGGACTGGAAATGGGCTGATGGGGGCTGGAATAGGACTGGAAGTGGGCTGACGAGGGGGCTAGGATTGGAAATTGGCTGATGGGGGAGCTTGGAGTAGAAATTGGCTGATGGGGGCTGGAATGGAACTGGAAACAAGCATATGTGGGGCTAGGACTGGAAATGGGCTGATGAGGAGCTGGAATAGGACTAGAAATGGGCTAATGGGGGAGCTTGGACTGCAAATGGGTGATGGGATAGAATAGGACTGGAATGGGCTGATGTGGGGGCATGGGAGAATGGGACTAGGAGGGCGTGGATGCTGGATGAGTCTAGAACTATAAGGGAGCTGATTTTGGGGGAGGACTAGATGGGGATGGGGATGGGGAATGAGAATGGAGAGGGGAAAAGATATTTTGTGTGGAAGAAAAGTCTACGATGGGCTGGGTATTGGGATAGTAAGTGGGGATTGAGAATGGAAGGGTGAAATTTGAGTGGATGATAAAGGAATAAGGAAAGAAATGGGGGAAAGAGCAAAAGGGAAACAATCAATATGTTAAAGCAGATAGAGAGAGAGAATGGAAAACATCTAAAAGAGAAGAAAGAACAAATGGATAGCTCGCAGAAGACACAAAGAAACCAGAAGAAAGTGACTGGAGCAATTGCAACTGAAAAATAAAATTCCCAAACAGAAGGTAGAAAAATACTTTTTATTTTGAATTTATTAACTGGAATATGTCTGGTCTGGGAAGTGTGTATTGCTAACATCTTTGCGTTTTTGTTTAGTGCAAGAGGAAATTACTTTATAGTTTTATTTCTCCAGTGTTGTACATTTCATGTTTGGCTTTTGGGGTTCCCAGTTTAATTATTATCTGACCAAAGGAGTAAGCCTACACTTATCCTCGGTAATGTTTGTGGGTGGGGCTGGGGTGCAGCATGGGTGGGACTGGGGACGGGGCAGGGGTGTGACTAGGGGCGGAGAATGGGTTGGGCATGGCTAGCCACAGGTGTCGGGTTTTTCTCGGTGAAAAAGTTGGCAACCCTACGGACAACCCTTCTGCAATATTACTAACAAAGATGTTAAAAAGAGTTGGACCAAGGACAGATCCCTGCAGCACGCCACTGGTAAAATCCTTCTCCTCAGAGTGAGCTCCATTTACCTCTACCCTTTGTCGCCTCCCACTAGTCCAGTTCTAACTCAATCAGTAACTTTAGGGTCCATCCCTAGGGTGCTCAGTTTGTTTATAAGTCGCCGGTGTGGAACAGTGTCAAAGGCTTTACTGAAATCTAAGAACACCACATTTAGGGCTCGCCCTTCGTCCAACTCCCTGGTCACCCAGTCAAAGAAATCATTCAGATTTGTCTGACAAGACCTGCCTCTGGTGAATCCACGCTGCCTCCGATCCTGTAATCTATCGACTCCAGAAATTTCACTATTTTCTCTTTCAGCAGCAATAATTTACTTACCACAGAGATTAGACTAACCAGCCTGTAGTTTTCAAGCACATGCTTACTTCCGCTGTTGTGTAAAGGAACCACATGTGCCTCTCTCCAGTCCTCTGGCACCACTTCTGACTCTAAAGAGGCATTGAAAAGGTCAATCATTGGAGCTGCTAGAACATCCCCAAATTCCTTCAGTATTCTCTGATGTATGCCATCTGGTCCCATCGCTTTGTCTACTTTTAGTTTAGCAAACTCCTCATGAACACAGTCTTCTGAAAATCGTTGCTTCTGTTCCTACTTGTGGGTGTTTTCTGAGGACCTGCTCCTGGCTGTTCATCTGTGAACACAGAACAGAAATATTTATTAAGCAATTCCGCTTTATCCTCATCAGCTTCTGTATATTCTTCCCCTTTCCCCTTGAGTCTGACAATATTTATTTATTTATTTAGACGGATTTAGTATACCGCTTTATCATTAAATCAAAGCGGTTTAGCACATCAATCAATATTATTGTGTGGTCTGTAGCATGTAGTGGGAGGTTTAAGAAGAGTGATGTGTGGTGTAGTGTGCTAGATTTATTGGTGAGCTATATACATAGTGAGCAATATACATATATACAAGAATAGAGCCATGTAAAAATGGTTAGCTAGGGTCATGATCTATATTGCTTTGGTTGTGCTGCAAATAGGAGTCAGTTCAGGTGATGTCCTTGAAGTGTTCTGTAAATAGAGCTGCTTTAAGAAGTTTTCTGAAGTCCTTGAGGTCCTTGGTTGATCTTAGGTGGTCTGGGAGGGAGTTCCATAGAGCAGGCGCTGCCAGGGAGAGTGCCCTTCTTGATGTGGCCTGATTTGTTTTGGCAAATTCCTTTGGTGTGCTGATGGTGTCTGTGGTTCCTTTTCTTCTTGGTTTTTTTGCTGTCGTTAGTTTTTATGAGTGGTTGTAGGCTGTTAGCTGAGAGGTTGTGTATTATTTTGAATATGTTTATAAGTACTTTGAAGCGGATTCGGGAGCTGATTGGGAGCCAGTGCAGCTGGTACAAAATGGGAGTAATGTGGTTGTGACTTGAACAATCTGTTATGATTTGTGCGGCTGTGTTCTGTGCTAGCTATAGTGGTCTCAGGGTCTTTTTTGGTAGCCCCTGGTAGATGGGATTACAATAGTCTAGTGTGGGAATGATGAGGGCTTGACAGACTGTTTGAAATTGCTCCTGAGCGAGGATGGGTTTGAGTCTTCTGACGGTTCTCATTTTGATGTAAGCGCTCTTTGTGATTTTTGCAATGTGGGATTGGAGGTTAAAGTTCTTGTCGAGCGTCACTCCCAGGTATTTTATTTCTTGTCTTACTGGTATGATGGTGTCATTCAGGTTGATGGTGGCCGAGTCTGAAAATGTCTGGTTTCTTGTGATGAATAGTGCTTCAGTTTTGTTGTAATTTATTGACAGATTGTTTTCCTGAAGCCAGGTTGCCATTTGTTGGAAGCAGTTGGCTATGTTGGAGTAGCCTGGGTTGTCCAGTTTGATTGGTGTTAATATCATTATGTCGTCTGCGTATATGGTGTATTTTATTTATTTATTTAGTATACATTGGTATACCGCTACTTCCAGTGATCAGCAGCGGTTTGATTACAGATTGGAAATTGTCAAATCATGACAGGAAATTTTTGAGGTAAAAACACATTGATTAGACAGGAAAGCACAGCACACAGAGAACTATTTTACAGGGAACATGGGCTATGGAGGGTTAAGTGGCTTGCCCAAGACCACAAGGAGCACCTATGGGACTAGAAACCCCAGTCCTTCTGGCCCAAGGTTGCTGTCCTCTAGTGGGATTTGAACCCCTGACCTTCCAGCCCGAAGTACCTTGCCCCAACCACTAGGCCACTCCTCCACTCCATTGAATATTGAATCTTGTGGTCCTTGATAATGGCGCAGATGGGTTGTATGTATAGATTGAAGAGCAGGGCGGAGAATGCTGAGCCTTGTGGGACACCTTGTGTGGCTCTGAAAGGTTGAGAGGTCTCTGATCCACATTTGACTTGTAGCTGTCTGTTGGTGAGGTAAGATGTAAACCAACTCAAGGTGGTGCTGTGTAGTCCTGCCTCCTGTAGTCTGGTTAGTAAGGTTGTGTGACAGACAGTGTCAAATGCTGAGGAGATATCCAGGAATATCATGAGGACACCCATTCTGGTGTTGTCTATCGTCTGTAACAGTCTGTCGAATAGTTGTATTAGTAGTGTTTCAACTTTTGCCCTTTCTCCTTTCACTAACATATCTGAAAAATGTCTTATCCTCCCATTTTATTGCATTGGCTATTTCTTCTTCTTTTTGAATCTTTGCTTTGCTGACTACTTACTAGTTTCTCTTACGTTTTTCCAAATATACAGGGTGGCCCAAAAAAAGTGAGAACATCTCATAAATTAAAAGCTTAAATAGTTTACTTATTTACCTTTTTAGCTATATAACGTCTTTATTTCGACAATTTCCAGTCGCCATCTTGTTTTTTTAATTTGTCAGTCGTTTACATCTGTCTTTTTGAAATTTTAAATAACTTATATGCAACGAGATGTTCTCACTTTTTTTGGGCCACCCTGTAGATGCCTGTCTTCCTCTCTCTGTGATCTCTTGTATTTCATGAAGGACTCCCTCTTTTTCTTCACCTTTTCAGCTACTTCTTTTGAGAACCATAGCAGCCTCCTTTTCCTTTTACCTTTATTTACTTTTCTAACAAAAAGGTTGGTTGCCATTAAAATATCCCCTTTCAGTTTTGCCCACTGTTTTTCTACATCCCCCAGCTGTTCTCATCCCGCTAATGACTCCTTGAGTTATTGGCCCATCTTGGCAAAGTTAGTTTTCCTAAAGTCTAAGACCCTCACTTTTGAATGGATTTTAGCAGCCCTAGTCCTAATACTGAACCACATCATCTGGTGATCACTGGATGCAAGTTGGTCTCCCACTATAACATCAGAAACACTTTAATCATTGGTAAGCACCAAGTCAGTATGGCCCCTTCACGTGTGGGGTCTGTTACCAATTGCCTGAATAGTTCTCCCAGTAGAGAGTCCAGGATCTCCTTACTTCTAGATGATACTGCAGCAGGAATGTGCCAATCAACATCCGGCATATTGAAATCACCTGTCAGTAAGACTTCCCCTTTCCTGGCAATGCTGAGTATGTCTTCTATTAAATCTCCGTCCACTTCGCCCCATTAGGGGGGTCTGTATATCACGCCAATGCAGATGGATTTCTCTTTCCCTCTTTTCAGTTTAACCCACGGTGCCTCCTCTCTCCCTTTTAAGCACTGTAATTGTATTGCTTTAATATTATTTTTTACATATAGTGCCTCTCCACCTCCCTTTCTTCCTACCCTATCCTGCCTGAATAATGTATAGCCTGGTATAATTACATCCCAATCATGGTTGTCTGTGAATTATGTCTCTGTAACTGCCACTAAATACAAGTTAGCCTCTTCCATTAAAGCCTCAACCGCTGGGGTCTTATTTCCTATGATAGAGGCATTTATACACACCACTTTCCAGATGTTGGCCCTTTTACCCATTTCTATAGAGGTATTTATTGTTTCACTTACCAGGGAGCTTTCTTCACCCATCTCCAACAAATCTAGTTTAAAGCCCTCTTTAGTAGGTTAGCCAGTCTGCTACTGAAGACATGTTGACCCTTCTTGGACAGATTGATGACATCTATGCTCTGCAGCCCTTGGAACATCATTTTATGGTCCAGGAAACCAAAACGTTCTTGCTGACACCATTCATGTAGCCATGCATTTATCTCCAGGATGCAAGCTTTTCTGCCTCGGCCTTTACCCTCAACAGGGAGGATTGAAGAGAACACCACCTGTGCACCTATCTGCTTAACCTAATGTCCTAGAGTCATGAAGTCACTTTTGATACGCTTAGAGGGATACCTCGCAGTATCATTTGTACCAACATGGATGAGCAACATCGGGTAATAGTCAGTAGGCTTGTCGAGTCTCGGCATACTCTCTGTAGAATCTAGGATTTTGGCACCTGGCAGACAGCATACCTCTCTGGACATCAAGTCTGGTCAGCAGATGGATGCCTCAGTACCCCTCAGAAGAGAGTCACTACCACCACTACCCTTCGCTTCCTTGTGGTCACTGATTCTACAAATTTAGGGTGCTCGATCTCTGGTTCTTCCCTTTCCTGGGATGCTTTCACCTCCACCACTTCAAGGAATGCATAAAGATTCTTCATTTCAAGGGTTGGAGGAGTTAGATTGGCAATTCTGCAGGCCCTAGTGACTTGGGTCCGACTTTCATCATTCTCCAGGCTCCCATCTTCACCTCTGTTGGAGAGCTTGGATGTTCCAAAAAGCATCTCATCGGGAGGAAGTGACGTCACCCAGGTGATGACAGCTTAATTCTTGAGCTCCCACCGGGACGCTGTTATAATTGAGAAAAGTGCTTGTTTTTACCCCACCCCATCTTGAAGAGTTGGTGCCTGTGGAGTCCGGACCAACAGGGATGTCGGTGCGAAAGAAATTGATGAAGTTTAAGTCCCCATATGCGGCTGGAGCGGAGCGAAGGGCCGGGGATCCGCTAGAGCACATGTAGTCGGGAGAGGATTCGGAAGAGGAGGTGGAGCGGGCTGATGAGGGCTGCACCCGAGGAGATATCTGGAGCTGGATGAGAGCTCTGTGCAGATAAATCATCGCAACTCGGGGGGAGCTTAAAGAAACATTGGCAGGCATCAAAGAGGGCGTGCGGGAGCTGGGCCATAGAGTGGAGTCGTTGGAGGAGCAGGCTGACCAGCTGGCTGAGAGAGGTACAGAAGCGGAGGGCCGCATGCAGCGCATACAAGTTGAACAGACCAGCCTCAGAGACAAATTGGAGGACCTTGAGAATCATTCCCGGTGAAGTAATGTGCGTCCGAGGGGATTTCCGGAGACGGAGGCTTTTGCCGATGCGGCGGCTGTGGTCCAGAAGGCCTGCCATTTCTTGTTGCAGGGAGAGGAAAGCGATGCAGAGGGAGTAGTAGTAATGGTGGAGAGGGCCCATCGAGCACTGGGACCAGCGCGAGGCGGGAAGCCACGGGATATTGTGGCATGCCTGACCTCATATGCTGTAAAGGAGAAAGTGATGAGAGTGGCTGCGACCCGGAGGAGCTTCTCGTGGGAAGGACAAGCAGTGGAGCTTTATTACGACTTATCAGCTGGCACCTTGCAGAGATACCAGGGCATGAAACTGGTCACACAGTATCTAAGGAATGAGAAAATGAAGTACCATTGGCTTTTTCCTTTTGCGCTGCTGATGGATATCAACGGGCGGAGCTTTCGGGTGAGATCGGAGGAAGAGGCCGGGAGGGTCTTGAGGCAGGAGGGGGCCTCCCGCTTGCCTGAGCTGGCGAAGGGACCGGACCCGAGTGGTGGAAAAGGGGTGCACGCTGAATGGGAGAGGATGCCCGTGAAAGGTCAGCGTCTGCAGAGGAAGTCTGGCGTCGTGGGACACGGAGAACTTAGTGGAGGAGTTTCAGCTGGGACTACATGATTTGTTGGTGGTGGGAAGTGTTAGTTCTGTTTTGTTCTGTCTCCTTTCTTAGGGTCTCTCATGCTTTAGGGCATTAAAGGGACATGGTGGAAGTTTGGGGGAAATGTGTGTTATAGCAGGATGTTCGGGGGAGGGTTGAGGGGTGGGGATGTTGGGTAATGTGGAGTTTTATTGTTACAGTGTGTGTAGAGAGGGTTAATGGGGGGAAGGGGGGAGAAGGTGGGGGAGTTGGGGACGGTTGTGGATGGATCGTGTGTAAAGGGATAGGGGATGGGGGGTGGCACATTGTCCAAGGGGCGGACTCTTCCTCGGAGATTGGCAGAGTAGATCTCTGTGGGATTGGGGTGGGGAGGGATGGGAGGCTTTGCAGATGAGTGATGGGGGTAGGTTGGAGAGTGATTAAGGATATGGCATCTGGCTTGAAAGTGGGCAGCTTGAATGTGCGGGGAGTGAATTCTCCCCAGAAAAGGAAGTTGTTGTGGAAGGAGGTGCGGGAACAACAATGGCAGGTGGTGTTTGTACAGGAAACTCACTTGCGTAAACGGGATGAGCACCTATTGGGGTCAGGTAAATTCCAGG
This sequence comes from Ichthyophis bannanicus, assembly GCA_033557465.1. Taxonomy (NCBI): domain Eukaryota; kingdom Metazoa; phylum Chordata; class Amphibia; order Gymnophiona; family Ichthyophiidae; genus Ichthyophis; species Ichthyophis bannanicus. The sequence continues at coordinate 1,855,454,438 of CM066031.1, forward strand.
GGTTCTTTGCAGCGGAAGAGGGGGATCGGAGGAAAGCTGGGGTTGGAATACTGATTAAACAGGATGTGCCCTTATGTGTGGAGCGGGTGTTTAGGAAACCGGATGGGAGAGCGGTGGGAGTAGTGGGGGACCTGGGGGGAGAGCAAGTGACTTTTCTTTCAGTATATGGGCCGAACGTGGCTCAAGGGCAGTTCTGGAGGAGTTGGGTAATTGGTTGGAGAGGAAGACACAGGGGAAACTCTTGGTGGGGGGAGATTGCAATATAGCGTTGGATGGTAGACAGGGGAGGAGGGAAGGGAGTGGTTCGGGCTTGAGGCAATTCCAGAAGTGGATGCAAGAGTATGGATTGGAGGATCTATGGAGATTGGCCCACCCCCTGACCAGAGATTTCACATTCTACTCGGCGGTGCATATGTCGTATAGTTGGATCGACTATATCTTGGGAGATGGGTATTGGAAGGAGGCCTTAGATAAGGCAACCATAGGAGTGACCATGTGGTCTGATCATGCTCCGGTGGGAGCATGGTTTGGGTCGCCCTGGGAATCAGGCCGGTGAACCTTCTGGAGGTTGAATGACTGACTCCTGCAGGGTGAGGGAGTATAGGAGAGGTTAAAGAAGGTGATCGCTGAGTATATGGAGTTGAATGATAATGGGGAAGTGAGTACGGAGGTGCTTTGGGATGGGCTGAAGGCGGTGGTGAGGGGGCACCTTGTCCAAATGGGAGCACAAAGGAAGAGGAAAAGGGAGGCAGAGATCATTCGCCTCACTGGGCAGTTGGTGGAGTTGGAGAGGGCCCATAAACAGCAGGGGGGGCCTTAGATTGAGGGGGCAGGTTGAGGAGACTAGAAGGCAACTAAACGCCCTTCAGTTGGAACGAATATCCCGCCAACTTGATAGAGTGGGACAGCGCTACTATGAATTTGATAATAAGTCGGGGCGCCTTTTGAGTAACAAATTAAGGGCCCAAAGACAGCGGAAAGCTATTGCTAAAATCAAACGTCTGCAGGATAGAATGGTGTTTAAAGAAAGGGACATTCGGGAGAGGTTTCGGAATACTATAAGGAATTGTACACAGCGGATCCCCCCGGGGACAGAGAGGCAATTAGACAATACTTGTTGAACGGGGGGAAGGGCAGTGCGAGGTTGGAACATTTAGTGGGGGAGGGGTTGGAAGGGGACATTAGCCTAGCAGAGGTGAAGGGGGCCATTAAGGCCTTGGTGGTTGGTAAGGTCCCGGGCATTGATGGATTTTCGGGACTGTTTTATAAAACCATGTCGGATTCGTTGGGTCCTATCTTGATGAGAGTGTTTAATGCAGTATTGAAGGGGGCAGACCTGCCAACGTCAATGAGGCGGGCTGCCATAGTGGTAATCTCTAAGCCAGGGAGAGATTCGGCCGTCTGTGGATCTTATTGTCCTATCTCGCTGCTGAATATTGATGTCAAGATTCTGGCAAAGGTATTGACACTGAGATTGGGACCGTGTCTGCCGAGGCTGGTTCATCCGGACCAATCCGGGTTCATAATGGGGAGACAGCCGGTAGACGGAATAAGAAGAGTTATACAATTGGGGTGGTTGTCAAGGCAGGAACAACAGCGGGCTATGTTCCTCTCTATCGATGCTGAGAAGGCCTTTGACAGGGTTAACATTGATTTTCTAATGATGGTGTTAGAATATATAGGAATGGGCCCCAATTTTTGGGCATGGATAAAGGTACTATATGCGTCGTCCGAGGCTGCAGTACATGTAAATGGAGGCTATTCCGAGTTTTTTTCCCTGGGGCGCGGGACACGTCATGGATGCCCATTGTCCCCGCTGCTTTTTGCATTAGTTATGGAGCCGTTGGCTGCTAGGATTAGGTCGGTGAATGATATCAGGGGCATAGAGGTTGGGGCATCACAGCATAAGATGGTAATGTTTGCGGATGACTTGCTCTTTGCTTTGACACAGCCAATTGTTTCCCTTCCAGTTTTAATGAAGGAGCTTAGGGAATATGGGGGGCTCTCAGGGTTCAAGGTTAATTGGGACAAGACGGAGGCAATGTCCCTTTCATTACAACCCCAGGTTATTGAGAGCTTGAAAGCCTCCTTTCTGTTTTGATGGGTGAGTAGCTCCCTAAAATACTTGGGAGTGCAGGTCAAGGCACATCCCCTAGGGCTATATGGTGCAAATTATCCTCCGCTGTTTGGGCAATGGCGGAAAGACATGGAGCGATGGAAGGGCTGTCTTGGATGGGGAGGATAGCGGTCTTGAAAATGAATGTGTTGCCTCGTCTCCTGTATCTGTTTCAAACACTGCCAGTTGGGGTGGCTAGTAGAGAGCTGTGGCAATTACAAAGTCAGATGTTCACCTTTGTGTGGGGGAATAGTCGACCGCGAGTGAGTAGAAAGGTGATGTACGCGTGTCGGGAAAGGGGGGGATTGGGTGTCCCAGATGTGGGGAGATACTATGCGGCAGCTCAACTGCACCAGGTCTTTGAGTGGAGGGATAAGGGGGGAACCCATAAAAGGTTTAGGGAAGTGGAGCAATATTGGGCAGAGGGGACTCAATTGAAGCACCTACCCTGGATTCCAGACAGGGTTCCAGAAGGGAGGTGAGGGGGGGGGGGGAACCTGTACATCTGGCATTTGCTAATGCAGTGGCAAAAGGCACGGCACAAATTCACCCCGTTGCTAGCCCCGGTGAGGGCTACTGCTGGATTTATCCCGGGTCGAGAGTTGGTCTTTCAGCGGTGGGAGAGAGGGGGGCTGGATACCTTTGATAAATTTGTAGAGGATGGAGAATTAATCCCCTTTCCTGACCTGAGGGTGAAATATCAGCTGCGTAGGGAGGACTTTTTCCTTCATCTGCAAGTTAAACACTTCCTGTTCCGTAAGCTTAATAGGGAGTTCTGGGAGGAGGCTCAGGATGACAGAGAAGCGCTGTGGCGGGGTTGGGAGAGTTCCATGGGATTGATAACCCAGCTGTATCAGGGTTTGGGGAGAAGTTTCCCTGGGAAGTTCCCGCACCAGGTAGCATGGGAAAGAGACCTGGGTAGGGTGGTGGATGAGCAGGAATGGAAGCGAGTGCATGTGAACATAGCCCAACAGACACTGTCGGTGACGATCTGGGAGACGTCCTATAAACTGCTGTATCGGTGGTATTATTCCCTGGCGAAGCTGCATAGGATGTTTCCAGGTGTGTCGGATAGGTGCTGGCGGGAATGTGGGGGGGAGGGCTCCTTTATCCATGTGTGGTGGGAATGTCCACGGGTAAGGTTATACTGGGAGGGAGTGGGGGAGTGGATAATGGGAATCTTTGGGGTGCAAGTAGGAGTGGATATGGGCTTTGGGTTGTTGGGAATTTGGCCTGAAAATTGTGTCTGGAAACGAGAACACCCTATAAGAGCGTGCATTCAAGCTGCCAGAAGCAAAATTGCCAGGGCTTGGAAGCAGTCCAGCTACCAGGCATGGAACAATGGAAGATCCAACTGCGTAGGATTGTTTTGATGGAGCAGTTAACTGCGCTGCGGCGTCAGAAGCATGAGAAATTTAAGGATTTATGGCTACCTATGCTGGACTATCTTAAAGGTTGATATGCCTCCAAGGGGGGGGGGGGGGGAGTGGGAGGGGGAGTTGTAGGGGGGAATAGGGGGGTAAATAAAAAGTTGGCACTGTATGTTGCTTTAATGTTTGTATTTCTGTTGCTACCAATTTTGAATAAAAATTAAATTTCCAATAAAATGAAAATAAAAGTTTAAAAAAAAAAAAAAAAAAAATTAAATTTCCAAAAAAAAAAAAAAAATCATCTCAATGTACTTCTCACTGTCTTAAATGTTCCTCAACCTTGCCATCTCTGAGCTCCTCCACTTGTTTTCTGAGGGCTTCAGCATGCAGGCATCCTGCACATGAAATTGATATTGGGATCTCTGTCTGTGCAGAGACAGAAACTGTAACAGGAGCAACAGTTTTGGCAATACAATTTTCCCAGCCATTGCTCAGTTGGTGGAGCTTTGGTACCTGTTGAAGTAAAAGAGAGAGGCCTACCACAGTCCCTGCCTGTTCCTCAGCTGTCCTTTCAGAGAAAAATCAGTTAACCTCTTTTAAGTGTGTTCTAACAGTGCTGTTCTAAATCCCTGTGTGTAGGTAATTAGGGAGTTATCCTCCAAAGCAAGAATGCTCCAGGAGTGGAGGAGTATCCTAATGGTTAGAGTACTGGCATGGGAACTAAGAAACCAGCGTTTGATTCCCACTAGTACTCTTTATAGCCTTGGACAAACAACTTAACCCTCCACTGCCTCAAAAAAATCCAAGTTATCAATGTCCCTCTTTAATGTATATTACCAAGTTTAAGTTTCAATATAAACTGCTTTAACTGAAATGATAAAGTGGTATAAAAAACCTGTTAAATAAATAAATGCTCATTTGGGGGGGTGGGTGGGAGCTGTGGTGGGTAGGGAGGGAATTAACACCCGATGAGGTCAGTGGCTCCAAAGAGCTAGTAGTGAATAGGCAGCTGGAATAAAAAACAATGAATTAGCTTTTACAAATGAAAACCAAAACCTTTTTAAGAGCTTTCAGGCAGAGAGATTGTAGTTAAAAGCCACAGAGTATTAACTTGCTTGCAACCGAGTCCTTGTTAGTCACTATCTGTAGAACTATGCAGATAGAGGAATGAATATTGCCCTTATCTGTATAGCTGGTGGAACACCCCCACACTACTACCACTACTACTACTCTTATCATTTGTATAGCACTACAAGGCATATGCAACATTGTACCTTTGAGCTTACGATCTAATCAAGATGAACAGCATCACAAAACTGGGGACTAGAGTATGGTAAGATGCACGTAAGTAGTGAACAAGAGACCAAGGGGCAACCAGATCCAAAAGCAGCCTCAAAGATGTGGGCTTTTATCCTGCACTATCCAGATAGTGGTCCTAGAAAATCTTTGCGGACCACTTCACGCTATCTGGATAGCCAGGGCCGGCCCGTCCATTGAGCAAGAATGTTTTCTGCACAGGGCCCCGCGTTTCAGGGGGCCCCGCGCAAAGAACATTCTGCTTTTTTTCAAAATTAAATTAAAAAACAAAACAAAACTGGCTGCTACCACTGCCGCTGCCGCCGCAGCAGCGGCAGAATGGAGTGTCCCGCGGGGCCCCCTCTGCCTGGCTGAGTCCCTCCCTCTGCGACGGCTGAGCCCCTCTGGGCCGGCTTTCAGATTTGCAAAGGGAGAGTGTCTCCCTCGCGTCTCTGTTAAGCCTGCAGGGGCAGATGGGAAAAAAAAAATTCCTTGAGCCGATTGGGGGGGGGGGGGTTAGGAAGGGTAATAAGCTATGGAGGGGGGTAGGAATTGACTTGGGGGGGGGGGGGGGTTGATGGGGGGGTTAGGACTGGTAATGGGCTATGGGGGGGATAGCACTGGATATGGGCTGGGGGGGGGTTAAGACTGTAGGTGGGCTGATGGGGTTAGGACTGGTAATGGGCTGTGGGCTGTTGGAGGGGTTAGGACTGGTAATGGGCTATGGGGGGCTAGGACAGGAAATGGGCTGATGGGGAGGGGTTAGGACTTGACGTTGGCTGTTGGGGGGTTAGGACTGGTAATGGGCTATGGGGGGCTAGGACTGGAAATGGGCTGATGGGGGGGTTAAGACTGGAGGTGGGCTGATGGGGTTAGGACTGGTAATGGGCTTTGGGCTGTTGGGGGGGTTAAGACTGGTAATGGGCTATGGGGGGGCTAGGACTGGAAAATGGGCTGATGGGGGGGTTAACACTGGAGGTGGGCTGATGGGGTTAGGACTGGTAATGGGCTGTGGGCTGATGGGGAGGTTAGGAATGGTAATGTTCTATGGGGGGGTTAGGACTGATAATGGGCTATTGGGGGGGGCTAGGGCAGGAAATGGGCTGATGGGGAAGGGTTAGGACTTGAGGTGGGCTGATGGGGTTAGGACTGGTAATGGGCTGTGGGGGGGGGGTTAGGACTGATAATGGGCTATGGGGGGGCTAGGACAGGAAATGGGGCTGATGGGGTTAGGACTGGTAATGGGCTGTGGGCTGTTGGGGGGGTTAGAACTGGTAATGGGCTATGGGGGGGGGGGTTAAGACTGGTAATGGGCTGTGGGCTGATGGGTCTGTCTGGTAATGGGCTATGGGGGGGTTAGAACTGATAATGGGCTATGGGGGGGCTAGGACAGGAAATGGGCTGATGGGGAGGGGTTAGGACTTGAGGTGGGCTGATGGGGTTAGGACTGGTAATGGGCTGTGGGCTGATGGGGGGGGGGGGTTAGGACTGGCAATGGGCTATGGGGGGCTGACTGAAAATGGGCTGATGGGGTTAGGACTAGAAGTAGGCTGATGGGGGGTTAGGACTGGTAATGGGTTATAGGGGGGCTTCAACTGAAAATGGGGTGATGGGGGTTAGGACTGGAAGTGGGTTGATGGGGGGGCTAGGACTGGTATTGGGTTGGGGGTTGCTAGGACTGGAAATGGGCTGATGGGGGGCTAGGACTGGAAATGGGCTGATGCAGGAACTAGAAGGGAATGGATGCTGGGTGAGGCTGGAACTAGAAGGGAGCTGATGTTGGGGGAGGATTAGAATGGGATGGGGCTGGGAGAGTAAAATGGAGAGGGAAAAAATATTTTGTGTGGGAGGGATGAAAAATCTACAATTGGCCGGGTATTGGGAGAGTAAGTGGGGATTGAGGATGGAGGGGTAAAATTTGAGTGGATGAAATAGGAATGAGGAAAGAGCAAAAGGAGAAAGATTAGTATGTTAAAGCAGATGTAGAGAGAGAATGGAAAAAAACTAGGAGAGAAGAAAGGACAAATGGACAGCAGACGATGGACAGTTAGCAGAAGACACGAAGAAACCAGAAGAAAGTGGCTGTAGCAATTGCAGCTGAAAAAAATGCACAAAAGGTAGAAAAATATCTCTTTATTTTGAATTTATTAATTGGAATATGTCAGCTCTGGGAAATGTGCATCATTAACGTCTGCGCTTTGTTTAGTACAAGAGCAAATTAATGTATAGTTTTATTTCTACAGTGTTGTTGTACATTGCAAGTTTGGCTTTTGGGGTTCCCAGTTTAATTATTGTCTTCCTGTTTCTAAATTGTGATTCCTTGTTTGGTGATGGTCTGTGTTCTGCATGTGTAACTGAGCTGAGGTATTCTGTTTATGTAATTCTTATTTGACATTGCCACTTGTTCTCTTTCCCCAGTAGGTCATGTATTGTTATTCTCTGAAATGTATTGGTTTAATATTTGCAGTGTTTCCTTTTGATAGGTAGAGTATGGTGCTTTGTGAGTCCTGGTAGTGCTGTTAGGATATGGCGGGTTTGCTATGGGTTCTAAATGGGCAGTGTTTGTAGTAGTTCCTAATGTGTCTGGCGGTTGGCACTGGATTATAGTAATGTAGAAATCTTTTACTCTTTCTTTATCCATACACTAAGAGGCATGTTTACTAAAAGTTAGTATATGGTAACATTATGCAAATATTTATGTAAATGAGGCCTCTTATGCAAATGAGGCCCCGCACCAAGTCTCCGCACATGGCCCCACACCCCCCTTGGGCCGCCCCTGTGGATAGCGCAGCTGAAAGTCCATAGATAAGGCACTTATCTAGATAACAACTGGACCTTAGACTCTTTCTTAAGAAAATTCGGTTCAATAAATGAGTGCCCTCTGGGCATACTGAAGCTATTGAAGGGATAATGTCCAGCGATTGATGAGCGCTGCAGTCAGAGTGCTGCTTCAACCAAGGGAAATACAAATAATGGATCATCATACCATCTCTGATAAACTCATAGAATATTGTTTTGTAAACTGGAATCACAGTATCAGTTTACGCCTCTGTCATGTAAAGCTTGGTTAGGTCTAATAGTCCACCAGAGACCTGTAGATGCAGATTTAATGGGAGGCTGGTGGGTGATAACAAGTTTATAAAATTTATGAAACAGCAAATTGATACATTTCTGGAATGCAACCAAGCGTTAGTTGAGTCTGCACATCAGAGGTGCTTAAAACCTTTACTAATAAGCACCTAATAACAAGAAAGGGCTGAATTAAAGAAATTCCAAATTCAGAAAGGAAAACGTAATTACATGCAAAAATTGTAAGCAACGGAAACTTAACGGAAATTAGTATTCGCACAAAAGGGTTGCACTTATTTTGCAAGGTAATTGGAAGAATGCTATGGCTCAACACAAGAACAGAGCATGTTAAGACTGAACCAAAAGTAGACAGAAAAGGAGATTCAGGTGGGTCAGGGAGCAGCAGAGGGGAGGAAGGTGAGGGGGGTGAAGCCTGCCACTGCCACCCATTGTGCACCTTTCGTGAGCCTTCTGCATTTTGCACGGAACCACATGGTCAGAGTTCCACTCCCTGGATGATGCGCTCTACTGACGATTGGCAAGAACCAAGCTTCCTCTGGATCTGGGAGCCGAGTTAAGATCAGGGAGGGAGCGAATGTGGTGGATGCCTCAATTATATGTACAGTGCAGTCTTGTAGCACTATACAAATGATTATTATTATTAGTAGTAGTAGGTGCTAGCCAGGATGGAGCACCATCAGACTATTTTTCTGCTTGTAGCCACAATGGAGTGAGAACTAAATTAAGTTGCATCACTGTGGAGCATCAGTGCTGTCAGTTGATCCAGCCCAACCAAACTTCAGCCCCTCCCCTGGTTCTCAGCACCAGGAATTGACTGTGCCAGGCATGAAAATAAACTGAGTAGCACACAGTCACAAAGAAAACAAGTGGAAATCAAAGCCACGTCCCTTGCTTATGGAGATAGTGCCCTAACCATTAGGCTATACCTCTACATATCATTGTCTGGAATCAAAGAGACTGCAGATCCCTGCCTGCAATGTCAGCTGGGTGTGTTGAAATAGGTTAGCCCCTCCATTACCCAGGAGGCACTGCACACACAGAACGAGCTTCCTGCAGCAGATCACCAAATTTGGGGGGGGGGGGGGGTGTAGTGGTTCATCACAGCAGCTCAGTAACATGCACTGATAATGTTTGCTACATAGAACATAACAGCTACAAACTGTGCTACTGACTGGTTTCAGTGGTCACCATGAAGGTGAGGAGGGGAGCACAGCACCTGGTCCCCAGAACCTGCCATGCTTGAGGTGGATTCTGTTGGTCTATATCACTGCAATGTGTGGTAGGAGTTGTTTGGAGTGCATACTGTCAATTGCCTGTTTTCTGCACAGCTAGGGCTGCTTGTCACATCTGGGTCCAGCTCCTGTTGGCCATGGACTTTACTACACCATCTCATGTCACTGGCAAGAGTTGTGGCAGCTGTTTCTATTGAGGAAGACTGCAGTGTTGTTTGTCCAGGTTTGACAGTGGTGAGCTGCAGTGCTCCTTTCCAATATGAACTACTGAACCACTATAGCATGCACATTAAATCTGTATTTGTGGCCCACCACATGGCTGTCTCAGCCATACACAAACCAACTGTGGCCAGTCTGGTGACAAGCATACACAGTGACCAGGTACACCCTGGCTTAGGGCAAACAGCATGAGCACTCACCAGTCTGTGCAGTGATTTGGTCTCCCAGGAAAGAGAGAGCACCCACATTATGCAGCTTGCTAATATAGAGCACTATGTGGATGGTCACATGAGAGAGTGCCTTCTCTGTTGGACAGACTGTGGAACCCCAGGCCATGCACGTGGCAGATGAGAACTACAAAGACCCAGTCATTGAGCCCACCTCCAACACATGCACATCCTGATGTGACCGCTGAGTTTCAGGCCATACCTACAATCCGCTGCTCCTCATTATGCACATTTCAAGACCAACGCTGGGAACAGCTTATGCAATGCAGGCCACTGTGCACTGCAGAAGGCCCCAGTATTCCAGAGAGACATACACACACACTTCACTGCAATGTGTAAAGGTGGTGATGGTTGGCATTCATGCCTGCCACTTCCTTTCCTTATCTGTGCAAGCATCCCTACTGTGCGTTATTGTACAGGCGCTATTAGCATGCTCTGAAATGATCACATGTTGTTAACACCTGTTCAGTTTTCCTGTGCTGTCAGCCTGCCCCTCAATGCAGGTGTCCATAATGGAGGCTGTCTGTGCAGCCCACTGCTGCAGTCGTCAGTGGGGGTTGCATATGCTTGGGCTGTACCTGCAATATGAGATAAAGTTTATCCACAGGGACATGCTTTACATCATCCACTACCTGGACTTGAACCAGCAACTCCCCCTCTTGTGTGTGGAGTTACAGAGTTGCCTTGTGGGTTTAGTAACCCATGGGTGTAGATGTGGTCATTGTTGGGGTGGATGCAGCCATGCAGAGGGTTCTGCCCATGTCTGCTGGTATCTCTGCACGTCCTGTGCCATACCTGTCTGACAAGGTGTGTTCTGCGGGTGTGCGAGGGAGACGTGTTCTTCATTCTGTAGACTGCACCACCAGTCTATGCTGATGGTGAAACTGACATTCCTGTCTAACACATGGGATATGTCCACTCAGGGAGATAGCCCAGGTGACAGGCACACACACATCGCATGCAAGAAGAGTGACCATGGTCACCCTTACCTGGTCAGTGCTTGTGCAGCAGTAAGGCCATGAAGCCACCTCTTGCAGATGGAATTGGCTGATGTGGATTCACATGTGCATCAGATGGCTGTTAGTGACTCGGTTCACTACCTTGGAGGTGTCCCCAGTTCACACAGAGTACCCTGCTGTCTGAATGCAGAGCTAAAACTGGGGTCCACACTATAGTTACCTCCTATCTTGCAACTGCACCCTACTCCTAGCTTGTCTCCCTCAAAGTCATCTCTCTCTCAATCCATTTATGCAGAGCTCTGCTGTGTGGCTCATCCTCTGCTAGTCCCAAGACACTCATATCACCCCTCTCCTGATATTTCTTCACTGACTCCCTGTACGGTTACTTATCCATTTCAGACATCCTTGCCTAGCCTATAAATGCTTCCCCGGTACTGTCCCTCAGCACCTTTCATCGCTCCTCTGTCCCACAACCAATGTTCCCTCTAATTTTCTGTAGGCTGTGTGCGCATAAAATATCAGCTGTGTGCAGCTTTTGAAGGAAGGTTACATTTTTGTGCGCTACATAATGACACTCGGAGTTATATACTTTTAAAATCTGATTACACGTCAGAATACAGTATGTACACCACACTGATTTTAATCAAATTAAATGAAAATAGACGATTACTAAATGAAGCGGGAAATTTCTAGTAATTACAATCATAACTTTTAAATTTTAAGACGTCTGTGTTGTTTTCCATCAGAATCAGAGCTGTAATTTTTGTGCGCTCTGTTGTAAAGTATGTGCGCTCTCTCGGCGAGGTGTGTGCGCGCGCACACGCGCACAGCTTAGAGGGAACAGTGCCCACAACTCCTTCCCGTGGACTTCACTCTTCCTCTGCCTACCCACTATCTATGCCATGGGCCTTCTACTTAAACCCTGATTGTAAACGCTCTATTTATATTCTTAGATCGTGATGTAATTTAAATTTTGATCGTTAATCCTCTTGCTATTCAATACATGGTCGATCTTTCGCTATTAGGATAATGAATATGAATGATTTATAGATCAGAGATCTCAGACTTTTAAAGACGCCAACTTTCAGACTTTTAGCGTGTCTAGTGGCTGTGCGTCATTTTTGCGTCAATGATCTCTGTGCTCATATCACCAGTTATTAATTTTCTTCCTTTATCCAAACTTTTTTCTATTTTACTATTTTTTTCAAATCATAAAACAGTGCTTTATAAAACTGTGCTTAGCTTTTGAATAGTTTCCCCTTTTCGCTCTGGTAATCGACCATACAAGACACACGGGCCTTCTACTGCCATCCCCTGACTTCCTTCCTTTCACCTTGCTGCTCCTAATGCCTGATGCAAGCATCCTCTATCCTTACGTCATGTCTTATTTGTCTCCTTCATCATATACATGCAGAAGGTATACCTCTTTGGGACTGCTGTTGGATCCCTCTTTTGTTTCCCTGGTGCCTTCTCCCCCTATTGTACCCTTTTTTTCTTGTAATGTACTGTCTGTTATCACTTGATAGTAAGCTCTCCAGGCAGGGACTGTCTTCCTATGTGTTTGTTCTGCACTGCGTATGCCTTGTAGCACATCATGAATGATGTATAGTAGTAGTACCGGTATTAACATCTTGCAGGTAAGGTTGCTAGGTAGGCATTTTGCCTCTGACATGTTCTGTTCTCCTACTGTGTAGTATCCCTTCCACAGTAGCCATATTCCCCCCACACATGCACATATCCACTCACTATGTGTGGGCGGAGGGCATGCCGATCCACAGCACAAGCACTCTACTCTGTTAACTGGACCGGTGCAATGGGCCAGTGGTGATTGTGGGCGGCCTGCCGGCTGCTCCATCCCTCCCTGCCATTGTGGCAGAACCACTGGTTCGGTGCTGTAGGCGGCATCCCTGCTGTTGCAGCTGTGCAGCTGTGCCCGTCATGGCACTCCTGCCCTCCGCTACCGGGGTTTGGGCATGCATCCTGCTACGTCTGATCTCGGTGGTGTGGGATCATCAAGTGCCCCACTGTTCCTGTGGCTGGACTGTTTGTTCTCATGGTGACTTAAGCAACTGTAGCATCAGACATGACACACAGGACCAAGTCAGAGCCTTTGTCTGCTGCTGGCAGGGGGCACATCTCCCCCTGTCACTGCACCCGCAACATGCTGACATGAACATGGTGTCAGTGGGGGTGGGGTGCAGTGCTGGCCACCCAATGGGCAGGTAGGATGGGTGCCTGTGGAGAGAGGTCCAGTTGGGGCATCAGCGGCACACATGCTTGGTTGCACTGCCCTCCCACCCACCTGCCACTGCCACCCCCCTTCCCAGGTTACTACCAATTCCGTCTCTGGTGGAGGACGCAGACACACGCAGCCCTAGTACTTTCATGGGCGGCTGCTTTTTACATCTCCCTTTAGGGGTACTGCTACTGACGCTGACAGACTGTCCCTTCAGTGATGTCTTTGGCAGCAGTGGCAGTGGGAGCCAGCAGGGGAATCTGTCTAGGGTGTCAGAACCCCTTGGTCTACCCCACAGTTGTGCATCACCTTTTCAACATCAGCAGCAGGTCTGTGTGCTGCCACTGTCACTGTGGGGTCATGCCAGCCATCACAGCTGTGCCCCCTGGGTAGCTGCATGGTCATCTTTGTGCACCAGCAACCCCCACTGCATCACCCACATGGTACCTCCTTTGCCTCATTTTCAAACATCAACCTAGTGCCCTTTTATACTTGAGCACTATGCTGTTGCTGTTAATGGTGCACTACTATCACCAACCTGGACTCCACTTTCTGTGCATCACATTGAAGGCAAAATAGTCTCTCTTTCCTCATCATACCCCCTTTCCGAGAGGTTTTCATTGGCATTAGGGTTCCCAGCATTAAAGGGCTCTAACCTATGATTGCACAATATGTGTTAAGGGAGCACCCACTGTCCATGCCCACTCTCTGCCTCCTGTTCCCTTAATGCTACGGGAGCCTTTAACCCTCGTTTGTGCAGTAGTATTGCAGGATTAATGGTGCAAGGGTGCCGATAACAAGCGTTAATGGCACACTTGCTCCCTTAATGCTCTTTAGTAAACATATCCCTTAGTATCTAGGGTGCCAAGTGATTCAGCTTCTTCCCACTTTTATGTGTTCCTAGATGATGAGGCTCAATCTGATGAACCCTCTGATGATGCATTTTGGCCTAATTGGTTATTTAAGAATGCATCTTCTCTGATTGGTGCCCTGCATTTATGTAGTAGGCATGTGCTTTAGTTTTCATGCTCAAGGAAAAATGTATGAAAATTGTGATTTTCAGTTCATTCTGGGGCCAACTACCTGACAGCACATGCTCGGAAATTGTTACAAATTGGCATTCATGAACTTCAATTTCATCATACGTGCAGGTGCTGCCAGATGCACTGGAGCTAATCTGGGAGTGGTAGAAGGTCAAGAAGGGGTCACCAGCTACCAGTATGAGGCGTTTCAGCCTAACATGCTGCAAATCCTTGACAAGCAGCCAGAAGAACCTACCCATGCAGGAGTTCTGCAAAGCCCAGGGGCCATGATGTCACTGCAACGCACAGCCCAGCATAAGCCCAAGAGAACCATTTTGTTCCTGACTATGAGAAAGTGAGGAAGGTGTGCTTGCAGGATTTAGCAGATTAAAGCAGAAATAAAAAGACTGAAAAAAGCAGAAGCTTGAAGTATTTTTGTGGAAGCAAGGAAGGGGTTTTGTGGCTTGGGATTTTAAAGCAGAAAAAAAGATTGAAAAAACAGAGCTTGAAGACCGTTTTTGAGGTTGATGAAGACCAGTCTGCTCATCCATAAGAAAGGGTAAATTCTACAATCCCTTTCTCTCCCTCCTATGTAATTGTCCCATGCTTTCTTGAATTCAAATACACTCATCTCCACTGCGAGGCTGTTACATGCATCTACCACCCTTTCTGTAAAAAAACCCCTATTTCTTCAGATTACTCCCGAGTCTATCCTCGTTCACCTTTATCTTATGATCCCATCAAGTTTCAAGTTTGATTCAAAATATATGGCAAGTCTCACTGTCCCATTGTAAAATAGTTTCCCCCATAGACTTTAATGGTGACTAATGGGATGAATGCAAGAAAGTCTTCAGGAGTTGAGCCAGTCAGAATAAGTATATTCTGATGAAGAAAAATGAGCATGAAAATTTTTGGCATGCGCATGCCTGCCACCCAGGGCCAGCCCTACAACTAGGTAGAATAGGCATCCACCTAGAGTAGGTATCCACCCAATTTCAGGAATTCTGTTAGTAGTGCAACACAGGTCAGCAGTAGTAAAAACACTTAGCAATACCTACTTTTGCTGCTTGTTGCTGCCATCATCAATACTGTTGCTACCCTCTCAGCAGTACTAAAGACCTCAAGGAAGCTGGAACGGGGCCTCTGAGTGCATGTGCTCTCTTTATGTCTGCCCTCTCTGAAACAGGAAATTTGACAGGCAGGGATTAATCACACACATGTGCTCAGAGCCTTTATACCGACCACCCTGAGTTGTCTTTAGTGTTGCTTGGGGGAGGATGGCAACAACGACAGCGATGGCAACAACCTATGGCAGAAGTAGTTCTGATAGCAGAAAGGAAAGGATGAATGAAGGACACCAGGGGAGAGCTAGGGAAGGGGAGGAAAGATGTTGGACTCCTTGGGAAGGGGCAGGGAAGAGTAGGGGAGATGCTAGACATTTGGAGGTGGATAGGGAAGAGCAAGGGTGATGCTGGACACTTGGAGTGAGGTAAGCCTTGAACTACCTCTGAGCGGCCCATAGCAGAAGATTCACCTAGAGTGTCAGATACTTGGGCTGGCGCTGATGCCACCTATACAAACTATATGAGCAATTACTCCTCAATAGGTTACAGTCTATAATCAAACAGAAGCTGATTCCTCAAAAAACTGGAGTTCTACCAGATAAATTGTGCACAGCACAAGTTACGAATCTTATGCAACATACTGAGGATGACTGTCAGAAGAGATTGATAACTGGAGTAATATTCATTGACGTGACGGCAGCATATGATACTGTAAATCACTGGAGACTACACATTGAACTTCATGACATGAACAAAGACAACCTTTGGGTCTTTATACTGGAGGAGAATTTTGATGACATCTAGACAATGCTACAGACTGCACTATCCATATTGTCAAAATACTATGTGGAAAATCACCATCGAGCCAACTTGACCAAGACTCAGACCAGCTGATTCCACCTGAGAAATCTTCATTCTAACCACCAAATGAACACTACTTGGATGATGTGAAGTTGGAACACTGCAGCTATCTTGTCTATTTGATATTACACTGGATAGAAAACTTACATATAAACTAAATATTGAGAAGTTGCATAGAAAGGTCAGTACCAGAAGTCATGTCCTGCAGAATTTGCAAATCAGCCCAAGGCAGCACAAGCCACTGTATGCCACTGCCTCGGCATTTTGTGACTCTACAGCTGAGTATGCATGGCCGGTCTAGAGAAGATCATCACACATGAGCAAGAGTAACATGGTCCTTAATGAGAGTTATCAACGTATAACTACCTACCTAAAATCCACTCTGATCAACAAGCTATACGTATTGGCTGAAATCACCCTGCCAGAAATCTGGCGAAAATTAAGCACAGAAAAGGCTGTCCTAATTTTCGCTGCTGAAGCTAACCGGGCAGTGACGGGATACCGCTGCTGCCCAGTTGGCTTCCTGCTTTGGAGGTGAACCCAGATATTCAATGCCAGTGGACAGATATAGCCCCAGAATTGAATATCCAGGTTTAGTGTTAGGCAGAAGTGGCTAAGCGCTGTAATCATGCTAGCTGCTGCTGCTGCTGAATATCGGGCCCATAGAAACATAGAAACATAATGACAGATAAAGACCATACAGCCTATCCAGTCTGCCATTCCAGCGACTAAGCTCTACAGTCTCTGTTTTAACTTTAGAGGTTTTCTGTGTTTGTCCCATGCTTTCTTGAATTCAGATACTGTCCTTGTCTCTACTGGGAGACTCTTCCATGCATCTACCACTCTTTCCGTAAAGACATATTTCTGCTTATTACTCCTGAGTCTATCTCCTCTCACCTTCATTTGTTGCCCCCTCGTTGAAGAGCCTTCTTTCAAATAAAAAGTGGATCGCCTCCTGTGCATTTAAGCAAATTGTGGCCACTCCAATTAGCTGAAGTGAACCACTTAGAAATGTGGTGCCAATGATGATGATTCGCTAATGGGAAATGACATTGCAGAGGCTCCTGCCTGGAATGGACTCTTGAGCTTATCATATGAAAGTTGTTTAACCATGTACAGAGTCATGACAGATGATGTCTAGTTAATATGGTAACGTGGAGACTGACAACTGGATCAGATAAATGTGACTTAGGGCTTACACAGACAATGTGGCATATGTTATATTGCCCGCCGCTGCTGACCCCAGTGTACAACTTTTGATTTGGCAGTGGTTAATCGGTCTGCCCTGCTGACCACACAGAGATACAGTAACATTAGTTGACAGTGACACAATATGATGCAGGATGATTTGGCAGCTTATGAAGATCACGAGCTCCCTTCAATCACATAATGTAAGTATTAGTTTGTGGTTCTGAAGAAAAGTATAAAAGATTTTTCACTCTCCTGCAGCACAAGCGAGAATAATGAGGTTTCTGAAGTCCAGTGGATTGCAGGATCTGAGGCAGCATGTGCTTACCAGAGGCAGGTCTTGTCAGACAAATCTGATTGATTTCTTTGACTGGGTGACCAGGGAATTGGACCAAGGGAGAGCCGTAGATGTGGTGTACTTAGATTTCAGTAAAGCCTTTGACACCGTTCCACACAGGCAACATAAACAAACTGAGCACCCCAGGAATGGACCCTAAAGTGACTGACTGGGTTAGAAATTAGTTGAGCGTGAGGTGACGAAGGGTACAGGTAAATGGAGCTCCTTCTGAGGAGAAGGAACGTACCAGTAGTGTGCTGCAGGGATCTGTCCTTGGTCCGATTCTTTTAACATCTTTGTTATTGATATTGCGGAAGGGCTATCAGGTAAGGTTTGCCTCTTTGCAGATGATACCAAAATCTGCAATAGAGTAGACACCCAGGAAGGAGTAGATAACATGATGAGGGATCTAGCTAAGCCTGAAGAATATCTAGAATTTGGCAGCTGAGGTTTAATGCTAAAACTGCAGGGTCATGCATTTGGCTGCAAAAATCAAAGGGAGCGGTACAGTGCAGGGGGTGAAGTACTTCTATCCATGAAAGAAGAGTGAGACCTGGGCATGATGTTTCTGACAATCTTAAAGTGGCTAAACAGGTAGAAAAGGCAACAGTGAAAGCCAGAAGGATGCTTGGGTACATAGGAAGAGGAATGGCCAGCAGAAAAAAGGAGGTGATGGTGCCTCTGCACAAGTATCTGGTGTGACCTCATTTGGAGTATTGTGTGCAATTCTGGAGACCACACCTTCAAAAGGATA
Organism: Ichthyophis bannanicus; assembly: GCA_033557465.1. Lineage (NCBI taxonomy): Eukaryota > Metazoa > Chordata > Amphibia > Gymnophiona > Ichthyophiidae > Ichthyophis > Ichthyophis bannanicus. The sequence goes on from CM066031.1 coordinate 1,855,472,409, forward strand.
TAAAGAAGGTGGAGTCAGTACAGAGGGTGGCTACTAAAATGGTTAGTAGTCTTTGTTATCAAGCATATGAGGACAGACATAAAGATCTTAATATGTACACCTTAGAGGAAAGGAGGGATAGAGGAGATATGATAGAGATGTTTAAATACCTCAGTGGCATAAATGAACAGAAGGAGAGCCTCTTTCGATTGAAAACAAGCTCTGCAATGAGGGGACATAGGATGAGGGTGAAAGGAGATAGACTGAGGAGTAATATGCGGAAATATTTCTTTACAGAAAGAGTGGTGGATCCGTAGCATAGTTTCCCAGAGAAGATGGTAGAGACGAGGACAGTACCTGAATTCAATAAAGCATGGGACAAACACAGAGGATCTCTAAAGGTAAAAAGGGGACTATTGCAGTTGATATGGAATGGCAGACTAGATAGGCCATGTGGTCTTTTTTCTGCCTCATCTTTCTATATTTATATTTTCTTGCATATGTAAACATAATTTATTTATTTATTTATTTAACACGTTTTTTATACCGCCTTTTCCTTCAATCAAAGCGGTTACAAAGACATACAAAGGTTATACAAAAGCAAGGGAAACATGCACTGCTTAAACAAAACATCGAAGTAGTAAGGTGGGATACATAACATAGGTTAACCATTACAGAAAATCATTTTACATAAAGGTTACAATAAATAGAATCTAGTTAGGTGTTTGAGCCGTAGTGCTCTGTGAAGAATACAGTCTTTAATTGTTTTCGGAAGTCCTTTATAACGTCAATTGATCGTAAGTCGGGAGGGAGAGAGTTCCATATTAATGGGGCCGCTAAAGAAAGTGCTCTTTGTGTAGTGAATTTGCATGATTTTGTGTAGTTACTTGGGGTGCTGAGGGTGTCTGATGTGGTTTTCCTCCTTGGTCTGTTGTTGGTGTTAGGGAGTAAGAGGGCTTGGAGGCTGATTGCAGAGCTCTTGTGTCTGATTTTGAATATATTTATGATCATCTTATATTTGATGCGGTGGCTTATTGGGAGCCAGTGGAGTTCTTTGAGGATGGGGGTGATGTGGGCATGAGTTGTGGAGCCGGTGATTTATTTATTTATTTATTTTCATTTCTTATATACCGCACTATTTGTGATCAGCGCGGTTTACATAGAACAAACAGTATCTGACACTAAGCCAATGTCTGGTCATTACATTGAACAGGAAAAATAACTTGAAGAACAGGGTAAACTATGTACATATGCAGATGAATTGAACAGGGTAAACTATATACATATGCAGATGAAATGAGCACAGATATTGTTGGGTGTTGTACATACTTATTCTGGCTGCTGTGTTTTGAGCCATTTGAAGCGGTTTGAGTGAATGTTTTGATATTCCGTTGTAGATTGGGTTACAGAAATCCAGTATGGGAGTTATTAGCGCTTTGCAGACTGTGCGGAAGTGTTCATGGTAGAGTAGAGGCTTGAGGCGTCTGATTATTTTCATTTTGTAGTATTCGTTTCTAACAGTTTTTCTTATGTTGGACTGTAGGTTGAGTCCTTTGTCAAGGGTTATTCCGAGGTATCTGACTTCATCCTTTATTTGTATTGTTGTGTTGTTGCATATGATGAATGGTGGGGGGGCTGAAGTCGGTGTTTCGGGTGATAATAAGTGCCTCTGTCTTGTTAAAGTTTATAGCTAGGTTGTTGTGCGTTAGCCACGCGGACATGTTGTCAAGGCAGTTCGTTATCAGGGCTGTTAAGGTTGATTGACGTGTAAATCATGATGTCATCTGCATAAATTGTGTAATCTATTTGATGGGCTGCCATGACGTGGCAGATCGGCTGGATAAATATGTTAAATAGAAGTGAGGAGAGCGCAGGTAGGGATACATGACCTATCTAGTCTGTCCTTCCATATCAACCACTACAATAGTTCCCTTTTTTTCTTTAGAGATCCTCTGTGTTGGTCCCATGCTTCTTTGAATTCAGATACTTTCCTCATCTCTACCACCTCCACTGGGAGACTATTCCACGGATCCACTACTCTTTCCGTAAAGAAATATTTCTGCATATCACTCCTGAATCTATCCCCTTTCACCCTCATTCCATGTCGTCCTCCCCCCCCCCCCCCCCCCGGGTAGCAGAGTTTGCTTTCAATCAAAAGAGGCTCTCTTTCTGTGCATTTATGTCATGGAGGTATTTAAACGTCTCAATCATATCACCTCTATCCCGCCTTTCCTCTAAGGTGTACATTTTAAGACCCTTAAGTCTGTCCTCATATGCTTTATAATGAAGACCACTAACCATTTTAGTAGCCACCCTCTGCACCGACTCCATCCTGTTCACATCCTTTTGAAGGTGCGGTCTCCAGAATTGCACACAATGCCCCAAATGAGGTCACACCAAAGACTTATACAGAGGCAATATCACCTTCTTTGTTCTGCTGGCCATTCCTCTCCCTATGCACCCAAGCATCCTTCTAGCTTTTGCCATTGCCTTTTCTATCTGTTTAGCTATTTTAAGATCATCAGACACAATCATGCCTAGGTCCCGCCCTTTTTTAGTGGACAAAAGTACTTCACCACCTATACTGTATTGCTCCCTTGGATTGATGCAACCCAAACGCATGACCTTGCATTTTTTAACATTAACTCTCAGTTGACAAATTCTAGACCATTCTTCAAGCTTAGTTAGATCCCTCTTCATGTTATCTACACCTTCCTGGGTGTCTACTCTATTGCAGATTTTGGTATTATCCGCAAAGAGGCAAACCTTACCCGACAGCCCTTCCGCTATATCACTAAGAAAGATGTTAAAAAGAATCAGCCCAAGGACAGATCCCTGGGGCACACCACTGGTAACATCCTTCTCCTCAGAGTGAGCTCCATTTACTTGTACTCTTTGTCGCCTCTCAATCAACCAATTTCTAACCCAAGCAGTAACTTTAGGGTCCATCCCTAGGGTGCTCAGTTTGTTTATAAGTCACCTGTGAGGAACAGTGTCAAAGGCTTTACTGAAATCTAAATACACCACATCTAGGGCTCTCCCTAGGTCCAGCTCCCTGGTCACCCAATCAAAGAAATCAATCAGATTTGTCTGACAAGACCTGCCTCTGGTGAATCCATGCTGCCTCGGATCCTGTAAGTTCTCCAACCTTCTTAGACTATGCTTATTTTTCACTCTTGGATCCTTAAAGTGCCCCATGATTGCCTCTCTTGCTCCCAGGAGTCTAAGAGATACAGCACCTTGCTGCTAACCCAGATTCTTCTCCAAATCTAGCTCCTCATCATTCCTGGATTCACCTTAATGACTCCCCATCCTTGCCAATGGGCTGCTTCATCATTCAGAATTACATAACTCTTGAGAAAACCTACCCTTGCTATTTTGTGCATAGCCGCAGACCTCCTCTTAGTTAAACATATCAGGTTCATTCCATCCGGGACGTACACCTCCTCTGTATGTCTGATATGACCGGACATACAGAGGAGGTCAGGATTCTGATCCTGCAGGGCACATCTAACCCCACAGGGATCAGAATCGCGACCAGTCATGTAGTGCAGGCTGGCGATTCAGTCCACCCTGCACGTACACGACAAGCCCGACTAACTCAGTCAGGGCTTTTAAATGGAGCCATGTTGCAATGGCGTCAGGTTGCCATGGCAACTTGGCTCCATTTAAAAGCCACAATGTTGGCTGCTGGAAAACAAAAGCTTATTCCCCACAGCCTGACCCCTGATCTGGGCTCCTAAGGCCGGGGTTAAGCTGTGGGGAATGTCCTCTGGCCCCCACTGCCACATCCGCGCCCTGAACACAAAAAAAACACGTCCAGGGAAGTTATTCTACCTCGGAGGTGGAATAACTCCCCCCCCCCCCAAGTCACAGACCCTAGATGCACAGGACCGACATTAGAATAGGCCCTGTACGTCCAGGGCTGGTGACCTCCCAGACTCTGCCCCAAGCTGCTCCTTCCCTGCCCCCATTTAAATTCCCTGCATAACTGGCGGGGAGGTTAGATGCGGCAGGGAAAGGCACGAATAACCCCCTGTGAGTCCTACCCCAAAAAACACCCAAAGTAATAACATGTCTAGCAAAAATGCAACTAGAGGTTCATTCAGAACTTCTTCACAATTAGACTGCACCCTCCAACTAGATCTTGTGGAAATGTTCATGCTGCATAAGGCTCAGTAATTATAAGTATGCAAGCAAACTTATTCCTGATTTAAGAAGAATACTATGTTAGAATCACAAGCTACAGATTGCATATTATGACTGGTATCTCATCATTAAAAAGCTGATGCTACAGAGTTTTCTCTTGGGATCATGTTGTGCTTTATAGGAACATTGCACATGTTGGCAGGTAAGGAGTATTTCACCCACCACGTCTGCCAGATTACAGACCCCTCTCTGGCTAACAATACTTTCCAGCTGTCAACCATATAAGATAGACTACATATAGTGCTCTAGCTGTAGCTATTACCCTTCCTTGTCCTTACCCCACCCTCACTGCTAAGGTGTCAGGTGTATAAATTTGACTGACTACAGAGGAACACTCAGTATTCTTTTTGGCTTTACAGTAGTTGCAGAATTTAAGCATGCCAACCTGCTGTCCTTTCAGATATATCTAAGGGCATCCTGCAATCTTCCACTTTTCTATCCTGGTTGGCCTTGCTACCTCTCTCTTGGAGCTTGATGCAACAGTATCATCACTCTTTCGAAGTCAATTCTGTTTTCTCCCTTTTTGACTCTACCATTTTGGATAGCTTTCATGCTAAAGCCAATACCCAGACTTTGCAATTCCTTTTACCCCAACTGTTCCCTCTCCCACCTTACTTCACTGTTCTTGTTATCCTTAGCCTCCTCTGGTTTCAGTAAAGACGTATTTCCCACACTTCCTCCAAGCCTCCTGCTCTCTAACTTTATCATGTCCCTTTGTCTGGAATTTCTTTTTCTATGGAAAATGCTACTGTCTTGTTCTTTATTGAAACCTACTAAATATTTGAATCTTCCTATCCATATCCATCTTTTTTCTTCTTTCTCTTGAGTGCCCAAGCCTCTCTGTGGTGCGCATCTTTTGGGTAGCCTTTATTTGAGCTGCTATCATCCTCCTGCAAATACATATTGAGTGAAATTATGATCATAAGCCACGTCTTAAACGTCACTGGGTGTTGTTCCTTTAGCGAGGCTCAGATCATTAATTTAATTTGCTCCAGAATTTCTTGCCATATGGCCATCCCTTTGAGACACAATTAATTGTGCTCCAGAAATATCAAAACATTTGTCTAGTTGGCAATAAGCACTTGGATCAAAAGGATAGATGTTGTCTCTGGAAAAATTCAGCATTCTTCTTTCTGAACATCTCTTAGTTTGGTCCTCATTCTTGAGAGCTCATTTTACTTACCCATAACTCGGTAAACCTTTTCCCTTCAAAGATGCATCCGGCACACTATGCAGATCTTTACACAAGTGAAATGCAAAAATTTACAAAAGCATTACTGGAAAATTGACAAACATCACAAAAATATTAGGTTTCACCCATGCATCTCTGCATTTCCATACCCATCAGCTACTTTTGTTAGGGTAAAGTTTCCTGGATCAAAAAACCTAACTGAAGTATTGCGCAATTTTGTTTGTGTGTGTGGGTGCAACGTATAAATTATTCCGTTTTAGTGCCATTTTGTACGTTGCTCCATGTAAATTTACCCCATGCTGTGAATTTTAGGCCTTTGATGGATCTAAAGATATTTTGGTTCTAGAATGGAAACAATACAAGCTCAGTGTGCGGTTGACTGGCTCATTTCATGCTAAATTGATAATCTTCTCTGAAAAAATCAGTATTGAAAAATTCCCTTTTAATCTTTGCCTGTTGGAATGCAAAATGAAATGGCACCAGAGTGCATTGGGTATGCATGTGTGTGCATATGCTTGAAACCAAGAGGTGTACATTTCTATACTCTATATAGTAACATAGTAAATGACCACAGATAAAGACCAGCAGGGTCCATCTAATGTGCCCAGAAAGGTGCCAGAAATGTACCTGCCACTCCAGGCAGTTTACCCGTCTCTATTTAGAGCACAGTCAAGATAAATAGTAAAAATGAATCAAAAATGAAACCATGACTTCAAGTACAGATGAAATTCTTGCATAGCAGCAGGGGATACTGGCAAGGAACCTAGTTCGGATGAAAGTAGTCAGAAACCTGAAGCTATTTGAGTTTCGAAGAATAATCAACCTCTTCCTTTTCAGCTTAGTGTTAGAATTTCCCTGATTCCTGTTAAAGAATCAATGTTGTCCTTGATAAGGATCTTTCTTTCAGTCCGTTTATATCTTCTACTGTAAAAAAGAAATGTTTTCGCTTTTCTGAAACTCAGATCATCAAAAATGTATTTGGACACCAGAGCTTTGAAAACTATGGAGGGGGGAGGGGATTTTCAAAACGATAACACGGTTAGCAGGGCCAACCATGTTAATTGCACTGACCAGGATATTCAGCTACACGGACTCGATTAGTGCTGCTGAATATTCTTGGGTACCGCTACTGAACGCCCCAGTGCTAGTTGACTAGCGTTGGAGCATTTCCGGGCCAGAGCGGAGATGGCGTCTGGAGATAACCAGGTAGTGGCAATATCCAGTCGCTGCCCCGTTATCCCTAAGCGGTGAAAGTTAGGCACCTTAAAGGCGGGCCTAACTTTCTCTGCAGAAGTTAACCAGGCAGCAACTGTATTCAGTGCTGGCGACTGGATAGGGCCCCGGCATTGAATAGCGGGGTCTTGAATTCAGTGGAAACGGCTAGCCACTTTACAGCGGCTAAGTGCCACTGCTGTATATCGGGCCCTGTCTTTCACATATTTGTAATTAACCGCTTGGATTCCTGTAATTGTTTCTTAGTTGGAGTTCCATCTTATCAGTTAAAAATATTGCAGCTAGTGCTATCTACAGCCTTGAAAATATTGAACAGTGCCAGAAGATCTGACCATGGGTCTCCATTGTTATTTGAGAAACATTGATTGCCAGTTTATCGCATAACGTTTAAGATCCTAATGCTAGAACATTGCTTTGGACACAGGTACTCCTGCCTACTTACACTGTAAGGGGCATCTTTGCTAATGATATTAGCTGTTAACATGGCAGAAAGCCGCTAGGGGTCAGCACCATTAAGACCAGTGCCATTTTCAAGAATGATGGAGACGGGGAAGGAACGGAGGACGACCATTCCTGTTCCAAGCACCACTGGCCTACCAGGGAAGCTCTTGTAAGGACCAGATGTGGTTCAGGGGACTTGGGGGGGGGGGGTCAGAGATCCTCATGGGGGCTTCAGCGATCTGCTTTCTATTGGTCTCTATCCAGGATGGATTGGGTAGGGGGATGATAGCATCCACATAATGTGGTTGCTGTAAGGGGAGGGGTACCTGATGTGCTTTGTGGGGCTGAGGGGTCCTTTAATAGTGCCATGGCTTTTATGATCTGTGGCACCAGACTTGTGCAGTGAATGGCGGAGTTGCCAGGGGGGTCCTGGTGCTGATGCTGTCACCCTTCTCCGCTCCAATTGCATGTTCTCTTATTGGCAGGTGGCGTGGATGCTCTCGTGGTATCTGCCTATGCAGGGAATGTGGGCTCATGTGGTAATGGACTGCCCTGTGTGGCATCTGCAGGGCAAATGCTGGCCATTCCCCCTGCATTTACCACAGAGATTTTACACCTACAGATGGCTTTTCAGAATATGCTGCACAATGGGTACAAAAAACTTTACCACACTTTAGTAAACATGCCCCTAAATCTTTTTCTTAATGTCCTTCATGAAACCTACGATCTTTCCAGTCTAAATTCTTCATTATTCCATCTGCATCCATCCTGAAGCCCTTTTACTGAAATGTGTTAGATTTTTACACTAAACATATGGGATATATTCAAGGGTTTTGCAGTTACTTTATACCTATCCTCTGATCTGCTCCTTTTCACAATTTTATTTATTTATTTATTTATTTATTTATTTATTACAGTTTCTTATATACCGCGCTATTCGGCATCAGCACGGTTTACATCATAACATAACTACCATACGACAAGGTGTCTGGTTTTACATTGAACAGGGAAAAGAAACTTGGATAACTGGGTTAACTATATACATGAGCTATTTACACTGCAGGATAGGTAAAATCAGATCATAAGTAAGGGGGCATCTCTAGAGGGGTGATTCTTGAGAGGGATATCTAGGCTCAAAGGTTGTCTGGGAAGTATTGGATGAAGAGGTAGGTTTTGAGTGCCTTCCTGAATTGATATAAATTGGTTATTGCTCTAATGTCAGGGGGTAGAGCATTCCAGCATCTGGGGATATAGAAACTGCACGCTCTGTTTGTGGTTGTCTTGTTGCACTTTGTCGATGCCTTTGGTGTGATTAGCAGGTTGACAGATGTTGCTCTTCTAGATCTGTTGGGGGGAACCATGTGGAAAAGATGCGTGAGTTGAGGGGGAGGAAATGCCTTTGATTGCCTTGAATGTTAATAGAAGGGTTTTGAAGGTGATCCTCCCATGGATAGGTAGCCAGTGCAGCTGTTTGAGAATGGGCGTTACGTGGTCGCTTCTGGAAAGCTCCGTAGATGACTCTGGCTGCGGCATTCATGGCCAACTGTAAGGGGGCTAGTGTGGATTGGGGAAGCCCTTGTAAGATGGCATTTGCAAGTCGAAATGTGGCAGGATCAGCGCTTGATATATGGTTCGGAAGTCCTCTGGGTCCAACAGTGAGCGTAGGTGCTTGAGTGAACGGATTTTAAAATAGACAGCTTTGACTATATTGCTTATATGACTTTTCATGTCCAGTCGTTGATCGACAGTTACTCCCAGGTATTTTATTGCCTCTTTAGTCTGCAGGTCGGCTTCCTTGACACTGACGTGGGGTGGGGGAGTAAAGTTGGGGTCTCTGGTGATGAATAGTACTTCAGTTTTTTCTATGTTGGATGCGTAGGTTCTGTGATTGGAGCCAGGTTGACACTGCATTAAAGCAGTCCGTGAGTGGGGTCAGGTCCATGTGAGTTGTGGAGAAAGGCATGTATAAGAGGATGTCATCTGCATATATCAGGCAGTTCACATTGAAAGATCTTATGATATTGCAGATGGGTTGCATGTAAATATTGAAGAGTAAGGAGGATAGTGAGGAGCCTTGGGGTACCCCTTGCTTTTGATGGAAATGTATCGACTCTTCTGATCCAGACTTCACATATTGCCATCTGCCATCCAGATAAGACTTGCACCACTTTGTCCTGGAGTTCTTCTGCCAGGTCTTTGGTAATCTTGCTTGGGTCTTTGCTTTGAAGTGCACCATCCAGCAGAGGAAATCTACAGAAATCACTGAATTTACCCTGTCTTCATGCGAATCAGTATCATTTAACACTTCACATGGAGGATAATTTTATAACGGGCCATCTATGTGCATAGGCCAAGTAGGCACCTATTTTTTGCCTATTTTAAAAAGATACGTTGGCACCTATGTGTCTTTATAAAGTCTAGATTGTAAGTTTATTTATTTATTCATTTATTTATTTTCTCTTATATACCGCTCTATTCTGCATCAGTGCGGTTGCAGAAATGGAGCCCAGGTTGAAAGTATGAACATTTATGCCTGCTTGAAAGTCGGTGTAAATCTTTGCTCAAAAACGGGGATTATTTTAGAAGCCTTATTCATGTTGTACATGGGTATGTGCCAGTATGTACCCATGCAAACTACGTCCATGTTCAAATGGCTATTTTAGGAAGGTCAGAATTTACATGTGGCTACCCCGTTCATGTCCAATTTGCACAGGGTGTATCTGAGACATGCTGGGGATTTGGTCTGGGCCCGTGTAGTTCCCATTTCATATAAGAGATGCCCGTGTAAAGCCGAAATTGTGTACGTCTGCATTAATGCCTGCTCCTTGGCATGTTTATGTTTATTTATTTGATATACCGCAATTCAGTAATAAACAAAGCTGTGTACAATATTGTTTTCTTTGAAATGTTTCTATGGGCCATCCCTTTACTGGAGGGTTTAAGGGAGATATTCCCCTTAATCCCTCAATATTTATTTTTCCCTCCCGCTTGAAATGAGGTAGAGATTGCGCCCTGTGTGATTGATTAAGGATGGCCGCATGTCCAGGTTTGAGAAATGGCAAAGCTGCATGTGTAAGTATCGACAGGCCTGATATTGCAAGAGGTGCAGAAGAAGCCAATAATCGACTAAAAAAACCCGTACAGAAAAGGGTCCAAATCACGGGTTAGTTGCCGGGCATATGGGCACGAATGGAATATGGCCGGCTATGGGAGATTCCCCACCTGCGGCCAAATCTGAGTATGTAAAATTCAAAATGACATGGGACAGACACAGTGGATCCCTTTATAGCAACAGGATAAAATCAAAATAAGCATAACTATCTCTTATATTTGAACAAATAGAGGTGACCTACATGGAGCGGTGGGTACACCCCTAAACAAAGGCATGGGGAATGGTGACTTGCACGGAGAAGCAGATACACCTACTCTTGCCACCTCGATGGACCATACTAGTCTTTATCTGCCGTCACATACTATGTTACTATGTTACTATGTAAATGGGAAGCAAGTGCCAATATTTAACATACCCACACAAGGTAGAGTACATGCAAAATGCTGGATAAGAAGCGCAGGGTGCAGAGAGAAGTCCATAACGGCAGTGATGGAACGGTGGGCAAGATCAATATCCCGTCATACCCAGGTATGGTGTGATAACTGCTTACTATAGGAAATTTGCCACCAACAAATAGCTGAGTGTACTAGCCGCCCCCATAGAGTCCATATAATGCAAATGCAATGTGTGCCTTCGAGTCAGTCCTGACTCCTGGTGACCCAGAAGCTCCTGGGTTTTCTTGGCAGTGTCACTGGAAGTATGATATCACATCACATGCATAAATGTATTCTCTACATGCAGGAGCCCCCTGTGGCTGGACAGATACACAGCAGCAGCATGGTGGCAAAGAGAGCAGCAACTTTAACCCCACAGACACCGAGGCCCTGGCCAGAATGGCCCTTCAATGGGAGGGGGTGCTGTGCCCCAGGAGACACTGCAGGGCCAACATGCATCTGGAGGGGAATCCAGCTCCGCCTGTGGAGGTGAGTAGCTAATGGGAAGTTGAGCTCCAGGGGGGATGGGCAGCAAAGAAGGTCAGAAATGAGCATCAGGCACAGGCCTGGCTGTGGGAGTGCACAGGCAAACAGTGGGAATGCCCTACTATGGCAATCACTGTGGACAGAAACATGTGTTAGGTCACTGACCCTGGCAGGTTACACAGTTCAAACAGTTCATAATGCACTTCCCTGCCATCCCAGAATGACTGGGGACCCCATCCAAAACAGCATGCAACTACAAACTTTGCACAAAGTGATACAAGAGCTCCTCCTGTTAGAGGATATCCTGCAAATACATGGGTCATAAGTTCAAGACTACCCAGGGGAATTGTACAAAAGCAAAACCATGATTGGGGGAATCAAATATACACAAAAAATATTTCCATTTACCCACTTCATATGTTGGACAGGCCTGTCGTGGGGACAGTTCCAGGTTGTGAGGGTGTCACCGCTGTTATTGTATCAACTGTTGTGGTCTGGTGCAATTGGCCAGATGCCATGAGCACATAACATGCATAGACTACAGAAGTAAACAGCAGGGAAATCATGTTGCAAACATTTGTTGCCTGCACAGCTGTAGGATATGCCCCCTCTGTCCAGCAGTGGGAAGAGGGCACCATTTAAGTAATAAATCTGACAGCACTTACACTAGAAGGTTTCACAGATGAGTCTGTTCCTGGTGGCGAGTGCTAATGCCATCTGCTGTCGGTTCCCCCTCTGTGCCCCTTCCTCTTCTGCAGTTTCTGCAGTACTTCACCCTCAGGGATGGGGATGCCATGTTGTGTATTCAGGTTATGCAGATGCAGCAGGCTGTGAAGATTCAGGGCTGTACAGAAGCTCACCCCCCTTGTGGTCTAGGCATCAGAAGCAGCGTTTGAGGACTCCAATTGCCCGTTTCACCACTGCCCTGGTCCTCTGGTATACCTCTGGTTGTGTTGCTCCTCTTGCAGGGTCTGTGGGCAGCACACAGGTGTCAGTAGCCATGGTTGGAGAGGGTATTCACAGTCACCTGTGGGAGCAGGGAGATAGGCATACATCAGTACAGCAACTGTACCAGGTTTGTTGGGGCTAGAGGGCTGGGTGGGTCGTGGACATATTTATGGTGCCTTTCACATGACTTGACATGAGGCAGTGCATTCTGGTGCATTTCCTGCAGAGCCCTGCATTTCCTGCAGAGCCCTGTGCAGCATGTCATTGCTTGGCTGCTATTCAGACTCTTGCCGTGTCTCCAAGATTCATTACTTCAGCGCATTCTGAAGCTTTGCCACCTCTGGCCTGCTTTTCTCCACCGGGGTCCCCTGCTACTGTTAAGATATTTTCCCCCTGTGACTGCATCACTAATGTGCAGCCTCTCATTCTAGCCCTGAAATTTTCTCATCTGACTATGCACCTGTGTTGGGGTGTATCAGATATCATGTGCCCACTCTACTGTGTCCTATTCTAGGGTGACTCCCAACATAGTTATATGATTCACACTTCTATCACATTTGCTCATACAGTAGCTGTGTCTATTTACCAAGCAACCAATGCATCTCCAAGGTGTCCTGTGACAGCTGCTTGTCCCAGGCCAGATTATGACAGGATGAAGGCATTGTGGCAGAAGCCCAGGAAATGTTCACATACATCAGTGATGAGCATGTGGGCATTGAATACCACTTGCATATTCATGGAGTTTTAATTGTGGCGGTTTCAGAATGCCCTCTGGTCCTGACTTGGTGCCCTCAGTGCAACAAGTGTGCAGTCAATGATACAAATGACAGATAGGAAGCCAGTTAAATGCCTGCATCATCTCCTGTCTTTGCTGAAGTGGTGGTGGGGAAGGTGATGTAGTTTGCATCTTTCTCACCAGGGCAGTGATGAAGACATCAATGCAGTGGCAGGTGGCAGACTGGGTGATGCTAGTGGTGGCACCCATAACATGCTGGAAGCTTCCTGTGGCCAGGAACCCCAATGAAGCAGTCACCTTCAGAACCACTGGCAGCACATGGCTTCAGGCGGCGGCTGGCTCCAACTCTCTGCACAGCATCCCACACAGCTCTGTTATGGTGTCACTGTCCAGCCAGTAACATTTGCAGGTACATTACCCTCAGTCTGTATATCCATGGAGTACAGTGTCTGCACCTCTCACGCTGGGTCAATGGCTGCTGTTGCTGCTGTACATTGTGCTGCCACCTCTGTCTCCTCACACATTGGTAGCATCTCTGCCTCCACTGCAGTATGTGCAGGCCTCACATTGCACGAGTGATTCCTGTCCACAGGTACAGCTAATTTTATTATTTATTTATTTTATTACAATTTTTTATATACCGCACTATTCGGCATCAGCGCGGTTTACATTATAACACAACGACCATAACAACAAGCTGTTAGGTTTTACATCGAACAGGGGTACAAACATGGATAACAGGGGTCAACTATATACAACTATATGCATACATGAAATAATTATATGGCAATAAGTAATGATATCATAATAGGAGTAATCCCTGTTTTTGCTGATGCTCCCTTCAATGTGTACTGGCATATCACCAGGCCAAATGTGCCCAAAATACTGGCCTAAAGATATGCGGTTTATGTCATCTGACTCAGCACCCTGCGCCACTGAATATCTTTGCTAACCTTGTATGTTGCAGCTACACTCATGTTATGTCCTGTTACGCCCCTGCGGATATCCAGTTTACACCATGAGCACTGTACAAATATTCATCTTTCGGCGGCTGACTGAGGATGCCAGATACCCAGATATGTGCCACTTATATGGGTAACACTGCTTTTTCACCGCTTTACTGCCACCTAAGGGTTGGAATATCAGGTCCAATATGTTCATTTCATATATGCTGCAGACTGCCCCCGTCGATTTTTCCCATGTGGACATTTATGAAATGGCGCCTCCTTCTGCACATGGATGTCCAATCCTATACCTTCCTGCACCTCGTTCTATGATGCAAAACAAACGTTCATTCAGAAGGGTGATGTTAGGTCAATTTTACGTCAGCCTTACACACGCACACCCTCTCTTCTAAAATTTACATAGATTTGCAGCCGTTTTCACTTGGATATCGCTGCAACCCCATAAATGGCCTTCCTAAAATGTGCCTTAAAGTACGCACCTACATGTGTATTTATAAACTATAGGTGTAAATCGGGACTCGGCCCATGCTATGCCCACACTCCACCCCAAAACATGCTTACATGTAGATTGCATAAACGTATGTGCCTTTTTGACACCATGCATACTTTTATGCACATAACTCCTGTGCTGATTTTATAAAAGGTTTTTCATGAAGGTTAAAAGGCCTTTTGATGTGAAAAATCCTGCATATACTTGCCCTCTTGGTATGTGCGTTCACAAGAAATCAGTCATACCAGCGCTTCTTGAAGTCTTTAAGATGGCTAAAAAAGTGCAGCGGGGAGAGGGGTGGACATTTTGTAAGGATTTCTGGAATATGTTTTTCATCTGTCTGTTCTGGTGCAGGATGTGTGGATAGATGACACAAACACTGTTTTAATACAGTTTACTTCCGAGTTATTAGGCAACAAAAAGTGAATATTTTGGAAGGGAGTATAGGCTTTCCATAACCGCTGTATAGCCTTTCAAAGGTGCGCCTCCCAGAATTGCACACAGTAATCAAACTGAGGTCTCATCAGGGACTTATAGAGAAGCAGTAGTACCTCCTTTTTCCTGCTGACCATTCCTCTCCCTGTGCACCTCAGCATCCTTCTAGCTTTTGCCATTGCCTTATCTAAAATACCTTAAGACCATTAGATGAATTAGAAGAGCAGGTTGACAACCAGGACTAGACTTACTATCCTGCATTAACATGTATTATTGTGAGTTATTAATAAATAGATCCAATTGAGAATAATGGGTCCTGTGGTAACCTCATGTATTAAACTGCAATGGTGCACATTATTGCATATTTACAAATCAAACTCTTAGCGGGCATATTGAACAGCAGCGGTCAGCGCTTAATATTGCCACTTATGTCTCCGCCCCTGCTCCATATTCAGCCGGTAAGCAGCTCAATATTACCGCTGATCAGCTAGCTTATGTCACCGATCCCCTACTAGCCAGTTAGCATCGGGGCATTCAGATGGCCTGGGAGGGGATATTCAGCAGCACAACCGGGTATGTACCACTGAATATCCCTCTTAGTTATAAGTCCACTGGGGATGGACAGGGAAATGCTGCACATTTTATACCTGAATCTAACTCACCTTGAGCTACAAATCAAAATTTGAGAGGAAAGAAATGTGAACTTCATGGCATGCCTCTCTCAACATGTGCAGTGGGCATCTGGTGACTCTGTGGACTGAATGCCAGCTTAGATTTCTCAGTAAACATAAGGGTCCATGAAATATTTTCATTCAGGGGTATGGCTTGAGCTGCACAAAGTTTTGTATTCATCTACATCCAACCACAGCTCTGTGATTCTCAGTCTTGAAGGACTACAAAAAGGGACTGCTACTTCTGGAGAGAGATCTGCAATTGTATTTACTTCTGCAAATTTTTCTAAATCTTGGGGAAAAAGGAGTTCTTTAGATTAAAACTGATTAATTTGTGTAAATTAGAATCCACTATATTTGTTAAATCAGTCAGGGCCTAGTATCAGCAAAGAGCTTTTAGTTAAATTAAAAGCTCAACAGGTAGCTTTCAGTTTAAGTTTAAAACCCAGCAGAGGGCTTTCATTTTAATTCAGAACCCAGGGGGGCGGAGCTAGCCGCGCTGCGAGATGGCTTCCTAAAAGAGAAGCTCCTGCCTCAGGCTTAGAATCCTGGCTTTTTCTCCCCCTGTTTAGACTTGAATTTTTGGATTAATACACCGATTCTCTGAAGCTGTTAGACAAGAGCACGATGGCATCGCTGAAACCGGCGAAACTTGAATTTTCACAAGGAACGGGGCAACCTGTGAAGCGGGCCAAACAGGAAGCAATGTCCCCGCACAAGATGGCGGCCGACAAGGAGATGGGAGAGGGGCTGCGCGAGGTTCTAAGTGAGCTCCGGATAGTCAAAGAGATGATATCTACAAATGCCGCTACTTTAACTCAAATGCAGGGCGATCTGCAGGAAATGAAAGGAAGGCTGGAGGACATTAGTGGCCGAGTGAGTAATGTGGAAGAAAAGATACAAAACCATGAGCATCTGATTGTGCATGTAGGCCCACTTATGAAACGGGTGAGTGCACTGGAGGTACAAATGGAAGACCAGAGCAACCGGACTAGAAGAAACAATCTTCGCATCACAGGGGTGCCGGAAGGAGAGGAAGGAACGGATCCGATCTCGTTTTTAGAAAAGATGATACCTGAAGTATTACAAGCTACGTTCCTTCAACCTTTTGAAATAGAAAGGGCGCATTGAGTCCCGTCACGACCAAACGCCCGCGGCCCTTCGTAGTCAAAGTTCTGCGGTATCCGCAAGTGTTGCAGGTGCTCCAAATGGCTAAACAGAAACGTTCCTTGCAATTTCATGGATATAATGTGGCCTTCTATCCGGATCTCTGCAAGAAGACTGTAGATCGCAGAAAGGAGCTATTAGCATGCCGGCCGGCTCTCCAGAAGCTGCAAGCAAGGTATGGCTTGGTTTACCCGGCCAAGATGAGAGTCACGCTTGACAACACAACGCGCACGTTTGAGACTGCAAGTGCACTTCGGACTTTCTTGCAGGATTTTTCCCACATGGACACTGGGAGGTGAACTCTCCGGAGAGAGGGTGTATGTGATATTTGGCGGCCTAAGAGAGTAACAGTGGGGGCGCCTGTACAGGGGGTGTAAGAATTAGTCGTACTCTAATGAATCATGTTTCTGTGGGGTAAATAGGAAATAAGTAGTAGATGTATAAACAATATACATTGGTGTACTAAGGGGGAGGAAGGAACTGGGCGGTGGGGGGAGATTGATATATTCTGTTGGGGGAGGATGGGTGGAAAGGGACTTTCTGTGTATAATTGTAGGAGGGAGGGGGTCTCAGGAGCTGCCTTGTTAAATACGTGGGTTGGTTTTGCCATGTATAGATATATAGTTAAGTTTATGTTAGAGATCTGGTTGTGTGGGGGGAGGTGGGAAGTCTATGTATCAGACGGAATCCTGATTCTGGCAGCAGACGCTACTCTAATGAAGTACACTCCGGGTGGGTATGGCTAGTAATGCATTTACTGTTTTGACGTTAAATGTGCAGGGTATCATGAATCCAGTAAAGCGTAATAAGATTCTAACATATTGTCTACAGCAGAATGCGGATATTGTGTACCTGCAGGAAACTCACCTCTCTCTAGCAGAGTCTAACAAAGTCAGCTCAATGATATATCAGAATGTGCTTTCAGCCCATGCATTCTGGAAAACAGGAGGTGTGATCATACTAATGCGGAAGGCACTGGCGCCATCAGTTAAAGAAACCAGAGTTGATGTGGGGGACAGATAGGCCAAGGCCGTTGTGGCGCTGGGTGATGTCTCGTACACTCTGATGACAGTATACGCGCCCAACTTAGAAGAGCCGCAATTTTTTGAGCAAGTATTGGAGGAATTGATGGAAGTGGCATCTACGCATATTATACTTGGAGGAGATTTTAATATGGTACAAGACCCCCTCAAAGATAGAACCCCCTATAGGCCACAGCTTAAGCCCAGAGCGAATAGAGCGTTACAGCATATGATAGAGACACTGGGACTAGTGGATCCATGGAGACTTCTTCACCCCAGCTCTAGAGAATATTCGTATTACTCTTGCCCACATAACACGCAAACAAGAATTGATTTCTTTCTAATTTCCAAAACTCTTGTCCCCATGTTGGTGACATCAGAGTTCTGTGCGAAAGGAGTCTCGGATCACGCAGCAGTGCGGCTTGCGTTGGACATGAAGACTGGCCGACCTCGCCAGCCACGGTGGAGACTAGACAGAGCGTGGTTGACCGAACAGACTTTTGTTAATCACATCAAAAAAGAAATTACCTGTTATTTTGAACATAACTGTGTGGAAGATACATCAACGTGGGCCTGGTGGGAGGCTTTCAAAGCGACTGTGCATGGGTCCATAACATCATATGCCATACAGAAAAAGCGAGCACAGAGGAAAGAAATGGAAGAACTAGAGCTGCAAATACGAGCAGGTGAGAGGTTTTGGCTAAGCAAGCGGATCCGATGGTTCTCTTACGATTGAAAAGGTTGCGGTACCATTACAACTCAATATTGAACCTAGAAGCGCAAGGTCAGATTCAAGCACAGCAAAGTACTTATTATCATGAAGGGAACCGTGCGAGCCGACTACTTGCTCGATCGTTGAAGGCTAAGGAATTGATGACTCGGATAGCTGGACTACGGAGCCCTAATGGCCAGCTGGTCATTAATGATGATGAGATACGTGAGCAATGTCGGAAATTTTATGAAAGCCTATATGCGTCGGAAGTGGAATGGGATGAAAACCTATTTGGAAAGTTCATCTCCAATATAGTGGGCCCGAAGTTGTCAGAGGAACAAAGCGCACTGTTGGTGAAGGAGATAACGTGCAAGGAGATACAGCAAGCGGTACGACAGCTGTCGAAAGGTAAAGCGAGTGGACCTGACGGCCTACCGTTAGAGTTCTATGCAGTGTTTGCAGAACAACTAGTGCCGGAGCTGCAGTTGTATTTTAGGTGTCTAAGTGCGGAGCATGGAGAAGTAGGCGCATTTGCGGAGGCTATAATAACTGTCCACCCCAAGCCAGGCAGAGATGCTCAGAGAGTGGAGAATTACCGACCTATATCGCTTCTTAATGCTGATTATAAAATTTATGCTAAGGTACTTGCTACTAGGCTGGATAAAGTGCTTGAGGTATTAATTCACCCGGACCAATGTGGTTTTATGCCTGGTCGCTCAACAACCAATAATGGAAGGCTACTAGCACACGTGCTGCTGAGGGCACAACAAACACCTGAACCAGTGATAGGAGTAGCACTGGACGCTGAAAAAGATTTTGATCGGCTAGAGTGGCCCTTTCTATTTCAGACATTAAGATGGTTCGGGCTCAAGGATTAGTTCCTGGGACGAATTGCTGTGCTATATGCCAAACCGTTTGCGCGAGTAGCGGCGAATACGACTATATCAGCAGGGTTCACATTGTTTAGAGGGACAAAACAAGGGTGTCCCTTATCACCGCTTCTTTTTAATTTAGCGCTGGAACCATTGGCCCTCAAAATTCGACAATCTGCAGAGATATCAGAAATTGAAATCAAGGGATATCAATGCAAACTATCTGCCTACGCCGATGACTTACTCTTATTTATTAAACCTGATTTGCTGGATGCAGTGTTGATGTTGATTACGGACTACTCAAAACTATCGGGCTATAAAGTGAATCTAACGAAAACTACTATTATACCCCTTAACACTCCGGCATCCTCGATAACATGGGACAGATACCCATTCAAGGTTGAGCAGTCCTATTTTAAATACTTGGGAGTTCTTTATGGGAAAACCATGCAGGAGATGATTACGCAAAATATGGAAACATGTGAGCGTATTGTGAAGGAATATACAACTAAATGGTCTCCCCTGAATCTGTCGTGGTGGGGAAGATTAGAAACGATAAAAATGGTTATAGTCCCCAAGATTAACTACATCCTAAGCATGATTCCGCTAATATTTCCTCAAAGTTTCTATCAGAAGTTGGGAAGGCTGTTAATATCCTTTTTATGGCGTAATAAAACGCCCAGAATTGCGACTTGGAAGTTGAAGCTGCCTAAAAGAAGAGGCGGAGTGCACTTTCCGGATTTTTTTTGGTTCCACATAGCAGCGTTGCTGAAACAAGGTGCTCTTTGGAGTGAAGAGGAAGCAGTAGAGACGGACCCGCCGTGGCTGCAGATAGAAAGAGTTATTAGCGCGCCACTGCCGCTGAAATGGCGCATTGGTGCAGATCCCCAGAGACGGACATCATGCTCTGTTTCAATGGTGCCAGTTGCGGAGCTGTTTGGGGAAAGCTGGAGTCACATCGGTGGCTTTGGAGCGGGAATGGCCACTTCTGCGGTGGGTGCAAGAGTTGCGGGAAATTTCGCAGCCGATATCCCGGATCGTGGCAGTAATACGGGAAGCTCAACAGAGGAGATGTGTAGGTCTGCAGGTGACCTGGGAAGCTGATGCAGGACAGCTTGAGGATCAAAGAGGATGGGAGACGTTTTGGGGCTCACAGATACGGATATCTCGGACAGCGTCGTTGACTCAAATGCTATATTTTCTTGCACACCGAGCATGCATAACACCTTCACGGCTTCCGAAATGGCAACTGCAAACAGGGAATGCTTGTTGGTCCTGTGAGGAAGATATAGGGACGTTATCGCATATGCTATATCAATGTCCAAAATTGAAGACATATTGGCAACAAGTGTGGTATAGGATTACCCAACTGTTTAATTTAGACACGCCACTTTTGTATCGAATAGTAATATACAAATCTAAAGGAGGGGTTCCTGGTTTAGAGGAAAAGAACCACCTGCTTTTTGATCTGATGATCAGCCTCGCAGTGAAAGCTATCCTTGGACACTGGAAAGACTTCTCTAAATTAGACTCTGAGCTTTGGTGGAACCTTGTGTGTATGCACCGGATGTATGAGCGAGCATATGTGCAGCAAAATCCTCATTATAGCTGTCTTCTTAAGAAATGGGATACCCTTAATGCACATTTAACTGTCAAACAGTAATATGAATCACCTGTGGAATAGGGACGCCTGCTGCCAGGCGGACTGCCGGACTGGTAGTTCCGGTGGAGGAGGATATTAGGTGAGATGGTTTCCAAGAGTAGCTGTTGGAAGGAGAGTTCGTGGTCACAGCCAGAGGTTTAGCATATGGGAGTCAGAATATATTTGTCTGTGCTGTAATATGCTACACACTATGTTTATGTTGCCTGTTTTTTGTTTTAGTTGGAAAACTTGTAATATACTTGTATGTATTTTGTGTTGGTTAAGCAAAATGTTAAATAAACGTTTTAATTCAGAACCCAGCAGAGATCTTTTTGGTTAAATTTAAAACCTAGCAGAAAGCTTCTAGTTTAAATTTAATACTCAGTCAGGGCCTAGTATCAGCAAAGAGCTTTAATTTATATCAAATGACAGCATAAAATGAAAAACAGGGTCAGTATTGTTTGAGCAATTGTTTCTATAGATCTTTAAAAAGAGGCCTTCTAGATAGGGCACCAGAGACCTGTGAAATTGTTTTAAATAGGTGTTAAAGCCAAGGGACAGATCAAAAGGTATTTTGAAAGATTTCCTCTATCAAGAAAAGGCTGTGTGAATCACCAGGAAATTGGTCACAATTACCTTAGAAGCACAGGACAGTGTACTGTGTAGCAGCCAGCTTTTAATAAGTCTTCTTTCCTTCCTTCCCTCCCTGACTCCCACCCACCCATGGGATAATTGTACCTTTATAGGTGCTTAAAACTCTTAAAGGAAAGGAGGTACCATATTCACTCTCAGGTGCAACTGTTTATCCTCATCAGGCATATATTAAGGACCTGAGATTAATTAAGCTTAAGGTGAACAAAGTCCAATAAACATATTAGGTATAGCTTTATTAGTATAAGTATCCCCAGCAAACCTTAGTAAGTAAACAACTTAAATATCTAAATACAACCTTAAAACTAAGATACAGACAGCTGTCCAGCAGTGAGATGGGGGCTTTCCAGTCTTTTGCATTGAGTGTCACATGTATGATTTTCTCCCAGCTGGTGAGGCGTCTTACGTGTGCACTAGGTGCAAGGAGCTCTTTGCTCTCAGGGAATGAGTCTGATCTCTGAAGGCTAGAGTAGCAGACTTGGAGGATATAAGGAAGACAGAGAGGTATATAGATAAGATCTACAGGGACGTAGTACTGAAATCCCACCTGCAGTCTGGCATCCTCACAGTTGCCAAGAGGAGAGAGGTCACATGACACTAGAATATCACCCTGGTGTAGCAGGAAGTGATTCTGTAGCTAGACCTGTCCTCCAGGTGATGTAAAACCTTCTCACACCGTGGAGGTTTCTCAAGGGCCATGTGCCCACAAGGGAAGGGTTAGTGATTCGATCATTAGGCATGAAGATAGCTGGCTGTCTGGTGGACATGAGGATTGCTTGGTAACATGCTTGCCTGGTGTGAAGGTAGAGGACCTCATGTGCCACCTAGACAAGGTCTTAGATAATGCTGGGGAGGAGTCTGCTGTCTTGGTACATACTGGAAAGTGTGGTAGGGAGGTTCTGGAGGCTAAATTTAAGCTTTTAGGAGGAAGTTGAATTCCAGATCTTCTAGGGTAGCATTCTGTGAAATGTTTCCCGTACCACGCGCAGGACCCAAAAGGCAGGCAGTTCTCCGGAATCTCAATGCATGGATGAAACAATGGTGCAAGGATGAGGGTTTTGGATTTGTTAGGAACTGGGAGATATTTTGGGGGAAAGGAGGGGCTTTTCCGAAGAGATGGGCTCCACCTTAACTGGGATGGAACCAGGTTGCTGGCATTAACCTTTAAAAAGGAGATAGAGCAGCTTTTAAACTAGATAATAGGGGAAAGCTGACAGTCACCAAGAGTGCATGGTTCGGAACAATGTATCCTTGAAGGATACTAGCAAAAGATTGAAGTTAGGGCATATCAAAAGAGAGGTTCCATTAAAGACAAAAGTAACCCAAATACCCTTGAGTACAGAGCAGACAGAGCTTAAATATTACAAATTATCTTTCCTACTGATAGAGAGATCAATATGAATAAAATACAACCTCTAAAATGCTTGTATGCAAATGCTAGAAGTCTAAAAAATTAGATGGGAGAGTTAGACTATATAGCACTAAATCAGAAGTTAGATATGATTGGTATCTCAGAGACATGGTAGAAGGAGGACAACCAGTGGGACACTATGGGGCTTGTTTACAAAGCCGCGGTAGCGGCTTCTGCCCGATATCAGAGCCGTGGCCCCATTGAATTCAATGGGGCCGCGGCTCCGATATCAGGCGGAAGCCACTACCGCGGCTTTGTAAACAAGCCCCCTATGATACCAGGGCACAAACTATATCATAATGATAGAGCAGATCAAATTGATGGAGGGATTGCACTCTGT
Organism: Ichthyophis bannanicus; assembly: GCA_033557465.1. Classification (NCBI taxonomy): domain Eukaryota; kingdom Metazoa; phylum Chordata; class Amphibia; order Gymnophiona; family Ichthyophiidae; genus Ichthyophis; species Ichthyophis bannanicus. The sequence continues at coordinate 1,855,495,557 of CM066031.1, forward strand.
GTTAGAGAGGGCATTGAGTCAGAAAAGATTAAAGTTTTGCAGGAAACAAAATTCACTGTTGTTGGGGTTTTTCTGGGCTTCCCCTAAGATTATTTGGGGATCTTCTATTTTTGTTTGGCTGTTTGTGTTCAACTCCAACATACATACAGGACCTTAAACAAATTGCTCATGCCACCATAAAAGCATGGAAACTTTTTTATTTATTTTGTCAGGTCTGTAACATCACAAGCTTTACTTTTGATTTATAAGGTACGAATTTCAATATCGATCCATAGCATCAATACCTCTATAACAAGCAAAGCACCTGACTTAAGTGTAAAAAGGTCCTGGAGACAGAGACAGCCTCACTCCAATGAGATCAGCTAATGTGTGTCTGCTTATTAGAATTTCTTGTCTATATTTATATTCATTTTTATGCTCAAATTGTTGATAAATAGATTTATTTTCTATTTCTTATTCTCTATTATTTCAAGCAAATCTGCTTCCCAATCTTTTACCCTCTAGCATCCCGTCTCTCCATTCTCATTCACCTTGTGCTAGTCATGTTTCCTGCAGATAAACTGTAAATACTGATGCTCGTCTTCCTTATTTATGTTCCCCTTTGTTCATTCAAGGGGTCCAGGTGACAGCTTTTCACTAGCTGTGTAGTTTTCAGAGCCTCTCATTGTGTCAGCTCTCTGGGACAGGATATTAGCTCATTTCATTGCTCAATCTTGCTGATTTTGCAGTTTCAGTGTGAAAAAGTCAGAGCAGGCTGTTTCTTAGGCCTGAGCTATAGACGTTAGCACAAGATGGATTCCACCTGTAACAAAGGTACCTTAAGGGGGATTCATTTTTCCCCTTCACTGTAGAATCTCTATGAATTGAAATTCCATGTAATAAGGGGAAGGGGAAGACAATCGCAGTGGGGATGTACTATCGACTGCCTGGCCAGAATGAACAAATGGATGATGAAATGCTCAAAGAAATCAGGGAAGCTAACAAAAGTTATAGCATAGTAATAATAATTGGTGATTTCAATTACACTGGTATCGACTGGGTCAGTGTTATGGCAGGACATGTTAGGGAGATAAAGTATCTAGATTAAATAAATGACTGCTTCTTGGAGCATCTGGTTCATGAATCGACCAGAGGGGAAGCTATTTTGGATGTAGTCTTTAGTGGAACGCAAGATCTGGTGCTAAAGATAAGGGTATTGGGCTACTTGGCTATAGTGATCATAGCATGATCATGTTTGATTTAATAAAGGAAGGAAGGATGGTAAGGAAATTCATAGTACTATCTTTTAACTTTGAAAAGGGAGACTATAATAAAATTAGGAAAATAGTTAAAAAAACTAAAAGGAGCAGTTGCAAAGGTTAAAGATTTACATCAAGCATGGGTGTTATTTTAAAATACTATGTTGGAAGCCCAGACCAGCTGTATTCCACACTTTAAGAAAAGTGGAAGGAAGACCAAACAACTGCCAGAATGGTTTAAAGGTGAGGTCAGAAAGGCTGTTGTTGCCAAAAAGCATCTTTTAGGAAATGGAAAAAGAAGCTAGATGACAAAAACTGGAAACAACACAAGAACAGGCAAGTTAGATGCAAGGCATTGAAAAGGCAGGCAAAAAGAGAATTTGCAAAAAAGCTTGCTGTAGAAGCAAATACACATAATAAAGACTTTTTCAAGTACATTCATAGCAAAATTCCTGTTACAGAGTCAGTTGGACCATTAGATGATAGAGGGGTAAAAGGGGCACTAAAAAGGGACAAGGCCATAGCAGAGAGACTGAATGAATTCTTTGCTTCGATCTTTACTGAGGAAGATGTAGGAATGTTACCCATGGCTGAAATGGTATTTAAAGGTTATGCCACAGAAGAATTGAAAGAAATATCAATACACCGGGAAGATGTATTACAACTATTGATAAACTGAAGAGTAGCAAATAACCTGGACCAGATGGTATATATCCAAGGGTTTTGAAAGAACTGAAATATGAGATTGCTGACCTACTATTAGTAATCTGTGAACTATCATTAAAATCATCTGTAATAACTGAAGACTGGAGGATAGCCAATGTAACGCCAATTTTTAAAAAGGGTTCCAGGGGCGATTTGGGAAACTACAGACTGGTGAGCCTGACTTCAGTAGCAGGAAAAATGGTAGAAACCATTGTAAAGAACTAAATTACTGTAGTCATGGCTTAATGGGAGACAGCCTACATGGCTTTAGCTAAGGAAGGTCTTGTCTTACTAATCTGATATGTTTTTTTGAAGGTGTGAATAAACAGGTAGAAAAAGGTGAGTCAGTTGATATAGTGTATCTGGATTTTCAGAAAGCCTTTGGCAAGGTCCCTCATGAGAGACTCGATGAAATTAAAAAGTCATGGAATAGGAGGCAGTATACTATTGTGGATGAGGAACTGGCTAAAAGATAGAAAGCAGAAGGTAGAACTAAATGGCCAATTTTCCCAATGGAGAAATGTGAATAGTGGAGTACCCCATGGATCTGTTCTGGGTCCACTGCTTTTTAACATATTCATAAATGACCTGGAAATGGGAATAATGAGTGAGGTAATCAAATTTGCAGATGACACAAAATTATTCAAAGTTGTTAAAACTCATGAGGATTGTGAAAAATTGGAAGAGGACCTTGATAAACTGGAAAACTGGGCATCCATATGGCAGATGAAATTTAATGTGGACAAGTGCAAAATTATGCATTTAGGAAAGAACAACCCAAACTATGGTTACATGAAGCAAAGTTCCACATTGGGAACCACCACCCAGGAAAAGGATTTAGGCGTCATTGTGGATAACATGTTGAAACCCTCCGCCCAGTGTGCAGCGGTGGCGAAAAGAGCAAATAGAATGCTAGGTATCATAAGGAAAGGAATGGAAAATAAAACAAAGGATATTATAATGCCTCTGTATCCTTCCATGGTGCGACCGCACCTTGAATATTGTGTGCAATTCTGGTCACTGTATCTTAAAAAGGATATAGCTTTATTAGAAAAAGTGCAGAGAATAGTCACCAAAATGGGTGAGTTGACCAAAATAGTAAAGGCAATGGAAGGATACCCTTATGAAGAGAGGTTAAAAAGGTTAGGGCTCTTCAACCTGGAAAAGAGATGGCTGAGGGGAGGTCTCAGATAGAGGTCTATAAATTAATTAATGGAGTGGAAAGGGTAAATGTAGATTGATTGTTTAATGCCATCAAAATATAGAAAGACTAGTGGACTTGCAATTAAGCTACAGGGTCTAATTTAAGTCTAATAAGAGAAAATATTTTTTCACTCAACGTGTAATCAAACTCTGGAATTCGTTACCGGAGGATGTAGTAAAAGCTATTAGTGTAGTCGGGTTTAAAAAAGGTTTGGACAAGTTCCTGGAGGAAAAGTCCATAAACTATTATCAAAGGGGATCCAGGATATCAATGCTTGACCCAGTACAAGCATTGTTGAACCTGTGTCTTTTGGGGAAACTGTTAGATACCTGTGACCTAGATTGGCCAATGTTGGAAACAGGATACTGGACTTGATGGACCTTGGTCTGACCCAGTATGGCATATCTTATGTTCTTACATGTGCTTTAGATCGGAATATTTTCCAAAATGTTTCAAGAGCCACCATTTAGCATTTGTCAAAACAGCACAGAGCTTGGCAGGAATTAACATTTCACAACCTGCTGTCCTTGCACTCATGGTCTTCGATTGGTTGCTGCTAAATGGTGACGCATGAAACCTTTTGAAAAACATTCTTAGTTTAATCACTTGTTTTGGACTTCACAGCCTTTTCATTCATTGATAAAAAGCAGAGAGCACTTCACAGTGCAACGTTTCTAGATCTGGTGCTATACCCTCTATTTCACCTCTTTCAAACAATAACAAAATATATATGTCCTGACATTTAGGTCTTTGTCAGAGCAAAGCACTGAGGTCACTTGATGGCGCAGTCCACAAAGGCAGTGCCATCGATCAAAACAACGTATAAACCAAAGGCTGCCCATGGGCAACCTATCGGCCACATCACTGAGAAGCTGTGATGGATTTACTGCAACCATCGGCAGAGGAACTGTGGATCGGGGTGAATTTCAAGAGTGGTTTGTTTTTAAATGGATGTTGCTGTACAGTATTTAATTTAGAGTTGCAAGCATTGTCTGCTCGAAAGCACATCTAGAGGAATACAACTTTTCTGCAGCTCATGCCGCCCCACTGAATACAAAGATTCCCAATTTCCAAGCATTTGTTCATGACCTATTCACTTACTCATTCTTTGCATAACCATGGTATGCGCACTAGAACTTTTTTAAGCATGCAAATTCCTTGCATGCGCGTTGATTCATAGGTACACATGCGTCCATGCGATGTGCGCAGACTTTAATGTTTAAATGCACAAACTGAATACATGCTCACAAATGCACATCCGCATGTTGTTTTGTATCATTTTTTGTTGTTTTGTATCATTTTGTCTTAATAGTGCATAATAGGGACTCAGTACTTCACACTATTGACAATTTGCCTTTCAAAATAGAGATTAAAAATAACCTAGTTCAAATGAAAAATCCAGCAAACAACATGGTAAATTAATCAAACTGAAACTCTTTGACTTGCACAACCGTAGTAATTAGTGGCAATTTTAGAAGAGATGGTCAGGATAGAGAGGTTTCAAAGGATCATGGGGGTGCACGTCTTTATTTAGCAATTAGATCTCTAGTGGTAGTACTGCTCAGCTATCGCTGGAGGTCAGCGAGTGACATTTTAAACCTGGAAACCGACAGAACAGGAGCACAAGGGGATTATTTCAACACCCCGGCTGGCCACCAAGGAAACCCCTGGTAGGTGCTGGGGGATTGTGGATTGGGATGGAGTTAAGCTGTGTGCTGGGGAGGGGGCGGGAAAACATATGGATGAGCTTCAGGCGGATCAGGGGTTGGATTGCAGCAAGCTTTTTTCCCTATGGCCTCTTTAATTTCATTTATTATTGATATACAGTGTCCTGAGCTAGTTACAGTCCATCATAGCATACAAATGATAATAGCTGTACAATTAGTACATTAGCATAGTAATGAGATAAAGTAATAAAAAAAAATACCAAAATCTACAATATAAAAATTCATTAAATAAATAAAACAAAAAAGAAGAGTGAAAACAGAAGACAACTATTCCAAAAAGTATCAGTTGGGAATTCAGTTGGAAAATCTTAAGTGAAAAAATAGGTCTAATTTTTTTTTTAATGAGTATGATTGGCTTCTCCCCTCAATTTTGAAGGCAACGTATTTCACAAATAAGGATCAAAAGTGAAAAGGCTGATTGCTGGATTGTTTTGAGGCATATTTTGGATAGTGGGGGATGTGACAGGTGATTAATGTATTGACGGCAGACCCATCTGAATGAATACTAAGGAACTAATAGATCAGAAAGATAAGTTGTTGTTCCAGTGAGGTATATTTTATGTATGATAGAAAGGATTTAAAATGAATTCTTAAAGTTACAGTAAATGGTAACCAATGGAGGGATTATAATGATGATATGATATGATCATATTTCCTTAGTTCTATAATTAGTAGACTTGCAGTATTTTGAAGAAGTTGAAATCAATTTGTTGAACATTAATTCGTACCCTTTAAGAAATAGTGAACACAGCTTCGGGCACAGTACCAGCGTTATTGCAGCCGGGAACCTGCGATGTGCCTGGTTGTAGCAATGTTCGTGAGATCAGAATGCTCTTAAGAGCAACACTGTAAAATCGTTGCTCTTCATGGACATGTCAGCAGGTACCCTTAGATTTCCCATAAGAGCTTGTTGTAAAATACAGGGGGAATTAAGCACATCTCGAACTGGATGGTTCAGTTTGGATCTCCATGACCTATCTAAAATGGCCCTTCATGTATCTTTCTAATATATCCTTAAAATAGGCACCTACTTGGCCTCCCAAACTGGGCAACCTGTTATAAAATTACTTGCCACCAATGTTCCCACGAAACTGCGTGTGAGTCCTCTGTTCATGCTGCTGGTCACTGTAAGCGGGATCTGATGTTTTTACTTTAAAATAATCAGCATCATCTTGCAATGATATTTTATTTATCTCAACTACTTTCAGATACCAGCTGCCACGCCGCTGTGAACAGATCTGCTAGTTTGGACAATGTCATTTCTATCTTAGCATTAAAATATCTTTATTTTGCCTTGCCTATTTTGGTCTTGTATTCCTTCAGCATTTGATACTGTAAGCTCTGACTAGACTGTAAGCTCTGATGAGCAGGTACTGTCTCTTCTATGTCTCTGTACAGCACTCTCTCTTTACTTTAGGTTGATATCCTAGTTGCTGAGGTCTATCAGGATTTGAAATGGTTGTTATATGTCATGTCTAAAAATTGTTTTATTTGTTAGATTTTTTGTGAATGCTAAATATTGTAATTCGCTCGGTAACTGTGTGAAGGACATGTAATAAGTGTAAATTAGCATAAACATAAATATGGTATGTTGTTTTTAATTTGACTGTACCTTTCTCCATGCTCTCTTTGCTGTTCTTATCAATCGTTTTAAATCACAGAGAATATTTATGTACCATGAAGTATTACACAAAAGATGGGAGCGACCGACTGTTTTGGTAACTATTGTACAGTACTGTGCTGTGCTACCGTTGCATCCCGTATCTTCATGAACTCATTCAAATCCTTATCTTTAGGGACACCTTTGTTCTCACAGAGTTTCTCAGTGTCAACTTTAGTATGATTGAATTGTTGCTTCAAGCTTTCCTTAATTATATTTTTCTGTATAGAAATGAGATGGAAAAACGAATTCCCTAGTGGTCATATCAGGGGATAGATTGACCCTTTTCCTTAGAACAACTTAGCAAGATATTACTACTCTCAAGAAAAAATGAGAGATCTAATGTATGCCCACCTCCATGAGTTAGAAATGTAGGGCCAAATATTTAAAAGGATTAACGTGGCTAGAAGACCTGCTAACAGCCTTAATCCCCCTGGCTGGGATATTGATTAGATTGTAAGCTCTCATGAGCAAGGACTGTGTCTTACCTCTATATGTACAGTGCTGCATAAGCCCTGTAGCACTATACAAATGATTAGTAGTAGTAATATTCAGCAGCACTAACATGGTTAGGGGCACTGAATATCTACAGGTGCTGTTGGTGCAAGCACTGATGCTAGTCAGCTAGCCAGCTAGCTTCATCGCAGTCCAGGCAACCCAGATATTCAATGCCGGAGCCTGAATATGGCCTCCGCATTGAATATTCGGATCTAAAGTTCAGTGGCACTAGCTGCCGCCGCTGAATATCGGGCCTGTAATTCTTTATCTAAAGTGGAGAGAGCTCGAGCCAAACAAAAACATTTAAATGAATTACGGCAGTGAGGATGTATCCATCTGTATGTTAAAATCACGTTATAATTATGTTAAATAGATCGATGTCCATAGCTAACAACCATTAAAGTAATATGAGGAGATCCTGCGCTATTATACAGTACAGTATGTAGGGGATATCTACAGCTCACATTCCCCATCTTTTGTTATAAACCAGTATCGTTTCAGAGTTATCTATTTGAATTTTGAACAATTCCATTTTTAATTCTTCTCTCTCGCTACACCGGCATCAGACACTCGGATGGATGCCTGCAGTGAATGGACAGCACTAGGATCTCTAAGGGGTATGTTTACTAAGCCGTCTTAATTTTACCGGCGCTAGTTGCAGCGATAATGTGAAGAATGCCATATAAGGAGTGGGCGTTTCAGCGGCAAGGTTGCAAGAATCTGTATTGCGCAATAGTGGGCACCATGGCACGTTAACGCACATTAACCCTAAGTTCATGCCAGCACAATGTTAGAAGCAATAACGATGTAGCCCACTAGTTACTGCAATTACTGCGGAGGCAGAGGTTATGGGTTCAATTCTGCAGTGGTGTTATGTAAGAAGGCTGTCTGAGACATTTCCTTTTAATTTAAATCTGTGCTGTCTGAAACATTTCCTTTTTTTAATTTAAATCAGTGCTGCCAGCAAAAACACCCTCACAGTGCCGTAACCTAAGGTGCCGCATAAAGCGCCCTATAAGGCACTCCATAAGGCACATTATAAAGTGTCTTGTCTGCCAAGGCACCTTATAATGTGCCCTATAGGGTGCTTTAGAGGGCGCCTTATGAGGCACCTTAGGCTACCGCACTGTGAGGGTGTTTTTGCTGGCAGCACTGATTTAAATTAAAAGGAAATGCCTCAGACAGACTTATTAAATAACACCACTGTGGGATCAAACCCATGACCTCTACCTCCACAGTCATTGAACTAACCGGTGGGCCACATCTCTATAACGTCTAACACAATGCTGGCTGGCTACAGAAAGACTGCAGGTCACCACACAAACTGTCTGCTGTTGTTACCAGGATAGGGTAAGCCCACCCATATCCATGATACACTGCACATGCAGATCAGCAGCCTACAGCTGTTCAAAAGATGGGGTATGCACCTCTATAGCACCCCGGCCTGGTAGGGGGAAATGACCGTGTATGTTACAGGCACAGAGTAGGTGCAGACCGTGACAGTGTGCGGTTCCTGTGCTCACCCTGAGGGTGAGGTGGGGCACCCAGCACCAGGTCCGCAGCACCTGGCTTGGCTGAGATAGACTGTACTACAGGTCCCCATCAGTGCCAGTTTGTGATAGGTAGTCCTTGCAGATACACCTGTGTCTAGCTCTTGTGGACTATGATGCCCCCAGAATAGTGCATATTCTGTGTGGTTGCCATGGTCACATGTTATAAGAGATGGGCGGTAGTTGGACCCAACCCACCCTCTGTGGGTCAGGGTGGTGGACAGGATCTCCCACCAACAGATCCACATTCTATATCTTTGCAATGGTGGTAGTAGTCCTGCTGGGGAATAGGCACCTTACAGTACAGTCAATGCATATCTGTATGCATCACATAGGGCACTGGCAGTAAGCCTAGGAAAACTCAGCTGCCCCACCACTATCTGACATTCACAAGCAGTGGGCACTGTCAGTCTCCACCCGCTGCACCCTGCAAAGTTTTCTAGCCATACACATGCTAACTGCAGACAGTCTGCTAGCAAGTATATGTTCCTGGAGGAACTGTGTGCCCCCAAAAATAGAATGTGAGCACACACAGCAATCAGGTATGTCAGTGACTGGGGCCCAAAAAAGGAAACTCACACATATCACTTGAAAGAAATACTGTATAGCACTATGGGGGAACCTATCTATGCCATGGTCACTGCACAGTCAGGGTGAGAGTGACCCCCCCCCCCCCCAGCATGACATGCTGTGGTCACCCTGTCCATGCAGGTGGTGGTTGGGCACTACAATATCCCAGCCATTGCCCTATGCACTGTGCAGATGCATCCTACCCAGGACACCCTGTCCAGGCCATATCCACAGTACCTTGCTCCTCATTATGCACATTGGAAGGCTAACACTGGAAACAGTTTAAGCAGTGTGGGCTCAGTAAGGTATAGGCAGCCACAAAACACTGGATAGACATACACACACTCCCACACCTATGCCAGCATTGTGCAAATATAGAGGTTTTTGGCAGCCCTGGCTGCCACACCAGTCCTGGGCACAGTGCGAGCATTGCTATGGTATGCAATACTGTTGGAGTCATTCCCGGGGTGGTAAACACTGTCAGAAGCAAAAGCTGAAACACACTCCACAGATATCAGAAAGGTTGCTATGATGAATCTCTGTCAACAAATTGTGTTTAACTTAGGATTTGTTATCTGACATTAATCATAGCAACCTTTTGATATATGTGGAATGTGTTCCCAAGTTTAGGACGGCATTGCTAAGGTAATCAGGTGCTAGTATTGGGAGATGCTGCTCTGCGCAGGGCCCAACAGCCTGACTGTCCATGAGGCTTTGGATAGTGGAGCCTGTGGATGTGGGTGTTGGTGTTTGTGCCCCTGTTGGCCACTGCTCTAGGGCAGAGGTTCCCAACTCCGGTCCAGTTGGGCCAAACATGGTTCAGGTTTTCATGCTGTCCCTAATGAATATGCATGAGGAACATTTGCATACAATGGGGGTGGTGCAGACAAATGCAGCACAGGCATATTTATTAGGGACAGCATGAAACCTGAATGGAGTTTGGCCCTCCAGGACTGCAGTTGGGATGCTCTGCTCTAGGAATTGCATATGTTTATGGTGTCTGTGCTCTGTAGAGTAAAATGTAGGCTTTTATGGCATGTTTATTTTATCTGCAATAAAGGTTCTGTCTTTATTACCACTGTTTGGTACTGGGTATAATATAGGGACATGGTTTGCAGGAGTCACAGCTGGGACTTGAACTTGTGACCTTCAGCCCACAAACACACTGGCTGTGTGTACTGCACCAAACTGTTGCCACAGGAGCAGATCATTCCCTGGGGATACCATGACTGTTCGTCAGACAGACCTTATCTGTTGCAGTGGATGACAATCATCTAAATGGGGCTTGGCCGTGGTCTGCTGTGGGCAGATGCCACTGCCCCCTCTGCCACCAGCACTCCTACGCCACCATGCTGACATTCCCTTCTGCTGGTGGTGCTGGTGGTGCGCAGTCCCAGGTCATCCAGTGTGTCGGTAGGCGGCTGTCTGTGGTGGGTGATATGGGGTAGGGGTGCATGCATAGACATCCACGCTTCCCCCCGGCACTGCCTGCCGATGTTATGTGCCCTTTGGGGTATTTGCTGGGTACTGTCCCCTGGGACACTGTGGGACACACACTCGTGGCCATGTTTGCCCTTGGTCAGTTGCTGTCTTGCTGGTTTTCCGCTTCTACATTCCTATGTGCCACCTAGGCATCTGCCTAGCCCACCCTGTGCCCCAGCTTCCACACTGCATGTCCCACCTGCAGCCTCCTGTACCCCATTTGCAGCCTCACCGTAGTGTCCTCTCGTATTGGGCACTATGATGTTGCTGCACATGTATCACTACTATCACTTTTCTTGGTTTCCTTGCCTTTGCTGCACATTGCTGACTGAAATGGTCTCTCTCCCCTGCAAATGTGCCTCTAACATGAGGTTTTCACTGGCGGTAATTTTCAGACCCTCATTTCATGGCATTAGTGTTCATGGGGCCTCTCCCTGCCCACTCTCCGCCCATTGACCCCTTATCTCTGCCCCTGGAGAGTCTTACTCCGCCCTCTGGGGAGCCTTACTCCACCCTCTGCGCACCTTAACACCGCCGGAGACTTTATCACGCGATACGTGATGTTCTCGCATGTTAATGTGCCATTATCACGAGATAACATCACGTATCGCACGATAACATTGCAGCTACGATTTTAGTGCCGTTTAGTAAACATACCCCTAAGTGCAGCAGCACAAAAGATGAGCCTCACGATTGCAGTACTCATCTGCCAACATCACTGTAAAGCAACAAGCTCCACCCACAGGCCTCATCACCCGGTGATCCTGATCACTATTTAAAGCCGCTACTGCAAGCAATGGCTCTCTCTCCTGCTACACCCGGCATCAGACACTTGGACAGATGCCTGCAGCACATGGACCAATCAAAAAAACAAAAATGAAACCGGTCAAGACCACAAAGCATAAACACAAAATAAGGTCCTACCAAAACTAAGACCCTGCCTCAAGCTTTCAATGCTGTTAAAAATGTGGCTATTTCTTTTTAGTTACGTCAGACGCTATCCTTTTTAAGAGAGAATCAACACGTGATGTTAAATTGAACAAATCTGGCAAAGTTTTGTTATATCCGCATATTCTTTTTGTATCTGTTTTTGGCAAATTTTTGACAGCATTGAAAGCTTGAGGCAAGGTCTTTGTTTTTGGACCTGAAACACAGTACTGTGTAGCTGTTGGCATGTTTGCTACTAGTGCTGCAACTTCCAACCAGCTGTTTGTGTGGCTCGTTCTTAAGCTGCTAATTCTTATGAAGGCAAATGGCAATGCTGTCTTCTTGAATAACTTTAGTGCTGTTACGAATAACAACTGAAGCACATTTCTCTCCCTCCTATGATCTATCTCTGCGGTTTCAAACTCCGACTGCCAGCTAAGTATATGGTTGTTTCTAATTTTCTAATCCAATGTAACATTATTTCATTTAGCACATTGGCTTTTGGGCACGACACTTAATACAACATAACAAAAAAATAAGAATAAAAGGAGTTGTTTGTTATTCAGAGGGATATACCCCTACACAACAAACAATCCAACATTTCTATTATTTATATTTATATTTATATTTTTTTTCAATTTTTTTCCTTTTTTTTTTTTTCTCTCTGACATAGCACATAGACAGCACCAGGATCTTCTATACGCTGCAAAACTCACCAATAGGAACTCTACATGCAGCAGCACAAAAGGTGAGCCTCACAATCGCAGCCCTCATCTACCGACATCACCACAAAGCGCCAAAGCGACACTGATAATTCATTTAAAGATGCTACTTCAGGTGTCCCGTGTCTGGCGCGCCCCATGCCTAAGGGCCAAGCCAAAGGGCCCACATTTGAGGGAAGGAGACCCCCCAGATGCCCAAAACATGGCAACATGCCAAGGATGGACGAGCACAATCTGAAGGGAAACATACCCCTAGTAAAAACAGCAACACAACCAGCATGCGGTCACATGGCAACTACATTGTGGTAATCCTCCTTCTGCTGCAAATGCTGTTATACCAAACAAGGACCTCACAGCCAAGACACACATATCTCCACACCCACTACTACCTCACATTCCGTGTACCACCCTATGGCAACACCACACTAAACATCACACAAAACACACACCCTAATACAGATAATACCGATACACCATTCACAAGCCACACATGCCAACCCCATCCTTGACTTTGCCATCATGTGCACGCTGATTAATGCAAGATCTATCAGAAACAAACCTAATACTATCATTGACTACTTGCAGACCCAAAAGATAGATATCCTGGGCTTACGTGGGCTTAATGACTCAGACCAGGTCATCCTAAACCAAATCACCCTGCCCAATTACTCAGCATTCATCTACCCCAGAACACACATAAGAGGAGGGGGTACTCATACTAGCTAGAAGCCAATATAAATTCAAGACCATCTCTTCGGGCAGCACAACAGAAGCCAACACAATCACTGTATCTAACAAACATGCCAAAGAACTGTCCACAATATTGGAGACAATCTGCACACACAACACACCACATAAACCGTTCATTGTTTTAGGAGACTTCAACCTAAGTTCCACACCCAACAAAGAAGCTAAAGCTTTCCACAAAGCGATGGAATCCTTACAATACATTCAGTTTAGTCGGTGCAACCACACATAGATTGGGAACAACTCCCGATCTTATATTCATCCCAAAGCTACTGCATGAACATGATCAAACCACTGACCCAGCAATTACACTGATACCTTGGTTAGACCACCACTTAATAACATTCTCAATTCGAATCACCAATCCCATCAGCCAACAAGATGAAGACTGTTAAGAGCAGAAGATTCAAGACCTTTAACAAAGAAAAATTCCTACAGTAAATAATCCCAAACCTGCAGCAAGATATTGATGACCTGGACAAAACCATCGAGAACTGGAACCTCACCATATCCAAAGCAGCATCTGCCCCAAGCAGAAAACACGCACAGACATGCAGGAGAACCACTGTCCCCTGGTACTCCAATGACATCAGAGAGGCAAAGCGAGCCCCAAGGAAACTTGAAAGGAAATGGAGACAAAACAAGGCCCCGGACATCCTACACCAATACAGAACCAGACAATTGGAATACAATAACTTGACTGACAGATGCAAGCAACAATATCACACCAATATAATTATGAAATCATCAAACAAACCAAGAGAACTATTTAAGATTGTACAGAAGCTCACCAGAGACACAACACAACAGAATACTTCGAAGATACACCCTCAAGAAATGGCAAACTACATAATGAACAAACACAATAAACTCCTACTGCACATTACTCCCATGATGAGCAATGTGACAAACCTTGAACACACATAAACCTGGGATGACTTCACCATACCATCTGAGCAACAAATAGAACACATCGTGGATTCCCTTAACGCAACAACCTCACCGGCAGACCCATGTTTGGTAGCATGGATTAAATCTGCCATGGATAAACTTAACCAATATCTACACAAGATAGTAAAGACATCTCTTCAACAAGGCTGTACGTCACCCTCCCTCAAAAGGCAACTATATGGCCGATTCTTAAGAACACTTCACTCAGTATGGAAGATCTGACAGCATATTGCCCAATCTCCAGCTTACCATTTATCACAAAAATCATTGAAAAAGTTGTTCAAAGACAACTGCAGGACCACATAGACCAGAACGCATCACTGGACCCCCACTAACATGGGTTCAAACCACAACATAATGTAGAAACACTGTTAACCTCCCTCTTCGACAATACTATAAGGGGCAAAGACAGCATCAGGAATGGATTCCTTCTAATATTTATGGACATTTCAACTGCCTTTGATACTGTATCCCATAATACAATGCTACAATGTCTTCAAGAAATTGGACTACTCAATAACACACTGAAGTTATTCGGCTTTTACGTAAGTAACCGAATGCAGTAAGTCAAATGCGGTGCAAACAAATCCACATTGCTCCTTAAACCTCAAGGCATCCAGCAAGGTTCCGCTCTCTCCTCAATCCTCTTTAGCCTATACATACAGCCCATCTGCAACATCATTAAAAGACATAAGTAACATTACCACATATATCTGATGATCTCATGGTTTATACACCAATCGACCTATACGCACCCGACCTCACACCCATAATCCAATGTCTTGAAGACATGACAAACTGGCTCAGCAACAACTTGTCAGTAAACTACAAGACAGAAGCATTATACATCACCAGAAATGCCCTCCACAATCAATCATCCTCCTGCACAAGACATTAACAGTAAAAAGTGAAGTGAGTTATCTGGATATCACCCTGGCCAAAAAACTAAACCTCCAATCTCACATCAACAAAACCACTGCAAAAGTATACCGTAGGCTAATGCTCATCAGGAGGCTTAAACCAGTCCTTAGCCAGGACCATTTCCACACATTATGGCAGGCTATCATCACCCCTATACTGGACTATGGTATGCACTTTACCAAGGACTCCCAAAGCAAGCCATCCATCCACTTCAACTGGCACAAAACACGGCAGCACGCATCATCACGGGCATAGCCAAAAATGAGCATATCACCTCTATATTCCACCATCTACACTGGCTGCCATTCAAACCCATACAAGATTTAAAATGATCCTAAACATATTTAAAATCATTCACACTGCTCAGTAGACGTCCTGCAGAACATAATCATCAGAGACTCCAGCAAATGACCCGGGCAAAACAACAAGGAAAATATGCTCATCATACCCACAGAATACCAAAAAAACAAACATACCACGTCCAGAAGAGCACCTTCACTCTCTGCACCTACGTTATGGAACTCCCTTCCTGAAGATAGTCGAGCCTTGGGAGACATCAAGGACGTCCGGAAAAAGCTCAAGACCCTCCTGTTCACTGAGCACTTTGGTCACATTGCAATAAATGCACAGACAGGATCCCCTCCTAAATTCTACAGATCAACGGCACAGCCAACCTGAAACATGGACTGAACTGTAAAAAGCTTGTCTATGGGATATGTTTACTAAACCGCATTAATGTCACCCACGGTAGTTCCCGTGGTAATGGTACAGATTCCCATATAAAGGAGTGGGCGGTGCATCGTACGACAAGCAGTGCCAGGTAGCGCGTGTAAAAATGCGCCATCGGGTAACGCGCGTCACAAGGCGCTATATAGGGCACATCACAAGGCACCTTAACCGGAGACACCTCATAAGGTACATTGTCATGCACCCTACAAGTTGCCCTAACCTAAGGCGCCATGCAGCCACCCCCAGAAGGCCCCGTATAAGGTGCCGGCAAGGTGCCCCATAAGGCACCATAGGTTAAGGCACATGAAAAGCAGGACATGGGGTAGCAGCCTGCACATGAATGTCAGATGCCACACAGCTGACAGACGCAGATAGATGGACAGAAGGATGATTGGCGACGGTGATGAGGGTACTATGTGCTGGCAGCACAGATCAGCAGAGATATGACTGTTACAGGAATGACAAGTACCGGTGTAGGAAAGGCATAAAAGAAAGAGAACAAAGAGGGAGCGAACCCATGACCATTAGCCTGAAAAAGCACTGCACAAACCAGTAGGCCACACCATGACTGTGAGGTCCACAGCAATGGCTGCATACAAGAACACTGCAGGACACCACACAAAATGCCTGCTGTGTGCCAGGAGAGGGCAATCCAAACAGTCACCATGATGCAACGCACATGCACAACAGGTGTCCACAGCTCATATCACAGTCTGTAAGTGGGACGGGAGCCACATAGAAACACACGCACACATACCATGAGATTCAATGCAGTATAAACAGCATGCAAAAGAGCATGGGAGCGAAATATGAAGGGTGTCAGGGTCCAGCTGAAGGGACAGCTATGTGGACGACCCATGGACTAGGGCAACGGAATGAAAAAGGAGCATGTGAGAATCCAACCTGCACAGTGACGTGGCACAGACCAGCCAACAACAGCAGTACCAATCCACCAAGCTGACTGTTCACATGGACACTACAAAGATATAGCCATATGTAACACACAATATGCGACAGGCTGCAGAGAGGGCACACTATGGCGCACAGCGCAGAGATGGAAGGGTGTGTGGAGAGGTGACGAGGCTGCAGCCATTGCATGGGCAGGTTAGCAGAACACAGGAAAGGGTCACAGGTTCAGGTCCCAGCTGCAGACCCTACAGAACACATCACAAACCTTTGCCCTACTACATAGATAAAACAGAAAAACAGGAAATGTCTGACTGAGGAGAGATAAAGGTAGCTCCAGGGACTGCTGGGCTTCTGTGGCAACACGGTAGTGTAGTACACAAAGCCAGTGTGTCCAGAAGCAGAGGGTCACAGGTACAGGTCCCAGCTGCTGGAACCTGCAGAACACATCCCAAACTTTTACCCTACTAAGTAGATACAACATCAAACCATGCAATCCCCACAGCAGCGGCCAACAGGGGTAGAAACACCCACTCACACAAGCTCCACTATCCAAATCATGCTGTAAAGGCAGGCTGCTGGTCCCAGCATGGAGTTGCAGGTAAAATCACAGCACCACTACTACCTCCTGTTCAGTTCAGAAATGTTGGCAGTGTGGCAGGCAGGGTTGCCAAACACCCCTATCATTGCACAGTGCTGCTGTAGGAGTGTGTATGTGTGTCTGTCTATCCATAGTTTTGTGGCTGCCCACCCTGCTCTCGGCCCACATTGCCCAACTGTTACCAGCATTAGCCTGCGAATGTGCATAATGAGGAGCAAGGTAGTGTGGGTATGGGCCAGATAGGGCGAATTGGTGAGGCTGCATCTGCACAGGGAGTATTGCAATGGCTGGTACACTGTAGTGTCTGAACACCACCTGCATGGACAGGGTGGCCACAGCATGTCATGCTGGGAGGGCAGCCTCACCCTGACTCAGCAGTGACCATGGTATGTCCAGGTTCCCCCATAGTGTTCTATGCTATCTGCCTCCAATGATGCCTGTGTAATCCTAGTTCTGGAGCCTAATCACTGACATGCCTGCTTGGTGTGTGCATGTTTTCTCACTGACTATGTACCACCAGACTGGCCAGTGGCATGTCTGCAGTTAATCTGTGCATGATGAGAACACTGTGTATTGTCACGGAGACCCTGGGTAGAGCCTCTGTGGACCCAATAGGCCAATGCCTAGGGTATTGTGGTTTTAATAAACTGCTTTTCTTCTTTAAACAGAGTCAGTCAGTCAAGTGATTAAAGCAAAATTAGGGTTTTATTCCCTTTCCCAGGCAGAAAACATTCTTTGCAAAAGCACACAGAACAAAAACAGCAACTGAACAAAAACAGCTAGAACATCTCTTCTTCTTTCCTTGTTCACGTCACAAGGTCACATTGGCCGAAGTTAACACAAAGAGGTTATGTCATCTGATAGACAAATCGTGCAGTCCATTGGCTCAGGGTCTGTACAACTGTTAACACTCTCCCACTGCATTAAGCCTGGACCACTCCCAATATTCTCCGTATCACATTCCTTACATGTGCTGGAGCATGGCTTATTCTCTTGTGGCTGATAAACCCCTTTTCTTCCAAGGTACTTATCAAAGTCAGGGTTATAGAAACCTGGTACAGATAATGTCTCTTTCTGGTTTGCCTCTCTTGGCTCTCTTAGTAGGAAGTCTGAGTATCTTTCTGAGTTAAAACCCTGCTCAGGGCTGTGCCCATTAAAACTTCCAGCCTCTTCTCTATAAAAATAAGGCTTCAAGCTT
Organism: Ichthyophis bannanicus; assembly: GCA_033557465.1. Classification (NCBI taxonomy): domain Eukaryota; kingdom Metazoa; phylum Chordata; class Amphibia; order Gymnophiona; family Ichthyophiidae; genus Ichthyophis; species Ichthyophis bannanicus. The sequence goes on from CM066031.1 coordinate 1,855,513,893, forward strand.
GTTACCTTACTGCAGGCTTTGAAGTCAGCTTTGGGCTTTCTTTCCCCTGGCACAGTTCCTCCAGCTTGAGCTAGGTTCCTCCGTGGCTCATGCAATCCCTCAGAGACACTGCCCCACTTCCTGCTCGTGTGGGAATCCTCCCTAGGACTGTCGTTCCAGAGACCAGCTGCTCTACTGCTCCCTTGGTCTCTCCTGGAACTTCCTCTGAGAGCTTTGGGTCCTCCCAGACCTCCAAGACCTCCCCTGGAACTGGAACTTCCTCTGGGACTCTCAGCTCTTCTTCAAGTCTTTCTCTCGTACTCCTTGCTCTTGCTGCTCTGACTACTTCCTGGTTCTGACCAGGAACTTATATACCTCCTCTCTCTGCACGTTACATCAGATTCTGAGGCCAGGTGAGCCTGATGAGTTTCTCTAATTCTACCTGCGTCACTACTAGAGAAGGGAAACTTCATTTTAAACCCTTTCTGCTTTACTTGTGCTGACGGCACTAGCTGCTCAGCTGTTTTCCCACACGCTGAGTCTTCCTGTCCAGCCAAGTTTGAGGTAAGCTCTTCCCTCTCACTAACCTCCATAGGTTCCACTGCATCACAGTATACTACTGCAGGTGCAGTCTGACAATGTTGTCTGATGATGCATGGCAGACTATGGTATGTGGCAAGTGAGGATTCACATAGCAACCCCACATTAATGCTAGTCTGCCAATGCTCCAGTCACAGGTATGTCTCATGTGCACCAGCCCTAGAGGGATGTCCCATGGCCTAAGGGCAACTGTTCCTCCATGCCCCCACTGACAAGATGGGTGTTATGGAGCCTTGGGGGGCACATAGTGTATACAACTCTGAACAGTAGGGGGCCATGGTACATAAGACACTGGACACCCCTTCACCCTGCTAACAGGTGGCCATGGCAGCCGGACCTTAACACTGAGTACACACCAATCTGGATGGTCTCTGGTCCCAGGAGGACACCTGTGACTGTGGAACACAGATGGGCACAAAGGTGCCTTTGGCACACTGCCAGTGATGGGGATGTGCAGCAGGACCTATATGTAGCACCACATGTACTGTGGACCTAGTGATGGGCAGCCATCCATACCCTCAGGGTGAATACAGAACCTGCACAATGGCAGGGTCCGTAGCTACTCTGTGCCAGTATCACGCATGGCAGTCCATCTTACCAAACTGGGGTAACAGAGAGGTGCAGACCCCATTTGTTGATCCGCTGTGGACCACTGTTCGGCATGTGCAATGCATCATGGGTGCTGGTGTGGTTACCCTAACCTGGCGCACAGAGCAGATGGTCCATACAGTGACCTGCAGTCCCTCTGTACCCAGGCATTGCTGTACAGCAGGCTATAGAGGTATAGTGCACTGGTTTGTACAATGACGTTCCAAACTGTGTCTATGGGCTCGATCCCCTATTGTTCCCCCCTGCCATGCGTGCCAAACTCAGATATCTTGCATGCCTCTAACACTCATATTTTTGACAGATATGTGCTGCCAGCCCATAATAGACTCGCCACAGTGGGCAACATTCCTCTGGTCAGGTTATCTGCGTCTGTCAGCTGTGTAGAGTCCTGACTGCCTGTGCAGGCTGCCACCACGGATCATGCACTGTGACCCTGTCCTGCATTGTGCCTCTACATTGCCTGCCTCACCTGTACCTCAGCTGCATGGTACCACCACACCTGTCTACCCATCATCGTAACCATCCTGGCACCCCGCCTCCCCTGGGGGACACATATGCCCACCATCTGCCACCCACTATCCTCCCAGTACTTTACATTGCCCACACCCAGTGCTGTGGTACAGTTGCCCAAAACATGTTTGTCAACAGTACTGGCAGCCACATGATCTGTCTGCAGATATGGCACATCAAAGAGCCTCCAGCCCTCACCCCCAATCACTTGTGCAGTGGCAGTAACCCGTGGCCAATCCAGTGTTAGAGTGGCATTAGTATCTCTGGACATAGGTAATGCATGTCAACCTGAGGCACCTTGCAGGCCGCAGGGCAAAGTAACCTAGGGCACCGTGACATTGTTATGCCACTGTGAACAATGGCGAAATATCCCAAGGAGCCCACGAAGATGACCTGTCCAGGTGTGCCCAGTATGGTGCCCTGCCTAGGGACCCCGATAAGGTGCCGTAGAAGGCACCTGATGAGTATCCTATACACAGCGCCATCTAATATGGTGCCCAGTAATGTGCCTACTAAGGCGCGGTAGCACAATATACCATAGAAGGAACCCACGAACGCGCCATGTTCTGAAGCGTGTTATCGGGCGACATACAACATGCTATTAGGGCTGTGGAGTCCCAGGACGCACTCCTCAGCGTACCATTGCGTAAGGCGTGCTCCAGGGTGCCATAATCAATGTTAGCCTAACACGCGCCTGAGGCCCAGACAGCTGAAAGCCTGACACACTGTAATATCAGGCCTCAATGCCCACAAGACAAAGAAGAGCAGTCTCTCTTGCAGTGGGAACCAGGAAACACAAGGAGCAAGAGATGTGTGATGGTCACAGGAGCCTTTATTAGGTAAAACCCCAATGCGTTTTGGCAACGCCTTCCTCAGGGGGTATGCAGTGCAGCACCCTGTAGTGAAACTCACATAGAGGGAAAACTTTGGCGTTATGCTCTAACTTAAAGTATACATATCAAAAAATGCACATCTTGCAACCTTAGATACATTCTGGTGCACCTCCAGGCTGTTCAGGTGGGTGGTATATGGCCCCGGATGGGCCTTTCCTCTCACCCTCTGGATCTGAAGTGTTGTTGACCTATGGTGGCTGCTAGCTGCAATCCCCTCCTGCCTCAGGGTGTCTCTCGTTCTCCATGATCTGGTACTTACTGTGTACCATACTGTGCTGTGACTTTTGTTAGCTTCCTTGATTTCTTTGAGCATTTCATCATCCATTTGTTCATTCTGGCCAGGCGGTTGATAGTACACTCCCACTGCCATCACCTTCCTCTTCATACATGGAATCCATAGAGATTCTAACGCAAATTTTGTTTCCTGCTAAACTTTAATCCTTTGTGACTCAATGCCCTCTCTAACATAGAGCGCAACCCCTCCACCAATTTGATCAGTTCTATTATTACGATATAGTTTGTACCCAGGTACACCCCCCACTGCCATCACCTTCCCCTTCATACATGGAATTTCAATCCATAGAGATTCTACAGCAAATCTTGTTTCCTGCAAAACTTTAATCCTTTCTGACTCAATGCCCTCTCTAACATAGAGCGCAACCCCTCCACCAATTTGATCAGTTTTATCATTTACATATAGTTTATACCCAGGTACCACAGTGTCCCACTGGCTATACTCCTTCCACCATGTCTCTGAGATTCCAATCATATCTAACCTCTCATTTAGTGCTATATATTCTAACTCTCCCATCTTATTATTTAGACTTCTAGCATTTGCATACAAGCATTTTAGAGACTGTATTTTATTCATATTAATCTGGCTATTGGTAGGCATGGGTAATTTGGAATCTTTACGCTCTGTCTGCACCATACTCAAGGGCATTTGGGCTATGTTACTCTTTTTTCGAACCTCTCTGCTTTTGGTAGTATCCTTCAAGGATACCTTCTTCCAAACCATGCACTCTTGGGCGACTGTCGGCTTTCCCCTATTTTCTAGTTTAAAAGCTTCTCTATCTCCTTTTTAAAGGTTAATGCCAGCAGTCTGGTTCCATCCCGGTTAAGGTGAAGCCCATCCCTTCGGAAGAGCCCCTCCTTTCCCCAGAATGTTCCCCAGTTCTTAACAAATCCAAAACCCTCATCCTTGCACCATCGTCTCATCTACGCATTGAGATTCTGGAGCTCTGCCTGCCTTTTGGGTCCTGCACGTGGAATGGGAAGCATTTCGGAGAACGCTACCCTGGAACTTCTGGATTTCAACTTCCTACCTAAAAGCTTAAATTTAGCCTCCAGAACCTCCCTACCACATTTTCCTGTTATTGGTACTGACATGTACCAAGACAGCAGACTCCTCCCCAGCACTATCTAAGACCTTATCTAGGCGGGGCATGAGGTCCACTACCTTCGCACCAGGAAGGCATGTTACCAGGCGATCCTCACATCCACCAGCTACCCAGCTATCTACATGCCTAATGATCGAATCACCAACTATAACGGCTGTCCTAACCCTTCCCTCATGGGCACATGGCCCTGGAGAAACGTCCTCAGTGCGAGAGAGTTTTACATCACCTGGAGGACAGGTCCTAGTTACAGGATCATGTCCTGCCACACCAGGGTGACGCTCTCCTGTCACGTGACCTCTCTCCTCCATGACAACAGGGATGCTGCCAAACTGGAGGTGGGCTTCTCTGTCTTTCTTATGTTTTCCAGGTCTGCTAATCTAGCCTCTAGAGAATGGACTTGTTCCCTGAGAGCAACGAACTGCTTGCTCTTAGTGCATACGTAAGACCTCTCACCAACCAGGAGAAAATCATACATGTGACACTCAATGCAAAACACTGGAGAGTCTCCATCTTGCTGCTGGACTGTTGTCTGCATCTTAGTTTAAAGCTTGTGTTTAGGTCTTTAAATTCTGTGCTTACTAAGGGTTAGTGTGGATGCTTATATTAATAAAAGTGTATCTAATACCTTTAATCTACCTTGTTCACCTGAAGCTTAATTAATCTCAGGTCCTCAATGTATGACTGATTTGGATAAAGAGCTGCACCTGAGAGCAGCCCCTTTCCTCTAAGATGTGTAAGTACCTATAAAGCTACAATTACCCCAGGGGTGAGTGGGTGTCAGGGAGGGAGGAGGGAAATAAGACCTATTAAAAGAGGGCTGTTAAATGTACCCTGTTCTGTAACCTCAGCAGGGGGGAGGGGGTTAGTCCCTCAGGTAGACTAGAGCAGGAAAAAAAGTTTAAAACACAGCACGTTCTGGGGACAGAGCAGGGAGAGGTAAATTTGAGAGTTATCGGTGTAAAGATGGTAGTGAAATCCATGGGAGGAGATAAAGGCACCAAGGGAATGAGTATAGAGAGAGAAGAGAAGAGGTCTCATGACAGAGCGCTGAGGTAAATCAACTGAAAGTGGGATAGCAGTGGAGGAGGATCCACTAGAGCATATGATGAAAGTACAATGCGAGATATAAGAAGAAAACCAAGACAGAACAGAACTCCGAAATCCATGTGAAAACAGGATATGAAGAAGGTGATGATCAACAGTCTCAGAATCAGCAGATAGGTCAAGAAGGATGAGAATTGAATAAAGACCCTTGGATTTGGCCAGGAACAAATCACTGGAGACTTTGGCAAGGACTATTTCTGTAGCGTGTATATAACTTCATATCATATTGCACTCTCGACGATAACTCTTCCCAATCTTTTCCCTTCACTTTGAACTCCAAATTCTTATCACCAATTCTCCATTTTCTTCACCTCTCCAACCATTTGGTCCTCAGCCTTATCATCTGCTCTCCAGCTTAATCATTTTCTTCCTCTCTTCACCCATCTCTACTCTGTCTGCGAGCACGATGCCCTTGCCACCGTCATGCCTCCTCTTTCCTTTACTCTTCTTCTCCTTCTCCTGCTTTTTTTTATGAATATCAGCTTTAATGCTGGTCCACCTGGCATCTCCCACACTCCTTGCACAAATACATCCACAACCCCTCTAATCTTATTCATATCTCTTTCCTTCCTCCCTATTCTATTCCCTTCTCATATACTCGGTGGAATGCACATTCTGTCTCTAACAAACTTACATTCATGATCTCTTTATTTCAAATACTCTGCATTTTCTTGCTTTAACTGAAATTTGGCTTCTCCTCAAAGATTCTGCTCCAACTGCTGCTTTTTGTCATGGAGGTTACCTTTTTTACCATATACCCTGCCCAGTTGGCCATGGTGGTGGTGTTGAGTTACTACTCTCTCCTTCCTGTTGATTTCATCCCTTTCTTCCACCTCAGTCTCACTCTTTTTCTTTCTCTGAGGTCCACACAGTCTGTTCATTTACTCTACTACCTCTCCTAATAGCTGTCATTTATCAATATCCTGAAAAATCCACCTCTTCCTTTCTCATTGACTTTGAGTCCTGGCTTTCCTTTTTTATTCCTCCACCTTCCTCTTCCCTTACTCTTCGAGACTTCAACATTCATTTCAATGAACCCTCTGACTCCTATGCCTCAAAGCTCCTTGCCTTAACCTTCAGCTTCGTTCCACTGTCCCTACTTAGCAGCATGGCCACTGCCTTGACCTAGTTTTTTTTTCTCTGGCTGCTCACCCTCGAGAGTAGCCCTTCCCCTATTTGACCATCATCTACTAACTTTCACTCTTAGCCACATCCCACCACAACTTTGAACATCTCTGTCTGTTATTTCCCACGATTGTTAAGATTGCTGCTATTAACCCAGGGCTCTGTCGTGTATTCTAGTTTACACTAGACACTGTTAATAATTGCTGCCATAAACTAACACTTATAAGCTATATTGTTAAGTTCGCTGCTACTAACCCAGGTCTCTGGCATGTATTCTAGTTACTATTTACACTAGATGCTGTTGATACTTGCTGATACAAACTAACACCTATAAGTAATATTGTTATTACTCACGATTGTTCAGATTACAAATCCAATCATCTGATACGAAAACTAAACTGTTCAGACCAAGGGGCAATTGCAGAACTACTATACCAGCTAAAAATGAAGGCGCCAATCTGGTACATAGTAATATACCTTCTCACACTACTACCAGCTTATGCATTAAATCAAAACCTATACCAACCCCTCTCACATCTTTACACCCCATTCTACAGCCTCTACACAATCCAAACACCACAACCACTCCTACTCGCACCATACTACTTCACAGGAAAACTTGTATCACACACACGTTCATAAGCTCTCCACAAGAAAGTCGACTAAGAATCGGAGACAACACAAGCCAAATGTAACACTAACCCGCCCACTCAACCAAACGACGTCAGAAACCACCACAAACCAGGCTACAACAGCCCTACATGAAACCTGCAAAATCATACTCATCAATGCCCGCTCAATCAGGAACAAAACCCACATAATCTACGACATCATCACAGATGAAAAACCAGACATCCTATGTATAACTGAAACATGGGTCACGGAAACAGATTCAGCCATATTGAATCAGATCAGCAAACCTGGATATAACCTCTATAACTGTCCCCGATCCCATAAAAAGGGTGGAGGCGTACTCATAATAGCAAAAGGCAACCTAAAACTCTCCAGCACGTATCAGAGCTCGAACCCAGACATAGACCTACTCAAGATCGAAAACTCCGCTTTATCCATCTGCTTGATATACAGAACCCCCACGTCGCAATATGAGATACTAGCATCAGCATTGGAAACAATTTCATCAACTCAACCTAGAAAATTCCAGATCGTACTAGGGGACCTAAACTTAGCGTCAACATCTACCACGAATGCAAACACCTTCCTAGAAGCCATGTCCCAACTAGGGTACCAGCAACTAATCACAGAACCCACCCATGATAAAGGTCACACACTAGACATGGTTTTCACACCCAAAAATGCTCAGGCCAAGGATGAGAAGCCCAAGATAGAGATCAACCCACTACCCTGGTCAGACCACCACCAAATCAATATACAGCTAAAATTGCCGAACCTGTCTAAAGACACAAAAGCAAAAAGAACATCACACCAACAAAGACGATTCAACAAACCAAACATGGAAGGTCTGATTGAGTCCATTAAATCACACATAGACCTAGGCAAAACAAACATCGATGACTTAACAAGTAAATGGGATGCCGGAATCCGGACCATAGCAACCCCCAAAGGGACTCAGACGCCAAACGCATCAAAACACCAATCTGAACCTTGGTACACCATAACATTGACCAGAATGAAGAAAGACCTCAGAAAGCATGAAAGAAAGTGGAGACACACCAAATCCACCGAACTCAGGGCAGTGTACCTTAATCTCCTCGCAAAATACAAAGAGGAAATAAATACAGCAAAGAGGTTACACCATACCAGCATACTAAACAAAGCCATTAACAGACCACGGGAGCTTTTTGCACTAGTAAAATCACTTACCAAGACAGCCCTCCCTGAACATCAAGATAGCCCAATACATCCACAAACACTAGCAAATCACTACGCAAGCAAATTGACTACTACCACCCCCACGTTTGCCGTAGAAGCACCGCACCAAAGAACGAAGATGAAGCAAGAATCTACATGGAACACATTCCACAACATTGATGAACAACAAACCACCAAGATCTTAACCTCCATAAACACCACCACCTCACCACTTGACCCCTGCCCAACTGCATGGATCAAAGCGGCAAAAAAAGAGATAAATCAGCAAATAGCCCACATTGTAAATCAGTCACTCAGCCAAGGAAAAATGCCTGAAAAACTAAAACAATCTATAATAAGGCCGATACTAAAGAACAATTCTCTCAACAAAGAAGACCCATCATCATACCGCCCCATATCAAGCATCTCATTCCTGGCAAAAATCATAGAAAAGGCAGTACTCTTACAACTTCAAGACCACCTTGACGACCATGATACCCTAGACAAACAACAATACGGGTTCAGAAGAAACCATGGAGTTGAAACACTTTTGATAGCACTGATGAACAACCTCCTCAAAGGACTAGAAGACACAAAGAAAATGTTCATACTCATTTTCATTGACATCTCCGCCGCCTTTGACACGGTACATCATGAGATACTCCTTAGTAAACTGGAATCCATAGGAGTCGAGGGAACCCCCCTCAAATGGTTCTCCTCCTATATATCTAACAGAAGGCCTCAAGTACAAGTCAATTGGGGAAGAAGCTAAACCATTCACTCAAACGCAGGGCATACCCCAGGGCTCAGCGCTCTCGGCACTGCTGTTCAATATCTACATGCAACCCCTCTGTGACATTTTTAGAAGGCATAACATCAACTACCACATCTATGCAGATGATATTATGCTCTACACGCAACTGGACGTCGCGGACCCTAAATATGCACAGCTCGAAAACTGCCTGGACGAGATGTTGCTATGGCCACAGAAAAATAACATGACAATAAACCACAAAAAAACGGAGGTAATGTACATGTCCAGCAAACCCAACTTCAAGTCACCTGACTCAATCACCCTGTGCAACAACACGTACAAAGCAAAAGAAGAAATCAAATATCTAGGAGTCACACTCGACTGCAACCTAAGAATGGAGACACACCTGCGTAAAACAAACAAAGCCATCTTCCATAAACTTAGGGTGATACAACCTCTAAGGAAAATAATAGCACCATGCGACTTCAGGTCAGTGGCTCAAGCACTCATTATGCCGCACCTCGACTACTGTAATGCCATCCTCCAAGGTCTACCCAAAAAATCACTAAATATCCTTCAAATGGCCCAAAATGTGACAGCCAGGATCATAATGGGAACAAGAATATCTGATCACATCACCCCAATATTAATCGACCTTCATTGGCTTCCAATTGCAGCTAGGGTACAGTACAAGATGCTAGTAACAACGTTCAAACTTATCAACAACATAGCCCCATCTTTCCTGTCCTCTCTTATTAGCACACAACCAGCAAATAGGAATAGAAGAACTAACAACTTGGGCACCCTGCAGGTCCCCAACGCAATCCGAACTGTGAAAACAAGTACATGTCGCAGAGCCTTCTCTTTCTCTGCGCCTACTATATGGAATCAGCTCCCTGTTGACCTGCGTTTAATCCAGGACATTAAAAGTTTCAGGAAAGAGTTAAAAACCCACCTATTTAAATGCTACTACAACCAGCCATAAGTCACAAATTCCATGGAACCATAGCAAACTAAACTGATAAATAGATACTTTTTGAATCCGCCTTATGTGTAACTATGTATAGCCATGTAAAAATGTGAATTCCAAAATGTGTAAATATGTATTGTATAAATGTAAATATGTTTAACTCCATGCCCCAAAACATTAACCATGTGTGCAGTGACCCCCTCAGACCTGTGTATATACTCCCCCACCCTGTCCTGATCGACATCTCCCAAAAGAAGAATCAAACCGCTGCTGATCGCTGGAAGCAGCGGTATATAAATGTGTTCTAAATAAAATAAATAAATAAATCTCCACTCAGCTCTCTCCACTTTTCTCTCATTTTCTCTCTCAGCCACTATGTCCTCTGAGTCTTTTGAAGAAAATCTCTCCATATAGCACTATACCACCTTAGATGATCCTGCTCTTCCCTTTGTGAGTCATACTGTTCCTCAGCTGTGACTGACCTCCAAAATCCACTGCCTACATTCCTATTCTCATTCTGCTGAGTGCCTTTGACTTAAATTCTGTGGCCTTGCTAACTTCATATAAGGGTGAGCCAGTCAAACCTGCATTGTTGAAAAGGGCGGGAGAGCCGTGAAAGTGGGCGGAGCGAGTTAGCAAGGTTACCATTGTGTCCCCCACAATTAAGCATTTCAGTCGCCATGGAGCAGTGGTCTAAACAACAACGTTCATTCACTGTGAAAGCGTTTTACCAAAGTGGTAGTTATGCAGCCGCTCAGCGTCGTTTCCGGACAAATTTTCAAATTAATCGAAATAAGCCAGTGCCGTCTGTTAATTCAATCAAATTGTGGGTGACAAACTTTGAAGCAATTGGTGAAACGAGAAGCAGAAGGGGTGGCAGTGCAAGATCAGTGCGAACTCCCGTGAATATTGACCGCGTGAGAGTTGCTGTGGAAAGAAGCCCTCGGAGATCGGCGCGTCGACAGAGTGCTGCGCTTGGCATGGCAAACACGAGCGTCCGAAGAATCTTGAGGTTAGATTTACACCATCACCCGTACAAAATTCAGGTTGTTCAGGCTATGAATGAAAACGATTTTGCAGCTCGACGGCGTTTTTGTCAAACGTTGTTGGACATGTTTGATGAAAATGAGGACCTTGTTCACAACCTGTGGATGAGCGATGAGGCACATTTCCATCTCTCCGGTTTTGTGAATAAACAAAATTTCCGATATTGGAGTGATGAAAACCCTCAACAACTCCATCAAAAACCACTCCATTCAAGCAAGGTAACAGTTTGGTGTGCAATGTCCTCATTGGGAATCATAGGCCCGTATGTTTTTGAAAATGACAGGGAGCAAGCAGTTACTGTGAATGCACAACGCTATTCGGAAATGTTGCATTCGTTCTTCATTCCTCAGCTTCGTCAACATGGCATGAACAATGAAACCTTATTCCAGCAAGACGGTGCCACAAGTCATACAGCCCATGTGAGCATGAATGTTCTCAACAATGTTTTTCCAAATCGGGTGATATCCCGAAATGGAGCAATTTCTTGGCCTCCCCGATCGCCCAACCTCACAGTGTGCGATTTTTTCTTGTGGGGGTACCTGAAGAGTAAAGTCTTTGAACAACGACCTCCAACGCTTGGGGAACTCAAGAGGAGAATCCGGTTGGAAATCGAGAGAATTCCTCAGCGTATGCTCCGTGATGTGATGGGCAGTTTCAGAAATCGCCTACAAGAATGTCTCAATCGGGAAGGACACCATCTTACTGGCGTTATTTTTAAACAGTGAATGTTGTTTCTTAAATGCTTTTTAATGTACATTAAGATAGTAACAATACAATTTTGAAATATCCATCCGTTTATTTTTTACAGTCATTTCAAAAATGCAGGTTTGACTGGCTCACCCTGTACTTTGAATTCATGATGACCTCCTTCCATTCTGCTATAGCACTCACCAAGCAAGAGTACTACGTACATCTGACAAACTCTCTTGCCTCTGACCCTAGCTGTCTCTTTGCAACATTCAACACTCTTATCAATGTGCCTCCACCCAGACCCCTCCCTCACTTTCTGTCCAGACTTTAGAAGACTATTTCCATATCAAGGTTCATAAGATCAGTCTTGAGTAGTTCTCGACAATGCCACATTTTGTGGTCCAGCCTTTCCATTTCCTTTGACCACTGCTCTTTTTTGCCCTGCGTTTAATTCATCCTTGTCATCCTAAACATAATGTTTGTATGATGTGCTGTTCAAGTTCTCGGTCAGCCCTATTCTGTTTATTTTTATTTATTTTCCCTTTTATTCAAGATTTATTATGTTAGTTTCTTCTGGTTCCCTCAATGACTGTAAAGAGTTTTGAAATACACACTGTATGAAAAGTGACGTATATAAAATGAGATAGTAAAGTATGGTATTGATTTCTGACACCAAAAATATGCTATTGATTTTTTGGGGGCTACCTTGCTTATAAATATATTCTTATGTTTATGTTTTATGAATCTTTTGAGTACTTTTTGTCTCACAGCCACTGAGGAGAGAAGTCGGTTTTTAGAATTACAGTAAAACAGATGAACTGTTTAGCCTCTAGCGTTCTTTCTTCTTTCTCTGAAATCTTCTTTCCTCCTCAAAACTGTGTTTTTCTTTTCTCTGACCCTCCTGAGGTTATCACCTCCATCTGTCACATCCGCCATCTATCACAATCCACTGCAGTGCTGTGATCACTCTTCAAAGCACTTGCATCCTGCTTGCTGCATCGACTACACTCCTGTGTTCCTCATCTCTTTCATGTCAGAATTGTTTGCATTCATTGTATTATAATTGCATTTTGCTGCTACTGTAGCTTTCTGGGGCAAAGTGCATACTCAAGGAGAGTAATTTTATAATAAGTCATCTATGCATGATGGCCTCATAGGTGTCTATTTTTAGCTTATTTTATAAAGACAGGCAGGCAGAAATAGTAGTTAGACTGAAGCCACAGATATTTGCCACTACTCAGGAGCAGGCATTCTCTACTACTTCACATCTCCTGGCTCTTACTGAAACTTGGCTTCTCCCTGAAGATTCAACTTTAGTTGCCGCCCTCTGTCATGAAGGCTACTTATTTTCCCATATGCCTCGGCCCATTTTGTCAATAGTGGAGGTGTTGGGTTCCTACTCTCTCATTCCTGCCAATTACAGTTCTTCCTTCTGCCTCCAACTAATTCCTTTGCTTCCTTTGAAGTCCATGCCATCCATCTATTTTCTCCACTACTTCTGCAGGTAGCTGCCATTTATTGACCCCCCAATAAGTCCACCTGTACCTTTCTTACAGACTTTGACTCCTGACTCTTCTCCTTTCTGGATACGTCATCCCCTTCCCTTATTCTTGGGGATTTTAACATTCATGTTGATGACCCTTCTGACCCTTCTGCCTTAAAGCTCCTTTCCCTAACCTCCTTATTCAACCTCCAGTTATGCTCCACTGATCCTACTCACAAGCATGGCCACTGCCTTGACCTTGTATTCTCCTCCTCCAACTGCTCACCCTCAAATGTCTCCACCTCATTTCTGCCCTAATCTGACCATCACCTGCTAACTTTCACCCTTAATCATCCTCCATCTTGGTCTTGCCCAATCTCCACCAACATGTGTAGGAATCTTCACACTGTCAACCCTTCAGCTCTCTCCACTGCTCTCTTATCACCTCTTTCCTCCACTATGTCTTTTGAATCCATTGATGGGGAAATATTCTCCTATAACACTATACTCTCCTCTGCTCTGGATGCACTTGCTCCTCCCATTCCATGTCCTGTGAGGCGTACCATACCTCAACCCTGGCTGTCCTCAACAACACACTACCTACGTTCCTGTGCATGCTCAGCTGAGTGCCTTTGGCTTAATTCACGTACCCTTACTGACTACCTACATTTCAAATTCATGCTAACCTCTTTCCAGTCAGCCATAGCACTCGCCAAGCAAGAGAATTATGTCCATCTAACTAACACTCTTGCCTCTGACTCTTGCCGTCTCTTTGCTATTCTCAACTCTCTTCTCAAGTCCCTCCTTCACCAATCCCTCCTTCACTGTCTGTCCAGACCTTGGCTGACTACTTCCATGACAAAGTCCAGAAGATTAGCCTTCAATTCGCTGCACCTCCACCTCATCTTCCCCCTCTTCAATCCCAAATCCTTCCCTCACCTTTGGTCACCCTTTTCTGAAATCACTGAGGAGGAAACTGCAAATCTTCTCTTCTCCTCCAAACTGACTATCTGCTCCTCTGATCCCGTCCCCACCCATCTACTAAGCTCTATCTCTTCCACCATCATCCCCTCCATCTGTCATGTCCTTAACCTATCATTTTCCACTGCAACTGTTCCGGTGGCCTTCAAACATTCTGTGGTTACACCTCTCCTGAAAAACTCTTCACTAGATCCTACCTGTCTTTCCGATTATCACCCTATCTCTCTCCTCCCCTTTGCTTCATAACTACTTGAATGAGCAGTTCATCATCACTGTTTTGACTTTCTTTCCTCTTAAGACCTTCTGGACCTACTGCAATCTGGCTTTCATTCCCTATATTCCACAGAAACAACTCTTGCCCTTGTATCCAGTGACTTGTTCCTTGCCACATCCAAAGACCTCTACTCGATTCCCATCCTTCTTGACCTTTTTGCTGCTTTTGATACTGTTGATCACCAACTTCTCCTGAATATCGTGTCCTCACTTGGATTTAAGGGCTCTGGTCTGTCCTAGTTTTATTTTTATTTCTCCCATCACACTTTTAATGTATGTTCTGGTGGCTCCTCTTCTACCGCCTTCCTGCTTTCGGTTGGTGTACCTCAGGACTCTGTCTTGGGACTTCTGCTTTTCTCTCTTTACACTCAATTTCTTGGTGCACTTATTCCTCACATGGTTTTCAGTACCATCTTTATGCTGATGACTTTCAGATCTACCATTCTGTGCCTGAAATCTCTCCAGGCCCAGATCTCTGTCTGCATATCTGACATTGCTACTTGGATGTCTCACCACTGTCTGAAACTGAACATGGCCAAAACTGAGCTCCTTATCTTTCCCCCTAAAACCACCTTTCTCCTTCTTCCCTTCTATTTCTGTGGATAACACTAAACCCCTCCCTGTTTCCTTAGTTTGCAACCTTTGGGTCACTCGAAATCAGAAGTTCATACCACCGCCTTCTCTTCGAGTCAACAACCACGACCTCACAGTCAAACCTACCATCCGGTACTTGGGCATCACCCTTGACCAAAAGCTGGACATGTCACCGCATATCAAAAACATCACCAAATCTATGTACCACAAGATACGGTCACTACGCCACCTTCGACCACTTCTTGACCCCTCTGATTTCCGCTCCATTTTCCAAGCACTGGTAACCCCTCACCTCGACTTTGCTAACATTATCCTCCTTGGACTCCCACAAGTAACATTGAACCCGCTTAGGCTAGCCATGAACTCTGCGGCTAGAATACTTACCGGAACTTCTAGATCAGATCACATAACTCCAGTACTGATGAGCCTACACTGGCTGCCTTTACAAGCTAGAATCATATACAAAGCCTTCGTACTAACTTTCAAGGCCTCAAAAAATCAGCCCCCCACCCCGCTCTCTGAGCTCATTCAACCTATGCCACCCAACAGAAGCAGACGCTCTTCATGTTTGAACAAACTAGAAGTGCCAAAAACAATCACAAAATGCTCAAAAACGACGTCCAATAGAGCCTTCTCACTATTTGTACCAGGAGCATGGAACTCTCTCCCCCCAGAAATTCGTTCCATCACCAATATCATTTCCTTCAGAAGGGCTATCAAACATCATCTGTTCATAAAATACTATTCCAATCTCCCCCCCCCCCCCAGTCAATCCCAACATAATACACATCTTCACCAAGATTCACGCTTAACACAACCTCAACTAGAAAATTCGTTAGCCTGACACTCCTCCTGTTACCTATCCATTTTTCATATTACAATGCCTAATATGATGTTCAATCTATTTACATAACAATGTACATAATTTTCTCCCTGTTCATCCAAGTTTGTATCCCTTGTTTATTGTAAACTCAATGTAACCGGTTACATTGCTGTAAATTTTGTTCAAATGTAAACCGCACTGATTGAAATAGCGCGGTATATAAGAAATGCAAATAAATAAATAAATCTTTGACTCCACTATCTCTTTCGCTGCACACATCCAACAGATAGCTAAAACCTGTCGCTTCTTTCTGTATAACATCAGCAAAATTCATCCCTTCCTTTCTACACACACTACTAAGACACTTATCCATTCTAGTCATCTTCCGTCTAGACTATTGCAACCTCCTCCTTGCTGGTCTCCCTCTGAATCATCTCTCTGCCCTTCAATCTGTTCAAAATTCAGCTGCATGGCTAATCTTCCACAAGCCTGGATATGCTCATATGACCCCTCTTCTCATGTCTCTTCACTGGCTCCCTATCCATTTCCACATCCACTTCAAACTTCTCCTACTGACCTATAAGTGCACTCATTCTGCTGCTCCTCACTACCTTCCCTCTCTTATCTCTCCATAAACCTCTCCTCAGTAACTCCAGTCTTCTGGCAGATCCCTTCTATCTGTGCCCTTTACTTCTACTGCCAACTCCAGACTTCGATCCTTCCACCTTGCTGCTTTTTATGCCTGGAACAAACTACGTGAGTCTCTGGCCCTTTTCAAATCCATGCCGAAAACTCACCTCTTTTGGATCCTGATCCGCTGAGTCTTCTATGAATTTCCTTACCACTTCCCTAGATATATCCTTGTCCTCAGCTGTTGTGCTGTCTGTCTTGATTAGATTGTAAGCTCTGATGTGCAGGGATCGTCTTTTACTTGTGTCTGTACAGCGCTGTGTATGCCTTGTAGTGGTATACAAATGATAAGTAGCAATAGTAGCAGAAATGTCAGTTTGCAAAGTATGCATGTACTTGATAAAATATGGGGGGTATTTTAGAAGCTCTGTTTATGAGTTGGACATGTGAAAATGGACACATAGATATACATATCATGGAGTCATCCCCTGAGCCATCTTAGAAAGCCAGGTGTATAAATATCCGTGGCGCAAGAATGTCCAGGTAGGACGGAGGTGTGGTGGAGGCATGTCCTGGGCACAGCAAGGGAGTTGCACATCACAACTGGATTTCAGAACAGCACAGGCACGTCAGATCCTGGTTGTTGAGGCATTCATGCGTATACCTGCTCCTGACACGTATAAGGTGCCAAAACGGTTGCATTTCATGGCTGCAATGTTTTTGGGGGAAGAGCAAAATGCACTTAAATTGCAGCAGTTGATATTTCCTGTGAAGCAACCTGCTTATAAATACATATGCCAACTATATTACTGGCCAGTCATAGCACATCTGAGGATCTTAAATGGCAGAGCAGGATGTGCTGATCTCATAACATAGATGCCCTCTTTCTGACTCTCCAGCTCAGGGGGGTCCAAGTATCTGGTTCTGCAGGCATACACTTTGGGGACATCACTTTTGTAAAATGACCTATACCTGTACGCATGCCCAGCCTTGCTATCTGCATGGGGCCTGTCTCCAGATCTGTTTACTGGGATGTTAATTTTTCAGGGTGGAGACAGAGCAATTTCAGTAGGCACAGCAGCCACTGCCCCGGTTTTTGGACGTTCTGCTTCCCAGATTTTCCTAGGCATCCCTTCTAAAATTCCACTTCCTGTATGCAATTAGCAGCTCTACTTGCTGCTCTGCCCCAATTCCTCCTTGGAACATGCCAACTCTAAATAAGTATGCGTTTAATTGTACCAGACATACTATATTATGTGTGAGGTATTCTATGAAACCTTTCAAGTGCATACATTGACATTTACTATACCTGTGAAAACTCCTTTCTAAAATTATCTCCAATGTATATTACAATAGGCCTTATAATATAAGGCAACAAATTCTACCGGTCTTCTCCCAGAGCGATGTATTCACTGCTAAATATTAATCCACTCTATGAATAAACAAGAAATGTTTCGTGTTGATGAGTACTTTTACTCTTGATAATACTATAACAGCAATTCACTTCAAAATGCAGAACTCTGAAATTGTAAAGGAGGTCTCAGACTAATCGGCACTAGTTTCCAGACTTCCGTCTTAGCAAAACGTTTAGTGCCCGCTTGCATCAATGACCAACCCAATACAAATTACTGTTAAAGTCCTTCTTAAACTTTTATATTTTGAAAATGTGCTTCTCTTAATGATTCTTTTTCCCAATGCCTCTTGTCGGCGCCTCTTTGTGTTTCACTCTTTCGAGTTTCTTCAGGGGTTTATAACGCAAAGCTGTTTATCAGTTGTAACTGGTAATGTGGAGTCTGTTCCCTTGGTGTCTTATGCTGCCCCAGAGGTTGTTACTCTGGAAGTCATATGGGCTGCTATCATGCAGCTTCAGGAAGATTTGGCCCCGCGGATGACCAGCTTGGCATCTCAGGTTTCCAATAAAGTAACTATTATTTAGGAAAACGTGGTAAAAATATCCTCTCTTCAGGCGGATGTCTCTAGTTTCCAATCTAAGGCTCTGACTGTTCAGAATGATGTGGATTTACTTAAGAAGAATATAATACCTTTACGTCTTAAGTTGGAGACGTTGGAAAATGCAACTCGAGCTGTGAATCTTCGTTTGGTTAATTTCCCCAGAGTAGCATTGATTTCCACAAGGGACATGTTTCAAACTTATTTGATTGAGAATTTGGGTATTCCTCCTGAATCCCACCCCTCTATAGCTAAAATGTATTATTTACCGTCTGGGGAAAAAAATGTGAGCTCAGGAGTAGTTAGAGGATTATCTAATGTTGATGTTTTATTTATTTACATTCTCTTATATACCGTGCTATTCTGCATCAGTGCAGTTTACATTGAACAAACTGAAATTACATTGAACAGGGCATTATAACTTGGAGATAACTATTTTACAGGGAACATGGGCTATGGAGGGTTAAGTGGCTTGCCCAAGACCACAAGGAGCACCTGTGGGACTAGAAACCCCAGTCCTTCCGGCCCAAGGTTGCTGTCCTCTAGTAGGATTTGAACCCCTGACCTTCCAGCCTGAAGTACCTTGCCCCAACCACTAGGCCACTCCTCCACTCTAATGGCTATGTTGGAATCATCACAAGAAGAAAATGTAGTGCCCTCTACTTTATTAATTACGTTAGCATTGTTATCTGATAAGGAATGGCTTATGAAGCTGTTCTTTAGGAAGTGACATATGTTATTTAAGGGATTGACTGTCCGTATGTTTCTAGATCTCTCCAGGGAAACTCAGAGGAGGCGACGGGAATTTCTTCTCTTATGTTCTGGGGTTTAGCAATTGGGAGGGTTCTTTTTTCTTTTTTTTTTAAACTTTTATTTTCATTTTGCAACAGACAAAAGAAACAACACACCAAAGGAGACAAAACAAGTATACAATAAAGGAAAGTAAACCCAATTACCCCCCACCCCCACGCTTCTTCTCTAGCTGATTATGTCAGCATGTGAGCGCTTCCAAACAACAGTGATTATACATCAAAACAATCAAAAGAGGATCTGCGATACAGAATAATCATGGGACAAAGATATATACAAGTTTAGACAGTCAGATGAGAGCATTGAGCAGAATGTACATAGTCATTGAGCATCTTCCATTTAGACCGATGATGAGGAGTCTGAATGGGGGAAGCAAACATACGAGGTATTTGTTCATATTTACTGTAGAGACAGACATGATTCCACCATTCATTGGGGCTCAGCTGAGAGCTATTTTTCCAGTATTTCGTAATTAGGGAAATAGCAATGCCAAGCATAAAGTCCAAAAGGAAGTAAGCCGTTTTTGGAAGAGAGGGGATCCCCGCAGCTGAGCGAAGTCCCACTATCCTCCAAAAAAAGGGGCTCTTGAAAGTGCAAAATAGACTGGATACGACCCCAGACCCGACGCCAGTAATACTGTAGTGCGGGGCATTCATACATAACATGAGGTAGTGAACCAATGGCCGCATGGCATGTCCAACAACTATTGCCCTGAGTAGTGTTCCATTTGGCTAATCTGTCAGGAGTGTAAAAACACCGGTGGGCTAGAAAGAAGAGTGTCTGAGTGAGTGAGGCGGATCGGGAGACCCGTGTTACTCTACTCCAGACAAGGCTCCATTGCTCCGGGGTCAAAGTCACATGCAATTCTCTCTCCCATGCTTTCTGCGCTATAGGGGTATCTCTAATTATAGCATTACATAAGGTTTTGTAAAAATTGGATGCTACACCCGGTGAACTACCAATAGATCGGATAGTCTCCAACCAACCTTGTGTAGGGGAGGCCGATGGCGGGAGCACCTTAGCACTCCGAAGGCAATGCTGAAGTTGCACCAACTGAAAATAGTGTTTCGCTGGGAGACCAAATTCAATTTGCAATTCACTAAAGGTTTTCCAGCGACCTTCATGGAACAACTGACTAGGAATCCAAATGCCCCTAGTGTACCAGGGGCTCCACGCCATCGGCTTATTTTGTATTCGAAATCGAGTGTTATACCAAAGTGGGAGCTTGTCTAACGGACAGAGTCGGGAGTCTAAAGAGTGCATAAGATTATTAAAGGCACCTAAGGTGTCTAAAAGCATTGGTGGAAAGTGGGAGCCTGATGGGAGAGTCATACCAGGGAGAAAAGTAAGAGGAATCGGTTTGCAAAGGTCCTCTTCTATGTCTAGCCACACAGGTCTACTCGGTACTGGATCTTCCAGCCAGCGAGCGCCTTGTTTGAGAAGAAAAGATTGATGATACTTCAGGAAATCAGGGAATCTGACACCCCCATTTTCCTTATCTGCTTGCAGCTTATGTTTCGCTATCCTAGGTGTCTTGTTTTGCCACAAGTATCTAGTCAGAAGGCCCTCTATATCTTTATATATACGTCGAGGGAAGAGACAGGGCAACATTTCTAAGATATAATTCACTTTCGGAACAATCATCATTTTTATGGTTTCTAATCGACCCCACCAGGTAAGTGTTAAAGGAGTCCAGCGGTGAGTAAGCGCCCGGACTTTAGAGGTTAAGTCTTTGGCATTGAAGGAGATAGTGTCTTCCAAAGGAGAACAATAGTGAACCCCAAGGTATTTGACCATGCGAGGTTGCCATAAAAAGGGGAAGGGTTGCATATCTGCCTGATGAAGCAAAGGATTTAATGGAAAGGCTACCGACTTGGTCCAATTTATCTTATAACCGGACAGTTGTGAGTATTTACCAATGTGCTCTAGGACAGCCGGTACTGAGTCTATAGAGACAAAAAGCATAAGGTCATCAGCATACGCT
The DNA here is from genome assembly GCA_033557465.1 of Ichthyophis bannanicus. Taxonomy (NCBI): domain Eukaryota; kingdom Metazoa; phylum Chordata; class Amphibia; order Gymnophiona; family Ichthyophiidae; genus Ichthyophis; species Ichthyophis bannanicus. The sequence goes on from CM066031.1 coordinate 1,855,534,932, forward strand.
GAAATTTTGATTTCCCTATGGGTGAAGGGGACTCCATGAATCTCCTCCGATTGCCGGATTAGTAAAGCCAAGGGTTCAAGTGCAAGATCGAAGAGAAGTGGAGACAGTGGGCATCCCTGGCGAGTGCCGCGTTGAAGGGGAAAAGGCTGAGACTTTAAAGCATTGGCACATATACTGGCTGTAGGCTGTGCGTACATGGTGCGAAGACAACGGAGAAAACCTTCCCCGAATCCGTACCAGCGGAGGACTGCAAACAGGAAGGGCCACTCTAAGCGATCAAAGGCCTTCTCAGCATCAAGTGAGAGGCCAACAAATGGGCGATCAAGATTAACTGCGGTAGTCAGTACATGGCATAGAGTCCGAGCATTGTCGGCAGTTGATCTACCAGGAATGAAACCGCATTGATCTGGGTGTATTAAGGTAGGCATCCTATCCGAGAGCCGGGTAGAGAGAATGGTGGCAAATATATTATAGTCCGCGTTTAGGAGGGAAATTGGACGATAATTAGCTGTTAGTTGCGGGTCTCTCCCCTCTTTCTCAAAAACTACTACATTTGCCATGGAAAAGGACCCAGAAGGAGAACCCTCCTCGGCCAGAGCAGAAAAATAAATTTTCAAAACTGGAGCTAAGTCAGCGTGAAAAGTTTTGTAGAATTCAGCAGGGAGACCGTCTGGGCCTGCGGCTCGACCTGAGGCACATTTCTTGATAGCAGAATGAATTTCTGAGACAGTAAATGGTGTGTCCAAGGCCACTCTATCTTCGTCAGATAGGGTCGGTCTTTGTACCCCTGAAAGTAAGCGTTCAAATACATCTGGCTCAAAATCACATTCAGATTGATAAAGCCGAGTATAAAAATCACGAAAGAGTTCTAAGATTTCGGCATCTTTAGTGACCAAGCCCCCCCCCGACGGATTACGGAGGGCGGTAACACGCTTGGCTTCTTTTTGACCTTTTAGGGCATTTGCTAATAATTTGCCAGCACGATTATTTTCCCGATAATATAACCCTTGTTGTGATTCGATATTTTTAACAGCAGCAGTGTACAAAAGCTGATTGTATTGAAAACGCAAGCGTTGTAAACGGAGTAAAATACATGGGTCAGTACGGGACGTGAGAAGACGCTCCCCAGCTTGTATCTGCTGCTCTAGAGTCAGTAAATGCTGCTTTCTTTGTTTCCCCTGCCGAATTTGATAGCTAGTTATGGTGGCGCGGATAGATGCTTTAAAACCCTCCCACCAAGCCCAGCTCGCTGTGTCATGGGGTGAGTTAAAATGAAAATAATCTTGGATAGCGGCCTTTATATCAACCTGAAAATCTTTTTGACCCAGTAGGGATCTATCAAAAAACCAAGCTCGGGGAGAATCGTCCCGCGCAGTGACACGTAATGATAAAGATATGGCAGCATGATCTGAAATATGGAGAGGATGAGTCCTAGTCGTGTCTACTTGAGAAATCAGTGCTTTGGAAATGAGAAAGAAATCTATTCTAGATTGGGAGTGATGGGGGGCAGAAAAGAAAGTGAACTCTAAGTCGGAGGGGTGAAGTAGCCTCCATATATCTACCAGCGCAAGATCTTGCATCAGAGCTGTAAGGGTAGCAAGACTCTTGGGTGGACTACTCGTTCTAGGCGGCTGTCTATCTATCAGAGGGTCTAACACTTGATTAAAATCACCACCAAGTATTAATGGAGTATTGGCAGAGGCCTGTGCCAACTGCGCAATACTTGCATAGTAAGCAGGGTTGTCCACATTCGGGGCATAAATGCAAATACATGTAAATTCACTATCTCCAACCTTAAGATGTACGCGGGCCCATCTACCCTCCTTGTCAGCGCTAGTATCAATTACAGTAGCTTGCAAAGATTTCTTAACCAGAATGGCTACCCCGCACCGTTTGGAAACGGCGGGAGAATAGGCAGCCACCATGTAAGGCTTAACATTGAGTTTCAGTGTTTCAGCAGAGTTTAAGTGCGTTTCCTGAAGAAACGCTAAATCAGCATGCTCATGGCTAAGATAGCTAAGGATTTTCTTTCTCTTGATTGGACTATTAATGCCCTTGACGTTGAGTGATAAGATTTTACATAAAGCCATTCAGACAAGTAAAAAATTCTGAGCATGATAGCGCACATAATTTCACAATGTCCCTCATATTGACTGTATCTGGCTGTACATATGGCATAAAAGAAAATAAGCTTAGATAATACAATGAAGCGCCCCACATGAAAAAAGAAAAACCGCAGCGCGGTAGAGAAGAAGCAGAACCCCAAAAATTACTGGCGACCATGTGTCTGCGGGGAGAAGCCCCAGAGAAGGCCGAAATTGAAAAAATACATAACCTGTAGGACTGTGCGTGCTCCGAATCCGACCGAGGCACACATCATGGAGGGATAGGAGACCACATAACAAAAGTCATAGAAAGAAAGAAAGAAAGTCCAGGCAGTCTCTGTACTGAACTATGACCGCCGCATCGGGCCCTTCAAAATGGCGGACAGAGCCGGCAAATAAAAGTCCAAGTCGTTGGATTAACGCATCTGCTCTGCTTCTTTGGAGTCTAAAAATGTTGATAGTAGATCAGGATCTTCGAATGTCCTGGTTTGGTTGTGGAGAGTCACTCGGAGCTTCGCGGGATACAACAGGCCAAAGCGAGCCTGTAGCTGTTGAAGTCGAGGGCGAAAAGCAAGGAGTTTCTTCCGTCGGTCGACTGTGGGCTTTGCCAGATCAGGGAAGAAGGAGACTTTGTGACCTTCAAATTCCAAATGATGGTTCGCCCGGGCAGCATTTAAAATTTGTTCCACTTGTTGATATCGTAGCAAGCGAAAGATAATAGGCCGGGGGGTCGTTCGGTTGAGCGCCATGTGGGTAGGAACACGGTGTGCTCGATTGATTTCCAGTTCTTTATGAAAGGTGATCTTCAGCAAGGAGGGAAGAGTTTTGAGCAGGAATTCTCTCATATCTCCCGCTTCCACCCCCTCCGGTATTCCAATGAGCCTCACATTGTTGCGACGGGCTCGATTATTGCTATCTTCTAACTCCTTTTGAAGATTCTGTATCTGGCGCTCAGCCTTGTCCAGTGTGCCCAAGCGCACCGCGTGCGAGTCGAGGACCCCCGCCATATTGTCCTGCCGTAATGAGAGACCTTCAAGTCGGTCCTGGAGCACTCCAAAGTCTTCTCGCAGGGCTCTAAGCGCTTCTCCATTGGACTGCACCAATTCCTTCACGCCGCGTATTTCCTCTAAAATCTCCAGGTGCATTTCGGGGTTCTCCCGAAATGGAACCATCTTCTGTGGGGAGGACACCTCTGTTTTGGAGCGTTTTCCGTGAGAAGAAGAAGGAGACCCGAAGTCCAAGCGCGCTGGTTTATGGGCCGCCATCCCCCCCGAGGTACCCCGGTCAGCCCGGAGCGAAATAGTAAGTTTGTATAGGTATTATGTCAGGATTCTAAGTAGGCCTCTCGGGAGCTTCAGCGCGAAGCGTCTTACCCGCTGGACATCAGGCTCCGCCCCCCGAGGGTTCTTTTTTCTAAATTTCCCTTGTAAGTGTCTGATTAAATATCAGTCTGATTCATATATTTTTATGAACCTTCCCAATTGCTAGACTTTATAAATTCTTGCCATCTGGAGATTGTGGATGCCCCCTCCTCTGCCTCTGTCTGAACATAGTAGGTATCGACTGTTGAGTACACCTATTATTTCCTCTCAGATTTACTGGATGTTATTTGTTTTCTTCTTATAGTATCCTCCATGTTTGGGGTCTAGAGTGGGCTGGGTATTGAATTTCTATTGCATGGTATATTTGTGGGACGTTTTAAGTCATATGTTGTAGTGTTGCCATACCCATCTCAGTTTCTGTTTCGAGATGTATTCTTGATATATTTTATGGGGGCCGTGGGATAGAATCGGGTCTAACTTTGCTCGGCCCAATTCTGCCTAGACGTACGGGACTGGACGGCCTGATTGGAATAAGCCTCCACATTTACAGCAGGATGGGCAGACTTTTAGGGGTAGTGCCACAAATCCATATCAATTATGGGGGCTATTTTAGAAGCGTTGTTTGCAATTAACATGTGCAAATACAACTGTTTATACGTGTAAATTGCATCAGTGTATAAATGGGCCATTTTCGGAAAAGCTCATTTTACACACGGATGCCCATAGCACGACGAAATTGCAAGGGGGAATGTCGGTGCATGGCCTGGAAAAGACAAAAATCTACTTGTGAATTCCCCGTTTCATATGGGGAATGGAAGTGTAAGCCCAAAATTGCCCATGTCTGGATTTACACCTTCTCCCTGACATGTATAGGATTTAAAAAGCGCTCCTTTTTCCAGTCTCTTTACAGGAGGAATTAAGGGATTAAGCTGCTCTGTGTACTGGGGGGTGTTTTTGGATGAGGATCTTTCTATGGAAGCTCATGTTAATTTGACTGTGTCAAAGTGTTTTTTAAAATGTGGCAACTTCGTAGGCTGTGCCCTTATTTTGCTCCGCAACTTTTTTGATTATTAGTGCCGAGTACGGTGTTGAACTTTTAGGATTATTGTAATATAATCCTGTTATACTGTTCACAAGGACAGTTAAAGAGGTTGCAATTTTGTCAGAATATGGCGGCAAGGCTGATATTGGTGTTCGGAAACATGATCCAATTTGCCCTTTAGTTAAACAGTTACATTGGTTTAAGATGTCTGAGAGGATATATTATACGTTTTGTTTTTATATACATTTTTTTGTGAGTCTGTCCAGTCCGCTTTTCTGATATGTTACTTTCATCTTTAAGGATTAGGTCTAGATGTCTGCAGGAAACTGAGGTTCTTCTTTTCCGTTCGAGTGGGGGATTTTTAGGGTGCACTATTGCATATAGGGTAACTGAACTTTGGTCCAGGTTACCCGTAAGGTTGAAAGAAATTGAATCGATTACTGTGTTACATAAGAAACTTAAAACTCAATTGTTTTCTTAATGTACAAGAATTTTAATTTTCTGAAAAATGACTTTTTATGTAAACTGTGTTGATTTGATTATTAATTGGGAGCACGCTGTGGTATAAAGGTATTTTAAATAAATAAATAAAATAAATCCCCCAATTTTCATTTCCCCCGCCAAATTGAAATAAGGTGGAGAGAGTGCCCTCTTCAGTCAAGGTCAGTGCAAGGATGTTGGGCCCCCTAAGCGAACCTCCAACATTATCCCTCCCCTCTGGGATTTTGGTAATTGAACTCTACAATCATGATCATTGCTTTGTATATATGTATGCTACTCTCCCTGCAAGTAGAAAATGTGCTGGTGGCTCTTTGAGTTTGGGGGGTTGTTGGGATCTATTGTTTTGCTTTGACTGCTGCTGTTCTTTGCTGCACCTAGATGACTGCCTAGTTTTACCTAATGGTTGGCTGATCCATCTATAGTTAGTCATCATAAGAACATAAGAGATGCCATACTGGGTCAGACCAAGGTCCATCAAGCCCAGTATCTTGTTTCCAACAGTGGCCAGTCCAGGTCACAAGTACCTGTCAGGTTCCCAAAAAGGTACACAGGTTCCACATTGCTTATTCCGGGGGAAGCAGGTCCGCAGGATTGGAGATTGGCAGTGGTGGTTCTGCTTGAGAGGGGTTGTTGGGGGATGGTCTTATGCTTGGGGGCTTCTGTTGGGGGGCACATAGAAAAGGAGTCTGATCTTGGGTTGGGGGCTGATTGTGGAAGGGGTTTTGATTGGCAGGTGTTCAGATTAGAAGATGGTTGATCTTATAGGGGATTCTTGATTGGAGGGTGTTACATCAGTGGATTGGGATTTTTGATATGGGTCATAGCTGCGCTAGTTGACTGCAGGTAGCTCAGCTACACGTAACACCATCTCCTATCATCATGTCATAGCAACAGAAACAAAGATCTGGAGAAATTGGAAGGCTTCATTCTGCCAACTAAAGCCATATTGGACTGAAAACCCCCCAAGACCTTAAAATAAAATGAACGCTTTAATTTGACAGTGCCAAGAATGACATGAGACATAGCTGCCAAAGAATAATGGTCTTTCCTTTTTTGTAAATTTAATTTTTATAAATTTACAATTATACTTCATCCAAAAAAAGTACATGGAAATCCAAAATAATATAAACCACAAAAGTACAAAATAAACGTAATTATTCAGAACATTAGCCAACCAGAATGATAAAAAAAGGATCCAAAAACAAAGAAAAATGGTATATCAAGGAGAAAGATATCAATTAAGTGAGCGCTCATCCTACAAACTCCCTTAGCGGACCCTACAACAGTGCTAATGGGGCAACAACTTAATTCTTCCCCGGCTGTTATAAATTCTAAGAATTGCCTAGGATAAAAAAAACCCAACAGCTTACTCTCATACTGCAGCAAACAAATACAAGGAAATCGTAAAACAAATTTTAGCCCTAAGCTAACATCCTAGGGTGCAGTGCCAAGAATTCTTGACCCCGCTTTTGCATAAATCGAGAAAGATCAGGAAAGATTCTAAGGAAAGTGTGGCTGTGGTGTGGCAGGTGCAGGCCTGTGACCCACAGTGTCCGAACATAAGCAGGCCAGCATGGCTAGCTTGACCTGCAAATGAGGCCTGTGGAGAGGCATATAGGATTGCACATCCCCCAATATGCTGCTATTGTAAGATAGAACTCAGTAGAAGTATTGAATTAGCTTAGGTAAGCAGAACTGCAGTATTGAAAGATGGAAAAATACAGAAAATACATGTTTAAAAGTTACTGATAAGAAAAAGTACATCTGCAAAGAAATAATTGGGAGTGCTGACAGATGAGTTGCAGAGCCCAGCTCCTCTGCACGTACAAATTGGTTCTATGGCCTTGAGAGTGTGAAAGTAACAAGTTGATGAACTGACCATTGTAATTGGGACTAGAAGGGGGGTATGCAGGTGTCATGCCCACTGGAGGGACATAATTGGATAAACTTATCAGTACCGGGACCAATAGAAGAGGTACGGGAGGTACGGGAGGTTACCGGGACCAATGAAATGTTTTTCTATACCTAGAATGGAACAGAAGTCTATAAAAGTTGTTGTAATGCTTGAAAACTTTGCTCAGCCATTTTGAAATTGACTGGTTCGAGACTTGTGCACAAATAAATGATTTGGACCTTCTGAACAGACTCCTGGTATCATTGGTTTGTCTGCGCTTTGCTGCTACATATTCCTTGGTGCGTTGGCCGGGAAGTTGTGGAATCAAAGTGTATATAGGGCAATATACCACGACTTTCCGCCTCTATAGGCTTGGTCCTGCCGGGATCGCGCCCTTCCGACGAGGGCTGCTCCCTGGCGCCACCGGTCCCTTGTACCGGAGGGAGCTGGTCGGACCTCGGCGGGTGACGAGCCCGGCTGGAGTCAACGCCTCGAACCCGAGTGAGGGGAGTCCGAGGTCCAACTCATGCGCCTGCTTGGGAAGTTTGAGGACCGGATCCGGTGAGTATAGTTTTGATTTTGGGTCTAGACAGAAATAGAAAGCGCAGTACTGCCATTGGAACTTGGAACTTTGGAATTTGTAATCTCGAGATATTGGGAATTGGTAAGAGAGCATGATCAACTCTCAAGGAAGGGCCGAGTAACCCCGCATGGGAATTCGCCGGGTGAAACCCCCATCCTTTTTGTAATTGGGAAATTGGAAAAGACTAGTCAGAATAGATAGAAACGAATGCATTCTGGGATACGTTGCTAGCATGATTGTGTGAACGAAGTGTGAATGAGAGGTCTGGCAGCACGGACCAAGTGAAGGCGGACCCCTGAGTAGCGCATTTCCTGACCGGGCGACCGCGTTCAGGTCGCAAAAAGGGGGAAGCGATTGTCGTCTTGTCTTGTTATTTGTACTCCTTATACGTTTCCAGGGCCGTGAGGACCCCTTACCCACGGTCCGCCCTCCTTTTCCCTTCTGTCTGTTGTTGCGCGCACACATCGAAATGGGAGGGGCGGGGTCTACTAGAAACACTCCATTAGAATGTATGATCGCACATTTTAAAGAGGGATATTCAGGAGATTATGGTATTAAAATGACAGCAGCCCGTTTGCAGATTTTGTGTACTAGGGAGTGGCCCGATCTAGACCCCATCTGGCCCCGAGAGGGAACGTTCAATGTAGAGATTATTCAGTCAATACACCGTAGAGTGCGGATAGCGCACCCCGATCAGTACCCCTATATAGATTCTTGGTTAAGTATTTGTGAAGATCCTCCCTCCTGGGCGCAGCGCTGTTATGAGGAACAGTGCAGAATAATTTTAGCTAAAACAGATTCTAGACAGAAAACGGAACAGCCTAGAATGAAAGAGCAGGATAAGAAAGCCAGAAAGAAGCCCATCCTGGCAGATCCTGATTCCCCAGAAATAATTCTCAGGCAGCCCCGAACCCCAGGTCCAGTAAGAGTAGCCCGGCGTCCTGCCCCAGAACCCCAGAGACGGCCAGAGCCGAGGCGGGACCCAACCCCTGATCCCCCTCCCGGAGGAGAAAAAGAGGAAGAACTAGTGGAAAAAGAAGAGGAGGACATAAAAAAGCGAGTCAGAAGTGGAGATAGAAGAAGGAGAAAGAGAGAATCCCCCAGATGAGGAGGACAATGTAGAAATAATTGAGAAAGCTAGCACTAGCACTAGCACGCCAGTGAGAGAGAAACCCAAAGCAAAACCTGTTGAGAAAAAGAAAGTGACTCCTGCAAAGGCAACGACGATAACCCTTAGATCCCAAAAGACACCTATGGCAGCCAAACTGTTTCCCTTACGGCAAGTCCCGGGAGTGCCCGTAAAGAATGATAATGATGAAGTGGTAGCGGGACCCCTAACTTATGTGTATATCCCTTTCTCTACAACTGATTTATTAAATTGGAGGTCGCATTACGCCTCCTATACTAGTAAGCCCCAGGAGCTGACAGAATTAGTAACTAGTATTATGGAAACTCACCAACCCACTTGGCCAGATTGCCGTCAGCTCCTGACCACCCTATTCACGACAGAAGAGCGAGCAAGAATTAGAAAAGCAGCTATTGAATGGATGGCAGAGAACCCTGTAGCTCCGGCACAGGGGCAGAATATAATAGACCGTCGGGAAGCAGCTCAGAGAGAATTCCCGAATGAAGACCCCCAATGGGATCCAAATACAGATGAAGGATCCACAGCCCTAGCCCGTTTTCGCCAAGGCTTCTTACAAGGCCTGAGAAGGGGGGGCCAAAAAGCTATGAACCTTTCCAAAGTTGCAGGAGTTATCCAAGGGATAGATGAGAGCCCAGCAGATTTTTATGAGAGATTAACTGAAGCATACAGAATGTATACTCCCTATGATCCCGAGGCACCAGGAAGTTTATGTATGGTGAATTCTGCTTTTGTAAACCAGTCTCAACCAGACATTAGACGCAAATTACAGAAGTTAGAAGGGTTTGCGGGCATGAATGCAACACAGTTATTGGAAGTCGCTCATAAGGTGTATGTGAATCGTGATACTGAAAGACAGAGAGAATGTGATAGAAAGATGAAGAAGAAAGCTGATTTTTTGGCTGCGGCCATAGTGGAACAGAAAAGGGGAGGTGTCCCTAGTCGAAGGAGTAGAGGAAGAGGGCGGGGTCAAGGCGGAGGCCGGACCCAGAAACTAGGCGTGAACCAATGCGCCTATTGCAGAGAGGAAGGACATTGGAGAGATACGTGCCCGCAACTCGAAGACGCCCAGCATGGTGACGACAGCAGCCATCAGTGGCGAGAAGAAAGACGAAGCTATCCCCGAAGCCGAGGAGGAGCCAATCGAGAACAATTCCAGCGAGAGAGAGGAGGAGCCATTCAAGCATTGGCCACACCAGCCCATGACGAGAATGACGTGGATTAGGACAGACCGGGTTCCAAGTTTGCTTTAGGTCTCCAGGAGCCTATGGTCGGAATACAAATAGGAGACCAAATTATGGACTTTATGGTTGATACTGGAGCACAACATTCAGTAATAGACAAAAAGATAGCCCCATTCACTACAAAAGCAGTCACCATCATAGGAGCAACTGGTGCCAAAGCTACAAAGTCTTTTCTTCAAAACCGAATATGCAGTCTAGGAGGACAGCAAGTAACTCATCAATTCCTTTACATGCCCGAATGTCCAGTGCCACTACTGGGACGAGATATGTTAGCCAAGCTTCAAGCACAGATATCTTTCTCTGAACAAGGAGAAATGCAAATGACAGTAAATCCCCAAACCAAACCAGCAGGAGTAATGCTGCTGACAGTTCCTCGAGAAGAAGAATGGAGGTATTACGTTGATGACTCCATTCAAGATACCTATTTTGAACAAACTATAAAGAACATCGATGCACCACCTGGAGTATGGGCAGAAGGCAGTCCCCCAGGCCTAGCCAAGCATATAGCTCCAGTAATTGTAACCCTCAAGCCTAGTGCTACACCAGTGCACGTCAAACAGTACCCACTCCCAAGAGCCGCAATTGAAGGCATTCATCGCCACCTACAAAGATTGCTTGAGTATGGCCTACTAAAAGTATGTCAATCCCCATGGAACACTCCACTTTTGCCAGTAAAGAAACCTGGGACAGATGATTATCGCCCAGTGCAAGATTTGAGAAGAGTAAATGATGCAGCTGAGACCATACATCCAGTCGTACCCAATCCTTACACCCTCCTAGGACTGATACCTGCTGAAGCTACCCATTTCACTGTACTGGATTTGAAAGATGCATTCTTTTGCATAAGATTAGCCCCTGTAAGCCAAATATTGTTTGCATTCGAATGGCAGGACCCCATCTCTGGAAGAGGGGGCCAACTTACCTGGACAAGATTACCCCAAGGATTCAAGAATTCACCTACCATCTTTAGTGCTGCACTGAATCAAGACCTTTCAAGCTATCCAGTAGCCCCGGGGAAGAGAGTGCTTCTCCAATACGTGGATGATCTTTTGATAGCTGCCATTTCGGAAAGTGAATGTATATTAGCCACCAAAGACCTCTTGCAGTTACTAGATGAAGCTGGATACAAAGTTTCTAGAGCCAAAGCACAGCTATGCCAAAAAGAAGTGAAATACTTGGGTTTTCGTATCACCCAAGGAAGCAGAAGATTAGGCAGAGAAAGAAAGAAAAGAAGCAGTATGTAGAATTCCAACTCCAACAACCAGAAAGCAAGTCAGAGCCTTTCTGGGTGCGGCAGGATATTGCCGAATCTGGATACCCAACTTTGCCCAAATTGCCAAACCACTGTATGAAGCCACGAAAGGAGAAGAAAAGTCACCGCTGGAGTGGGGACTTGAGCAGGATACAGCCTTCCAGAAGTTAAAAGAAGAATTGATGTCATCACCAGCACTTGGACTACCAGATGTCCACAAACCTTTCCACTTGTTTGTACATGAAGCACAGGGAAATGCCTTAGGCATGTTGACTCAGAAATTGGGAAATTGGGAGCGACCTGTAGCCTACCTATCGAAACAATTGGACCCTGTGGCCAAAGGATGGCCACCTTGCTTGAGAGCAGTTGCAGCTACAGTGCTACTAGTGAGTGAAGCAGACAAACTCACACTAGGACAGAACATACGAGTCACTGTGCCACATGCAGTCCTTGCCCTTATGGAACAGAAAGCAAATTATTGGCTCACCAATTCCCGAATGTTGAAGTACCAGAGCATGTTATGTGAAAACCCACAGATACAACTTGAAGTGAGCCATGCCCTGAATCCAGCCACCTTGATACCCATCAGTGAAGAACTCCCAGAACATGACTGTATCGAAGTCATGGAGACTGTGTTCTCCAGCCGACCTGACTTGACAGATGTGCCCATAGACAATCCTGACCAAATCTATTATGTTGATGGGAGCAGTCTCATCCTTGATGGACGACGCTGTGCCGGATATGCAGTCGTCACTCAACATGAAGTAGTTGAATCATCAGCCCTAGCCTCAGGCACATCAGCCCAGAAAGCCGAATTGATAGCACTTACCAGAGCATTGCTGTTAGGAGAAAAACTTGTGCTGAATGTCTATACGGATTCCAAATATGCCTTCACTACCTTGCATGCCCATGGAGCTCTCTATAAAGAAAGAGGACTCATCACATCCGGAGGAAAATCAGTCAAATATGGTCCCGAAATATTGATGTTACTTGATGCAGTATGGGCCCCAACACGTGTAGCTGTCATGCATTGTAGAGGACATCAAGCAGGAAAAGGAGAAGTTGCCCGAGGAAATAGATTTGCAGATGCCTCAGCACGACAAGCAGCTATGACAGGACAAATTGCCCCACAAGCTATGCCAATGCAAGCAGCATTGTTTCCAGTACCCTTGAATTTATGGACACCACGATATACCACCAAAGAAATGGATTACTACTGTAACAGAGAAAATGGAGTACTGAAAGACGGATGGATTGAGCTGCCACCAGATGAGGGCAGTCAACCTCCGGGAAGAATAGTAATTCCTGAATTGTTAGGACCAGCCTTTGTCAAAGCTTTCCACGAAGCTACCCACTATGGAAAAAGTGCCATGGAAAAAGCACTCAGACCACATTTCTACATCCCTCTGATGACAACCATATCAGCTTCAGTAGCACGACAATGTCAAACTTGTGCCAAGAATAATGCCAAGCAAGGCCTTATTACAGCACCCCGAGTTCAGTCAAGAGGTGTGACCCCCATGCACAACCTCCAAGTTGATTTCACCGAAATGCCAAAAGCCAATGGGTACCATTACCTATTAGTATTAGTTTGTACTTTCTCTGGGTGGGTAGAAGCATTCCCAACCAGAACTGAGAAAGCCCGAGAAGTTACCAAAGTCTTAATGAGAGAGATTGTCCCCAGATTTGGAATCCCAGCAATAATAGGGTCAGACAATGGACCCTCATTTGTCTCCCAAGTTACTCAGCAGTTAGCAAAAGCCTTGCAGATACAATGGAAACTCCACACTGCATACAGACCCCAGAGTTCAGGGAAAGTTGAGCGAACGAATCGTACCTTGAAAGCCCAAATGTCCAAGCTTTGTCAGGAGACACAATTGAAGTGGCCCCAAGTGCTCCCCATAGCTTTATTCAGAATACGCTCAGCTCCTGTAAAGTCAACAGGATTTTCCCCTTTTGAAGTTTTGTATGGTAAACCCCCACCAATAGTGCAGGGAATCAAAGGAAGTCTAGCCCAAATTGGTTCAGAAATAACCAGACAAGAACTCCTAGCTCTTAGTTTTGTTCTGCAGACTCTCCATACGTGGATCCAAGACCAGTTGCCTATCAACTTGACGGAACCCTTGCATCCCTACCAGCCTGGTACCTCGGTGTGGATCAAAGATTGGAAGAGGACACCGTTGGAACCCCATTGGAAGGGACCGTACACCGTCATCCTGTCTACCCCAACTGCAGTAAAGGTAGCCGAGATCGACGCCTGGATCCACCACAGCAGAGTCAAGTCCGCCGCTGATCCTGAACCTGAGCAGTGGACAGCAGAACAGCATCTTGATGCACCCTTGCGAGTTACTTTGAGACGGCAACCAGCAGCTTAGACACTTCATCACAAGTGCTTTGCAGCAGCCAAGTCTTTCGAAGAGGATTGCTGTTTTCCATACAGCAACAGCTTTGTTTCAACGAACCCAATCTGCGTGCGATTTTGCGCACTACTTTGATACTATATTGAACCATACTTCAGAAACCAACTAAATTACCAAGTTGGTTGAGGTGTGATGGACAACTTGAGGATCTTCAATCAACACTCAGCACCCGTTAAATTGCTTCATTAGCAGACGGGACGAAGAATAAAAGACCGTCGTGATCAAGATCAGCAAGCTGAGGATTCAGAAGAACTCCAATCAACATCGACATGCATCTTTACTTTTGCTTTGCTTTGGTTGCCTTCTTTGGAGGTTTTGAACAGACTCATGCTTTACCTCCATGCACTGCCTGCATTACTTCTACTAGAACTGGACTGAAAGTAACTCAGACTTTGCTTTATCATTCTTACTATACCTGCAAGGGGACAGTAACCCGGTGCATCTATAACACCACTGAACTGAATGTTTGCACTCATGGGAAAATTAAAGCATGCTATAATCCGCATCAGAATCCATCCTATTACACGTTGGAAATAAGATGGAAGGATGCAGATGGACCTATATTAGCTGCTACGCCACCACTTAAGGACATTACTAAACCTGCTGTTTTGAATTTTGATGCATGTAATGCTATTAATAGAGATAGTTATTCCACCTGTGGTACATGGGAGAAAGCGTATCGAAATGACCATAAGTATATGTGTCCAGAAGGTGCCATGGGATGGAGAAAGTGTACAGGTAAAAAGGAACCAGGCTATAGTACTGCCCCAGCAGCAGACTACTATTGCCCGTATTGGGGATGTGTTTTTTATGCTACCTGGAACACTGGTATAACTGATGAGAAAATAGATAAACGGATGGCTACTCTAACCAAGCCAACCACAAATGATAAATGTCAGAAAGATGCTTGCAACCCCTTACACTTGCGTATACATAATCCCCATGCATGGAAACAAGGATACAAGTTTGGTTTACATATTGCTGGAGGAGCAATAGATCCAGGGACCATTGTGTATATCAGATTGAATACCCAAGCCCACAAGTCATCTAAATATCATATTCATAATACTTTTTATGAAGCCATGCATGTAAATAAGTTTGAGATCCCTCACCCCTCACAGAATTTATTTCTAGAATTAGCCGGAGCAGTAGTATCTAGTCTTAAGATCTCAGATTGTTATTTCTGTGGTGGAACCCAAATGGGAGATCAATGGCCATGGGAAGCCCAAGAATTAAATTATTCTATGACTTACAACCAGACTGAATTACACAAGACTACCAGTGAATGGGTGTTAGCGCACTCAATCGTTGGACGTCTTTGCTATGCCAGAACTGGACCCCAGTTCACCCAAAAGGTAGGACAGCTGGTCTGTCTTAGCCAGAAGTACTATAATGCCACGACCAAAAAGACAGCTTGGTGGTCAGGAATTAGACATCCTGAACCTCCTAACCCATTAGCCAGATTTCCTGAACTTGCTGGTTTATGGACTGACCTTGCCAAAGTCCAAGCCTGGCAAGCCCCACCTGGCCTATATTGGATCTGTGGAAACCGAACATATGCACAACTCCCGCCACACTGGGGAGGAGCATGTGTCTTAGGAACCATCAGACCTTCTTTCTTCCTGTTAAACACTGAACATGGAGAACAATTAGGATACCTTGTATACACTACTCACAGACACAAAAGAGCATTGAGACAGAAAAGAGAAGCCTTACAGATAGGTAAGTGGGAGAAGTGGCAAGGTGATGATTGGCCACCAGAAAGAATTATTGAGTATTATGGACCTGCCACTTGGAATGATGATGGTATGTATGGTTATCGCACCCCAATTTATATGATCAATCGTATTATTCGCTTACAAGCAGTAGTTGAGATAATAACTAATGAGACTAGTCATGCACTTACACTTTTAGCTAGACAAAGTACACAGATGCGCACTGCGATATATCAGAACCGCTTAGCACTTGATTATTTGTTAGCAGCTGAAGGAGGAGTATGTGGTAAACTGAACTTAACCAATTGCTGTTTGAAAATAGATGATAAAGGTCAAGTAGTTGAAGAAATTGCTAAAGATATGCAAAGACATGCTTATGTGCCAGTGCAGACTTGGCACTCATTGAAATTTCCTAATTGGTTTGCTAACCTCTTTTCATGGGTGGGAGGATTTAAGACTTTCATCGTATTGGTACTAATCCTTGTTGCAGTTATTTTCTTATTACCATGTTTAATCCCATGTTGTATGCGTTCCATTCATAACACTATTGATAGTACAGTAGAGCGGAAGACCGCAACAAAAATCATGGCTTTATATACAGCTAATCCTGGTAGAAATCCTTTAATCAGGATGTGATTCTTCAGAAAGTGATTTAATTCTCACACCTTATTAAGTAATAGGGTGAGATTAATCAAAGGGGGGAATGTGGCAGGTGCAGGCCTGTGACCCACAGTGTCCGAACATAAGCAGGCCAGCATGGCTAGCTTGACCTGCAAATGAGGCCTGTGGAGAGGCATATAGGATTGCACATCCCCCAATATGCTGCTATTGTAAGATAGAACTCAGTAGAAGTATTGAATTAGCTTAGGTAAGCAGAACTGCAGTATTGAAAGATGGAAAAATACAGAAAATACATGTTTAAAAGTTACTGATAAGAAAAAGTACATCTGCAAAGAAATAATTGGGAGTGCTGACAGATGAGTTGCAGAGCCCAGCTCCTCTGCACGTACAAATTGGTTCTATGGCCTTGAGAGTGTGAAAGTAACAAGTTGATGAACTGACCATTGTAATTGGGACTAGAAGGGGGGTATGCAGGTGTCATGCCCACTGGAGGGACATAATTGGATAAACTTATCAGTACCGGGACCAATAGAAGAGGTACGGGAGGTACTGGAGGTTACCGGGACCAATGAAATGTTTTTCTATACCTAGAATGGAACAGAAGTCTATAAAAGTTGTTGTAATGCTTGAAAACTTTGCTCAGCCATTTTGAAATTGACTGGTTCGAGACTTGTGCACAAATAAATGATTTGGACCTTCTGAACAGACTCCTGGTATCATTGGTTTGTCTGCGCTTTGCTGCTACAGTGGGACCAGCAACCCCAGTCCCACTGGCCGAAGACTGTCTTCCAGGGGGGGTTGGACCAGTAGGCCAGATCTGTACATGTTACTAGGGCACTGGCCGACCACCAGTAATGCTGGGAGTAGGCCTGGAAAACCTCAGCTGCCACCCACCAAGGTCTGACATTCACCAACAGAAGGCACAGTCAGACTGCACCTGCTGCAACCAACCAGGTGTTCCAGTCATGCACATACTAACTGCGGACAGTCCGCTAGCCAGTCTATATTGCATGTTCACAGAGGAACTATGTGCACCCAGAGTTGTGATATACAGCACAGACACCCAGCAATTGCCTCAGTGATTGTGCCCCTGAACAGAGAACACACAGATAGCACTAGAAAAAAGTACTATATAGTACTATGTGGGAACATAGCCGTGCCATGATCACTGCTCGATCAGAGTGAGAATGTCCTCCCAGCATGATATGCTGTGGCCACCCTCTCCATGCAGGTGGTGGTCGGGCACTACGATGTCCCAGCCATTGCCCTACCCCCGATGCAGACGCATCCTGCCCAATCTGCCCTGTCCAGGCCATACCTACAATACCTTGCTCCTCAGTATGCACATTTGCAGGCTAACACTGGAACATTGTGGGCCCAGTGAGGAGTAGGAAGCCACAAAACAATGGATAGACATACACCAACCCACTCCTATTGCAGCACTGTGCAAAGATAGGGATGGTTGGCAACCCTGCCTGCCACACTGGTCCTGATCACAGTGCAGGCATTGGCTAAGGTGTGCAGGATCTTGTAGTAGTGCTCTGATGATAACTGCTGCTCTGTGTGCTGGAGCCAACAGCCTGATTCTCCATGAAGCTTTGGATAGTGGAGCCTGTGTGTGTGGGTGTTTGTACCCCTGTTGGCTGATGCTTTGGGGATTGCACATGTTGGTGTTGTATCCACAATGTAAGGACATGCTCTGCAAGATACACAGCTGGGACCTGAACCTGTGACCCTCTGCTCAAAGACACACTGACTGTGTGCACTGCACCACACTGTTGCCACATAGGCAGAGCAATCCCTGGGGCTACCTTTGCTTTCCATCAGACAGCTCTATTAATTGGTCTTTACCAGACCTTAGTATACACCAATTATTACTTCAATTGCTCCACTTTAACATTTAACGTGGTAGTAGAAAACAGCAGTGTGAACAGATCTATACCATTTCACCAGAAAGTCTCAGACTCAATAGCGCCAGCGTCAGCTAGTATAGTAACCATCAAAAGTGCTTGTAGCATCAATGGCTCTTCTGGGATTTTAACTATTTATATTATATCCTCCACCGTTGTGTTAAAAGATCGTCACACTCTATTGTAAACATGAATGCTTATCTTAAGAAATGTTCCCCTACCTTGTCTGTTGCACTGCACACCACACACAGGAACAGGGCATGGCCTTACTCCACTGCAGGCAGGTGCCACTGCCCCCTCCGCCACCAACATCCCCCCACCATGCTGACATGCCCATATGCTGTCGGTGCTAGTAGTGCGCAGTCCCAGGCCATTCAATGTGCAGTTAGGCAGGTACCTAGGGTGCGTGGTCTGGGGTGAGGAGGCATACATGGACATCCACACATCCCCCCAATCACTACCTGCCAATGTTATAGAAACATAGAAACATAGAAATATGACGACAGAAAAAGACCACATGGCCTATCTAGTCTGTCCTTCCATAACAACTACAACAGTCCCCTTTTTACCTTTAGAGATCCTCTGTGTTTGTCCCATACTTTTTTGAATTCAGTTACTGTCCTCATCTCTACCACCTCCACTGGGAGACTATTCCATGGATCCACTACTCTTTCCGTAAAGAAATATTTCCGCATATCACTCCTGAATCTATCTCCTTTCACCCTCATCCCATGTCCCCTCGTAGCAGAACTTGCTTTCAATTGAAAGAGGCTCTCTCCCTGAACATTTATGCCACGGAGGTATTTAAACATCTCAATCATATCACCTCTATCCCGCCTTTCCTCTAAGGTGTACATATTAAGATCCTTCAGTCTGTCCTCATATGCTTTATAATGAAGACCACTAATCATTTTAGTAGCCACCCTCTGCACCGACTCCATCCTGTTCACATACTTTTGAAGGTGCGGTCTCCAGAATTGCACACTATACTCCAAATGAGGTCGCACCAAAGACTTATACAGAGGCATTATCACCTCCTTTTTCTGCTAGCCATTCCTCTCCGTATGCACCCAAGCATCCTTCTAGCTTTTGCCGTCGCCTTTTCTACCTGTTTAGCTACTTTAAGATCATGAGACACAAC
Source organism: Ichthyophis bannanicus (assembly GCA_033557465.1). Lineage (NCBI taxonomy): Eukaryota > Metazoa > Chordata > Amphibia > Gymnophiona > Ichthyophiidae > Ichthyophis > Ichthyophis bannanicus. The sequence continues at coordinate 1,855,553,826 of CM066031.1, forward strand.
CACGCCTAGGTCCCGCTCTTCTTTAGTGGACAAAAGTACTTCACCCCCTATACAATATTGCTCCCTTGGATTGCTGCAGCCCAAATGCATGACCTTACATTTTTTAACATTAAATTCCAGCTGCCAAATTCTAGACCATTCTTCAAGCTTAGCTAGATCCCTCCTCATGTTATCTACCACACGATGTATTATAGTGCACAATGTACATAGCTCCACCTAATCAAATACACAACACATCAGACACTCCTAACACGATATACTCTTCACTGCATGTATAACACGAACACTCCTTTTGATTGTTTGCTGTGATACCGCTTTGATTGTAAGATAAGGCGGTATAGAAATACTTTAAATAAATAAAAATAAATAAATCCCCCTTCCTGGGTGTCTACTCTATTGCAGATTTTGGTATCATCCGCAAAGAGGCAAACCTTACCTGAAAGCCCTTCCGCTATATCACTAACAAAGATGTTAAAAAGAATCGGGGAAGGGCTAGGGCATGCAATGCGGATACAGTGTACCCAATTTGGACTACTGAGTGTATATATGTTTTAGATGATGCTGGTCAAACCCTACATTACCAGGGGCTGTAGTAAAGGGTGTTCGTTTACCTGGCTTTACGAACAGTTTGGAACATATCCTAGGGAAGGTCCATAGACCCTTGTTAGAGTCCAAATGGGCACTGCTTGCCCCATTACAGGCATAGTGGTTCCTGTGTGACATTTGGGGTACCTTATGAGTATGTGTCCCCTGGATGTGACACTGTGGAACACAGACTACTGATATGTTTGACCTTGGTCAGGCGCTGTCTTGCTGATTTCCAGTTTCTGTGTTCCTATGTGCCACCTAGACAACAGCCTAGTCTGCCCTGTGCCCCAGCTGCCCCCACTGCATCTCCTGCCTGCAGCGCCCTATGACCCATTTGCACCATCACCATAGTGCCCTTTCATACTTGGGCACTATGTGGTTGCTGCAAATGGAGCACTACTATCACTTTACTTGGGCTCCCTGTCTGTGCTGTACATTGCTGACACTGAAATGGTCTCTCTCTCCTGCAAAAGTGCATTTACTGACAGGTTTTCACTGGCGGTAAAGTCCTGGCTTTACTGTTCCAGTGTTAGTGTAGAAGGGGCTTCTCCCCGCCCACTCCTCGCTCATTGACCCCTACTCTCCGCCTTCTCTCCACCCTCTGGGACATTTACCGCTGCCGGTAACATTACCGTGCATTAACGTTACATTAGGTAATGTTACGCGTTAACATTACCGATGCTATATTACCAGAGTTTAGTAAACATACCCCTAAATATTTATCATCCTAATGAATTTGAAACTATTCTGGATTCACTCTAATCTAGCTTTTGCCCTCTGGCTTCTAGGAAACAACCCAGACAAATTTCTTGTGACCACTTCATGGTCAAGGCCAGAGGCCTTTAATCAGTCCTCATGGTCGTCATCCCTCAACCGCTGCTTTCCATTGACTGACATCTACTCCTTAATGCTTTGGCAATCCCTAGATTGTGGGACTTGCATTTGATTGTACTCTCACTTTTCCCGTCATCCCTTTAATGTGCCCTTCTTCTCCAGGAAGATCATAAAGGCATGGCTTTTTATTATTTTTTTATTTTAATATTTATAATTTTAACAGATAAATCAAGCATTCTACAATATTTGAAGAAATAAGAGGTCAAACAAGATAATCAAAAAACAAAAACAATACTCAGGCAATGCCAATACTGGCTTACAGTTTAACCCCTACCCTAGTCCACAGTAAGGAGGGAGAACATAACTAGGAAATGCCAATAACATCAGTAATGCAGGAAAAAAGGCAGGGTATCTACCAGGAGACATCACAATATTATACAGCAGGGGTGTGTGTGGGTGTGTGTGGGGGGGGGGGGGTGTCAGTACCCATAGCAGCTCTACGTGAATCCAGGAGCACCAGAAGCTGAGATGGATTAAAAAAAACAACAACATAGGAAATAGACTGAAATTTAACCAAGCATTTGCAAGGAAATGTTAGGAAAAATTGTCCTCCCAGCTGCTGGACACCAGGGCAAAGAAGAAGGAACTCCTTCCTTCGCTGTTGCATAGCCCTAGAAAAATCTGGATAAATCTGGACATTAAACCCTTTGAAGACAGTACTCCTCTTACAAAAATAAACCCTAAGAAACCAGTTCCGGTCTGAAGGGAGTGAAAATATTACGAACAAGGTAACAGAACTAAATGTCTCCACATGTCATGATTCCAACAGTGCAGAGACATCTAATGAATCCACTGGCTGGACACCAAGAATCTCTCCACTACCAAGTGGAAAATAGTATATTTTTGCCACAGGAGGATGGGATTCAACCGGTATACCAAGAATCTCCAATAAATACTGCTTAAAGAACTCTCCAGCACTTATAACAGCAGAACGTGGAAAATTAATAATACTCAGATTAGAGTATCTAGTATAGTTCTTCAATGATCCAATCCTAGCTTGTAAAGTAAGAGTCTTTCCAAAGAGCACTAGCAAAGTCCTCCACAACAGCCATCTTGGTTTAAATCCCAGTTGTTAGAGATTGTAAGGAAGAGAGCACTTCAGTATGTTGCTGCAATTGCTGTTTATGCTCTTGAACTTGCTCAGACAAAGCCTGAACCTATGGGAACAGCTTTTCCCCAAGGCTGGCAATGGCTGTCCAAATTGCCTCCAATGTCGAAACCTCCGGGTGAACAAGGACAAAGGTACCTGGAGTTCCAGCCATTCTTGGAACCTGAAGAGCCACACGGAGAACTCCTGAAGAGGCCATAGAACCAGCCACTCCTCCCACAGTTGATTGTAAGGACCCAACAACTGCAAGCTGACCCGAAAGAATAAACACACACTCAGGCTGTTCTTTATCGTGCTCCATGGGCATCCCTCCAGCAACCAATGACACACCTCCTCAGGCTTCTGCCACTGCTGCTGTGCTCACCAACGCGTCTCCAATTGCTGCTGCCTTGGGTGGATGTCACTGGACAGGCGACGTGATATCTGGCCCCAAACTGCTGGGCAAGCACTCTTGCTCCACTCCGCCGCCAACAGAGCTCTCTGTCGTCAGCAATTCTCCTGGCTGCCATTGGCCATGCAACACAAAAGAATCCAGAGTTCCAAAAGGTAACGGGGAAGATGCCATCAGCCCCATGGGAGGCTTAGGAGCCGATTTTGCCTTCCTTTTCCCCATCATAAGCAACAAGATCCCAAGTGAGACACTGTGAATCCAGAATTATAATTTTTTCAGGTACACTGTCACAGGAGGAGATGGATTTCTCTCCCCCGCTGCAGTAAACCCTTTTAATTAAAGTGCAATTTATAAAATAGTTACTTAGCTTAATAGCATGGTGAAAATCCTCTAAAACGGATATCTGAAAGAAGTCTTGCATACGACGTGACATGTTTTGGGTTGAAACACAAACCCTGCTTTAGGCATTACAGGACAAATCAATCATGAGCACACTAATAATCCTGTCAATGCATTTATAGATTCGGAAGTCTATAAATCCCCATCACCAATAACATGGCTCATAGCACGAACCTGCCTGCGGCCAAGGCATGACTTTATATTGAATCATCTTTAAATACAGGCTTTTATCTGAAACAATTTCTTAAATTGGCTTTAGTCAAGGAGTTTTATTTATTTTTATTTTCAAATATTTATAACCTGCAAATCACAACTTCTAAGCGACTTACACAATAACATCAGAAATATTAAAATATACATAAAAAAGTTCAGTCCTGTTGTATAGTTTCCACAGTACTCACAGCCTCAGTGGGAGAAGGACCAAGTCATCAGACAACAGTGGCACCTATTCACGACACTTAGAAGTCATGATTGCAGGGTATTTGATGGAGCCCTAATTATGAGGTTCCTGGTCGAGGGCTGCTTCAGCAAAGACTTAGAGGTATGTTTACTAAAGAGCGCTAATGTCGCAGCGGCGACATTATCATGCAATAAGTGACGTTATCACGCGATAATGTAACATTACCGCACGATAACATCACTTATCACGTGATAATGTCTCTGGCGGCGTCAAGGCGCACAGAAGGTGGAGTAAGTCGTTCCAGAGGGTGAAGAGAAGGGTCAATGGGAGTAGAGAGGCAGAGGAACATTTCTGCATTTATTTAAAAAGTATATTTCGCCTATTTCGGTTTGAAGTTAGGCGATCAAGACAAACCGTGGGCTCCTCACAAAGTGTGCAAGACATGTGAGGAAGATCTACGCTTATGGATGAAAGGTAAAAAACAAGCATTTCGTTTCGGAATACCTATGATGTGGCGTGAACAAAGAGACCACAGCAGTGACTGCTATTTTTGCTCTTGCATTGTGAAGGGATACAACTTAAAAAATAAGAACGTAATAAGTTACCCCAACCTTCCCTCAGCAATTAGGCCTATGCCTCATAGCAACGAAGTACCTGTGCCTGAACCACCAAAATCTTTGGATCATATTTGTGTGGACGGTTCTGATCATGATGAGACTCATCAGATGGCTTTTCCCGATGAGTCCAGTACTTCCGAGTTTGAAACTGAACCAGATCCGAAACCTGAACTTTTCTCTCAAGCTGAATTGAATGATTTAGTCCGGGATTTAGGACTCCCAAAAGATGCTGCCCAACTGCTAGGTTCTCGGCTTAAACAGAAAAATCTATTGTCACCAGGAACAACTTTTTATTGGTACCGCAACCGCGAGACACAATTTTTGAAGTATTTCAGCAAAGAGGAAGATTTGGTATTTTGCAACGATATATACGGAGTGATGGAAAAGTTTAAACTCAAGTATGATCCTGCTGAATGGCGGCTGTTCATTGATTCGTCAAAAGACAGCATAAAAGGTGTTCTTCTTCATAATGGCAACACATTCGCTTCAGTTCCTATTGCTCACTCTGTTATTCTCCAAGAAAAATATGAGAATTTGGCCCTGATTCTTCAGAAGATTCGTTATGATGAGCATAAGTGGATGATTTGTGGAGACTTTAAAATTCTATCCATGCTATTAGGGCAGCAATCCGGTTTCACCAAATATCCCTGCTTCCTTTGCTTGTGGGATAGCCGGGCCCGCGACCTACATTGGGGGAAAAAAGACTGGCCAATTCGGGAGTATTTGAGACCCGGTGAGAAAAATGTTCTTCATGAGAGCTTGGTACCTCGTGATAAAATTCTATTACCACCTCTCCACATTAAGTTGGGTCTCATTAAGCAATTCATCAAGTCCCTTCCAAAAGATGGTGAGTGCTTTCGGTACCTTTGCTCAAAGTTCCCCCGACTTTCTGAAGCAAAGCTAAAGGAAGGAGTGTTTGTTGGCCCTGATATAAGGAAACTCATTTCAGATGGAGCATTCGCTGAAACGATGTCTGAGAAGGAAAAAGAAGCCTGGGATTCCTTCAAGGATGTTGTTCTCAAATTCTTGGGGAACAGGTGGGATGAGAACTATAAGGATATTGTTGCCAGGATGCTCAATGCCTTCAAAGAACAAGGCTGTAACATGAGCCTGAAAGTCCATTTCTTGCACTCCCATGTGAACTACTTTCCCGAAAACTTGGGGGCGTACAGTGAAGAACAAGGTGAAAGGTTTCACCAGGACATCAAGGACGCAGAGAGAAGGTACCAAGGAAGATGGAACACCACTATGATGGCTGATTTCTTCTGGCTGCTGCTGCGGGAAACCCCAGATGAAAAATACGCCAAGCAGCGCACCAAGAGAAGCATTCAGGGGAAGAAGAAACGGGCCCACCAGGAGATTGATTGACCCAAGAATGACTTTAAAATCTAAACTGTGTTGACAAATATCGTGTTTTTACTAAACTTTGAAATAAAAATTTGCTAGTTATTACCACAGTGTCGGATCTCATTTATTAGAATTTTATTTTCACACCATCGGGTGTTTGTCTTCATGTATTGCAATGGTGCGGTTTGCGTTTTCTATTCTTACATACATACCTGTACAACATTTTTTGCACATTTCTTTGCTTTGCTTTCTGTCTAACCTCGCTCTTATATGCTCAATGTTTGTGCACATGTATGTGGCTGTTTTAAGTGCAGACAATTTTGCTACCATCACAGTGTGTTTTGTTGACATTACTCTATGCTTATGTGCTGCCTTGTTACAATTTTCTTTATTCTTATTTGAATAACTACTAAACAATTAGTATAAAGAATTCATCCAAGAAACTTTTATCTCGATCGCACTCAATCTGAAACGTTCACCTCAAACTGCTAACCCAATGTAGCAAAAAATCTGTACGTGATGGAGCAAATTGGTTACCAGATTTGGATTCAGCGCACCAAAAAACGTAAAAATCAATCGAAACATTAGAGGCATTTAAAAAAAAAAAATTTTTTAGTGTACCTGTGTATTTTATGCGCACACAGCCTACAGAAAATTAGAGGGAACATTGGTCATGGGTTTGATTCCTTGTTGTTCCCTCTTTTCATGCCTGTCCTACTCAGATATTTTGCATGCCTGTAGCAGTCATATCTTTGCAGATCTGTGCTGCCAGCCCCTATTACCCTCACCACTGTTGCCAACAATCCTTCGGTCCATCTTTCTGGTCTGTCAGCTGTGTAGAGTCCTATCTTCCTGTGCAAGCTGCCACCCCATGTCCTGCACTGCTACCCTTTCCTTCATTGTGCCTCTTCATGCTTGCTTCACCTGTGTCTGATCTGCATGGCACCACCACTCCTCTGACAACTCATCATTGTAACTATCCTGCCACCTCTGCCTCCACTGGGGGACACGTATTCCCATCATCTGCCACCAACTGTCTTTCCAGTACTTTTCATTGCCAACACCCTGTGCTATGGTACCGTTGTCCCCACCATGTTTGTCAATAGTACTGGCAGCCACATGGGATGCCCGCAGATATGGCAGGTCCAGCAGCTCCCAGCTCTCCCTCCTTCACTCACCTGTTCTTTGCCTTTCCTCAGTGCTCTATGTAGTGTTAGGGCTACATCTGTCTCTGTACCTCACAGGTCATGCATGTCATCCTGAAGCACCTTGCGGCCCTTAGGGCACACTAACCTAGGGCACCGTAACCTTGTTAGGCCACTTTAACCTATGGTTCCATAGCCCAGGGTGACTTCTAAGGTACCTTGTCCAGGGGTGCCTAATACGGTGCTTAGCCTAAGGAGCCCTATAGGGTGCCTTACAAGGCGCCTTATGAGACACCTTACAAGGCACCTAACAAGGCACCTTACTTATAAGGCACCTTACAAGGCGACTTGTAACGCGCCTTGTAAGGTGCCTTATAAGGCGCCTTGTAACGCGTGTTAGTCTAAGGCGCCTTGTAATGTGAGTTAGCTGATACGGCTTGCTGTAACGATGCACCACACACGCCTTTATATGGGCATCTGTACCTTTACCGTGGAACCTAACGCAGGTGACATTACCGCAGTTTAGTAAACATACCCCTATGTTTCCAAAGTGGCCATTTCAGATCGCAGTGGCTTTCTTGACTTCTGTCATGTCTCCCCTCAGATGTCTTTTCACCAGTCATTGGGATTTCTATGCAAACATTGAAATATGGACAGTTTTTAGATCCTTTTTAAGTCCTTACACATTTGATGCATCCGAGAACTGGGAGTTAGAATTATTTGCATCACCCTAATTTTCATTCCCTTCAACTTTTTTATACTGCAGATACTGGGTTGGTTCACTTAGATATATAGATAAAAAGGTCACTGAATAAGCTGTAAGGTGGTACTTTTTTCACTGGACTAAGTTAATGAATTTATTATTAACTTTTCTAGCCTATGCTTCTTTATCAATTCAGGCAGATATCGCGTATCTTCAGTCCCTGTATTCTGTAGTTAATTTAGGTCACCATCATTACTACTACTGACTATTTGTATAGCGCTACAAGGCGTATGCAGTGGTATACAGACTCATGTAAAAAATGGTCTCTGCTCATCAGAGCTTACAATCTAGTCAAGATAGCACAACAGCTGAGGACAAGGATACAGCTAGAGGAATGGTAAGGAAACACACTGGGGACTAAGCGAGTCAGGATCCTAAAGTGACCTTGAAGAGATGAGTATTCAGTCTGGATTTGAAAAGGGTCAGAGATGAAGCCTATTCACAGACTCAGGTAGTTTGTTCCAGGAATAAGGAGCAGCAAGGTGGAAGGATCGAAGTCTGGAGTTGGCAGTAGGAGAGAAGGGCCCAGATAGACAGGATCTGTGAGAAGAGAGGAGTTCCCGAGGAGGGGTGTAGGGAGAGATAAGAGAGGAAAGGTAATGAGGAGTTGCAGAATGAGTACACTTATAGGTCAGCAGGAGAAGTTTGAAATGGATAAGGAAACAGATAGGGAGCCAATGAAATGACTTGAGAAGAGGGGTAATATGAGCATATCATTTCCAATCAGCACATTCCATTCCCACATTTTACTGGAATCTGATTCTGCCCTTTCCTTTGCTGTATTTACCTGCTTCATTCATTGCAAGAATGGCTTAAAGGGGCATTTTACAAGTCCAAGCCAGAACACCTGAAAAAAAAGCAGGCACATCCAGATTCAGGTATGATTTCACAAACGCGGACATGCCCGATTCGGATATCTGCAGGGGCATCTACATAGACATCCCCGGAATAGTATTCCAGTGCATGGAATCCTAGGAATAGCCCAATAGCTAGAGCAGTGGGCTTGGACCAGGGAAGCCAGTGTTATTATTCCGCTGCTATTATTCCGCTGCTATTATTCCGCTGCTATTATTGCGATTTTGCAGAATACTGGGGATGGTGGAGAGGTATCTTCTCTACACCTCTTGGTTGTTTTAGAAGCACTTTCCTGATGCCTATTCATGCTTGGAGCAGATCTAAACTTGGATGGGGTCACAGATATCCCCAACGTTCTTGAAATCAAGCAGGGACATCTAAGACCATTGCACCACCCAAAACATGCTTCCACCACGTCTCCTGCCTCCTTGGATGTCCCTGCACCAGGGACATCTCTAAAAGCCATATGTAAACTGGCTCCGGGAACATCTCTGTGATAGGGATATCTACTCGTACATGCCTGTTTTCAGATCGCTACTTAGGTTTTTAAAATGACCACCTCAGGCTACTAGTACATTATGGGATCCTGATATCAATCCTCCACTGTGAATCCGTAAGTACAATAGAAGCTATGGAAATGCGATAGCATACCAAGATAAGGAAAGAGCAGGAATACCGGTGCAGTACTGATGGGAAACCTTTTGAAGCCCAGATACCAGGGTGGGTAATTATTTACCTGTAATTGCTGTTCTCCAAAGAAAATTTTCACATAGAATGTCAGAGATTGGTTGCATGACCTGTTACAGGTTGGATTGGAAGGAGATCCGTCACTCTACAACAGGGGTATCAAACTGCAATCATGGAGGGCTGCCAACATTCAGGTTTTCAGGAGATCCATAATATTCCTGTAATATGTCTGCATACGCTGCCTCCATTGTATGCAAATACATCTCATGCATATTCATTAGAGGTATTATGAATAACCAGACAGGCTTGCATCCTCCAGGATCACAGTTTGACACCCCAGCTCTAGGGCATTTCTAAACGTTAACATGCCACCTGCTATTATCAGAGGCTTTGAGACCAACTCAGTTTCTTTTTGATAATGAGAATAAACAAGGAAACAAAACTTGACTCCCGAGAATAGGTAGATGGTGAGTGGGCTGCTTGACTTTGTTACAACAGCGTTTTCAGAGATGGGAACAACAGCTAAGTAAGAGCCTGCAACCCGTAAGCCTTCTTCCTTCCTTAGGAGAAAAAAAGCTCTATTTATGACAGTAAAAATGTTATTCAACAAATTCTCTTCAAGCTGTTTTTACACCCACCCATGATACTGCAGCTGATCCAAGTGCTCTTGGGACTTAATGAACTCTCTTCACTTTAATTTAATTATTCTTGATTAGGGCTTTTGAAAGACCCCCCTCCATGACTCCCCCATACAGTAAAAAACAATTCTTGTCGACCAATGTATTACAAATGTGCTCTCAAGTGAACCTTCAGCTTGGAATAAGGAGGGCTACATGGTGAGTGTGTATGTTGAAATCTGGCTGCTAAATTAATCTTGCAGTACAGGCAATAAATCAAGGGAAAGTGTTCACAATGTTTGTTAGTCTTGAAATATGCCCCGGCACTTACGAAAACATGCCCATTAATCACCATTTAAGCATTAAACACCTTGGCATGGACAGTTTTATGAGCTAAAGAAGCCGGTGTCACAACTACACATTCCATAATAATAACATTCTCCTAGTTTCAGCGCCATAATTTGGGATGTAATTGTTTTAGTTAGCATACCTCCTTTCCTTCCCCAGAAGGCACAAAGGATCCTCTCCAGATGTGATAAAGAATGATGGATTTCATCTGTGCTTTTCTAAAGGGGAAGGAGGCAGCCACTGAGACTGCAGTGAACTGGACACAGCCTAAACCACATCTGTATCTAGGGTTGCCAACTGACTCCAGATGTGCCCAATAGGCTTGATCCAGTACTGGATTTACCCCATTGCATGGCCCAAGGCATGCTAGTGGGGATCAAACACTGGCCTCTTGGTTACCAAGACTTGTAGTCTTGTTTTTCTTATGGAGTACAATCAGGGCTGGCCCAAGGGTTTCTGTCACCCTAGGCAGAAACCCCGGCCTCACCGCCCTCCCCGTTAACACCGCCTCCTCCTAGCTGCTGCCATCTCTGCCACACCCCAAGCTGTGGCCAATTCCTTCTAGGGAAGGGGAAGTGGGCAGTGGCAGCAGCAGTATTTCCAAGAGCGACGTTGCCTGCCTCCCCCCAAACAGAATCGGCAGCAGCTGGGGAGGGGCTTTGGTGGCCACCCATGTATGCTGACGCTGCCACCCACCCATCCCGGCCGCCCTAGGTGGCCGCCTAGCTGGCCTAGTAGACAGGCTGGCCCTGAGTATAATAGAGAAATCAGAACTACATATCCCTGCATGCAATGGGGGTAAATCCAGGACTGGATCAAGACTGTTTGGTACATCTGGAGCTGGTTTGCATCCCTACTTGTATCCAATTTAAACTTCCCTTATTCTGCCACAGGTATGGAGGAGTAGCCTAATGGTTAGAGCACTGGCTTGGTAACCACAAGGCCTGTGTTTGAGTCCCATTAGCATGCCTTGGGCCAGTTACTTAACTCTTTATTCCCTTGGAAGAAAAGCCTGGCAACCTACTTCTGGTCACACTGCCAAGAAAACCCAGGAGTTGCTGAGTAGCCAGGAGTCAGCATTAACTCAAAGTGGAGGAGTTAACTCAGGAATGGAGGAATGGCCTAGTGGTTGGGGCAAGGTACTTCAGACCAGAAGGTTGAGGGTTCAAATCCCACTAGAGGATAGCAACCTTGGGCTGGAAGGACTGGGGTTTCTAGTCCCACAGGTGCTCCTTGTGGTCTTGGGCAAACCACTTAACCCTCCATAGCCTATGTTATCTCCAAGTTATAATGCCCTGTTCAATGTAAACCACACTGATGCAAAATAGCACAGTATATAAGAAAATGTAAAATAATAAATAAAAGGCACATGTTGTTGCTCTGCCATGTCCCAACCCACCCTTGTTTTGCCAGCATTGTATACTATATTCTACTCTCAACAAGCGAGGCCTACTTTACTCTGCCAGACCTGGAGGCAGACATCTGGCCTGATTTAAATATATATTTTGAATTTCACTAGCCCAAGATAACATATTAGAAAATCAATGTGATAAGACATGGTCAATGGCTTGATTAATTAAATCATACCTTCATTTCATACAGTTATATCCTCCATTCTCAATGTTCTTGGCAGATTACAAAAACCATAAATGATTAATATATTCAAAATATGAATATCAACGTACAATATACTGGAATACATATAAAGGCATATTATAGATAATTCGTGGAGATTGGATTTGAGATGTCATGCTCACAACATTTAAAGATCTGCCAATATTTAAGAAAGGGCTTCGTTAATGAGGAGCCTTTTCTAAAATATGAAAAATGAGGTGCAGAGATGCACAGGAAGTGACATCCACATGCAGAGGGAGGAGCCAATATGCATGAGAAAAATTGACAGGGGACACCTGGAAGCTTCCATGTGCAAGCACAAACATTTCACAAGTCGCACACAGCAGCGAAGCCATTTTGCAAGCACAGAAATATAACTTCTGCCATATAACTACAATGCCGCTATTTTAATGTAAATACAATTTAGAGCGAGGAATAAACAGGGGGGGGGGGGGATTAAGGAGGTAACCCCCTAATCTTTCCTGTAAGGGGCTGGACAAAGCAATTTTTAGAAACCTAGATGTGATATGGACAGAAACACGATATTATTAACCAACATTCAACTTTGAAAGAAATATCTTGAGCAAGTATTTTGCTGTCTTACCTAACTGATTCTGCACAGGCACTGATAGTGACAATACAATCAACTGGCAGTAGCACTTTGCAACCTGCAAGAGTCTTCTAGGGTAGGTCCTGGACTGGTCTAGCAGGATTCAAGAAAAGAAAATTATGAGGTATGGAGAATTTTTCCTTATCATTCTGGTAGGCCAGCCCAGATGCTGGAAGGTGATGCTCTAGACAGAACTGCCATGCCAAACGCATCTCTGTACCAACCCCCTGCAACAACCTGTAATGCTTTACAAAAATGCTCAGTGAAGACCAGGCAACCACCTTACAGGTGTCCCCTAGAGACACCAAGGCAGACTCTCTGAGGTGATGTCCAGCACTTATGCTAGCGGCTGCAGAGAAATGACGGATATTGCGTATGAACAAGAAGCTAAATGTTAATAGTACAGCCACTCTCATACGAAAAATCAGAGTTTATAATATTAATATTTTTGAGGAGGTGCTTCAGATAGTTTTAAGAAAACAAGAAAAATGGACTAAAAATTGTTTTTTAAAAATAAACGAACATAGACATAATGAAATAACAAAAAAAAGTAAATAACAGCTACAATGGTGCAAAAAAAAGGGTCGTTGATGTGAACAGCAGCAAGAGTAATGGTGATGATTCTAAGACCTTACGAATAGCTGCGTGTTTTTTACTGAGACCTTTGTACCTAGTGTTGGTTAGTTTTGTGGTATTACAAAAAAAATTTTTTCTTTAGTTTCAAAGTGGTGAATCTATGAGCAGATAACAAGCCTTCTATTGAGGTAGCAACAGAGGGCGTCCCACAAACAGGTTAAAGAGATCCATGGACCATAACCTTTGAGGCCAGTCCAGGGCTCCTAGGGTCACTAGGCTTGGATGGGCCTGAATCCTGGGCAGAAGACAGCTCAGCAGGGAGAGTGACCTACAACATCCCCTCCTGAGATTACTCCCCAAAGAGGAGATTACTTGACCCAGAAGAGTATGGAACCAAGTTGCCAAGTTCCCCAAATCTTGGGACAGAAGTAGACTGCTCTTGGGATAGTTGATTCCTAATCAACTTGATTACCAATCGCAGTCTTTCCAGCCATTAAATATATCTATTTATTTATTAATTTAATATTCAGCTCAGCAGATCTGTATTATCTCTGGATTTCTTCAGAGAGTCTGAATGGATCAGCCAGATATCTAAGTATGAATGAACCTGGATGTACTGAAATACCGCTACCACTACTATCACCTTGGAAACGTTATGGGGAACGATGGCTAGGCCAAAGGGCAGGGCCCGGAACTGGAAATAGCTGCATAGAGCATAGAAGCAGAGAAACCACTGGAACTGCTCCCACATGGGAATGTGAATACATGCCCTGGTGAGGTCTAGGGAAGTGAGGAATTTCCCCTGACTGACCAATTTCAATGACAGACCTGCTGGTCCTCATACAGAAATAAGGAGCCTAGAGTTTGGCAATAACATCTTTAAGCTAGGATATGCTGGGAGGAACCTCCCTTTCTGGGTACCACTGTGGAAATGCAAGGACATCCCTGGCTCAACTCTGCTGAGGGCATGGGTTAAATAATGCTGAAGAGTTTCCTCAAACATCCTCTTCCTGAACAGGGAGCTTTTATAAGGGCAACCTGTAGGGGCATATCTATAACTGAAATATTTTTCATCTTATTTCCCTGACTGGCCTGAACCAGTGACTTTAGGATTAGAAGGCAGGTGACTCAAAGGATGAGATACTATAGCTCTAATGTAGATTGAGGATCCTGAAGACCCACCATCTGACATGATATGGGTTGCATAGAAACATAGAAACATGATGGCAGAAAAAGACTACATGGCCTCTCTAGTCTGCCCTTCCATATTAACTCTACAATAGTCCCCTTTTTTCCTTTTGTGATACTCTGTATTTGTGAATTCAGATACTGTCCTCATCTCTACAACCTCCACTGGGTGACTATTCCACGCATCTACCATTCTTTCTGTAAAGATATATTTCTGCATATTACTCCTGAGTCTATCCCCTTTCACCTTCATCCTATGTCTCCTTGTAGCAGAGCTTGCTTTCAATCGAAAGAGGCCCTCCTCTTGTGCATTTATTTATTTAAACATCTCTATCATATCTCCTCTATCCCGCCTTTCCTCTAACATATACATATTAAGATCTTTAAGTCTGTCCTCATATGCTTTATAATGAAGACCACTAACCATTTTAGTAGTCACCCTCTGCACCGACTCCATCCTATTTATGTCCTTTTGAAGGTGTGGTCTCCAGAACTGCACACAATACTACAAATGAGGTTGTACCAGAGACTTATATAGAGGCACCATCACCTCCTTTTTTCTGCTGGTCATTCCTCTCCCTATGCACCCAAGCATCCTTATGGCTTTCACCATCGCCTTTTCTATCTGTCTAGCCACCATAAGATCATCAGAAGCAATCACACCCAAGTCTCACTCTTCTTTCATGGACAGAAGTACTTTGCCCCCTACACTGTATCACTCCCTTGGATTTCTGCAACCCAAATGCCCAAAGAGAAACAGTCAGACCACACACCAACCAGCTGCACCTCGTGAAGGACCACTGGACTTCATTGAGGGGGATCACTCGATCCCAAAAGAGCTGTGATGGAGAAAGGATGATCAGATCCTGTTCAGACCCTTAGTAATTTGAGGGCATCTGCAGGTTCTGTTCATGGCCCCACAAGAGGTACTCCTGACTCCTCAAGGCCTATCTTCCAGGAATCTCTGGGTCAGCCTCTCCAAGGATTTTCACCATTTCACCAGACCAAAATTGGAGAGTAAATGAGAGTTTGCTCAGCTGCAGCTTGGAGGTAGCATCTATCGACCAAGTGCAGAGCCAGAGCTATCATCTGGCTGTGACTACTATTGCAATGGAACAGGGCCCTGGCCACCTAGATGGTCTGCTTTCAACTCATAGCCTCTGGGCTGTCCGGCAGTGATTGCCTAAGGGTCAAGCCATAAGAGGACTTGACCATAAGCATGCATATAGCACTATTTAAGATCCTAAGGAGGCAGCTACAATGGCACTCTTAAGGAGGGCCTTTACCTTTCTAATCTGAGATTCTTTGAGCACACAGCCTCCCTCCATAGGGAAGGTCATGTGCTTGGTCACAGCTGTGATTAGGGTTCCCACCCTAAAAAAGCCTGAAAAGCTGATCCAGCTTGCTCTGGGGCTAAGGGTATAGTTGAGACAGGACTTTAGGGCCCCTAGGGCTTAACTCAGGGGGGTTTCTCTCTGATACACTATGCACTGCTCCATAGAATCAAGTAGAGTAACAAGTGCAACAGAACACTGGATATCCTCCAAGAAAAAAGGAGGGGCTGCCAACTTTGCCCAAGTGCAGGCTTTACTATATGTAGAGCTGCCATAGCACTCTGAAAAGACAGAAAGAGGACCCTTCGGTGAAATAGGTAGATCATCGAGATCCTAGCATTCCATCAGGAAAATCAGCCTGTCCTCCACAGTATTACCTTCTGGAGAAAGGGTTTCACTTGAACTTCTTAGCCAACCCCCATTGGGGAGAAGGCAGGGCTTCCAGATGAATGGATGAGTGTAAGGATGAAGCGGGGACCATAACTCCCTTACTGCCCTCAACAGAGGTGCTTGAGGGCCCCGAGTCCCCCATAAGGGAGGCCTGGACCTCAGATCTCTAAAATTAGAGGTTGCCAAGCAGCAATAAAGGACCAAAACCAGCTCATGAGCTGTTTCAGTAGCTGCTGCTCAAAACCAGCAGAAAATGAGCTCTGTGACCCAAGGGGCCAAAGGGGGGAGGGGGGTGCTGCTGGTCAGAGTCTGAAGCCTCCATACTCCTGTTCTTCTGCACCCAGCTGACCTGTGAGAGGGCCACCTGCTCATGAGTGGGAAGGACGTACAGGGCCCAGAGGAGGCACCAGCATCAGAATCGGCATGGTAGCCCTCATAGGAGGTCCCGACAAGGATGAAAAAAATTGGGCTTTGGGCATCCCCATCAGAGAAAGGGCAAAAGGAGCCACTGCAGACCTGATGAGAGCCACCAGAAGCACAATGCCAGCTACAGGACATGTTGGAAGTGCTCCTCGCAGTAAAGAAAAAGAACCATTAGAAAAAAACATATGGAAAAGAACTGCCAAAAAAAGTCACAGGCTGTGAAAAAGGGAATCACCAAAAATACAACCCTCCCCCCCCCCCCCCAGGCCTCAATAAAGAACCACAAAAAAAGGCACAGGTGTGAATCAAAAAGACACTGCTGTGGCAAAAAGGGAGACCCAAATAAGGAATCCCAGCACCTGACATGCTATTCAGGGAAACCCAAGCGGGCTTTGCCAGCCACCTACACAGGCCCAACAGCCCTCCTGCCAAAGGAGAGCTGATTTTTTTTTAAAGCTTCTTTATAAAGCACCACTGGGAGCTAAATACAGTCTCAGTGAATATAATGGGAAGAAAAAGAATTTGGAAGAAAAATATAAAACTAATCTAGCAAGCAGATGGATGAAGAAGATGAAGAAATAGGGGCTTGGGTTAAACTTACGAAGTTTCCTCAGGAGCCCCGTAGAGTCCTACTGCTCCTCTAAGGCCTACCAGTGCTGGAAATTGTGGGTATCAGTTTTGGACATAGGGTCGCTGCTGGCTTTAGGAGACAGGGGCATACCTGAGCTCCAAGCAGCATTAGACTTACAAATCTGTCACACAGGCCACAGCAACATGTTATGGACCAGTAGACACAGACCTATCTGAACTGCTGCACCAGTCGAAACCCCTTTAGGCACATTCCATAGTGTGTGTCCATGTGGAGCGAGACGCACAGAGGCAGACCCGATTCTGATCGCGCAGGGGCTAGACATGCCCCACGAGATCAGAATCGGTCTAGGGTCTGTACGTGTAGGCCGGTCCCTAATCCGATTGGCCTGCATGTACTGAGCCAAGACCGGCTAATTCAGTCAGGCTCCTGAATGGAGCCACGGTGCCATGGCATCCAGTTGCCATGAAGCTATGGCTCCATTCAGGAGCCATGATCCCTGCCACCAACCATGCTGTCCTTTCACCACAGCCCGACCCCGATCTGGCCCGCCATTGCCATGGTCCGGCTACGGGGAATCTCCTCTACCCCCCATGTTTGATGCTGGCCAGGCCTCCTGTTCCCTGATGTCTAGGGGGACTTATTTCACCTCCGAGGTGGAATAAGTCCCCTGTCCAGTCTGCTGACCCCAGACATACAGGGCCAACTTCAGAATTGGCCCTGTACATCTGGGGCCGCAGACCGCCCACTGCCCGCCCAAACTCCGCCTCTGCAAGGCCCCCTCCTGTCCCCATCTAAGCCTCCTTGTACAAACTCCTTGTTCGTACAGGGAGGCTTTAGACAGAGCCGGCAGGGAGGCATATAGCGGGAGAGAATAGACTCCCCTTGCCACCAGCCGGAAGACAAATACTAGTTGCTCTCAGAGCTGCACTAGCAGTTAAACCAAGTGATGACATCACCAAAAGCAAAGTAGACTTCTTTATGCTTCTGTAGTACAAATCTCTGTCACTAACAACACTAGCTCTGTCCCCCACTGTTTCTGGCAATTTGCTTGAACCATCTAGCTACAAGGGGAGTTGATAAGTCTCTGGCCTTGTAACGAAACAGAAAGCTACTGGCACACTTTAGTTCTGATGCTACAAATGATCTCTTTGCAGTTTCGTAAAAGTGTGCCTGTAGTTTTCTGTTTCATTACAAGACCAGAGACTTTTCAGCTCCCCCCCTCATAAAAGACACACAGACACACTGTTCCTTTGCAACCCTCTGAGGCAACCCTGGAAATCTTTTCAAGCATACTTTGTTGCTAACAAAGATCTGTGTGCTCTTTGGATGACTTTTAAAAAATACTTTCTAAAGTTCAGCAAATTTTTGCTGAAGACCTGGAGCTATAAAATGCATGTAGCGCCCCCTGTGTATGCTTCTGGGTCCAGGACTGGCCTGGCTGGAGTCCCCTCAAAGGCAGGCTCTGTCTGTCCTTGCCAGTTTGGTGCCTGGTACCTCTACCTGGGGAAGAAAGGTGTTAGCGGGTAGGATTTCCCTCCTTTCACCACAGGAAAACCTCTCAAAAAGACTGCTGTGAACAAGGCTGGCTTAATTAGTAATAACAGTGTATTTACAAGTATAAACACCAAGTATTGGGTTGGTAATAATAGCAGCATAACAACCAGTAGTTGGATAAGTGATTCAAGCAGATTGGGTGAAATAGCAACATAGGATACGAGGACATTCAATACTAGTCATTGAAGCATTTCCTCCTATTAAAAATAACCAAGGTTAAAAGTGCAAACTATTATACAGTGTTCACCAAACTGTTTTAAGGCAGTCCAAATAACCAACTATAATGTTAGTGACTTAAGTAACCCTTTAAAGATTATGGATTTAACCTTATTAACCAGTCTCCTAACTCCCCTCCCATTCCTTTTTGCCCACCAGCTCTACTGTAAGGCTGACCACTGCTGAAGCTCTGGACAAATGGCTGCTTGTGAAGAGATCTTTTGTAGTTCTGTCCAATCACTGAGACTATAGCCTTGGTTCCACTTCCCCAAGCTCTCCTCCATTCAGGAGAGGGTTTTGCATTTCTGCCCTATCAGGAATAACAGATGCAGCCCTCCAGTGAGCTTATCTGCTGCTGGACCCTCTTGGGGGTCCAGTGTTTCCTAGTCCATAATCGAGTCTCTACCACTGTAGCTCTCCCTGGAGCTGATCTGCCAGTGTTCCCCCAAGTCTGGATTAGGTTCTTTAAAGTTTCTCTGCTGACGTCTCTACTCCCTGGGTTGGGAAAAGACCATTCACCTCCATTTTCACTCCTATCCCTGACTGAGTCTATAGAAGACTCGCAGCTAACATCTTTACCCTAAGCCTGTTTAGGATTCTAGAAGACTTCCCAAGAACATCTTCAAAAAGCAAAGCTCTTTTAGATTATGAAGTTAAACAACTTCTAAATCTCAAACTCCTTCACTTTTTCTGAAATTCTTTTCCCTTTTTAAATAGGGGGTTTTAGTATCAGCACTTGTTTATCAGATACCATTACTCTTAGGGTGAGCAATTTCCACCATTCCCAGTATTTACCTCTCCACCCTCTGTCTAGTGTGTGTACTTTATTCCCCTACACTATTTCCTAGAGATTTAAAGTTAAATCTTAATAATAGATAGAGATGTGAGCAAATATTACAATTACTCCTTTAGCACAGGCAGTGATTTGCATATCCTCCCTAAATGTTTACTTTCTAGCTCTGCTAGCTTAGTGACCATTACTGTAGGCTGTTCTCTTAATATTGTCCCTCATCTGACCTATTTAGGGTTACCTCTTTAGAATAAAGTGATCATCTACCTTTATCTCAGGTTACTCAATATACTCTCAAACACCAACTTTTAGGTTGGGGGGGGGGGGGGGTTCACACAGTATCTCTTCTTTTTCTGAAAGAAGCAGAGAAAATGGTCCCCTGCTCTGAAGCTGTGCTCTCTCTTCCAGCCCAGTTCTGACATCAACACCCATGGGATTTGGATAAGTCAGGCAGAAATAGGCTTAATTAGCTGCTTGTCTGAGACTTTCAAGGTGATTTGCTAAAATGTCTTTCTTCTGGCTGGATCCCTATCTCGGTGCTCCCCGGATGTACAGGGCCATGACCTGAATTAGACCTGTATGTCTGGGTACCTGTCCCGCCCACTCTCTGCCCCCATACCACCCCATGCTGTCCCCATCCTGCTCTCCCCACACAGTGGCTCTGTGCATGCGGGGAGAGAGGCTTTCGGCATTCGGACAGGACAGCTAGCGAGGCTGCATGTCCCACCAGGATGTACAGCCCAGCAAAGCTTTCCTAACAGGGGCTCTACAGATCAACCAACAATACCTAAGCTTCACGAACAGAACAATGGCTGGGAAAAATCGTATCGCTAAAGCTGTTGCCCCCATTACAGCTTCTGCCTCGGTCCAGACAGAGGTCCTAATGCCAGTTGAAGGACCGGTTCCATGTGCAGAGTGCCAGCATGCTGAAGCTCTGAGGAAACAAGTGGAGGAATTCAGAGAGGAGGTGGCGAGGCTGAGGAGCATTCAAGACAGTGAGAAGTACATTGATGAGATGCTTCTTGCAGCAACCAAGCTCTCCAGCAGAGGAGAAGATGGGTGCCAACAGAATGTGGATGGTTGGACACAAGTCATCACTTGTAAATAACCTATGTAAATAGTTTGGACAGCTTTTTTACATCTGTCATTATTTGTAAAAAGTTAGAAAGTTTCTCTGTTTCAATGTAATGTATATCTATTCCATGTAAAAAGTTAAAAAGTTCTCTGTTCAATGTAAAGTATACAGAAGTATACATAATTAGTTAATTTGTTCCATGTAAACCGCCCTTGATCACTGGAAGGGGCGGTATAGAAGAAATAAGTAAATAAAAATAAATAAATAAAGTCACCAGGGCCTGCAAAATCACCAATCCAACTTCTCCAGCCCTTGCATTGAAGAACCATTATGCAGCCCTGGAAGTGGAGGAGGTGAAAGCAGCCCTGGAAAGGGAAGAACCAGAGCTCAAGTACCCCAAAGTTGCAGAATCAGTGACCACAAGAAAACAAAGGGTAGTGGTGGTTGGAGACTCTCTTCTGAGGGGTACTGAGGCATCCATCTGCCGACCAGACTTGATGTCCAGAGAGGTATGCTGTCTGCCTGGTGCCATAATCTAAGATGTTACGGAGAGTTTGTCGAGACTCATCAAGCCCACTGACTATTACCCAATGTTGCTAATCCATGTTGGAACAAATGATACTGCCAGGTATACCTCGGAATGCATCAAAAGTGACTTCATGGCTCTGGGACAGAGGGTGAAGCAGTTAGGTGCACAGTTGGTGTTCTCTTCAATCCTCCCTGTTAAGGGTAAAGGCCAAGGCAGAGAGGCTCGCATCCTGGAGATGAATGCATGGCTGCGTGGATGGTGTCATCGAGAGCGTTTTGGTTTCCTAGACCATGGGATGCAGTTCCAAGGGTTGCAGAGCAGAGATGGCATCCATCTGTCCAAGAAAGGTCAACACGTCTTCAGTAGTAGACTGGCTAATCTACTGAAGAGGGCTTTAAACTAGATTCGTTGGGGATGGGTGAAGAAAGCCCCCAGGTAGGTGAAAGCCCCCAGGTAGGTCAAAGCCCCCAGGTAGGTGATATATTAAATAACTTTATGGAAATGGGTAATAGGGATAACATATGGAAAGCAGTGTGTATAAATGCCCGTAGCATGGGAAATAAGATCCCTGATGATGAAGCTTTAGTGGGAGTGGCTGACTTGGATTTAGTGGCAGTTACAGAAACATGGTTCACAGAAAACAATGATTGAGATGTAACTATACCTGGCTATACTTTATTCAGAAAGGACAGGGTAGGAAGAAGGGGAGGAGGAGTGGCACTATATGTAAAAACTACTATTAAAGCTTTGGAATTACAGAGCTTAAAAGGGAGAGAGGAGGCATTGTGGGTTAAACTAGAAAGAGGGAAAGAGAAATCTATTTGCATTGGTGTGATATACAGACCTCCCTCACAAGAGGAAGAGATGGACAGAGAGTTAATTGAAGACATGCGCAGCATTGCTAGGAAAGGGGAAGTGCTACTGATAGGAGATTTCAATATGTCAGATGTTGATTGGCACATTCCTGCTGCAGTATCATCTAGAAGTAAGGAGATCCTGGATTCTCTACAGGGATAACTATTCAGGCAATTGGTAACAGACCCCACACATGAAGGGGCCATACTGGATTTGGTGCTTACCAATGGTGAAAGTGTTTCTGATGTTGTAGTGGGAGATCATTTTGCATCCAGTGATCACCAGATGGTGTGGTTCAGTATTAGGACTAGGGCTGTTAGAATCCATTCAAAGGTGAGGATCTTAGACTTTAGGAAGACTAACTTTGCCAAGATGGGCCAATACCTCAGGGAGTCTTTAGTGGGATGGGAACAGCCGGGGGATGTAGAAAAACAGTGGGCAAAACTGAAAGGGGATATTTTAAGGGCAACCGACCTTATTGTTAAAATGGTAAATAAAGGTAAAAGGAAAAGGAGACCACTATGGCTTTCGAAAGAAGTAGCTGAAAAAGTGAAGAAAAAGAGGGAGGCCTTCATGAAATACAAGAGATCACAGAGAGAGGAAGACAGGCATCTGTATTTGGAAAAACTTAGAGAAGCTAGCAAAGTAGTCAGAAAGGCAAAGATTCAAAAGGAAAAGGAAATAGCCAATGCAATAAAATGGGGGGATAAGACATTTTTCAGATATGTTAGTGAGAAAAGGAAGGGCAAAAGTGGTATTGTCATACTCAAGGGTGCAGGGGAGGAATATGTAGAAGCTGATAAGGATAAAGCGGAATTGCTTAACAAATATTTCTGTTCTGTGTTCACAGATGAAGAACCAGGAGCAGGACCTCAGAAAACACCCACAAACAGGAACAGAAGTGAGGGACATCTTGAACAATTTTCAGAAGACTGTGTTCGTGAGAAACTAGCTCAACTTAAAGTAGACAAAGCGATGGAACCGGATGGGACACACCCTAAAATACTGAGGGAACTTGGGGACATTCTAGGAACTCCACTGACTGACCTTTTCAATGCCTCATTGGAGTCGGGAGTGGTGCCAAAGGACTGGAGAGAGGCTCATGTGGTGCCTTTACACAAAAGCGGAAGTAAGGATGTGGTTGAAAACTACAGGCCGGTTAGTTTAACTTCGGTGGTGAGTAAATTATTGGAAACGCTGCTGAAAGAGAAAATAGTGAGGTTTCTGGAGTCCAGCGGATTACAGGATCTGAGGCAGCATGGATTCACCAGAGGCAGGTCTTGTCTGGGGATGTCTGTATAGACACCCCTGCACATGATTATGTTTATAAAAACTTGCTATACTGCCCTAGGCTAGGTAGCATCACAGCAGTTTACGTGTAAAACAATTACACACATAGCAGGCATGTCCATGTTTGGAAAGGGTGCCTGGGCTTGGACATCCCAGATTGCACTTGGACATCATTTGTAAAATTCCGCTTACTGTGAAAATGAGCTGAGCCCAACTGAGCAAGCATTTGGCTTGCTGATTGATGAAAATAAAGCTCTTCGTGTTAAACTGAGCTCCATGAAATCTATCACATAGGGCACTGTGCTTCTGACTATGTCAATCTGAATTGTGCTGCAATTGCTTCATCAAACATATTCTAATAGCTTTTCATGAAGATCTACAGCGGTAAGAGGCGGTCTCCAAATTTAAACATGCAAAGATTACGTTCAAATTAACAAGCTATCAATACTAGATGAGAATGCTTTGTTACATATTTACCCTGCTTGCCTGAAGGAACATCACAACTTTTTAACGAGCTACAGGTAGCTGGTCGAAAAATTATGAGATTAACTTTGCCACAGAGTCTTACTTAGGTTAATGAAAACAGTTGACAACCACAGTGGATTATGCTGCTGTTCCTTGCAGATATCTGTATGTAATACTGGAAAACACAAATCTCTGGATCATCTCACTCTGTTGATGACAGAAACAAATTACTAGTTCCTCTGAGAAGCATATTGGGGATGGCTTGAAATGAGGCATCTGAAGCCTAGAGAATTCTGCTGTATAAATCTCACACTCCGTTACTCAGATTTCTCTCTACTTTCACACAGTAGATATTTCAGGAATGTCAAAAATAATTTCTTTAAGTGCGCTTGAGAAATTCCCCCTCCCCCCAAAAATGTTTCTTTTATTATAAAATTCAACACCTCAACACTTCTGTCAGTTCCGGTTTATAGAAAAATACACAAGGTATTCCCTGAAATCCCCTATGAGGAGAAGGAACTACAGAAAGCCAAGGAGAAAAGTTCCCACAAAGAAATGGAAATAAGAAATAACTCAAAAAAGAATCATACCCAACCCAATGAATCCACTCCACGGTCAACCCATTGAAAGATAGTAAAAGAGTTCTATGCTTTCCTGTTCTCTAGGAGAAGCCTTAACTGAGAGGGTTCAAAATACATTGATTAGCTTCAGCTTAAACCAAATTATATTTACATGGAAATTGGATTTGGTTATGGTTATGGTTTAGGCACTTGATATACCGCCCCTTACTTGCGCATCAGAGCGGTTTACATGTATGCATATACTAACAGGTACTTTTTTATTCCCTTGTCCCCGAAGGGCTCACAATCTAAGTGTACCTGAGGCAATGGAGGGTTAAGTGGCTTGCCGCCACAAAGCCTCCAGAGTCAACACCTCAGTGCACACAACAGGAAATTCATCCTTCATGATTGTGTATCATAGCACAAGACAGGAATATCCAAATTCCTGGATCCATAAACGGGGTCTGCCTATTCTAAAATCTGAGTGCAGGACAAGAAGGACATGAATTCATTTCTGAATGAAATTAAAGGAACCCCCCTGAAATTTTAGGGTTCTCTCTTATGTGATTAATAGTGCATAGAACATACTATTCGTCAATAGCATGCACTGTATATCATTAACCTTGACCACTGTATGATATCATTGGTGTTGCTCTCCCAGTTGCATTATTAGAACAAGTTTCAAGGTGGACCCCAGAGATCCTGTTTCCATCAAGGAAAAAGCTACCCATCATTGCTGCCATTCATAACATATTACTTGGTTGGCAGACTCCAGCTGGAGATGGAGAAAGTTTTCCTTGAGCAGGTTGTACTTTCGGCACTGGACTGGGATATTGGAAGAAGGTGGCCTATTTATTGACTTTGAGAATTGGAGGGGAGATGGAAAGTTTCCATGGCAAACAGCACAATTAGCCCTGCCCCCTAATAGCATATGATATCATCAGCCATGCTCTCGGTTATTTTATTAGAGCATCCAAGCAGACCCTACTAAAGGTCATGCAAAGGGGCATGCCCCTTAGGGTGCACCTTGGAACACACCTTGGTAAGCATTGTGGAACACATTAAGGAATGTTACCAATAGACCTTTGCTGGAAATTACAATTCTAGTGGTGGAGGTCTTTCTAACAAAAGGGACTGTCTAAATGTGTACTGTCTAAATGTTTGCTGTTAAGTGTACTGTCCAAATGTTTACACGTAACCTAATGTTAACTGTAACCCTCCAATTGTGATGTGACGTGACCACCTTGATTGAAGGATAAGGTGGCATACAAATCTGTCTAAATAAATAAATAAATAAGGTAACCTAAAGAGTGAGGTGGGATCAGGATTCAAAGAATTTTGGGAAATGGTAAATATAACAGTAGAAAGAGCATTCATTTTACTATTACAGAGGGTGAAAAACTTTTAAGTTCCAAAACCACCCAGTTTTAAAAGTCATTTTATAATGTCAGAAGGAGGGCTACAGGGAAAAGAGGAGAATTATGGGAGAGTTAAGGACTATTAGATCAGTAAATAATAAATAGCACCTAATTCAAGATTTGTTAATAAAATGACAGATTTATTTTGTTTAACAGAAGCTTGGGTATCAACAGAAGAAGGAGCCATGTTTAAATTATTATGTTCGAAGTTTTAAATGTCTATGTACACCTTGCAGCACTATACAAATGATCAGTGGTAGGAAGGAGAGAGAGAGATGCAGCTATGGTAATTAATGAGTATATTTTGGAGATAGTATTGAGATGAGGCAGTGAAAGAATATGAATATATTTGTAAGATTTACTTTTCAGTGGAATTCAAAACATTGCTGCTTGAATCCCGTCCCATGCCCGAAAGTATGATCACATTAACGACACTATTAATTCATCATCACTAGCTCCCAATAACAACTCGAATCCATTACAAGATCTTATGGCTCGTCACAGTGAAGCTCCTGACCACTAATCCTCTTATCACGTTGCACGCGCCAGCTTGCTCTGTGTGTTCGGGGTTCATGATAACTATTTACACATCCCCCCCCCCCACACTTCTAGGGCCAATCATGAAGCCATAAGGCAGTTGACTTTTTCTTTGTTGTCTCTGTCTTGTGCAACAGCTTGCCTTCTCAACGTCACCTTGAACCAACTTATGTGCAGTTCAAAACTGGACTGAAGATGTATCTCTTTAAGCGGGCATTTGAAATTACTGGTTAATCCAATCGTTGTTTGTGACTCCTCCGCCTGGACATTGCCTGTCTCTCCCTTTTCTTTCTTTGCATTTACTAATCACAAATTTATGTAATGTGTGGGAAAAAAATGAATCCCCTTCAGGTACCTTTGTTACAGGTTGAATCCATCTTGTGCTAACGTCTATAGCTCAGGCCTAAGAAACAGCTTGCTCTGACTTTTTCACACTGACACTGCAAATTCAGCAAAATCAGCAAAGATTGAGCTACGAAATGAGCTAATAACCTGTCTCAGAGAGCTGACACAATGAGAGTCTACAGCTAATGAAAAGGCCTCTTGGATGAACAAAGGAGAACGTAAACAAAGAAGACGAACATCGGTATCTACAGTTTATCTGCAGGAAACATGACTCGCAGAAGGCAAGTGAGAATGATGAGACAGGATGCTACAGAGAACACAGAGAAAAGGATTAAAGGTTAAGAAGCAGATTTGCTTAAGAAAATGGGGGAGAAGAAACAGAAAGGAAATCTATGTATCAGCAAATTTGAGCCTGAAAATGAATATAAATATGAGGGAGAAATTTTGATAAATAGACAGATGGTAGCTGATCTCACTGGAGTAAGGCTCTCTCTCTGTCCCAGGACCTTTTTCACTTAAATCAGGTGCTCTGCTTGATATAGATGTATTGATGCTATGGTTTGATATTGAAATTTGTACCTTATAAATCAAAAGTAGAGCTTGTGATGTTACAGACCTGATAAGATAAATACAACTTTTTACATGCTTTTATGGGGGCACGAGCAATTTGTTTAAGGTCCTGTATGTATGTTGGGGTTGAACACAAGCAGCCACACAAAAAATAGAAAATCCCCAAATAATCTTAAGGGAAGCCCAGAAAACCCCCAACAAATGTAAATCACTTTGTAGGCTTGCAAAAAGGTGGTATAACAAATGCAATAAACCATAAACTATAATTTATTACCCACCTAAAATTGAGAAAGACAGCTGGGAGAGATTATTCAAATAAAAAATAATTGCCAAGTTAGGGTTTGAAGATTTTATTGTTTAGTATGACTTTAGTTATTATGTGGGAGGTAACCATGGTAATAATTTTGTTCTATTAGCCTCAACTATGGAGCCAGCTGGTTTAATTCAGTTAGTTGACATCCCAACCCATCAGCATGGGAACACTAGATTTGATATTCATCTTAAGCTCTTTAATGACTGTCAGTGATTTTAAGGTAGATCCTCCCCAGTCAGATCATGTTTTAATTCCTTTTTAATTTTAGGTTGAAGCTCTACAATGTTTTTAAGATTAACTGTTGTACCATTTATTTTTTATATCTCATCTGTATGTTCAGTTTATAATCTAGACCGTAAAACACCATGATGCTGGCTTTTTCTATTGCCATTGGTGGTATAACAAATCACCATAATAAATAAACACATGACAGTTTATTCATGGGAGGCATTATGACCCACTGCTTTGAATAATAAGTTTCAAGGAAGGAATGCCATAACCAAGGGCTTAGTTGAGGAATGGAATGCTCCTTTGTCAGAATCACAGAGCCTGGATCCCTCCACCCATAAAAGGTTTCAGGAAACTACATAAATTCACCTATAAATGGTTCACAGAACCCTTGAAATTGCAGAAGGGAAGGCATGGGATTTTGGATTCATCTTATGTCTTCCTACAGGAGTAGCTCAAGGTGAGTTACATTCAGGTACAGTAGGTATTTTCCTATCCTTTGGACTGCTTAGAATCTATGTTTGTACCTGGGGAAATGGAGGGTTAAATTTATTTATTTATTTATTTACATTCTCTTATATACCGCGCTATTCTGCATCAGTGCGGTTTACATTGAACAAACTGAAATTACATTGAACAGGGCATTATAACTTGGAGATAACCATTTTACAGGGAACATGGGCTATGGAGGGTTAAGTGGCTTGCCCAAGACCACAAGGAGCACCTGTGGGACTAGAAACCCCAGTCCTTCCGGCCCAAGGTTGATGTCCTCTAGTGGGATTTGAACCCCTGACCTTCTGGCCTGAAGTACCTTGCCCCAACCACTATGACTTCCCCAAGATCATGGGGAGCAGAAGTGGGATTTGAAACAGGCTTCCCTTGGTCTCAGCCTGCTGCTGTAATTATTAGACTACTCCTCCACCCCAACTGAGAAGCCTCACATGAAATAGAATACATTGGCACTTATCACACAGAAAGAGTGCTAAGATTTATTGGAGATGAATGGCTAATAAGTATTTGATGGCCATGCAGGAGGTAATGACAAAGGTTTTAATGACATTAATTAAAATTTCAGTTAGTGGCCCTAAGTACATATTGGTAATAATAACGGAGCTAAATTCAGATACTGGAATCCCTCAAGGCTGAATTTTTTGTACAGAAAATTAACAGCCTGCCGGTTAAGATCAAATTATGAGATTTAGGAGTAGTAGGGGAAGGAGACATCTTTGCAGCTTCTGACTCTCATTTCATGTGCAGCTACATCAGCAGTCAGACGTCACAAGGTCTTTGTTCCAATCACATCATAAATGCTGGCTTTACTCTGAAGAGTCTTCAGCTCTTCTCAAGTAGCCTACTGAGCGTCTTCTAACATGTTGTGACTATCCATTGAGCTTTTGTGGCAACATATGGAAGTAGATTGACAGATCTTTCTTCCACTCAGGTAATGGAAGTGTTATTGCCATTGCAACAGAAATGAAATCCTCTGCCATCAACACCATCCTATATTGCTGCTGTCAAGAAGGGTGGTTTCTCATAGTCTGGAACCTCAGATGACACCTGTCCAAGAAATCTGATGATTCATTACTCTTGGCAGAATGGATATGAAGAAGGGCCTAGACAAGATTTTCAAGTGCAGAGATGTATCTCTGCATGCAAAGATTTGACTTGTCCAATCCATGGTACTTGAATGATGTCATATGGCTGCAAAGGTTGGACAGTCAAGAAGAAAGACAAGAAGAAAATCAATGCTTTTGAATTATGGTGCTGTGAAGAATACTGTGTATACCATGGACAGCCCGAAGAACAAATCAATCAGTACTGGAGATCAAACCTAAGCTTTCTTTAGAAGTGCAAATGACAAGACTTTGACTTTCATATTTTGGACACATCATGCGAAGAAAAAGATTAGAGAAAGACATCATACTTGGCAAGGTTGAAGGTCAATGCAAATGAGGAAGGCCAGCAATGTGATTGATCACTACAATGCAACAGCTATGGAAAACTCTCCCTCAACAAATAATTGCCCAGCTGAAGACCAAACACAGTTTAAGACAGCTATCCACAGGGTTGCCATGAGTCGACTGACTTGACAGCACTTAACAACAACAGTGGAAGGAAGTAGATCTCAAGTTGATAGATTACTCCAGTTCATCCCCAAAGCTCTGGCAACTCCAAACTACCAAAGCTCCACCCAGACCATGTCCCCAGTATAACAGTGCTGCTCTAGTTCATCCCTGAGAGTCTGCCTCTGCCTTCCTTTGCCTCTCTGTGGTTATGGGAGCAGACAACTCATCTTTCACATTTTTAATGGCAATTCCAGTAGTTGCTTCTCTCTTCGTAAAGAAATCTCTCTTTAGCTTGGCTGGTAGACTACAAGGGGTCCAAGACTTGCTTTCTCTGTTCCTTTCCACTGGCACTGCTGCTGACCTATATCTCTCAAGAGTGTCAACCTTCCCTCTACTGCTTCTACCACCATTTCTATGCTTAATCCATCCAAGCATCATGAACTCTATGGACTATCTGAATTGCATGTGTCTGAACAGCACTAAGTCCAACTGGTAGCCCTTTAGAAAGAAGAAGCATCAAGGATGTCTCAAAAGGTTATGATGCACTGAGTTACCTTTTGCTTTTGTGACGCTATCTTGTGGTATGAACCATGAAAATGCTAGGGCTTATGCCACAAAAATTGCGCCCGGATTATTCAATGTGTAGGGCCCAAAACCATAACAAAACATTCTCATTGAAGGCTTCTTGATGATTTGAAAGTATTTTGTAAAATATTGAAAACTTTTCTGTTTCAGAAGGCTTACAGGGGTGGGCAATGTGAGGGGAAAGAAGAGTGGGGCAGGACTAGACCACATTTCCTAGCATGGCAGTACATAGAGTCATTTTTTTTTTCATTTTTGAAATCAGACACTACTGCTGCCACTGCAGACAAAGCAAAAGCGGCGGCGGCAAGGGGGAGGGGGGTTGTGGAATGACTGCAAGGGAAATGCTGGGCAGATGGGCATGAAGGAGGGTGGAGTTGGAATGGCCAGAAGGGAAGTGCTGAGCAGATGGACATGCAGGGAGGTGGGGTGGAATGGCCAGAAGTGAAATGCTGGACAGATGAATATGAAGGGGGGGGGTGGAATAGCTGGAAAGGAAACACTGGGCAAATGGTATACATGAATGGGGGGTGCAGAGGGCAATGCTGAATAGGAAATGTGAAGGGTATGGCACGGGGGAGATACTGGACACAAAGGGAGGTGAAGGACAGATACTGGAAACACAGTGTGGGGGGTGGGGGCAGATACAGGACATGGGTGATGGGCAAATGCTAGATATGGGTAAGAGCAGAGGCTAAACATGGGGTAGGGATCATAAAGGGATGGATGAAAGTGGCTACTGAACACAGGGTAGGCAAAATAGGGGGATAAATGGCAGATGCTGGACATGAAGTGGGGGAGTGGAAGGAAGATGCTGGACATGGGGTGGGAGAGAGCGAGGGGAGATGCTGGACATGGGGTGGGGTGAGATGGGGAGGGGGAACACTGGACATGGGAGAATAGGATGAGAAAAAGAGGAAACACACAAGATTGGGGAGAGAGGGGAAAGCAAGACAGGGCAGGAGAGAAGGGTATAAATTCTGAACACGGGGAGGGTGGAAGAGAGAAGGAGTTAAAAAATGGGAAATAAGTGGCTGGGGAAGGATAGAGAAAGAGTTAAAGGGCTGTGTTAAAGCCTGAAAAGTGTTAGGATGATAGTAAAAAGAGAAAGATTGAGAACCGGATATAAAAAGGAGAAATGAAACCTGAGTTGATAAAGACGTGTCCCAGAGACAGTGTTGGAGAAGACGAACTGGCCAGGAAGACATGTGGATATGTGTGCCAACAGCAACATTTGGGGTATGGGGGTGCAGGGCAAAGAGGTGAATAACTACATATGTACAATATGACAGATCACTGCATACATGTGCTCCCCCTGACTGTCATCACAAAGTAGCTGTAGGTCCACCTACCACAAACTACTGCATGTTGGATGACGTACAGTCACCTGCCAATGCACCACAGCACCAGGAGGGTCACCAAGTATGTCCTGTGGATTGAGGAACACAAGAGAAACATACATATGTCATGTTGGAGCTTGCAACACACACTGCACCTTCATGTCCTCAGCTCACAGACCCCCCAAGATCCTTTACAGACTGACTGTTCCCCATCACACTGTACAGATTTGTTTCATGTTAAAGTTATCACTGAAGTGTGTGTGGCAAACTACAAGGGCTCGTACTCTGTCCGTCCCCTTCCTCACCTCTCTGCTGACGTAAAAACTATTGAACAGAAGCGTCTCCTTGCTACCGTGTCCCTGCTCGGCTCTAAGGCTGCAGTGCTATGCTGTGTCCCCCAAATAGCGCCCACTGCCCCTTCAGTGTGTGTTCTGGTGTCTCAATGTCCTCTGCTACCCTGCTGTCAGTTCCTGTACCACAGGGAAATATCCAGGGGCCTCATCCCTTGACCTACATTACCAGCTGTGTGCTGATGATTTGCAAATATATCTCTCTACGCCTGAGTTATGTCTGCTAAACAACACCCCGATGTCTTCCTGCCACCTGACATTGATGGCTGCATGTCATCCCACTGTGTGAAAGTAATAATGGCAAAGCATGGATATCCTATATGTGCACCTAAACCCTCCCCTCCCATCACAGCATCTTTGTGTGTGTGGTCATACCTTCCTTTCTCCAGGGTAAGCAATGTAGGTGTTGTCTTGGACTGCACTCTCCACCTCTACACACATACCCACCTTGTAGATGAGGCTTGTGGTTTCTGTCTAGATGTCATCAGCTATATTTCCCCAGTCCTCCCTGAACACACAACTAAAACCCAAATCCACCCCCTTTATCAGCTCCCGGCTTGCCTACTGTAACCTACACCTTGCTGATCTGGCTTTGAATCATCTCTGTCTGCATGAAAATATGCAACACTGCACTGCATGGCCATTCTACAGCCACACACATAATGGCTATAATACCCCCACTATCAGGACACCTCACAGGTTCCCTATCCGTCTCCGCATCCATGTCAAGGCTCTCCTGCTGACCTATACATGCATGCACACTGTGGTGTCCTAGTAACTTCCCTTACTGATCACAACTACCAGTAATCCAACTACAACTGAGCATGTATAGTGCTACATGTCACATGTAGCGCTATACAGAAACAACTAACACACAGTCCCTGCCTATCAGAGTATACCAACCAATCAACAGCTCATATTACAAAATGTGAAACACATATGTCTAGGCAACTGGTCCCATCTATGGGCCGCCCTCCTACTGCTGACCACATACTACACGCCTTTCACCTTGCTGCACCCAAAGCCCCAAACTAACTACTTGTGGCTGTACAGCAGCCCCTATCCCAATCAGCCACAAATCATGTGTGGCAGCTTAACACCTCCCACAAGCCTACTACACCTGACACACATATCCACCACCACCCACTGTTGTGCCCTGCTCACATCATCTGCGTTTCAGTAATCACTAGATTGTAAGCTGGGATGGCCAGGCAGTGTCTTTTATATGTCAGTGTAGTGTTGCATCTTACTGCTATTGGGATACAAATGTTCACTAGTAGTAGTAGTAGTACACACATATCTAAACAAATATATGTGGCAACATATGCAGTACTTACATGAGAACACCTCCTCAATCACCTGCCGCCTGACTGCTATGCCCTCACGTGTGTCACCACGGCCACGTACAAGAGGGCACATAGGATCATCCTCCAAATCCTCATTAATTTGGACAGGGATATGGTGCCTGAGAGCAATGTTGTGCAGGATGCAACAGGCTATAATGATCTCTGCCACAGTCTGTGGTTTGTATTGTAAGGCCCTGTCTGTCCTATCCAGACACCTGAAGCGACTCTTTAAAACGCCAAAGGTGCGCTATATGACTGAGCGGCTGGAGGCATGGGCCTCATTGTAACTTCTCTCTGCACCTGTCCGTGGTTGACGCACAGGGGTCAGCAACCAGGGGTGACACCCATATCCTGAATCACCTGCAGAAAGAAATGTGGAACGTTAAAGCAGGAGCTGATGTCCACCCAAATGGACACAAGTATGTACGTGCAAACCAAATGCACAAAACATCTGGACAGAAACATATGACATCACATGATGGGACACCACAACTATGCATCAGCGTGTGAAGTTATGACACACAAAACAAGGGGTAGGTGTAAGAATTGCAATCTACATAATCTGTAACTACGACACAAATGCTAGCGTCCATTCTACCATCAATAAGCACTCTTCTTCTGCTCTCCCTCTTTTCTGTGGTGTTCCACAAGGTTCGGTTCTATCATCCCTATTATTCAATATTTTTCTTGCTCCATTGCCCCTGGCTATTCAACAATTTTCGGTGTCTCCATATATCTACGCGGACGACATTATTCTACTATGTCATGTTTCTCCCCTTACTCTGGATATTACCCCACTTAATGCCTGTCTGTCTCACGTTGCTTCTTGGCTTTCGCAGAACTTTCTTCACTTAAACCCTTCAAAATCTACGGCTATGTGGGTATCTCTTAGCGGTTCCTGTCCCACGGTCTCTCCTATGATTGATTCGGTCCCTATTCTGCTCGTCTCTTCTTTCCGCTACCTGGGGGTTATTCTCGATTCTACACTCTCTTTTCATGAGCACATTGCTTCTCTCACTCGGCGATCTTTTGCGACCCTTCGACAGATTCGGGCTACTCGTTCCCTTTTTTCCCCTGATTCCCTGGTCACTTTGGTTCTGGCTCTGGTGGTTAGTAGGCTTGATTATTGCAATGTTTTTCTAGCTAACCTTCCTAAATATCAGCTTAAACGATTACAATTTCTTCAGAACACCGCAGCTCGCCTTGTCACCTTTTCTCGGTCGTCTGACCATGTCACTCCCCTCCTTTTCCGTTTGCACTGGCTCCCACTTCGTTTTCGTTATCAATATAAGTTTCTGATTCTGCTTCACCGTGCTCTTTATACTGGCCAACCTTTATATCTCGCGGATCTGGTCTTTCTTCACACTCCTTACCGTCAACTTCGGTCACTTCACGCCAACCGTTTATCACTCCCCTCTCCGTCACAAGCCCGGTTAGAGCAGACTCGTCATTCCGCTTTTTTCTTTCTTGGTCCTTTCCTCTGGAATTCTTTACCACCTTCCCTCAGATTAGAATCCTCCTACCCTCATTTCAAGTCACTACTCAAAACACATCTGTTCACTCAGGCTTTCGACCTTCCTCCCAGTCCCCCTCCCTGATTAAAGTCGTCCCCCCGCTGTTGTTGTGTGTCTGTGTGTCTGTTGTATGTTCGTTGGTGTTGTTGCCCGTTTTAGTTTTAGCAGGTTATGTTAGATTTATCTAATTGACTATGTATTTTATCTTTATGTGCTTGGCTTTTACTTTCCTTTCATTTTATGGCGTTCTTTTTTATGATTTGCAGTATAAACCTTTTTATTGTACACCGCTCTATGCTTCGGCAGTAGCGGTTGATCAAATGTTTTAATACAGATAAAGATAAAGATCAACACGCAGCACCATAGCAAGGTAGAGCTGGAGGGCACTACCCACCCCCCCAAAGGTTGGATCACACACAGACAGATGAGACACACACACAACTAGGGTTACACCTCAAAGACAGACATGTGCACATACAGTTAGCCAGAGGATCACCATGTGCATGTCAGAGATGAGAAATACACACCCAGCAGTATACAGTCTTCATACTGGCCTGCCTAAAATTGTCTAAATAGTGCTGAGTGATGCAGGATATAGGAGTGATGGGTGGACCCTGAAAACCTAGGGACCACATTCAGAATATGCATATTTGCATCACATACAACCTGAACATTCAGGGAATGGTAGTGTTTGCGGTTGTGAAACACTACCTCCCTGTCTCTGGGCGGGACCACTGTAACATGTATGCAATCAATCAATAGTTCCCATCACGTGTGATATCCCAGCAAATGCCTCAAAGGCCTGGTTCAGGGTCCCCCACTGTTGCCTAGTGTTGGGAATGGCAATGTAATTCCCCACCCGGCTGATCATGGCACGCAGTACCTGATGGAGACAGCGTGAGAAGTTGGGGCGGCTCATGCCACCCACTGTGGCCACAGATGACTGGAAACAGCCAGAGGCAAAGAAATGTAGGGCACCAATGAGCTTGACCAAACCCGGTATGGCATGTGACCGACCAGTCAGGGGCTCGAGGGCAGGTCTTAGATCATCATAGAGCTCCCTAAAATCCCCCATGCTCAGGCGGTAGAGGGAGATGACCTGGTCCTCACGCATGCCCTGGAGCTGGGCCCTGGGCCTATAGAGGCGAGGTTGGCAAGCCTGCAAATCGGCACGCCTCCTGCGCCGTGCTGGCACAGCCTCTGCGTGCCCCCACAGCTGCAGGTCTGTGTTGCAGCGGGACTACACCCATGCCCTGTGCCTTAGCCCCATGGACACCATCTCCCCGGTCAGGCAGCCACAGCCCCTGATCACCTCCCACTGCACATGCAGCAACCACAAAGCCCACCATAAACTCCACCCCCCTCAACTCCTCCAACTCACTCAAACTCAGACACTCACCTCACCAACCTAGCCAAGCACCATCACCAACACACAGCAACCCAGCCACACAACCCCACCATCACTCACTAACCCAGCCACTCCCCATGACACACTTGCCTCTGACACTCTCCTTGCTTCACCAACAACCAACAGCGCACACCTTCTCTCCCTCGCCTACACAAACCCCTCAACGTGTACCAGGTGTGCATGTGTATTTATAGTTTTTTCTACATTGTGCACGTTGCGCATGCACAGTGGCACATGCGTGGCGGCTGCATTTATTTTATTTATTTAACAGTATTTCTATACCGTCTTATCGTAAAATCAAGGCGGTGTCACATGCGCATGCGCTGCAGAGATGTGGGAGGTGCATGCGCAGGACACCATGTTACACATGCGCTGTGCATGAGCATGAGATGCGCATGTGCTGCGTGAAGTTACGCGCATGTGCCAAGCCTCATGCTCACACACAGTGCATGCGTAACATGGTGTTCTGCGCACGCACCTTACGCAGCGCATGCACAATGTGTGCAGCTCACGTGCTCGCGCCACTGCACATGCGCAACACGCGCAACATAAAAAAACCCTATAAATACACATGCACACCTGGTACACGTTGAGGAGTTTGTGTAGGCGAGGGAGAGAAGGCACGCAGTGTTGGTTGTTGTTGGTGAAGAGTGTCAGAAGCAGGTGTGTCGTGGAGAGTGGCTGGGTTGGTGAGTGGCGATGGAGAATGTCAGAGGCAGGTTTGTTGTGGAGAGGTGTGTGGCAAAGCAGGTGAGAGAAAGAGGAGGGGAGGCAAGGAACAGGCGACAGAGACAGGAGCTGAGTTGAGGAGCAGGCAGCAGGGAGAGAAGGTGGGGCGAGGAGCAGGTGTGAGATGTAGCAGAGGAGCCAAGGAGCAGGGATGTGTGACAGGGAGGGAGAGGGCAGGGAGATGGAGCGACAGGACATGGCAGGAGGAGAGGAGGGGGGGCACCTGTTCAGCAGGACCCAGAGCCGGCAGGGAGTGTTGGGCCTGTGGTGGTGGCTGCAGGCCCATCGGGTATGTCTCAGCCCACACAGGGGCCACCCAGTGCCAAACGAAGTCATATACCGGTCCCAGCTGAGGAACGGAGGAGGGCTTTGAGATTCAGTCAGCAAGAAAACCACATCCTGCTGGCCAATGTGTTGGAGCGGTATGAGGTGCTCTATGGCCGGCTCATCAACAGCACCACTGTGGCAACATGTACACATGTGTGGGAGGAGGTTCAGGAGGCCATAGCCCAGGCAGGGAGACCAACCAGGGACCTGGACAGCCTGAGAAAGAGATTTAATGACATTAAGCATGGTGTCCGTGTACACATGGTGGTGGAGAGGCAACATGCCGTGGGCACCGGTGGGGGTGCCCCCTTTGCCCCAACTCTCACACCCCTGGAGCAGGAGCTTGCAGACCGTCTTGGGCCCATCTACCTGCGTGGACTGCCAGAAGCGCTGGACACCATCCATCCACAGGCAGGTGGGTATGCACCTTACACCTTGCTGCTCCTTAGGCTTGGAATAAACGTCCTTTGTCTATGTGTCAGGCATCTTCTATGGCCCTCCTCTCACTTAGGTTCAAAGCTCATATGTTTGCCTCTGCCTTTGGCTCAAGATTGTGCTGTTCTCCATTCCTCCCCTTTTTAATCTCACCTTTCTGTCTTCCTCTCACACTTGTTCCTACCTCCTTCCTTTGACCTGTCTCCCCTGCTCTTGTCTCTTTGCTCCTGTTCCAAACCTCCTTCCATATCTGTTAGTGCATTGTCCTTTTAGATTATAAGCTCCGTTGAGCAGGGATTGTCTTTTTGTGTTTTCACTTTTACAGTGCTGTGTGTGCTTGGTAGCGTCCTATAAATGCTTAGTAATAGGAGTAGGAGTAGTCGTAGTAGATATGAAACACACGTACAGGGCACGCCCAAGCACATGTGGCACATGGAGGGGATTGGTGGGGGACCATGTCCTGAGAGCATGTGTGCCTTAACACAGGCAACTGTGGGGTGATGACACAGCAGCACATGGCAGGGTAGGTACAGGGTGTGTGTGACAGGTACCTGGGCCTATGTGCATGATAGACACAGTCCTGAACGTAGCTGAGGACCACAAAGCAGTGGAGAGGCAGGGGGCGTGGTGAACAAGGCCCATATCTGATTGAACACTGCATACATCAATGGTCCAGAAAACATACATGCAAACCCCAGAGGTTTAAGATGCATAACAACAATTCACAGCACTACAGATAAGCAATGTAACAGAGATGTAAAAGACATATCTGAGGAGTGGCTAATGACATCCCACTGTAATCAAAGAGCATCACAGCATACCTGAGCAGCAATGTAACAGTAAACAGCCACATTGGGATATCATTTGACAGTATTCAGATAACCTCCTTGTATCATTTCTACATTGTTGCTGTCTAGTGCTGTGAAGTTTGGCTGTTCTGCTAGACCCTCTGGGCTGTACAAATAGGTGAGTTTGGCCACTGATGTATGCAGAGTTCATGCGAGTACAGGGCCTGTCTTTCCTTCAAAGTATTCCTCCTCCTAAGGATATGTGATTGGAGGGACTAACTGAGGTCAGATTCCTCTACTACTGGAGTTGCTCTACACAGATTGGTCTTGCGTTCCTTCATCACATATTTATTTATTTATATTCTCTTATATACCGCGCTATTCTGCATCAGTGCGGTTTACATTGAACAAACTGAAATTACATTGAACAGGGCATTATAACTTGGAGATAACTATTTTACAGGGAACATGGGCTATGGAGGGTTAAGTGGCTTGCCCAAGACCACAAGGAGCACCTGTGGGACTAGAAACCCCAGTCCTTCCGGCCCAAGGTTGCTGTCCTCTAGTGGGATTTGAACCACCGATCTTCCGGCCTGAAGTACCTTGCCCCAACCACTAGGCTACTCCTCCACTCCATGGCTTATGAGGGCTTACATTGAGTTGTTTTGTGCCTACACCTTTTGGGGTGTGTTTAGCAGTACCAGCCTGCGTCCTCTGTCACCCTGAGGTTTACTTGTTAAAATAGCACTTGGCATATAGGTCACAGCCAGTCATCATACCTCTGCAGCCAGTCACCAAGCACATTGTGACAGGGGTAGACATACGATAGGGACATACAACTAGCCCAGAAAACATTGGTCTGGGGGCACACACACACACCAACAAAACACTTTTAATGTCAATATGCACCTACATATCCAGGGACATATCACAGACCTGTGACAGGGAAAGGACTAACACACGGGGATGATGATGTAGACACAAACAAACACCATCAAAAAAATCACACACATGTCACACACTTAACACTCTGTCGGGGCCCACATACAGTGGGGATACCGCACCCACCCTCACAAGACATTGGAAGGCACATTACAACACCCATACCAAATGCACATAGCACAACCCCCACAACACCTGGGATAAGCCCTTATACACGTCCCACAGTGCCACACACATATTCCTATACCCCCACACACGGTGCTACCCCATACACAGCAGTGCTCCACCCATCCCCCCAGACACCCCACCACACCCATGGAGTATGGGATAGCTGTCCAGCCACACCGCACAGTGTCTTGCAAAGTGGAGGGCCCACACACACGTCTGGCTGACACGGACACATCCTGCAACACCTAACGTGCATACCACTCAGAGCAAGGCAAGCACATTGCTCACACACACAATGACGGCACACAATCCCACTCAGGGCTCCCACATGTGCCACGGCCACATGTATTGCTGAGACCACATCCAAGGTCAGGCGGCCAGTCCATAACTGATACTGCAGATAGAGGGCGCGGCACACAAAACACCATCCCCCACAGATTGCATCCCATGTGGTACAGCTACACCAGGGAATGAGGCTGCTACCCCCCCCCCCCCCCACCAATGTTCCCTCTAATTTTCTGTAGGCTGTGTGCGCATAAAATATCAGCTGTGCAACTTTTGAAGGAAGGTTAAATTTTTGTGTGCCACATAACGACGCTCGGAGTTATATACTTTAAAATTTGACTACACGTCAGAATACAGTATGTACACCACATTGATTTTAATCAAATTAAATGAAAATAGACGATTACTAAATGAAGAGGAAAATTTCTAGTAATTACAATCACAACTTTTAAATTTTAAGACGTCTGTGTTGTTTTCTATCAGAATCAGAACCATAATTTTTGTGCGCTCTGTTGTAAAGTATGTGCGCTCGCTCGGCGAGGTGTGTGCACGCGCACACGCACACAGCTTAGAGGGAACAGTGCCCCCCACCCCCTGCCAGGCACAGCACACTGTAGGCACCTGTGCTGTCCCTATTGTAGGCATA
Organism: Ichthyophis bannanicus; assembly: GCA_033557465.1. Taxonomy (NCBI): domain Eukaryota; kingdom Metazoa; phylum Chordata; class Amphibia; order Gymnophiona; family Ichthyophiidae; genus Ichthyophis; species Ichthyophis bannanicus. Next base: position 1,855,594,383 of record CM066031.1, read on the forward strand.
CCAACACATTGATTATGGTGGGGATGTACTACGCAGGTGTACATAGGTGCACTGCACAAACTCATCTGTGCGGTACCCTTTTACAACCCTCAGGTGACTACAGGACCATGGAGGCACATGAGGAAGAAGATGTGGCAGCGCCTCAGGATGGTGAGGGGCCAGAGTCCACAATGTTCGGGGACACCACCAGCAATGACGAAGGCACAACAGGAAACAATGTGATGGCCGAGGCAGAGGACACGCTACTGGATGTCAATGCTCCAGTGGGGGCCACTAGCAGCAACTCACAGGCTCTAGAGGGTACGGAGATGGAGGGGAGTCACCACACTGTGCAGGTGCCAGAGACATCAGCCACCCCTCCCACAAGCATGGCTACGATCTTGGCAGAGCTGCGGGCCCACAGTGTCTCAGCAAGGCACGATGCCAATGGTGGGTAACAGCATACACAACAATCCCCATGGGGGTGGACGTAACATCCACAATGAGATTGCATGTGCACCACAATATGTTGGCAACATAGCAGATAGTTTCTTATGTGCGGGGGGGGGGGGGTCTGTTCCATGTGCGTTCCTCCCCTCTTATAGCATGGCTTGTCATGTGTCAGCATGTGTGAGGAGCTCAGACACACACACACTGTTCATGGCCATATACCCCAAGGAAGCACACAGCGGAAAACACCTATCCCAGGTCACCTAGACAGCTTACATGACTGACCCTTCCCCATGGGTATTGTTACCTAGCATAGTTTGTCAGCATAATCTGTACTGTGGGCCAGAGTTATAGAAAACAGGGCCCCCCAGATATATGTATGTGTGTGCCATGACTCCTCATGTCATCTGGCTTATCTCATATGACCAGTGTGCAGATCAAGCATTGACACATTGAACTGCGACACTGTACCATGTGTGAGATCTGTGATTCACACGAGCCCTCATCAGGATCCTTTCCTGGCATAGAATGGCTCATGGGACACACAGATGTAAACATGGTCATGTGATGCTAGTTGTTGCATGCATGATTCTTCTGCAGACTGATCTGGTGGGATATGCCTGACATGTGCATGTGTCACAGTTGGGGATGTAACAGGTATCTCAAACATCACCTTGTATCCCACCCACAGGCACTCGTCAGGCTCTGTTAGCCATTCTTCAGGAGACCCACCAGCTGCGTGCCACAGCAGACACAATCCTAAACAAAAGAATGTGTTATGCACACTAGTTTTTGTCGGAACTATTGCCGTGAAGGTAAATACCCTCTCGTAGCAATAATGTTCCTTTTTATCTTTTTTATATAAAAGGGGAGCACGACCCCCACCAACCCTAAAGAGATACCTAAATCATCATAGGGCAAAAACTGGCCTCCAATCAAATCTGTCCAAAAATGGCGACAACATCAAGCCAAACAAGGTACACTTAGCTTTTAACGGATGGTCGTCCAAAAAGCCCATCCGATAGTGCGTTTCACCAAGTCATGCAGAGGCTGAAAAGCGCCATATATTCCTCTTCAAATTGCAACTCATCCAGAAGTGTATTACAATAATAATACAGATTAGAGGAGATCGGACTTTATGGTACCACATTAAAATGGTTTCAGTCATATCTTACAGAGAGACACTTACAAGTAAAGATAGGTGACAAAGCATCTCAACCCATAAGAGTTTTACAAGGAGTTCCACAGGGCTCTGCCCTCTCTTCCCTTTTATTCAATATCTACATACAACCAATTTGCAACATCCCTTCAAAGAATGACATTAAGTACACCATCTATGCAGATGATATAATGATATTTACACCTGTGTCAATCAATAACCCTGACTATCATAGAATTACAGATTGTCTCCTACAAATGTCTGATTGGTGTAAATGTAATAACATGGAAATCAATTTCAACAAAACTGAGGCCTTATTTGTATCTCGAAACCCTGATTTCCCTCCTCCACCTGACATCTTGATAGAAGATTCTATTATTCCCATTAAATCTGAAGTAAAATATCTTGGGGTGACCCTTGACAGAGAAATGAATCTGAAAACACATATAAGTAAGACAATCAGGAGCGCATATTACAGAATGAAGATTATTAGAAGATTAAGACCACTACTCGAAACAACCCACTTCCGTAACGTCTGCCAAGCTTTAATCACGCCATTATTTGATTTTTGTAATCCTATATATCTTGGCCTTCATAAGCAGTCACTAAAACCTTTGCAACTCGCGCAAAACACTGCTGCTCGAATAATCTTCGGATTATCAAGCCAGGAACACATAACTCCTATTATGAAGGAGCTACATTGGCTACCTATAGCTTATCGTATAAAATATAAAACCACTATATACATTTTCAAAATCAAACATCACTGTTCTGCAAACAGTCTGGCTACTCTCATTCAATCAGACGTCAGCAAAAGACCTAGAAGATTAGGATCTACCAATAGAGTCAACACATCACTTGACTTTAGAAAAGCACATAAAGAAACAACAGAAAGGGCATTCTCGTTTGCGGCACCAAAGATTTGGAACTCTCTTCCAAATGATTTAAGAGCAGCTCAGGACCTTAAAGACTTTAGAAAGCAACTAAAAACTGTCCTGTTTATTGAGCATTATGGTCTAACTGAATAATTAATTCAATGTTTAAGAGAAAAACAATCATTTAGTAAGCTGTATTATAGATCACGTTGTATTATAGTACACAATGTAAATAGCGCTTTATATCTTTCTGTAAAACACACTATGTTACTTTACATGTAATTATCATTACTACATGTTCATATTATCACTGCTTTTATATTTCTTGTTTGTTAAACCGCTTTGATTGTTTGATAAGGCGGTATAAAAATATCATTAAATAAATAAATAAAATAACCCAACGTTGTGTTTCGGGCTCCCGATCCTCACAGCCCTTCTTCAAATTCCATTGCAAATGTGAAGGATCCGCTCCTCACAGCAGTTTTTAAGAGGGCTCAAAGAAATGACATCACCAATCCATAGGCCAATCATGATCAAGGTCCATTCATAGGAAGGGCAACCCAAAGTTTAAAGAAGTAACCACCAATCCACAGAAGAATTCAACCCATATGGTGCTATTGAATTGAGATGATAGATCCAGAACTGTTCTCTATACAAAAGTTGGGCACCTGTGTCCCCTTCCACCCTCCCCCCCTCCACACCCCCCTCCTCCCCCCAGCACCTCCCACCCACCCTCGCCACCCTCCACGCTCTCCTCCTCCTCCTCCTCTTCACCCCCCAAAACATCACATACACTCTCACCCTCCCCTCCCTCCCGCCCCAGCCCACCCTCCACCCCTCCATGTCCCCATCATCCTCTTCCGCGTCCATCGCCTCTGCTGCCTCCTCCTCCTCCTCTTCTGCTGCCTCCTCTACCTTCTCCTCCTCCTCCTCCTCCTCCACTGGCTGAACTGCAGCTATGGGGTGTGTTGTGGGTGGCTCTGAGGCTGATGTCCCCTCACCAGCAGCAGCAGCTTCTGTGGGGAAGACAGTCATTAGCACACCATCATGCAATTACAACACCATATTTATTTATTTATTTAGAATACATTTGTATACCGCTACTTCCAGCGATCAGCAGCGGTTTGATTACAGATTGAAAATTGCCAAATCAAGACAGAAATTGCGGAGTATCAACACATTGATTTGAAAGGAGAGCACGGCACACAGTAATAAGGTCATAGGAGAGGAGTCAGAAATTTACATATGTACATTTTACATAACAGAATTCATGTTTCAAATTGTGACATAGGTGACACCCAACATGGTGTGGCCTCCCATAGGCCATTGGCCCACTGTGACATGCTGTACTGCGCTGCAGGGGCCACAACACTCACCACCACGTTGCTGCAGCACCCTCCTTTGTAGACGCTCAAGAACATCTGGGCAGTGCAGCTGCAACTCACATCCCTTTTTCCTAGGTCCTCCACCTGGGTGGAAATGCAATGGGTGGGAACATTAAGGGCCAGATATCTCTGGTGGGTGCCCAATGCATATCACACATCACTGCATACAGCAGGGTGCTGCTGCTGCTACTCATGCCAGTGGGTCCTATACTACCTGTTGCCAGCGCCGCCTGCATGTGTGGCTGTGGTTCTGGGCATGTGTTGGGTGCCACCTATGTGTCGTTTGGGCAACCCCACAGACCAGCCTTACCAAGATCCTACACTCTCCTTGCATTATATGGTAGCACCATGCCATGTGTGGGATAGGTATGCTGGTCTACAGGGGAGGTGTTTCTTGACCCCTGTGGGGTCCGGCACACACATGTGTGTTTGCATCACCTACACACATCTGCAGACACACACGCCATGCCACCATGATATCTGTATTGGAACATGTGTGATGTGTTCTGGCGTCGCGCGGGGATTGAGTGGCCCTGAACACATCACCAGGAACCACTACCAGAACACAAGGATGTGTACTCTACCTGTGTGGACACAACTAGGGCCTCCTGTGAATAGGGCATTTGTGTCCGACAGCAACAGGAGCATGCACCAACACACCTAGCTGGGCTATAGACCTCTGTAATGAGGTCCAGGGCCTCCTGGAGTTATGGCAGAGCTGTGAAACTCCAACTGATGCAGTTACCCTGACACCAGGATTTATAATAGACCTCTTTAATCAGGTCCAGGGCCTCCTGGAGTTAGGGCAGAGCTGTGGAATGAAACTGATGCAGTTACCCTGACACCAGGATTTATAATAGACCTCTGTAATGAGGACCAGGGCCTCCTGGAGTTAGGGCAGAGCTGTGAAACCCCAACTGATGCAGTTACCCTTACACCAGGATTTATAACAGACCTCTGTAATCAGGTCCAGGGCCTCCTGGAGTTAGGGCAGAACTGTGAGAATGAAACAGATGCAGGTACCCTGACACCAGGATTTATAATAGACCTCTGTAATGAGGACCAGGAACTCCTGGAGTTAGGGCAGAGCTGTGAAACCCCAACTGATGCAGTTACCCTGACACCAGGATCTATAGTAGACCTCTGTAATGAGGACAATGTCTTCCTGGAGTTAGGGCAGAGCTGTGAAACCCCAACTGATGCAGTTACCCTGACACCAGGATTTATAATAGACCTCTGTAATCAGGTCCAGGGCCTTCTGGAGTTAGGGCAGAGCTGTGAGAATGAAACAGATGCAGGTACCCTGACACCAGGATCTCTAATGGACCACTGTAATGAGGTCCAGGGCCTCCTGGAGTTAGGACAGAGCCATGAAACCCCAAATGATGCAGTTACCCTTACACCAGGATTTATAATAGACCTCTGTAATGAGGACCAGGGCCTCCTGGAGTTAGGGCAGAGCTGTGAAACCCCAACTGATGCAGTTACCCTGACACCAGGATCTATAAAAGACCTCTATAATGAGGACCAGGGCCTCCTGGAGTTAGGGCAGAGCTGTGAAACCCCAACTGATTCAGTTACCCTGACACCAGAATTTATAATAGACCTCTGTAATCAGGTCCAGGGCCTCCTGGAGTTTGGGCAAAGCTGTGAAACCCCAACTGATGCAGTTACCCTGACACCAGGATCTATAATAGACCTCTGTAATCAGGTCCAGGGCCTCCTGGAGTTAGGGCAGAGCTGTGAGAATGAAACAGATGCAGTTACCCTGACACCAGGATCTCTAATGGTTCACTGTAATGAGGACCAGGGCCTCCTGGAGTTAGGGCAGAGCTGTGAAACCCCAACTGATGCAGTTACCCTGACACCAGAATTTATAATAGACCTCTTTAATGAGGACCAGGGCCTCCTGGAGTTAGGGCAGAGCTGTGAAACCCCAACTGATGCAGTTACCCTGACACCAGGATCTATAAAAGACCTCTATAATGAGGACCAGGGCCTCCTGGAGTTAGGGCAGAGCTGTGAAACCCCAACTGATGCAGTTACCCTGACACCAGGATCTATAAGAGACCTCTTTAATGAGGACCAGGGCCTCCTGGAGTTAGGGCAGAGCTGTGAAACCCCAACTGATTCAGTTACCCTGACACCAGAATTTATAATAGACCTCTGTAATCAGGTCCAGGGACTCCTGATGTTAGGGCAAAGCTGTGAAACCCCAACTGATGCAGTTACCCTGACACCAGGATCTATAATAGACCTCTGTAATCAGGTCCAGGGCCTCCTGGAGTTAGGGCAGAGCTGTGAGAATGAAACAGATGCAGGTACCCTGACACCAGGATCTCTAATGGATCACTGTAATGAGGACCAGGAACTACTGGAGTTAGGGCAGAGCTGTGATACCCCAACTGATGCAGTTACCCTGACACCAGGATTTATAATAGACCTCTGTAATGAGGACCAGGCCATCCTGGAGTTAGAGCAGAGCTGTGAAACCCCAACTGATGCAGTTACCCTGACACCAGGATCTCTAATAGACCTCTGTAATCAGGTCCAGGGCCTCCTGGAGTTAGCGCAGAGCTGTGAAACCCCAACGGATGCAGTTACCCTGACACCAGGATTTATAATAGACCTCTATAATCAGGTCCAGGGCCTTCTGGAGTTAGGGCAAAGCTGTGAGAATGAAACAGATGCAGGTACCCTGACACCAGGATCTGTAATGGACCACTGTAATGAGGACCAGGGACTCCTGGGATTAGGGCAGAGCTGTGAACCCCCAACTGATGCAGTTACCCTGACACCAGGATCTCTAATGGACCAAAGTAATGAGGACCAGGGCCTCCTGGAGTTAGGGCAGAGCTGTGAGAATGAAACAGATGCAGATACCCTGAGAGCAGGATCTCTAATGGACCACTGTAATGAGGTCATGGTCCACCTGGGGTTAGGGCAGAGCTCTGAGACTGACACAGATGCAGTTAACCTAACATCAGGATCTATGCTAGACCTCTGTAACCATATGTGACGCCTCCTGGGGATGGAGCAGACATTTGGGGCCACATCACACGCAGGTATCATAACTCCAGGATGTGTAATAGACCTGTGTAATCAGGTCTGTGGCCGTTCTGGGGATAGGGCAGGATTGCAATTCACAACATATCCATCTACAGTGGCAACAGCTGGGCCCACAGACTGGTATGTCCACCATGTTCTGCATGTATGATATGAGATGCTTGCTGTATTTGTGTTGCACAACCGTCATTGTGTAACCTGTCCCTACACACTTATTTCACGGGGGTAGTCGGCAGATCTGTTGTACCGCCTGGTGAGGCGCACCCATGCTCTCCTCACCCATCCAAAATCCTGCCTCTTTGCTGCGCCCAGGACCAAACGGCGCTGTCTTGTACAGATCAATTCACACAGGATCCTGAGCTCCCTCCGGGTGAATGCGGGCTTCCATGAATCCCTGTCCATTTTTTCTCTCTTGAGATAGCACGTGTACGTGCGCGACGACGCACATGGCGCATGCTCTGTGTTGCACATGTACTACGCGCTACCTGGCACAATTACGGCGCACAGCACACGTGGGATTTTGACGTCCAGATCACGTCATATTATTCTTATCAGAACAGTGAAACGCGCCGTGAACGGTATGGGCCACTTCTCCAGTCCCCATACACCTAATCTCGCCGCCACGCCACCATTTATTAATATAATTGGTGTTTACGTTACGGCGATGAGGCTCCCCGGCGTTGGTCAGTGGATGCATTATAGGCACCCTGTAATGCACCTTAACTTGTGGCGCCCTGTAATGTGCCTTCTACAGCCCATGATCAGCCCCACTGTAGTCTACAGGACTAGGGTGAGTGGGTATGTTGGCATTACCCGCACACTACAGAGATGTGTCTAACTGTAAGAGCCATGCAAAAGGGTGCCACTTCAGACACTCTTCCAGATGTTGTTGCACTGGGAATATGAACCTAGGAGAGCTGGCTGTATAGTCACTGTATTAACCAGTGTGCTATACCTCTATGGCCATTGTCATAGCTAGGACTGACTACACAACAACTGCATGTCAATCCACATACATTCTGCTCTGCATACTGGGATAGGGGAGATCCACAGCTAAAGCAGTTCCCAGGCCACGTTTCCATAGGGAAATGACTGTGGAGGCAGAGGCCATGGGTTTGATCCCACAGTGGTGTTATGTAAGAAGGCTGTCTGAGGCATTACCCTTTAAATTAAATCAGTGCCGTCTGAGGCATTTCCTTTTGAAATTTAAATTAGTGCTGCCAGCAAAACACCCTCACAATGCCATAACCTAATTTGCCGCATAAGGTGCCCTATAAGGCACTCCATAGGGCACCTTACAAAGTGCACTGTCCGCCAAGGCACCTTATAATGTGCCCTATAGGGCACTTTATGGGGCACCTTATAGGGCGCTGTATAGGGCACCTTATGAGGCACCTTAAGGTTACAGCACTGTGAGGGTGCATTTTGCTGGCAGCACTAATTTACATGAAAGGGAAAAGCCTCAGACAGCCTCATTAAATAACACCACTGTGGGATCAAACCCATGACCTCTGCTTCTATAGTCATAGAAGTAACCAGTGGGCTACATCTCTATAGCATCTAACACACTGCTGGCTGGCTACAGAAAGACTGCAGGTCACCACACAGTTTGCTGTGGCCACCAGGATAGGGTAAACCCACCCGTACCCATGATGCACTGCACATGCAGATCAGCAGTCTACAGCTGATCACAAGATGGGGTATGCACCCCTACAGCACCTCGACCTGGTAGGGAGAACTGACCGTGTGTGTTACTGGCACAGAGTAGCTACAGACCGTGACATACGCAGCATTGCTAGGAAAGGGGAAGTGCTACTGATAGAAGAAGTCAATATGCCAGATGCTGACTGGCACATTCCTGCTGCAGTATCATCTAGAAGTAAGGAGATCCTGGATTCTCTACAGGGAGAACTATTCAGGCAATTGGTAACAGACTCCACACGTGAAGTGGCCATACTGGACTTGGTGCTTACCAATGGTGAAAGTGTTTCTGATGTTGTATTGGGAGATCATTTTGCATCCAGTGATCACCAGATGGTGTGGTTCAGTATTAGGACTAGGGCTGTTAGAATCCATTCAAAGGTGAGGATCTTAGACTTTAGGAAGACTAACTTTGCGAAGATGGGCCAATACCTCAGGGAGTCGTTAGTGTGATGGGAACAGCTGGTGGATGTAGAAAAACATTGGGCAAAACTGAAAGGGGATATTTTAAGAGCAACCAACCTTTTTGTTAAAATGGTAAATAAAGGTAAAAGGAAAAGGAGACCACTATGGCTTTAGAAAGAAGTAGCTGAAAAAGTGAAGAAAAAGATGGAGGCCTTCATGATATACAAGAGATCACAGAGAGAGGAAGACAGACATCTGTATTTGGAAAAACTTAGAGAAGCTAGCAAAGTAGTCAAGAAGGCAAAGATTCAAAAGGAGGAGGAAATAGCCAATGCAATAAAATGGGGGGATAAGACATTTTTCAGATATATTAGTGAGAAGAGGAAGGGCAAAAGTGGTATTGTCAGACTCAAGGGTGCAGGGGAGGAATATGTAGAAGCTGATAAGGATAAAGCGGAATTGCTTAACACATATTTTTGTTCTATGTTCACAGATGAAGAACCAGGAGCAGGACCTCAGAAAACACCCACAAATAGGAACAGAAGCGAGGGACATCTTGAACAATTTTCAGAAGACTGTGTTTGTGAGAAACTAGCTCAACTTAAAGTAGACAAAGCGATGGGACCGGATGGGATACACCCTAGAATACTGAGGGAACGTGGGGACGTTCTAGCAGCTCCATTGACTGACCTTTTCAATGCCTCGTTGGAGTCGGAGTGGTGCCAAAGGACTAGAGAGAGGCTCATGTGGTGCCTTTACACAAAAGCGGAAGTAAGGATGTGGTTGAAAACTACATGCTGGTTAGTTTAACTTCGGTGGTGAGTAAATTATTGGAAATGCTGCTGAAAGAGAAAATAGTGAGGTTTCTGGAGTCCAGCGGATTACAGGATCCGAGGCAGCATGGATTCACCAGAGGCAGGTCTTGTCAGACAAATCTGATTGATTTCTTTGACTGGGTGACCAAGGAGTTGGACCGAGGGAGAGCCCTAGATGTGGTGTATTTAGATTTCAGTAAAGCCTTTGACACTGTTCCTCACAGGCGACTTATAAACAAACTGAGCACCCTAGGGATGGACCCTAAAGTTACTCCTTGGGTTAGAAATTGGTTGGGTGGCAGGCGACAAGGAGTACAAGTAAATGGGGCTCACTCTGAGGAGAAGGATGTTACCAGTGGTGTGCCCCAGGGATCTGTCCTTGGTCCGATTCTTTTTAACATCTTTGTTAGTGATATAGCGGAAGGGCTGTCGGGTAAGGTTTGCCTCTTTGCGGGTGATACCAAAATCTGCAATAGAGTAGACACCCAGGAAGGTGTAGATAACATGAGGAGGGATCTAGCTAAGCTTGAAGAATGGTCTAGAATTTGGCAGCTGGGATTTAATGTTAAAAAATGTAAGGTCATGCATTTGGGCTGCAGCAATCCAAGGGAGCAATATAGTATAGGGGGTGAAGTACTTTTGTGCACTAAAGAAGAGCGGGACCTAGGCGTGGTTGTGTCTGATGATCTTAAAGTAGCTAAACAGGTAGAAAAGGCGACGGCAAAAGCTAAAATGATGCTTTGGTGCATACGGAGAGGAATGGCTAGCAGAAAAAACGGAGGTGATAATGCCTCTGTATAAGTCTTTGGTGCGACCTCATTTGGAGTATAGTGTGCAATTCTTGAGACCGCACCTTCAAAAGGATGTGAACAGGATGGAGTCGGTGCAGAGGGTGGCTACTAAAATGATTAGTGTTCTTCATTATAAAGCATATGAAGACAGACTGAATGATCTTAATATGTACACCTTAGAGGAAAGGCGGGATAGAGGTGATATGATTGAGATGTTTAAATACCTCCGTGGCATAAATGTTCAGGGAGAGAACCTCTTTCAATTGAAAGCAAGTTCTGCTACGAGGGGACATGGGATGAGGGTGAAGGGAGATAGATTCAGGAGTGATATGCAGAAATATTTCTTTACGGAAAGAGTAGTGGATCCGTGGAATAGTCTCCCAGTGGAGGTGGTAGAGATAAGGACAGTAACTGAATTCAAAAAAGCATGGGACAAACACAGAGGATCTCTAAAGGTAAAAAGGGGACTGTTGTAGTTGTTGATATGGAAGGACAGACTAGATAGGCCATGTGGTCTTTTTCAGTCATCATATTTCTATGTTTCTATGTCCTGTGCTCACCCTGAGGGTGAGGTGGGGCGCCCAGCACCATGTCCATAGCACCTGGCTTAGCTGAGACTGGCTATGCTGCAGATCACCATCAATGCCAGTGTGTGATAGGTAGTCTTTGCAGATGCACCTCGGATATACCTGTGTACATCTGTATTTCTCAGTCATGTCTAGCCCTTGTGGACTATGATGCACACAGAATAGTGCATATCCTGTGTGGGTGCCAAGGTCACATGTTATAAGTGAAGGGGGATGTTTGGACCCAAAATCGGATTATGTAGCGTCACCCAAACCACCCTCTGTGGCTCAGGATGGGGGACAGGATCTCCCACCAACAAATCCACATTCTACCTCTCTGCAATGGTGGCAGTAGAAGGGACCATCAATGCAGATCTGTACACATCAATAAGGCAATGGCAGACAGCCAGAATGCTGGAAAAGCTCAGCTGCCCCCCACCACTATCTGACATTCACCAGCAGACAGCACAGTCAGTCTCCAGCCTGCCACCCCCACCCCCACCCACACACACACAACATTTTGGTGATGGTGAGCAGCGAGGAGGAATGTGACATATTCTATCTACTGTCTAGGACATCTGCACCTTGCCCACTCACAATCTTAAATGGCAGAGGTGTAAGGCAGGGGTCTCCAAATCCAGTTCTGGATGGCCACAAACCAGTCAGGTTGGCAGGATATATGCATATATATCTCATACATATTCATTAGGGCTATCCCAAAAACCTGCCAGGATTGCGGCCCTCCAGGACAGGGTTGGACACCCCTGATATATGTGGAACGTGTTCCCAAGTTTAGGATGGCATTGCTAAGGTATGCAGGTGCCAGTATTGGGAGATGCTGCTCCACGCAGGGCCCAACAGCCTGACTCTCCATGAGGCTTTGGATAGTGGAGCCTGTGGGTGTGGGTGTTTATGACCCTGTCGGCTGCTGCTCTATGGCAGAAGTTCCCAACTTCGGTCCTGGTGGGCCAAACACTGTTCAGGTTTTCATGCTGTCCCTAATGAATATGCATGAGATACATTTGCATACAATGAGGGCGGTGCTTACAAATGCAGCACAGGCATATTTATTAGGGACAGCATCTTTATCTTTATCTTTATCTTTATTAAAATACTTGATATACCGCCCAGGCCGAAGCATCAGGGCGGTGCACAATCATAAAAACAACGACTGCTAATTGAAAGGAACGCCATAAAACAACAGGACAGAGAGCAAGATAATAAAATCATCAGATATTAAAATAAGTAGTAGTAAAACAAATATAGATAGCAGATAGCCAAGGTGCATAAGGGATTCGAGGGAAAGAGGAGGGGGAAGGAGGGAGCGGAGGGAGCAGAGGGGAAAGGGGAATGGGAGGCGTAGCTAGGGAGAGGAAACACCATCGACAGGGGGGGGGGTAGATCAAAGGCTATACAAAAGAGGTGTGTTTTAAGAAGGACTTTGAAACGGGTATAAGATGATTCAATACGAAGTGAGGAGGGGAGGGAGTTCCAAAGGGCGGGGGCCAGGAAGAAGAAAGCAGAGTGACGAGTAGATTCAAGGTGAGCCTGATTAGGTGACGGAAGAAAAAGACGATTACTGTGAGAGGAGCGAAGGAGACGAGAAAAGGGCTGAAGGCGAATAGTGTCAGCTAGATACTGGGGGGTGCTAGAATGAAGGGCTTTATGGGCAAGGATAAGAAACTTGAACATGAACCGGAACTTAACGGGGAGCCAATGTAAAGATGAGAGACAGGGTGAAACATGAGCACGAATGGGTGACAGAGTAACAAGACGGGCAGCGGCATTTTGCACAAGTTGTAGTCGGCGAAGTTGGTAGGAGGGGAGTCCAGCGTAGATAACATTACAATAGTCAATACGTGTAATAACCAAAGACAAAACAAGGGTAACAATAGAGGGTGAAGGGAGAATGAAACGAACAGACTTGATACGACGTAAGTGGAAAAAGGAAGAACGCACAACAGAGGAGATATGATCATGAAAAGTAAGGGACGAGTCTAGGGTAACACCCAGGTAACGAAGGGTTGGGGCAGAAGGAATGGAGTGAGGACCCATAACAGGAAGCAGGGAGGGGGAAGGGAGACCAGAAGTGATCCAGAGTGCAGAAGATTTTGTCGGATTGGCATGCATAAAATTAGTGTCAAACCAGGAAGCAATAGAAGAAAGACAAAGATTCAGGGGGGTCAGATCTGGAGAGGAAGGAGAAGTGTGGTGGACCAAGAGAATATCATCAGCATATATATAAAAGGAAAGGGCAGATTGCTGAATTAAAAGAGCCAAGGGAGCAAGAAAAACATTGAAGAGCAGCGGAGCTAGAATAGAACCCTGGGGAACACCACATGTAGCAGGGGTGGGAACAGATGAAGAGGCGCCAGAGTGGACCGAAAAGGTACGACCAGAAAGGAAAGAGTGAAACCACCGAAGGACAGTACCAGAGATGCCAAAGTCAGCCAGACGAGACAAAAGAGTACGGTGATCGACAACATCAAACGCAGAGGATAGATCCAGTGACACCACGAGGGAGATATCACCACGATCGTGAGCACGGTGAAGTTCGGAGAGCAGGGCAGTGAGGATAGTTTCTGTGCTGTGACCGGTACGGAATCCGGATTGACGAGGGTGAAGGGCGTGAGTAGAGTCAAGGTGAGAAACCAACTGAAGAAAGACGAGTTTTTCAAAAACCTTAGACAGGAAAGAAAGATTGGAGACAGGGCGCCAATTGGCAGGAAGGGAGGGGTCAAGGGATGGCTTTTTCAAGAGGGGACGGACGATGGCATGCTTCCAGCGGGAGGGAAAGAAACCGGACGAAAGACTAGAGTTGAAAATAGAAAGGATAGAGGGGACAAGTACGATATCAGGATTAAGAAGCCAGGAAGAGGGCAATGGATCAAGGGGGCAGGTAGTATGATGAGCAGATGAGATAACCCGAATAAGTTCAGAGGAGGAGATGGGGGTAAAGGAACACCAGCTGTGTGGAAAAATGTGGGAAGGGGATGACACAGAAGGAGAGGGGGGGGGGGGAAACAGGAGGGAAGGGAAGGGGAGACAAAGGGGGTGGACAGGAGGAAAAGGACGAGCGAAGAGAAAGAACCTTGTCAGAGAAAAATGAAGCAAGGGTGGAGGGGCTAGGAGGGGGGGATTTGGAGGGGCGGAAGGGGTAGCGGTAATAGAGGAGATAGACTTGAGGACAAGAAAGAGACGTTTAGCAGAGTTTGATGATGTGGAGATGAGATGAGAATAGTAGGAGGACTTAGCAGAAGAAATAGCAGACCGATAGGAGAGTTGAATGAGTTGGTAGTGGGACCGAGAAGCAGGTGTGCGGAGCTTCCTCCAGTGCCGCTCCGCACGACGAAGATTGGTGCGGAGAAGAAGGAGACCAGAGTGAAACCAAGGATGGTGAAGAGTCGACCGGGAAACCGTGGGGCAGAGAGGTGCTACAGTGTCGAGGGCAGCTGAAAGAGAAGATGACCAGAGGTCAACCTGGTGATCAACAGAGAGGGAAGAGAATTCTACGGGAAGAAGAGTGTGAGCTGAGGGAAAGGACAGGAGAGAGTTTGGAGTAAAACGGCGTCTGAGGGATAAAGCAGAAGAGGGAATAGGGGCAGCCGGCCCAGAAAAGGGAAAAGGGAAGGTAAAGAAGAGACAGTGATGATCAGACCAGGGGATAGGGGAGGAGAGGATATTGGAGGGGACAAAAGACGAAGAGTCAAGAGTGAGAATCAGGTCCAAGGATCGACCGGAAGTGTGAGTGGGGCAGGAAACGTGTTGGGTGAGGGACAGATCAGAAAACAAAGAGAAAAGGGCCTTATCATGGGGGCGAGAAGGGGGATCCAGATGGGCATTAAAATCGCCCAATATGACCAGGTGCTGAGAGAGGAGGGTAGAGTCTGAAAGGGTACTGAGCAGAGAGTTCCAGAGGTCAGGACGCAAGGAGGGGGGAACATAGAGGAGGAGGAAATAGATAGGGGGGGAGGAATTGGAACGTACCAAAAGAGATTCTGGGTAGGCGGGGGGAGGTGATACCAGAGAAAAAGCGAAAGAAGACCTGTAAATAAAAGCCACCCCACCGCCCGAACGACGGAGGCGAGGGGTGTGAAAGGCAGAGAAACCGGGTGGAAGACATTGATGAAGGAGGGCGTCCTCCCCCTCACGAAGCCAAGACTCCGTGATGAAGAGGACATCCAGGGAGTGTTGAGTTATAAGATCATGAACCAGATGGGTCTTGGAACGGATGGAGCGGCAGTTGAGAAGGGCCAGAGAAAGTGTGAGGAGAGGAACAGCAGGAGGGAGCGTTGGAGAAGACGGAAGAGAAACAGAATCACTCAGACGAGAAGAACAGGAAAGAAGGTTAATGGGGTTGCGGGCCAGAGGACCTGGCAGGGTAGGGAATAAAGACAAGGGACGGTGTCCCCAGTGGACAGGAATGGCAGACATGGCCTGGACAGAAGGGATAGGAAGAACAAAGAGAGGGACAGATGCTGCAAGACGAAAGGAAATGGAAAATGTAGTTAGCAGCAGCACCAGGCAGCTGAACAAGGAAACGACAGGACTGGAGGGGAAAGAGGGAAGTGCGTCAGAGAAGCAGTGTGGGAAGGACCAAGGAGATCCAGGAGGTGGTAGATGGTGTTTCAGGTCGCCCCTGTCGTCGCCCCAAGGAGCTCGCCCAAGGAGCACGACCTGCTCCTTGTGCGTGCTCCTTCGGCGTGCGCCCACGGCGCGCGCCGCCGCGGCGCGGAACGCCGCTCTAGAAGCTCTGATATTCAGTCCGGTACCTGGCCAATGACGTGGACGCGTCAAACGCGGCCGCGTCACTACCGGGAGGCGGGGCTTCAGCGGGAGAATCAGGAAGGCACCAGGCAATCTGCAAGAGACAGAGCACAAAGGGTAGCAGGCAGCAAAAGCAAGTAGCAGCAGGCAACAGGTAACAACAGCAGGCAGGAGACAATAACAGCAGTGCGGAACGCCGCTCTAGAAGCTCTGATATTCAGTCCGGTACCTGGCCAATGACGTGGACGCGTCAAACAAGGCCGCGTCACTACTGGGAGGCGGGGCTTCAGCGGGAGAATCAGGAAGGCACCAGGCAATCTGCAAGAGACAGAGCACGAAGGGTAGCAGGCAGCAAAAGCAGGTAGCAGCAGGCAACAGGTAACAACAGCAGGCAGGAGACAATAACAGCAGTGCGGAACGCCGCTCTAGAAGCTCTGATATTCAGTCCGGTACCTGGCCAATGACGTGGACGCGTCAAACACGGCCGCGTCACTACCGGGAGGCGGGGCTTCAGCGGGAGAATCAGGAAGGCACCAGGCAATCTGCAAGAGACAGAGCACGAAGGGTAGCAGGCAGCAAAAGCAAGTAGCAGCAGGCAACAGGTAACAACAGCAGGCAGGAGACAATAACAGCAGTGCGGAACGCCGCTCTAGAAGCTCTGATATTCAGTCCGGTACCTGGCCAATGACGTGGACGCGTCAAATGCGGCCGCGTCACTACCGGGAGGCGGGGCTTCAGCGGGAGAATCAGGAAGGCACCAGGCAATCTGCAAGAGACAGAGCACGAAGGGTAGCAGGCAGCAAAAGCAAGTAGCAGCAGGCAACAGGTAACAACAGCAGGCAGGAGACAATAACAGCAGTGCGGAACGCCGCTCTAGAAGCTCTGATATTCAGTCCGGTACCTGGCCAATGACGTGGACGCGTCAAACGCGGCCGCGTCACTACCGGGAGGCGGGGCTTCAGCGGGAGAATCAGGAAGGCACCAGGCAATCTGCAAGAGACAGAGCACGAAGGGTAGCAGGCAGCAAAAGCAAGTAGCAGCAGGCAACAGGTAACAACAGCAGGCAGGAGACAATAACAGCAGTGCAGAACGCCGCTCTAGAAGCTCTGATATTCAGTCCGGTACCTGGCCAATGACGTGGACGCGTCAAACGCGGCCGCGTCACTAACGGGAGGCGGGGCTTCAGCGGGAGAATCAGGAAGGCACCAGGCAATCTGCAAGAGACAGAGCACGAAGGGTAGCAGGCAGCAAAAGCAAGTAGCAGCAGGCAACAGGTAACAACAGCAGGCAGGAGACAATAACAGCAGTGCGGAACGCCGCTCTAGAAGCTCTGATATTCAGTCCGGTACCTGGCCAATGACGTGGACGTGTCAAACGCAGCCGCGTCACTACCGGGAGGCAGGGCTTCAGCGGGAGAATCAGGAAGGCACCAGGCAATCTGCAAGAGACAGAGCACGAAGGGTAGCAGGCAGCAAAAGCAAGTAGCAGCAGGCAACAGGTAACAACAGCAGGCAGGAGACAATAACAGCAGTGCGGAACGCCGCTCTAGAAGCTCTGATATTCAGTCCGGTACCTGGCCAATGACGTGGACGCGTCAAACGCGGCCGCGTCACTACCGGGAGGCGGGGCTTCAGCGGGAGAATCAGGAAGGCACCAGGCAATCTGCAAGAGACAGAGCACGAAGGGTAGCAGGCAGCAAAAGCAAGTAGCAGCAGGCAACAGGTAACAACAGCAGGCAGGAGACAATAACAGCAGTGCGGAACGCCGCTCTAGAAGCTCTGATATTCAGTCCGGTACCTGGCCAATGATGTGGACGCGTCAAACGCGGCCGCGTCACTACCGGGAGGCGGGGCTTCAGCGGGAGAATCAGGAAGGCACCAGGCAATCTGCAAGAGACAGAGCACGAAGGGTAGCAGGCAGCAAAAGCAAGTAGCAGCAGGCAACAGGTAACAACAGCAGGCAGGAGACAATAACAGCAGTGCGGAACGCCGCTCTAGAAGCTCTGATATTCAGTCCGGTACCTGGCCAATGACGTGGACGCGTCAAACGCGGCCGCGTCACTACCGGGAGGCGGGGCTTCAGCGGGAGAATCAGGAAGGCACCAGGCAATCTGCAAGAGACAGAGCACGAAGGGTAGCAGGCAGCAAAAGCAAGTAGCAGCAGGCAACAGGTAACAACAGCAGGCAGGAGACAATAACAGCAGTGCAGAACGCCGCTCTAGAAGCTCTGATATTCAGTCCGGTACCTGGCCAATGACGTGGACGCGTCAAACGCGGCCGCGTCACTACCGGGAGGCGGGGCTTCAGCGGGAGAATCAGGAAGGCACCAGGCAATCTGCAAGAGACAGAGCACGAAGGGTAGCAGGCAGCAAAAGCAAGTAGCAGCAGGCAACAGGTAACAACAGCAGGCAGGAGACAATAACAGCAGTGCGGAACGCCTCTCTAGAAGCTCTGATATTCAGTCCGGTACCTGGCCAATGACGTGGACGCGTCAAACGCGGCCACGTCACTACCGGGAGGCGGGGCTTCAGCGGGAGAATCAGGAAGGCACCAGGCAATCTGGCCAATGACGTGGACGCGTCAAACGCGGCCGCGTCACTACCGGGAGGCGGGGCTTCAGCGGGAGAATCAGGAAGGCACCAGGCAATCTGGCCAATGACGTGGACGCGTCAAACGCGGCCGCGTCACTACCGGGAGGCGGGGCTTCAGCGGGAGAATCAGGAAGGCACCAGGCAATCTGGCCAATGACGTGGACGCGTCAAACGCGGCCGCGTCACTACCGGGAGGCGGGGCTTCAGCGGGAGAATCAGGAAGGCACCAGGCAATCTGGCCAATGACGTGGACGCGTCAAACGCGGCCGCGTCACTACCGGGAGGCGGGGCTTCAGCGGGAGAATCAGGAAGGCACCAGGCAATCTGCAAGAGACAGAGCACGAAGGGTAGCAGGCAGCAAAAGCAAGTAGCAGCAGGCAACAGGTAACAACAGCAGGCAGGAGACAATAACAGCATGAAACCTGAATGGTGTTTGTCCCTCTAGGACTGCAGTTGGGAAACTCTGCTCTAGGGATTGCACATGTTTATGGTGTCTGTGCTCTGTAGGGTAAAATATAGGCGTTTCAGGTATGTTTATTTTATCTGCAATAAAGGTTCTGTCTTTATTACCATGGTTTAGTACTGGGTAAAATATGGGGACAGGTTTGGCAGGGGGCCACAGCTGGGACTTGAACTTGTGACCTTCTGCTCCTGAACACACTGGCTGTGTGTACTGCACCATACTATTGCCACAGGGACAGATCATTCCCTGGGGATACCATGACTGTTCATCAGACAGACCCTGTCTGTTGCAGTGCACAGCACCCACCTAAATGGGGCTTGGCCATGGTCTGCTGTGGGCTGATCCCATTGCCCCCTCTGCCACCAGTACCCCTCCGCCACCATGCTGCCATGCCATTATGCCAGTGGTGCTGGTAGTGCGCAGTCCCACGTCATGCAGTGTGCCGGTAGGCAGCTGCCTATGGTGTGGGTTCTCGGGTAGGGGTGCCTACATGGACATGCGTGCTTTTCCCCGGCACAGCCTGCCAATGTTATGTGCCCTTAGGGGTACCTGCTGGATAATATCCCCTATGACACTGTGGGACACACACTCATGCCCATGTTGGACTCTCGTCAGTTGCTGTCTTGCTGCTTTACAGTTTTGGCATTCCTATGTGCCACCTAGGCATCTGCCTAGTCTGCACTGTGCCCCAGTTGGACCACAGCATGTCCCGCCTGCAGCCCCCTGTATCCCATTTACAGCATCAGTACAGTTGCCCTTTCCTACGTGCCCACTCTGCTGCTGCTGCACATGTGCACACCATAACAGACCTACCTAATCTAAACGACAGAAACCCTGATCAGCGCTATTTCAATGTGGGATCATTCACTTTGTAGGGGGACAGAGCATAGACCCTTCCAAACATGAAATCTTAATTTTTACGCTTTGTCAGTAGTGTTGCTTTATGTTTATCATTAATATCACTATTGGCCAGCTTGGTTATTGGGATTTTAAATGTGGTTCTAGTCATTTTATATGTTTATTTGCCTTTTTGGTTCCTGCTCATGTATCACAACTATCACTTTTCTGTGTTTCCCTGCCTTTGCTGCACATTGCTGACTGAAATTGTTTCTCTTTCCTGCAAATGTGCCTAACGCGAGTGTTTCACTGGCGTTAGTGTTCAGACCTGCATTTCACAGCGTTAGTGTGCCTGGAGCCTCTCCCTGCCCACTCTCCACCCATTGACCCCCTTCTCTCCGCCCTCTGGGAAGCCTTACTCCACCCTTCAGGCCTGGATTTCACAGCGTCAGTGTGCCTTAAAGCTGGCCGCCGGGTTATCACGCGATAAGTGACCTTATCGTGCGATAAGTGACGTTATCGTGCGGTAATGTTACATTATCGCGCAATAACGTCACTTATCACGCGATAATACCACCGCTGTGACGTTAAGATGGTTTAGTAAACATACCCCCTAGTCTTTCTATATTTTGATAGCATAAACAATTTATCTATGTTTACCTGTTCCACTCCATTCATTAATTTATAAACCTCTATCATATCTCCCCTCAGCCGTCTCTTTTCCAGGTTTAAGAGCCCTAACCTTTTTAGCCTCTCCTCATAGGGGTATCCTTCCATCCCCTTTAGCATTTTGGTGGCTCTTTTCTGTATCGTTTCTAATTTTGCTATATCCTTTATAAGATGCGGTGACCAAAATTGCACACAATGTTCAAGGTGTGGTCACACTTTGGAATGATACAGAAGCATTATAATATCCTTTGTTTTACTATACATTCCTTTCCTTATGATTCCTAGCATTCTATTTGCTTTCTTGGCTGCCACTGCACACTGGGTGGAGGATTTTAATATGTTATCTACGATGATGCCTAAATCTTTTTCCAGGGTGGTGGTTCCTAATATAGAACCTTGCATCGTGTAACCATAGTTTGGGTTGTTCTTTCCTGGGTGCATAACTTTGCACTTGTCCAAGTGAAATTTCATCTGCCATTTGAACATCTAATCTTCCAATTTATCAGGGTCCCCTTGTAATTTTTCACAATCCTCTTGTGTTTTAACAACTTTGAATAATTTTGTGTCATCTGCATATTTGATTACCTCACTCATTATTCCCATTTCCAGGTCATTTATGAAAATGTTAAAAAGCAGCGGACTCAGCACAGATCCCTGGGATTCTCCACTATTCACCTTTCTCCATTGGGAAAATTGACCATTTAGCCCTACCCTCTGCTTTCTATCCTTTAACCAGTTCCTGATCCACAATAGTACACTGCTTTCTATCCCATGACTTTTTAATTTTGCCAATAGACTCTCATCAGAGATCTTGTCAAAGGCTTTCTGAAAGTCAAGGTACACTATGATCAACCGACTCAGCTTTGTCCACCTGTTTGTTCACACCTTCATAAAAACATAACAGATTAGTAAGACAAGATCTTCCTTGGCTAAAGATTAGGTAATTTTACAAAGGGAACACATTAAACTATATACTTTAGACACATATATGTAGTATCAGAATTTAGTAGCATAGCGTAATAACTGAGCTGTTAGAACATACATAAAAGAGGCTAGCTGCTTTTTCTCTTAAAGAGCAGCTGAGGAAAAGTTAGGGGCTTTGGTAGGTCTCTCATTTCCTTCAACAGTTTCCGTTTGTTTTTAGTACGTTTGGCCTTTATACCCAATTTTGAAAATTGTGGGCTTGTTTCTCTCCTTATGGTGATTGAATGGACAAAAGGTAGCTCTATAGGCAGATGGTAGTGAAACTAAAGAGTAGGCACACTGTTAAGCAATATGACAGCTTGAGAAGCAACCTGTCCTCTACCATTTGCTCCCCCACCTTTATTCGCCAGTCCTGTGTGAACACTAGTGAACCATATACATCCTTGGTACAGCAGTAAGTGGCAAAGATCAGCATTAGTCCAGTGCAAATGAGATGGCTGCACAAATTTCGGTGACACTGTTGCCTTACAGAACCCATCAAGGCCTTGGACACACACTCGTTGGCATGCACTCATTGGCATACCAGCTATACAAGTCCTCATTCTGGCCAGACCCGGACAAAATCGCCCAGCATTTTCTTTCCTGCCTACCAACTCGTGTGCCCAGTGAACAGATTCTATAACCTCACATTCAGGTAAATCGTATTGCTGCACAAATATGCAAATCTCTCTCATGCCTATTCATTGTGGTTAACAGGGACACAAGGACACATCCGAGCCTACTCGTGTAGTTATGCCGAATGTAGAGCCATTACCAGTGCCTAGATCAGTGCAGTGACACACATAAATCATAGTATGCGTGTAGATTTAGGCCCCTCTAGGCTCCGCCCAGGTTTCAACCTTATGCAGATACCAACAGAATAGACACATGATGGAACTTGCAGAATAGCAACCACCCAAAGAGCGCACGTAAGTGTCCATTCATGTAAGTTCTTCAAGATAGGGACTTACACACATTTCAAGCGTGTACCTCTCTGCTCACCCTCTATAGAATCAACCCCAATATCTGAGCTAGTTTGTTAGTTAACACACATTCAACAAATTTTACATGCTTTAAATTGTCTAAGGCACAATAATGAGCTGAATATGTAATAAGAAATGCACATCCCTAGGATTCTTTTTAAGGCAGCTGGATTATTTATTTAAAAGGATTTGTATCACGTCTTATCCTAAAATCAAAGCAGTTTTCACTTCAAACGATTCAAATTGTATAGTAGTGGTGGTGGTGGTGGTGGTGGGTGGTCAGCATGCAGTGGTTGGATAGTAGTGTTTGTGTAGGTGTAATCCAGGTGTAGCTTAATTAACAGATGCAATATATACAGCTTGAGCTATCTACAATGTGCTATATATAATTGGGAGAAGGGGTAGTCTAGGGTAGGAGGGGGAAGGTGGGGGAGTGGGCACAGGCGGGGCAGGGGAGAGTGGTGTCAGGTACAATAGATTGAAGGGGGTCTCTGGATAAGTTACGTGATGTCGCCATAATGCTCTATGTAGAGTGTGGTCTTGAGTAACTTTCTAAAGTCCTTAATGTCGACAGCTGATCTTAAACCAGCAGGGAGGGAGTTCCATAGGGCAGGCACTGCCAAGGATATTGCTCTTCTTGAAGTGGTTTGCCTCATATTGGCAAAGTATTTGGGGGTTGTGATGGTGTTCGTGGTACCTCTCCTCCTGGGTCTGGTGTTTGAGTCGAAACTGATGATGGACTGCAGACTGTTCACTGAGAGGTCCTGTTTGATTTTGAAGATGTTCAGTATGGTTTTATATCGGGTGTGAGAGTCGATTGGAAGCCAATGGAGAAGGTTCATAATGGGGGTAATGTGATCATGCCTTGCGGAACCAGTTATTATGTGAGCAGCGGTAAGATTATGAATGTTTATGAACCTTGTGCCACTGGTGAATATTCAGGGTCGGTGCTATTGTTGCAAAGTGTTTCTATGGGCCTGATATTCGACCTGTAAACCGTGTCAATGCCACTTAGAGGGATCTTCAGCGGCACTAACATGGTTAGTGCCTTTGATATCCCCGATGATTTCTGCTACACGCCCCGATGCTAACCGCTTAGCATCGGGGCGTGTCGTGGGCATTCTCGGGCAGTCCAGGACATCACCAGTCGCTAACTGGGCAGGGGCAATATTGCACTGCTGCCTGGTTAGCTTCTGCAGGCTTGTGGTCTGTGTAGCAACCTTGACTATTCAATGTTGGGGCCGCGTATGACCCCAGCATTGAATATCTGTGGTTAAGGGCTGGTGATGACGGCTATGTGCCATAGTAGTGCATAGCTGTCCCAGAAGAATATCGTGCCTTATGTTTCTATCAGAAGATCTATAAAGGAAAAAAGGGACTATAGTAGCTGATATGGAGGGGCAGACTAGATAGGCCATGTGGTCTTTTTCTGCTGACATGTTTCTAAGTCTAAATCAGGCAAATTCAACCTCTTTGTGTTTCTCTTACCATAGGTCCAATATATAACCCTTTAAGAAATTCTAAACTCTTTTGGTGATTTTTGCATGATCTTTGCATTTAGGTAAGAGAGTGCACACAGCACAATGTCCTGGGAGCCAGAACTGCATAACATTTAATATACTGGCCATTAGTAAATTGTTTTACAGTTTTGCTTCCTTCGTGGTTTTGTGCAGAGATGGACATATCGTTAAGCTTGGTTTCTGAAGGATTCTGGCAGAGGAAAGCCTGTACATCGATTTAATGAAAAACAAATCAATAAATAATAACGATGCTGCACAATAATGGCTCCTCTGTAGGACGCTTAATTTATTCTACAGAACCCTTGCAGCATGAATGGAAATGTGAAAGCATATTAAGCAGCACTCAGCCTTGACGTCTATAAAATCATCAGGTCTCCATTCATCCCTTTTTTCGCCAAGCTCACTTCATTTCCTAATAAGTTCAGATTCATAAATAGAGCTGGGCTACATTTAAATGCAATGTGCACTGCATACTACGTAATAATTTCAAGAAAGTATTTGTTAACCCTTTCCACTCGGTTGTTCCGCCCCGTAGGGCATTTAAATTTTCCCATTTTGATCGTTTGCCCCATCCTGTGGGACAAATGAATAATATGCTAGCTTATGGTCCTTAAGTCCCACCCTGTGGGACATTTTATAATTTCTCATTTCGGCATGATAGGAACCCCCCCAAAACTGGAAGTATGCAAAAAGAAATTAAATAACCTTGGCATAAACACTTCATGATGACGAGTAAGAAAATATGTTTTACAACTGCCGAAACAGCGAATATGTTGATGGGAGAGAGCCATTCAGAGTATCACTGATTCTGAAATGAAGATTATGATAGTGATAGCAATGTGTTGTATGAAATTGGTGATACTGCGCTGTCGATGGACGAAGGCGACAGTAGCAATAATGATCAGACTGACAACAGCAATGAGGAGGCAGGCACCAGCGAAAGTGAAACTGAAACTAGTGCCTGGAGGCAGGCACCAGCGAAAGTGAAACTGAAACTAGTGCCAAACAGTGGGTGAAATGGCCGGATTCCAGTCAGTTACCATTTACTCTTCAAAATGCTAGGGTTACTGTGTTTCCTAATAAGGACTGCAGGATTTGTAGTAAGAGAAAAACTCAAGGTGGCAGACACAAAACACTCTATTACTGCGAAATTTACTAATGACATCCAGATTTCCATTTTAAAGGAAAAATATGGAAAAAATTGGGAAAAAAGATTGTGAGAAAGAAATTTAATGTAACTAAAAGTTCACAATTACATTTCAAAGACAAAATTCCAGAATTTCCTAAGAAAGTTTCTTTCTTCAGCTTCTCAAATATTTCCTAAGAAAGTTTCTTTATTCAGTATCTTTCTTCAGCAAAGCCTTTAATAATGTCCTCAGAGTCCATCTTTCGGAGTGAAAGTGCCTATGGCCTACAAACATCAAAACCAGCCTTGACCAGCTCCTTATAAAATTACCCCACCTCTTTGAAGCCGCTTTTGGAATCCTGATGCTCCTCACTCTCTTGTCCACTACTTATGTGTATCTTACCATACTCTAGTCTCCAGTTTCACTATTAGAGTCGTTCCAGAAGCCAAATAAGCATTTGGACGTGCCCCGGGGATATTTATGTGCCGAAAATATCTATGAATGTATTCCAATACACGGTGCCCGCACACACTTAGCTTGCTTGAACTGGGATGTCCGCATACATCCCCGGGGGGGGGGGGGGCAGAAGGGCGGCATGCCCAGTCATGGAGGTGTGTATAGCATATTCTCAAAAACGTTGTATACGCTTACGGTCTTTCCTGGAGATGTGCCCAATATTCCTGCCAGAAGGCAGGAAAACTTTCTGCTGTATTCTACAATTCCTCCCTGCAAGTGAGGGTGTGTGTGTGTATGGTTTGAGGGTTGCATAGGAGGATCTGATGTGCTGATCTACAATTCAGGGAGGAAATGAATGCTTGGCCAGTACCTGAACCTTATGGACGAACGCAGTGTCACAAGGTTCCACTGGGATACAGCAGCCATGCATCTGCTGTGCCAGGCACTGGGAGACATGATTCATGTTGTGCCAACACCCCCCAGATTGTGCCTTGAGGCTAAATCCTTACCCAGTCCAGAATCTATGCAAGCTGCGAGAGTGGTGATACGAGTATCTGGAGGCTGGCTACCTGGTATGATGGCACAGAGATCCCCCTCTCATGTCCACAGAGGCTTGACCAGGGGAGAATTGCCACAAAGCAGACTGTGGGAAAGCAGGTAGAGTTGCCCCATGTTTACAGGCAGAGAGTGGACATTGTAAAGGACAGGTGTAGCCAAACGTAGGGAGTTGCTGTGAGAAATGCCAGTACCCAGATATATGGGAAACAGATGCTATAGCCAGAAAGTCATAGCCATCAAAAGAGCATACTTTTGTAGCTCAGCAATATTATGCATCCTTCGGAGAATTGCAAAGTTAGTCTAGGTTGTTGTGAACCTGGCAAAGGTCCATATTTTGCATTTTTTAAGAGTGCTTTTAGAGATGACCAATGCAAGAATAACTGAAGCAATTTATACTACCAAATAATTTTTGATATAGGGTATGTCATGACAAATGTGTTAGTAATTACTTTGTGGGTCATTCTGTATTGAGTTTAGTGGGTCCAGACGTCTGATCCCGATGTCCAGCCCCGCTAAACAACTGGCCTGCATTCTGGAAACAGAGCTCCCCACATGTAGATCTGAGTTGTGCAGGGAGCTTTGTTTGTGGGCAAGAGGGGGTGGACCATAGGAGGAGTGAGGACGGGCTGTGGGTAGTGCCATGACCTCAGATGTACAAGGCCAATTCTGAGGTGGAATAAGTCCCCCTAGTTGGAGCCTGTTTGGGGAGCCAGGCAGCGGAGCAGAGGTGAGGGGGCATAGGGTATTCTCCACAGCCCGGCCCTGGCCACAGCAGGGCTGATTAGGGGTCAAGCTGTGGGGAAAAGTAGAATGCTCGGACTGCCAGGGATTGCAGCCTGCACATCAAGGCCGATAGACCCAATTATGATTCTGTGGGCATGTCTATGTTATCTTGTATGCGTTTTGTGAATCCACCTCATCAAGATGGCTGCATTATAGAATCTGGCAGATTCATCCCTACTTTGTCCTTACTTAAGATCAGCTTGGCATTTTCTTATTCTAGGTCTTTTCACTCTGCAGATACATTTTTGTATCATGTTTTTTATCAGCCTGCTTAACCCAGACAGGCATCATCTATATTGGATACAAACGTTTTTGCATGAGTACCATTTTCATAACACTAGCCTGTCCATTGATGACAGAGGCAGTTCCTGCCATCTTTCATGTAAAGTGTTGACATTTCTCTTATAGATAATCTGAAGGGTTCAGATAGCTACCCATATATTCCATACTGCCCTGGGCCTATGCCTGCAGAAATTCTCTCAGACCATCCGCTGTCCTGACGCAGAGGGGTCACAGTTTCAAGCTGGAAAGACTACCAAATTGGTTAAATATATGCATTATCTCTGGCATATACTACCTTGCTCTGCCTATAAAAGAGACATGTCCTCTGCAAAGAAATTAAAGTGATATTATGTGACGCACATGCAGGCATGTTCTGAGCTAGAGTCATGTGGAGCCCAATTCTGAAAGGGACATGTCCGGGCCCTTGCACGTTTCCAGATAGGATGTGCACGCAAAGGCCCTATTCTACAACCCCACGTAGATACATACACAGTGTTGTTGAATCGGTATGTGGCCCTGGCTGGAGAAGCACGTCTATCTGGTGGCCATGTACACACTGCCCAGCTGCCCTGTGCATCTGTAACCCCATGTCCTGCAGACCACATGCAACTGGATCCAGAAAGACGGCCCCCCTCCAACATAATGCACACATCAACATCAAATGCTCAATAGTAGTAGTAACATGGCTACCAGGCAGCCCAACTTCAGCAAGGTGGAGACGAGGCTACTGGTGACCATGGTCATCGAGCATGAGGAGGCTCTCCTCCCCACTGGACAGAGGTGGCCAGCCCACACAGCAGCATGCAGGGGCTGGGAACATATCAGGACCACCCTTGCCCAGTAAGTACATCACAACAGAAGCAGACAAACCTGGAAGCAGAGAGAAGTGGACAGGCTGGAGCAGCACCCACGTTGGCACAGAGACAGGCATGCACCAAGGTGGAGAGGAAGGGCAGGGGATGTCAGTATTTGCCCCAGGCAGAAAGCAGGCAGGCTGCACAGTGACAGCACAGCACAGCACAGATAGAGCAGCCCAACAGCAGGAGCCCAGGAAATAAGAGAGAGCAGGGTGCATGCAGGCCCACAGTGAAGGCACAGGGGGACACAGAGACAGATGGAAGGGACACACATAGCAGAGAGCAGTCCCAGAATGTCAGCCACATCCCCAGGTTACACAAATGCCCCTGAGGAGGCAAAACAAAAGGGCCTTAACATGGCCCGAGGCAAACCCAGGACCCTGAGCACTGTGGTTCAGGGCCAGAGCCATCAGGCTACAGCTGTTAGTGCTCTCAAGCCCTTGGAGGTGAGGAAACATGTCTTGTGCATGTACTCCAAATGCAATGACAGGCTGCTGCTCCCCCTTCCCCACCATCTCCTTCCAAAAACTACCCTTCTCCTCTCCCCATATCAGAAGAGTAGTGTGTGGCTGCCAAATGTTCCCCCTTCCCCCACTAATTATACCCAAACTCTCATAAGGCAAACCAGTCAGTCTGCTTACAGCCCACACACTCTTCTTTTCCTGCACTCATTCCCCTCGTCCCCTGCCATCACAATCAGCTCTGCTCACTTCACAACCAGCCCCCACACTTACAATACACTCAGCATTCTTTACAATCCTGAAGTGGAAAGAATCCGTGGTCGTGACAAACTTTAGAAACTGTCAAATTATTAAGTGTGCTGCCACTGTGCGATAGTCTTTAGGTGGGCTTTGCAAAGTCCTCACTTTTGTGCAAGCAGCACTCCCTTCATACGGTATCTTCTGCCATCGAACTCTCTTGGCAGCTATGCCTTGCTGATCCCCATCTTGTGGCGGTAATTCAATATCAGTGATTCCCATTTCATGTAGCTCAACCAGGGCCTCATTAGGAGTCAACACTTTTTTAGTAACTTCATTGACTGTAAAGGCAAAGGCCAGCAAAGTAGAGCCACCAGTAACGGTATTGCCCCTTCTGTAATCTCTGAGTAATAGGATAAAAGACTCTCTGTCTGGCCATGAAAGGCCATTATATAACACAATGTCCTGTCTTTTCGAAGAGAGCTTACCCAGCTGTTGCATCCGGGACATAAGTTGCTCTTTAACCACATACTTGTGCAAGCAAATAATAATGTCTCTCGGACTCTGGTTACTGGGTGGCCCCAATGTCCTGTGAGCACATTCAATTTTAATAGGGTCATGTTCACCCTCTCGGCCCTCTCCATGCAAGAGAAGGCCACTGTTCTCCATGTCTTCCATCTTAAGACACATCTCCTCCTTTTCATGTGCCAATGCTTGGACCATATGCTGGAGACCGTCCACCTCATCTGTACCCCCTCCAGTTATGTTTCACCATCTTCAACTCTGAGGTCCAGTTTCGTGACCTCGCTGAGAAGCTCTTTCACTGGGCCACCAATTTTGGCATGGACCTGTTGCAAATCATTCTTGAGCTCCAAAAACCATCTTTACATCTCAGAACACATCTGGCTGGTCTCTCCCTCCACAACCTGGTCCGACGTGTCTCTGCATGCATCAGGCTCAAGCATGCAACTGGAGTCCTTAGACACCACCTTTGTGCGTTCACGCTGGGCATCCTTTCCCACTTGACAGGAAAACTCATGCAAATTTGTCGCTTTTTTACAGGTGAACATACCAGGTGGACCCTCTGGCTTTTCACCACTCATCCACACTATGGGGTATGTTTACTAAACTGTGGTAATGTCACCAGCATTAAGGTACCTGAAGCCATAAAAGGCAATGGGCAGGTAGGGGGCGTTCCGTCGAAAAGGGAGCAATGGGCATCATGGCTGTTTGGCATAAAAAAATGAACAAAAGGGAATTGAACCCATGACCCTTGGCTTGGGAGGTATGAGTACCAAACAGTAGGCTACACCTCCACAGCTCTCTGATCTGCTATCTGCTGGATACAGAAGGATGATGTGTTGGGACAGCAGCTTAGACGTGCAGTCCTATATTAATCTGAGACCTATTCTTCCTCTCAGATTCTGTTTCTGTTTTGTGCTCCAGTATTTTCTACCATATGCATGTTGATGTTAGGATGGAATGATCGTTTCTTATCTCTGGATATAGAAAGACTGCAGGTCACCGCAGGACATGTCTGCTGTGGTTACCAGGATAGGGTTAACCCACCAGTACCCATGAAGCAATGCACATGCAGATTAGCAGTCTATAGCAGGTCACCAGATGGGGTATGCCTCTCGGCTGTAACTGTACCGGAGGGTGGAGAGAAGGCGGAGAGAGAGGGTCAATGGACGGGGAGTGGGCAGGGAGAGGCCCCTGCTGCACTAACGCTGTCACATTAATGCTGGAACAGTACCGCAAGTGAAACCTGTCGGTAAATGCACATTTGTAGGAGAGAGAAACCATTTCCTGTCAGCAATGTATATCACAGGCAGAGAGCCCAAAAACATTGATGGTAGTGCTACATGTGCAGTAACAGCATAGTGCCCAAGTATGAAAGGGCACTATGGTGATGCTGCAAAGGGTGCTGCAGGTGGGACATGTAGGGGGGGGGGCAGGTGGGGTACAGGGAAGACCAGGCAGCCACCTAAGTGCCACAGAGGAACACAGAAAATGGAAAACAGCAAGACAGCGGCTGACCAAGGTCAAACTTGTCTGTGCTCCACAGTGTCCCACCCAGGGGAGACGTACCCTGCAGGTACCCCAAACGTCACACAGGAAACACAATGCCTGTAATGGGGCAAGCAGTGCACATCTGGGAATCACTGTAATAGAGGTCCACGTACTCACCCCAGGATACATCCCAAACTGTCCGAACACCCAGCTATACGAACACCCGTCACACCAGCCCCTAGGAAGGACAGTGCAGGGAGCAGCCACGCGTTGCCTGACACATGTATACACCAAGCAGTCCAAAGTAACCGCCTTGATTACAGGAGAAGGCGGTATATAAATCCTTTAAAATAAATAAAATAAATAAAGTGGATACACTGTACCCGCATTGCAAACCCTAGCCTGTCCACAGTCTGCTGGCAGAACACAATCTATCTACCAGGCCCACCCTAGCCAATAGTTGCTAGATCTGCCACCCCCCAACCATCTCCCCCCCCCCCCCATGTGGAAGGGCCATAATAGTGGCAGGCAGCGATGGGGGGATGTGTGGATGTCCATGTATGCCCCCCCACCCCAGACCCCACACCCTAGGCACCCGCCTACCTGCACAGTGGATGGCCTGGAACTGCACACCACCAGCACCAACAGCATATTGCACATCAGCATGGTGGGGGAGGGGGCATTAGTGGTGGAGGGGGCGTGACACCTGCCCACAGCGGACCAAAGCTGTGCCCTGTACCAGTGCATGGTGTGCAGTGCATCAAAGGTCTGTCGGATGAACAGCAAAGGTAGCTCCAGGGACTACTATACTTCTGTGGCAACAGTGTGGTGCAGTACACACAGACAGTATGTCTTGGAACAGAAGGTCACAGCTGTGGCTCATGCAGACCATGTCCCTACATTTTACCCTACTTTGCAGATACAACATCGTCATGTGCACTCCCCAAAGCATCGGCCAACAGGAGCACAAACACCCACACCCACAGGCTCCACTATCCAAAGCCCCATGGATTGTCAGGTTGTTGGGCCCGGCATGGAACAGCAGTTTCCAGCAAAGCAGCACTACTAGCACCTGCATACCTTAACAATGCCTGCACTGTGCCCAGAACCAGTGTGACGGGCAGGGCTGCCAACCACCCCTATCTTTGCACAATGCCAACATAGGAGTAGCAGTGTGCATATGTCTATACCAGTGGTTCTTAACCAGTCCTCCTTGAACCCTTAGGTCAGTCAGGTGTTCAGGATAGCCCTAATGAATATGCATGAGATATATATGTATTAGAGATATCCTGCCAACCTGACTGGTTTGTGGCCCTCTAGAGCTGGATTTGGAGACCCCTGCCTTACACCTCTGTCATTTAAGATTGTGAGTGGACAAGGTGCAGATGTCCTAGACATCAAAAGGATAGATAGAATGTGTCACATGCCTCCTCAATTCTCACCACCACCAAAAGGTTGTCTAATAGACAATATTTTGGTGGTGGTGAGAAGCAAAGAGGCATGTGACAAATTCTATCTAACCTTTTTGATGTCTTGGAGATCTGCACCTTGCCCACTCACATTCTTAAATGACAGAGATGTAAGGCAGGGGTCTCCGAATCCAGCCCTACAGGGCCACAAACCAGTCAGGTTGGCAGGATATTTCTAATGCATATATATCTCATGCATATACATTAGGGCTATCCTGAACACCCGACTGGCCTAGGGGTTCAAGGAGGACTGGTTAAGAACCACTGGTCTATCCCAGAGCTTCTCAATTCCAGTCCTGGTGGCCCGCAACCCTGCAGGTTTTTGGGATATCCCTAATGATATGCATGAGATATATATGCATTAGAGATAGCCTGCCAACCTGACTGGTTTGTGGCCCTCCAGGGCTGGATTTGGAGACTCCTGCCTTACACCTCTGTCATTTAAGATTGTGAGTGGGCAAGGTACAGATGTTCTAGACATCAAAAGGGTAGATAGAATGTGTCACATTCCTCCTAGATTCTCAACACCACCAAAAAGTTGTCTAATAGACAATATTTTGGTGGTGGTGAGAAGCAAGGAGGAATGTGACAAATTCTAACCTTTTTGATGTCTTGGACATCTGCACCTTGCCCACTTACAATCTTAAATGACAGAGGTGTAAGGCAGGGGTCTCCAAATCCAGCCCTGGAGGGCCAAACACCAGTCAGGTTGGCAGGCTATCTCTAATGCATATATATCTCATGCATATCATTAGGGATATCCCAAAAACCTGCAGGGTTGCGGGCCACCAGGACTGGAATTGAGAAGCTCTGGTCTATCCATTGTTTTGTGGCTACCTACTTCTCACTGGGCCCACAATGCTTACACCAGGGGTGTCCAACCCTGTCCTGGAGGGCTGCAATCCTGGCAGGTTTTTGGGATAGCCCTAATGAATAAGCATGATATTTATATGCATTAGAGATATCCTGCCAACCTGACTGGTTTGTGGCCATCCAGGACTGGATTTGGAGACCCCTGCCTTACACCTCTGTCATTTAAGATTGTGAGTGGACAAGGTGCAGATGTCTTGACATCAAAAAGAGTAGATAGCATTTTTCACATTCCTCCTTGCTTCTCACCATCACCAAAATGTTGTCTATTAGACAACTTTTTGGTGGTGGTGAGACTTGAGGAGGAATGAGCCAAATTCTATGATTCCAGCATTAGCCTGTCAATGTGCATAATGAGGAGCAAGGTATTGTGGGTATGGCATGGACAGGGCGGATTTGGTGCACACGGTGTGGGATAATGGCTGGGAGATTGCAGTGCCCGACCACCACCTGCATGGACAGGGTGGCCACAGCATGTCATGCTGTGAGGTCACTCTCACTGAGCAGTGACCATGGCATGTCTAGGTTCTCACATAGTGCTATACAGTGCTTCTCTCAAGTGATATCTGTGTGGTCTCTGCTCTGGGGCCCAGTCATTGAGATATCTGCTTGGTGTCTGAATGCACAGAGTACTCCTGGGAAGATGCACTGTGGCCTGGCTAGCGGACTGTCTGCCTTTTGCATGTCTGGAATGCCTTGCAGGGTGCAGACTGAGTATGCCCTCTGCTGGTGGATGTCAGTTTGTGGTGGGGGGCAGCTGAGCCCTTCCAGACCAGTTCCCTTGTGACAAGTACAGATTAACAGCCCTGGTTGCTGGTCCCACACCCATCACCATCATGTCCTTCCTTTACAAAAAATGTGGAGTGTGAGTCTGTTGGAGACCAGATGCTGTTCAAGCAAGGACAGTCTGGTAGGTGGTACTCTATAATCTACATGTGGATCCAGACTACCCCTGCAACAAGCGACCACACTGGACAAACACCAATCTGAGTACATCAAGGTCTATAAGGACCAGATATTACTGGGGAATGTAGACAGACACAGAAACATCCCAGGTAAGTCTACAAGGAACACCTGACACACAGCAATACCTACCACATGCAACCCGGATACTGCGGACCTGGTGCTGGGTGCACCACCTAACCCTCGGGATGAGCACAGAACCCACACAATGACATGGTCTGTAGCTACTCTGTGTCAGTAACACATACTACTCCGTGCCAGTAACACACACGGTCAGTACCCCCTACCATGGTGCGGTGCTGTAGAGGTGCATACCCCATCTGGTGACCTGATGTTTATTTCTAATCTGCATGTGCATTGCATCATGGGTACTGGTGGGTTAACCCTATCCTGGTAACCACAGCAGACATGCCGTGCGGTGACCTGCAGTCTTTCTATATCCAGAGATAAGAAACTATCATTCCATCCTAACATCAACATGCATATGGTAGAAAATACTGGAGCACAAAACAGAAACAGAATCTGAGAGGAAGAATAAGTCTCAGATTAATATAGGACTGCACATCAGCCATGGGAAAGCCCCTCTAAGCTGCTGTCCCAACACATCATCCTGTATCCAGCCATTGCAGATCAGAGAGCTGTGGAGGTGTAGCCTACTGATTAGTACTGATGCCTCTTACGTTATGGGTTTGATTCACTTTTGTTCTTTTTTTATGTTTTTTTGTTCTTTTTTTTATGCCAAACAGCCATGACGGCCATTGACCCCTTCTCTCTGCCCTCTCTCCACCCTCTGCAGGACTTACCGCTACCGTCGACGTTAACATGCGCTAACGTTGCATCGGGTGACATTAATGCGCGATAATGTCACTTAACGCACGATAACGTAGCTGCTGCTACATTATCGCCATTTAATAAACATACCCCTATGTGATGGCAGTTTCAATGCTCCACAAGGTAATTAATCAGTTTTTTGAAAAGGGCTTGGTGGAGCTCAACTCTTAGCCGACCATTTAGGGGGCTGATGTCACTTCTTCCTCCCATATCCTCCTTTCTATCATATGGTCATCACACTCTCTACTCCTCTTATCCCACCGAACTTCAGTCGTGATCAAATAGTGATCTGTCAGGGGATGAAATTTCCCATTATCTTATTTATCCTACCCTTATAATGAACTGAGAAAAAATGAGATTCAGAAACCAGTCTTCTCTCTGGGTTGGTGATATTTAATATTTGCTGTAATCCCAACTCCTCCATAGACACTAAAAAGCCCTCCTCTTCCTTTGAGGAATCCACCCAACAGTAAATTTTAAAAGTATCTACTACTATAAATTGTTTATTAGACAACTGGGTTTCTGCCACAAGTTCCTTCACTGCATTCGGTACTCTGTACTAGGTGGTGGTTTCAGATAACTTACTAACACCCAAAGTCCTCCCTGGGATTTTTTTGCATACAAATCCTTACAAGCCTCCATAATCAAAGTAGCCTTTTGCTATAACTGCTGTTTTGTTTTAAAAAATATCCCATCCCTTCCACCCTTTCTATTGGGATGGGGACATTGAAAACAATTTGAGTAACCACCTGGACAGCGTTGGGCCAAAGCAAATTTACCCCCCTCTCTTAGACATCTTTCTGTCAAAGCACAGCCAGCTATGTTCTATTTTTTATTATTTTTATTTATGAATTTTACAAATTATCACAATCTAATGATGACTGTGCAGGTAAAGCACTCAAAATAACAAATAAAAAATAGGAATACAGATATGAATATCCATAATAAGAAATAAAAGAACACTCATTGCTAACAGTGGGGAGGGAGGGGAGCAAAACTAAGGAAAAACCTGAAGCGTGGTTAATTCAAAAGAGTAAATCAAGAAAAGCACCCAAGAGAAACTCATCACATCATACTAAATGTCCAGCACATTACCCCTTTGCATCCTTTAGCCCCTAGAAACAACAGGCAGCTCTATCTCTTTGCATCCAGCAGGAAATGTAACTGCTGAGGGTCAAAAATATCATCTGCAACAGTCGCCCACTCATCAGCATTCCTTGAAGCTATGACAGATCTACAATTCACAAAGATCATATCCACCCCTACCCATGCTAAAGGTGGCATCCTGAACATGATTTTCTTATCAGATTGACTCCGATATGCCCATGAATATACCCCACTATCAATGCTCCCAGTCCCCTGGTCTGATCACAACCTAATCTCATTCATCATACCCAACTTCTGCCCATAAACCTCACCTCAGAGCTCCCCTCCAACTACTCAGAAAGGGTATTGATGCTGCTACAAGTCCTGGAAAGAGGCAGCAGTGGGAGGAATGGACCACTCTGGGAAAGTTGGCACTCTAGTTGACCACCTCGTCCACCGCCCCTGACTTGACCATCTCCTGATCAATATCTAGCCTTACCCAAACAAACCCCAATAGTACTAGTCATCAAAAGGCATCATCACTAGCAAACAGGTGCACCTCAGAGCTGCAGACCTTATGGAAACCCAGCAGAAGAGAGATCAGCCACCCATCTGCCTCCAAGACCCAGCACCACCATCAGGAAGCCTCCAATCCTCGAACAGTATTCCTTGCACCAGCCACAGCAGCAGCGCAACTCAATCAGTCACCGGGAAGCTCCGCCTCATCTAAATGCATCATCACCTGCAGATGGATCCTACTTAAGCTCATTATTCTCTCAGGCAGGCCTCACTGGCCAGGCCCTCACCCAAGGGCCGAGCCAAAGGGCCCTTTGGCGTGGTCTTTAGGCGGGGTCCAAAGTTTCCTAAAATATGTGGTAGTCAAAGCACACTGCAACAAAACATCGTACTCACGATACTCTTGCCCCACAGGATTTTAAGGGGGTTCTAATCAACACTCGAACAGTCAGAAACAAAATCCCTATTATCATTGATTATATCAATGACCACAGCCCAGACATCCTATGCCTAATAGAAGCATGGCTCAGTGAAGAAGACAATGTCCTTATAAATTTGCTTAAGGTACTAGGCTACAACCTATTCTATAGCAACAGACATAGATGCAGAGAAGGAGGCGTCATCATCACTGCAAAGAGCAAACTCAACTTCTCTGCCACAACTGCAATCAGTATAGATGGCATTGACTTAGTCCTCATCGAAAACAAACACCTAGCAGTATGCCTCGCCTACAAATCACCAACGCCAGACGATACTGCCTTCTCTAACATCCTGGAAATAGCCTGCTCCTATTCAGTACGAAACAAAGAGCTCATTATATTAGGTGACTTCAACCTCTCTTCACTACCACCCAATCAACAGCCTTCTCAGAAGCCATGCAATCACTGGAATTCATACAGACTGTCAACAGCCCCACACACGCTGGAGGAAGCACACTAGGGGATATGTTTACTAAACCGTCTTAATGTTACCGGCGCTAGTTGCAGCGATAATGTGAAGCATGCCATATAAGGAGTGGGTGTTCCGGTCCTAAGGTAGCAAGAATCTGTATCGCGCGATAGTGGGCACCGTGGCACGTTAACGCGCGTTAACCCTAAGTACATGCCGGCGCAGTGTTAGATGCTATAAAGATGTAGCCCACTGGTTACTGCAATGACTGTGGAGGCAGAGGTCATGGGTTTGATCCCACAGTGGTGTAACCTAAAAAGGCTGTCTGAGGCATTTTCTTTTAATTTAAATCAGTGCAGCCAGCAAAAATACCCTCACAGTGCCGTAACCTAAGGTGCCTCATAAGGCACCCTATAGGTCACATTATAAAGTGCCCTGTCCGCCAAGGCACCCTATAATGTGCCCTATATGGCGCTGTATAGGGCACCTTACAGGGCGCCTATGAGGCACGTTAAGCTACAGCACTGTGAGGGTGTTTCTGCTGGCAGCACTGATTGAAATGAAAAGGAAAAGCCTCAGACAGCATTCTTAAATAACACCACTGTGGGATCAAACCCATGACCTCAGCTTCTACAGTCATAGAAGTAACCAGTAGGCTATATCTCTATAGCACAGGGGTAGGGAACCCTGGTCCTGGAGAGCCGCAGACCAGTCAGGTTTTCGGGATATCCCTAATGAATATGCATGAGATATATATGCATTAGAGATATCCTGCCAACCTGACTGGTTTGTGGCCCTCCAGGGCTGGATTTGGAGACCCCTGCCTTACACCTCTGTCATTTAAGATTGTGAGTGGGCAAGGTGCAGATGTCCTAGACATCAAAAGGGTATATAGAATGTGTCACATTCCTCCTCGATTCTCACCACCACCAAAAAGTTGTCTAATAGACAATATTTTGGTGGTGGTGAGAAGTGAAGAGGAATGTGACAAGGAGTCCCCGGACACTTTCTGGACCCTGTGCGTCCCATCAGACTCACCAGAGTCCGAGCCTCGGAGAAGGTCCCCCCCAGAGGATACCCGGTTCTTGGACTTCGTGAGGGACATGGCCAAGGCCTTGGCCTTCCCTGCGGATCCCGAAGAGGAGCCTTGAGCCAAGAACCTCGAGGCCCTCCAGTATGACTCTCCACCGAAGGAGGACTTTACTGTACCGGTTCCTCCGATGCTGGAACGGCTGCTCTTCCATATGTGGGAGGCACCGGCCTTGGCGCCGGTTCTCAGCAAATGGGTCGATTCCATTTATCGAGTCCGTAAGAGCCCTGGGTTCCAGAAGGCACAGCTACCGCACCACTCCATGGTTGTGGAATCGGCCATGCATCGTCTGAAGAGTCAGAAGATGCACTCCTCGGTGCCCCCCGGCAGGGAGGCCCGGAACCTGGATGCTCTCAGTAGAAAGTGCTTCCAGGGCTCTATGCTGGCTTGCCATGTCCAGACCTACCAGCTGTACATGGGCATGTACCTCCGAGACCTGGCAAAGGAGATTGCCGGGTTCTCTGCTGGCCTCTCCGAGGAACCTTTGCAGATGTTCAAGGCCTTGTCATCGGGGATTCGGGAGTGCTCCAAGTTTATCTCTTGAGCAGCCTATGATGGCTTTGAGGCTTCGTCCCGAGTAGCAGCGGCCGGCATCGGTGCACGCCTTCAGGCCTGGCTGCAGTCATCGGACCTCGAGCCATGGGTTCAGGACAAGTTGGTCGATGTCCCTTGCCGGGGTGAGAACCTCTTTGGCAAACCCATGGCTGAAAAGGCTGCAGAAATCGAGACTGAGACTCTCACCAGGACAAGGCTGTCCAGGAAGACTTCTGCCCCTTCTCAGAAGAAGAAGGGCTCGGGGAAAAAGCCCTTTTACCTGAGGAAGGCCTCTGCCTACAAATCCTACCCTCAAATCCAGGCCTCTGCAGCTCCCCAACAGAGTCAGCAGGCCAAGGGGCAGGGACATGGGCCCCGTAGGCAGAAAACCCCCAAGCCGCCAACTCTGGCTCCTGCACCGCAGGGAGCGGGGTTTTGACTCCCACTGCATAGCCTCTCCCCCACAGCTGCCTCCACTCAGCACAGGAGGCCGGCTGACACTGTACGCCCACAGATGGTCAGCTATAACAGGGAATACCTGGGTACTGAGCATAGTCCAAAAGGGCTACTTGCTCCACTTCAACCAGTTACCTCCCTCCTATTTTCCAGGGGAGCCTCCAAGACTTCCTTTGCACAAGAACCTCCTCCTTCAGGAGTTGGCAAGTCTTCTACAGGAGCAGGCGGTGGAACTGGTGCCTCACCACCTGATAGGACAAGGCTTCTTTTCCAGGTACTTTCTGGTACCAAAAAGGACAGGAGGCCTCAGGCCCATCCTAGACTTGCGAAATCTCAACAAGTTCCTGGAGAGGGAAAAGTTCAAGATGCTTACCCTTGGAATACTGCTGCCCTATCTCCAGCAGGGAGATTGGCTATGCTCCTTAGACCTAAAGGATGCTTATACTCACATCCTCATTCATCCAGACCACAGACAATATCTCAGATTTATAGTGGGAGGAAATCATTTTCAGTACAGAGTACTTCCATTTGGCCTAACCTCCGCACCCAGGGTTTTCACCAAATGCCTGGCGGTGGTGGCGGCCTATCTCAGAAACCAGGGCATCTTTGTCTTTCCATATCTGGACAACTGGCTCATCAGGGGTCAGTCTCCGCAGGAGGCCAGACAAGCCACTCTTCACACTGTCTCTCTTCTCCAGCACCTGGGCTTCGTCATAAACTTTGCAAAGTCCACTTTGCTCCCCTCACAGAACATAGAGTTCATAGGGGCAAGGTTGGATACCTTACAAGCAATGGCTTATTTGCCCGGGAACAGGGCTCACAGACTGATGGCTCTGGCCCAGCAGTTTCGCAGTGGATCTCTGGTCTCTGCCAGACATTTCCTGAGGCTTTTGGGCCACATGGCATTCACGATCCATGTAACTCCAAATGCTCGTCTGCATATACGGCCTGTTCAATGGTGCCTCAGAGCTCAGTGGATACAGGCCACAGGGGACTTAAGAGACAGAGTAAGAGTGTCCAAACTACTAGCGGCCTCCCTGCAGTGGTGGCTGCATCTCCTGAACCTGATCAGAGGAGTGCCTTTCCAGGCACCACCACACACAGAGGTGCTGATGACCGATGCTTCTCTTCAAGGTTGGGGTGCACATTGCCAGGGGGCATGCACTCAGGGCCTCTGGTCTCCTTGGGAGGCCACACAGCAGATCAATCTGTTGTAGTTGCAAGCTATTCGATTAGCTCTATAAACTTTCTCTCATGCCCTCTCTCACCAGTCTGTCTTGATTCAGACGAACAACCAAGGAGGCACAGGGTCCAGGCTTCTGTGCCAGGAAGTGCAGGCCTTGTGCGCCTTTGCAGTCAAGCAGGGCATATTTCTCAAGGCAGTTTATCTACCTGTCCAAGAAAATTACCTGGCAGACAGGTTGAGCAGGATTCTACAGCCTCACGAATGGCATTTGAATCCCCTAGTGGTCCAGCAGATCTTCCTAAAATGGGGTCTTCCAACCATAGATCTATTTGCCAGTCCACTGAACCGTCAGCTACCCAGGTTCTGTTCCAGACAACCGCATCCTCTGCGAATGGCAGCAGAAGCCTTCCTAATCTCTTGGTCTACGGGCCTGCTGTATGCGTTTCCTCCAACACCTCTAGTGGCCCGAACCCTATTCAAGGTTCTTCAGGACAGGGCCTCGCTGATCCTGGTAGCCTCCAGATGGCCGAGGCAACCGTGGTTTCCACTCCTTCTGCAATTGGCGGTGGACACTCCACTCCCTCTGGGGGTGCAACCCGATCTCGTGACTCAGGATCAGGGATCTCTCCTGCACCCCAACCTCCAGTCTCTCCATTTGATGACCTGGCTGCTGAAAGGTTAGTTCTACCTAGGGAAGTTGAGGAAGTTCTACCCCTTACTTCTACCTAGGGAAGTTGAGGAGGTAGTTTTGGCCTCTAGGAGACAATCCACCTGGAAATCTTATGCTCTCAAGTGGCGTAGGTTCTCCACCTGGTGTGCTCAGCGCCAAGAGGATCCGTTTTCATGCCTGGTACCAGTGGTATTGCAGTATCTGCTTCACCTGTCGGACCTAGGCCTTAAATCCAATTCTGTTCGGGTCCACCTCAGTGCTCTGTCAGCGCACCACTTGCCGGTGGAGGGCCAGTCTCTGTCGGTCCACCCCTTAGTGGCCTGCTTCCTCAGAGGCTTGCTTTTGCTCAAGCCTCCGATTCGTCCACCAGCCCCTGAGTGGGATTTGAATATGGTCTTGCAACAACTTACTCACCCACCGTTTGAGCCGATGGATACCTGTCATTTACGCTTCCTTTTCTGGAAGGCATTGTTCTTGGTGGCTCTTACCTTGGCCAGGTGTGTGAGTGAACTACAGGCTCTGGTTTCTGATAGACCGTACACACAGTTCTATAGGAACAGGGTGGTCTTACGGACTCATCCTAAGTTCCTTCCAAAGGTTGTCTCCTCCTTCCACCTCAATCAGGAGGTGGTTCTTCCGACCTTCTTTCCCAGGCTGCATGCCAGCCGGGCTGAGATGGTCTTGCATACCCTTGACTGTAGGAGGGCATTGTCTTTCTACATTGACCGTATGCAGGGGCATCGAAGGGCTGTTCAGCTCTTCGTATCTTTGACCCTAATAAGCTGGAGTTACCTGTCTCCAAGCGTACCCTGTCCATTTGGGTAGCAGACTGTATCGCCTGGGCATACAGGGCAGCCAGCCTCTCCTTGCAGGATCGAGTCACGGCCCACCGTGTCAGGGCGAAGGCTGCGTCAGTAGCTCATCTCCGCTCTGTTCCGTTGGCAGACATCTGCCGGGCTGCTACTTGGTCTTCAAGCCAGACTTTTGCGTCCCATTACTGCCTCGAGAGGTAGTCCCGTAGGGACAGTGCTTTTGGACAGGCGGTACTCCGTAATCTCTTTGAGGTTTAGGCAACTCCTACCCTCTGGCCCTTGTGTTGGGCTACCGTTCGGGGGCGTTCTCAGAGAAGATTCCTATCACGCATGCTGAGGTTCTAGAGGGAGCTTATTTTTCAGCTTTGGGTTCTCGGTAGCCTAGAACTGGGGAGTCCCATATATGAGGACTGACTTCCTG
This sequence comes from Ichthyophis bannanicus, assembly GCA_033557465.1. Classification (NCBI taxonomy): domain Eukaryota; kingdom Metazoa; phylum Chordata; class Amphibia; order Gymnophiona; family Ichthyophiidae; genus Ichthyophis; species Ichthyophis bannanicus. The sequence goes on from CM066031.1 coordinate 1,855,636,933, forward strand.
CTTGATCCTGGAGAAAGAGTAGTTACTCACCTGTAACAGGTGTTCTCCAGGAGCAGCAGGAATCAGTCCTCACGACCCTCCCTCCTCCTCTTGGAGTTGCAGTCATATATTTCATTTTGTTTTTTGCTGTCTTTTAGCTATGTCATCAGACTGAGCAAGATGGCACCCTTGGGCGGGAAGGGGACGCGAATGCACGCTGCATTCCCAAAGGCTTTCTTTGAAAGCTGGGGAAATGCTCTGCACGAGGGCTCTGTCGGCGCCGACGTCACCCATATGTGAGGACTGATTCCTGCTGCTCCTGGAGAACATCTGTTACACGTGAGTAACTACTCTTTATCTGCAATAAAGATTCCGTCTTTATTACCATGGTTTAGTAAGGGTAAAATGAGGGGACATGGTCTGCAGGAGCCACAGCTGGGACTTGAACCTGTGACCTTCTGCCCCTGAACATACTGTCTGTGTGTACTGCACCAAACTGTTGCCACAGAGGCAGGTTATTCCCTAGGGATAGCATTACTGTTCATCAGACAGCCCTTGTCTTTTGCACTGCATGCCACCCCCCCTGAACAGGGCTTGGCCTTGGTGTGCTGTGGGCAGATGCCACTGCCCCCTCCACCACAAGTACCTCTCCGCCACCATTTATTTATTTATTTATTTAACAGTATTTCTAAACCGCCTTATCATGATAATCAAGGTGGTATCACAGCAAACAATCTGGTAGTGTGAGTGTGTTATACATGCAGTGAGGGTGGAAATTTAGTTGGGTGTGTGTTGTGTTGTGAGCTAGATTGGTTTGAGCTATGTACAATGTGGGCTATATACAGTGCTGACATGCCCTTATGCCAGTGGTGCTGGTGGTGCGCAGTCCCAGGCCATCCAGTGTGCCAGTAGGCGGTTGCCTATGGTGTGGGGTCTGGGGTAGGGGTGCCTACATTGACATCCGCGCTTCCCCCCGGCACCGCCTGTCAATGTTATGTGCCCTTTGGGGTACCTGCTGGGTGATGTCTGCTGGAAAACTGTGGGTCACACAGTCGTGGGCTTGTTTGCCCTTGGTCAGTCACTGGCTTGCTGTTTTTCTGTTTCTGTGTTCCTATGTGCCACCTAGGCATCTGCCTGGTCCACCCTGTGCCCCAGCTGCCACACTGCATGTCCCGCCTTCAGCCCCCTGTGCCCCATTTGCAGCCTCACCGTCGTGCCCTCTCATACTTGGCCACTATGCTGCTGCTGCTGCACATGTATCACTACTATCACTTTTCTTGGTTTACCTGCTTTTGCTGTACATTGCTGACTGAAATGGTTTCTCTCTCCTGCAAATGTGCCTCTAGCGCGAGGTTTTGACTGGCGCTAATTTTAAGACCTTCATTTCACGGCGTTAGTGTGCATGTAGTCTCTCCCTGCCCACTCTCTGCCCATTGACCCCTTCTCTCCGCCCCTGGGGAGCCTTACTCCACCCTCTGTGCACCTTAGCGCCGCCAGCCACATTATTGCACGAGATGTGATGTTCTCGCATGGTAATGCGCCATTATCACATGATTATATCACTTATTGCGCGATAACATTGCAGCTGTGCCATTAGTGCCGTTTACTAAACATACCCCTAGATCTAATTTCACTCCTAAACAATTCCTCAACCATGCTACTAAAACCATGACACAGGTAATGCAGGTCCCATGGTCAGACCAGAACCTGATATCTTTCCAACTTCTAGGAAACGTTACAAATCAGCACTACAATGTTAACATGAATACAGAACGCCGATTCAAACAATCTGACAAACCATCATTCCTTGATACATTATCCCTAATACTTGACAATGACTCAAATAATTTGGACAATCTCATCCTGAACTGGAACAAGATCATCACTGAATATGCCACAATATCACATACTAGATAAAATTTGGCTGCAGTCAGCACTACATGTTTCAATCCCGAGCTAAAACAACTAAAAAGAGAACTCAGAAGACTACAGTATAGATGACGCCACTCACAAAATAACCATGACAAATACATCTACCTACTCAACCTCAATACTTATCACCATAAAGTCAATAAACGTAAAAAAGAATATCACTCAAAGCTGATCACTAGCTCTTTAAATAAATCAAGGGAATTATATGAGATTTTAAAATCCTTATTAAAACATGACAGCAATAACAAAACAAGTAACACTCCTGATTCACAAACTCTGACAAACTTCTTCCAGTCCAAATTCCAAACAACACACCCTAATGCAGCTTTACCACAGCTTATTCAAGCACACAATGACTGTCTCAAAGAACTCATAACACCCTTCTTAGAAAGCTTAGAAACTATCATAAAAACAATTAACACAACAACTTCACCAATGGATTCATGACCTGTGAGCTGGTAAACACTTTCCCAATCTGACATAGCTCCATTCCTAAAAAGGCTAATAAATACTCCTTCAAGCTAGCCTACCTACCAGCCTGCCTGAAGAATGGCTCAATCAGATCCATTCTAAAGAATCCAAAACTAGATGCAAACAATCCAGCTTCCTACAGACCCATCACTCTATCATGGTGGATCCATGGAATAGTCTCCCAGTGGAGGTGGTAGAGATGAGAACAGTAACTGAATTCAAAAAAGCATGGGACAAACACAGATGATCTCTAAAGGTAAAAAGGGGTCTGTTGTAGTTGTTATGGAAGGACAGACTAGATAGGCCATGTGGTATTTTTCTGTCATCATATTTCTATGTTTCTATGTAAAATGGGCCTGTATCTTAATGTAAAGAAGACAAATCAGGAGTTAGTGGGCCTGATTACCTGAGAGCAACTGAGGGCCTGCATAAAAGGCTCCAGTGCCCTGCCCTGTTCAGGCTTTCCTACAGGAGCTCTCCAGATCAACCAACAGTAAGGATTTAAGGGTTTGTTTTATTATATTAAATTGTTAGCTCTCTGACTGGGAGCTCTTAAAAGGGTTTTTGTACATTTTTAAAGCAAGGTTACTTTCTTTTTGGTGCTTTAGTGGGACTTTCCTTGAGCACAGTAGGTGGTTGAACTCCAGTAACCTCCTCAGCTTTGGGAACTGCTAATACCTAATCAGGTGTTAGTTCCCTCCCTACCCACCCCGACTCCCACCCACCCCTAGTGAGTATTTTTATTTTATTTAGCAAGCATTTGTAGCCCGCTCCTTCCAGCGATCAGAAGCGGGTAGGATTACTATTGTGAAACTGCCGAATCAAGGCAGGTACAAATTTTGTTTACATACAGATTGTCAGAAAAGCACATCATACAGAGTTAACACTTCTTAGCTATGGGGGAGTTCATTTACATATATACATAAATACATATATACAGGATAATCTTCTTGGACACAGTGGTCAGGGGCTGCTCCATCTGTGGGTTTAGTTCAGGTTGAAATGTTGCTTTATAGGGCACCTCCCCATTTGACAAAGCACAGAGAATTGGACCAGCACATTTTGAATATAATTAAGGAGATTTAACTGCTTTTTCTCTGAAAGGACAGCTGGGAAACCGGCTGGTACTTGGTAGATCTCTCTGTTTTGCTTTAACAGATACCTAAGCTCCACGAACAGAACAATGGCTGGGAAAAATCGTATCGCTAAAGCTGTTGCCCCCGTTACAGCTTCTGCCTCTGTCCAGACAGAGGTCCTAATGCCAGTTGAAGGACCGGTTTCATGTGCAGGGTGCCTGCATGCTGAAGCTCTGAGGAAACAAGTGGAGGAACTCAGAGAGTAGGTGGCGAGGCTGAGGAGCATTCAAGACAGTGAGAAGTACATTGATGAGATGCTTCTTGCAGCAACCAAGCTCTTCAGCAGAGGAGAAGATGGGTGCCAACAGAATGTTGATGGTTGGACACAAGCCACCAGGGCCTGCAAAATCACCAATCCAACTTCTTCAGCCCTTGAATTGAAGAACCATTATGCAGCCCTGGAAGTGGAGGAGGTGAAAGCATCCCTGGAAAGGAAGAACCAGAGTTCAAGTACCCCAAAGTTGCAGAATCAATGACCACAAGGAAACAAAGGGTAGTGGTGGTTGGAGACTCTCTTCTGAGGGGTACTGAGGCATCCATCTGCCGACCAGACTTGGGGGTATGTTTACTAAACTGTCTTAACGTGCGCTCTGCGATGTTATCACGCGATAAGGTACTTTATCGCGCGATGATGGCACTTTTTAAGGCACACAGGTACTATATCGCGCGATAACACGCGCTGCGGCGCAAACGAGCGCTGAAGGCGGGGAAAGGCTCCCGGAGGGCGGAGGAAGGCTCCCCAGGGGCGGAGAGAAGGGGTCAATGGGTGGAGAGTGGGAGGGGAGAGGCTCCCTGCACACCAACGCTGTGAAATCCGAGGCTCAAAACTAACGCCAGTGAAACCCTGGCGTTAGAGCTGATTTAAAGGGAAAAGAAACCATTTCCGTCAGCAATGTACAGCAAAACCAGGGAAACCTACAAAAAAGTGATAAGTGTGATACATGTACACGGAACAAAAGGGCAAATAAACATTTTAAATGAACCGAAGTAAATGTAAAAAAATCATAACCAAGCTGGGAAATAGTGATAGTAATGGGAAACATCAAAAAACACTCCCAAGAAAGCCCCAAAAAATAAATATGAATTTTGGAAGGGTCTACGCTCCGTCCCCATACAAGATGTGTGTAAATAGTTGCTCTTCTTGTTGTTTTGCTGTAAATAATTGACCCGGTTATCCAAGTTAATGGTCCTGTTATATGTAATAACCCAGATAAATGTAACTTGTCTGAAGTTTTCTTGTTCCATGTAAACCGCGCTGATAATGAATAGTGCGGTATAAAAAAAATTAAAATAAATAAATAAATAATAAATAAATAAGGTAAATGATCCCACAGTGAAATAGCACTGATCATGGTTTCCCTCTCCATTGGACAGGTTAACTATGACATGCACATGTTCCACAACAGCAGGGCTGGCATGTCGGAATGGGCAACTGGACAGATGCTGGGAAAGGGGATACAGAGGGATGCAGGAGGCACATGCTGTGGTGCAGCTGGGGCACAGTATGGACTAGGCAGATGCCTAGGTGGCACTTAGGAATGCTGAAACTGTACAGCAGCCAGACAGCAACTGATGAGGGCCCAACATGGGCACGAGAGTGTTTATCACAGTGTCACAGGGGATAGTACCCAGCAGGTACCTCTAAGGGCACAGAACATTGGCAGGCAGTGTTGGGGGGAAGCGTGGACATCTATGCAGGCACCCCTACCCAGAACATGCACCATAGGCAACCACCTACCTGCACACTGGATGGCTTGAGACTGCACACCACCAGCACCACCAGCAGAAGGGCATATCAGCATGGTGGCAGAGGGGTACTGGTGGTGGAGGGGGGCAGTGGAAGCTGCCCAGAGCAGACCATGGCCTAGCCCTGTGTAGGTGGGTGCCATACACTGCAACAGACAGGCCCTGCCGGACAAACAGTCATGGTATCACCAGGAAACACACTCTCTCTGTGGCAACACAGTGGTGCAGTGCACACAACCAGTGTGTTAGGAGGCAGAAGGTCACAGGTTCAAGTTCCAGCTATGGTACCTGCCAACCCAGTCCCCATATTTTACCCACTACTACAACGTGCTAATACAGACAGAACCTTTATTGCAGATGGTGTAAACATGCCCAAAACACCTACATTTTACCCTACAGAGCAAAGACACCATAAGCAGGCGCATTACCTAGAGCAGAGTCTCCCAAATGCAGTCCTGGAGGGCCAAACACCATTCAGGTTCCATTCTGCCTCTAATAAAGATGCCTGTGCTGCATATCTATGCACCACCTCCATGGTATGCAGATGTATCTCATGCATATTCATGAGGGACAGCATGAAAACCAGAACAGTGTTTGGCACACCAGGATTGCAGTTGGGAACCTCTGCCGTAAAGCAGCAGCCAACAGGGGCAGACACACCCACACCCACAGGCTCCATTAGCCAATGCCTCCTGGAGAGGCAGGACATTGGGCCCTGCGTGCATCTCCCAATACTAGCACTTGCATACCTTAGCAATGCCACCCTACACCTGGGAATACGGTACACAGCTATCAAACGTTTGCTATGATTACTGACAGATAGCAATTCCTACGTTAAGCACAGTTTGCTGATTGAGCTCCATCATAGCAACCTTTTTGATGTCTGTGGAGTGTGCTTCAGGTCTGGTCTCTGACAGTGTTTACCACCCTGGGGAGTGACCCCCAACAGTATTGCGTACCATATCCATGCCTGCACTGTGCCCAGGACTGGTGTGGTGGCCAGGGCTGCTAAACATCACTATAGTAGCACAATGCTGGCATAGGTGTGGGAGTGTGTGTCTGTCTATCCAGTGTGTGGTGGCTGCAAACACCCTCCACAGCCCACACTGCCAGCACTGTTGCCAGTATTGGCCTGCCAATGTGCATAATGAGGAGCAAGGTACCATGGGTATAGCCCGGACAGGGTGGCCTGGCCAGGATGCATCTGCACAGGGCATAGGGCACTGGCTGGGACATTGTAGTGCCTGGCCACCACCTGCACAGACATGGTGGCCACAGCATGTTCCGCTGAGAGATCACTCTCACCCTTTCTGAGCAGTGACCACGGCATGGCTAGGCTCCCCCATAGTGCTATGTAGCATTTTTTGCATGTGATAGGCCTGGGTTCTCTTTTGAGCCCAGTCACTGACTTATCTGCTTGGCATGTATGCTGACATCCCAGTTCTGGATGCACGCATTTCCACCAGGAACATGCACTATGGACTAGCTAGCAGACTGTTTGCAGTTGGTATGTGTCTTGATGGAACGCCTTGCAGGGTGCAGCGGCTGAAGGCTTGCTGCAGGTGAATATCAGATAGTGGTGGGGGGCAGCTTAGCATTTCCAGGCCTAATGTCTGTCTGCTATTGCATTATGGATGTGTACAGAGCTGCATTGACTGCCCTGTAGGGTGTCTGTTCCCCAGCAGGACTGAGGTTGATGGTCCCCTTTACTGCCACCATTGCAGAGAGGTAGATCTGTTGGTGGGAGACCTGTTTACCCCCTGCAGCCCTGGCGTAGGCGGAGGGCGGTGGTACATAAGCCTCCTAGGGGTCCATAGGGGCTAAACCTGACTGAGACATACAGATATATCCAAGGTGTGTCTGCAGAAACTACTTATCTCACACATTAGCACTGCTGGGGACCTGCAGCATGGCCTATCTCTGCTGTGGACCTGGTGCTGGGCGCCCCACCTCACCCTCAGGGTACCTGCACAATGTGACGGTGTGTAGCTACTCTGTGCCAGTACCACACACGGACAGTTCCCCCTACCCGGCCGAGGTGCTGTGGGGGTGCATACCCCATCTTGTGATCATCTGTATACTGCTGATTTGCATGTGCAGTGCATCATGGGTATGGGTGGGTTAGCCCTATCCTGGTGACCACAGCAGACTGTTTGTGTGGTGACGTGCAGTCCTTCTGCAGCCAGCCAGGGGCTTGCTAGCAGCTATGGAGCTGTAGCCCACTGGTTATTTCACTACTTGTGGAGCCAGAGGTCATGGGTTCAAACCCACAGTAGGGGTTCTTTGATAGGGTTGTCCAAAGCATTGTCTTTTTTTAATGTACTTTAGTGCTGCCAGCAAAACACCCTCAGGGTACTGTAACCATAAGGTGCCTCATAAGGCGCCCTATAAGGCGCCTTATAGGGCACCCTATAAAGCGCCTTCTGAGGCACCTTATGGTTACAGTCCGTATAAGGTGCCTTATAAGGTGTCCTAGGAAGTGCCTTATAGGGTGCCCTATAGGGGACATTATAGGGTGCCGTGGCGGACAGTGCACTTTATAATGCGCCCTATGGGGTGCCTTATAGGGTGCCTTATTCGGCACCTTAGGTTACGGCACGTGAGGGTGTGTTTGCTGGCATCAATAAATAAAATACAAATAAAATGCCTCAGGAAACAATACTTACATGTCACAGCTGATGCCTCAACCAGCCTTATGCATTAGGCACACTGGTGGATCAAACTCATGACCCCTGTATCATCAGTCAGTGTATTAACCATTGTGCTACACTTCTGTTTCTATGTTTGCATTTCTGGGTGCCTACTTAAGATTACCATGCGTTAACATGCTTAGCTGCGCTTCGCCCGATAATGTGCGCAGCAGCGCACGTTATCGCGCGATAATCCCGTTTTGCTACTATAAGACTGAAACGCCCACTCCTTTTATGGCAGCCTACACACTATCGCCGGGCGCACGTTAAGACGATTTAGTAAACATTCCCCAAAGATCATGACAACTGGAAAAATCAGTAAGTTCATCGTTGATGAAGAAGAAATCGAAATAGTGGACAACTTTAACCTACTTGGATCAACTATCAATAAAGAAATCTGATGATGCATTGCTCTTGGCAGAATGGCTATGAAGGACCTAGACAAGATTCTCAAGAGCACAGACTCATCAACTCGTTCAAGCCATGGATTTCAATAATGCCCTATGGATGTGAAAGTTGGACAATGAAAAAGATAGGAAGAAAATTGATGCCTTTGAATTATGGTGCTGGCGACAAATATTGTGTATCCATGGACTGCCTGAAGAACAAACCAATCAGTACTAGAGGAGATCAAACTTAAACTTTATTTAGAAACTCAGATGACAAGACTTCGACTTTCATACTTTGGTTACATCATGCGAAGAAAGAGAACATTAGAGAAAGACATCATGCTTGACAAGGTAGAATGTCAACGCAAAAGAAGAAGGCCAGCAATGAAATCAATCAATACAATAACAGTAGCTATGGGTGCCACTCTATCAACAATGAGCCACCTGACTGAAGATCGAACACAGTTTAGGACAACTATCCAGAGGGTCTCCATGAGTTGACACCGACTTGATGGCACTTAAAAACAACAACATCCAGACTGTGACCAGTGCTGAATATCTAGTCAATGCAGAGAGTGCCGGCCACTATCCGTATTGCTCCTTAAGAGCTAAACCAAAATTTTCTGTGGTAAATAGCCCACAGGAAATTTTGTTCCACCTAAGTTTGGTGTATAGGGGCAAAAGAAGATGAGCTACTTTGCATCATTTAAATATAGTGTTGTGATCTTTTTTGATGTGGCTGTGAGCTGCCTGAGTCAGCATGGGGGGTTGTCACCTGCACTTTGCTTTCACGCATGGTAATGCCCACAAGGGTTAGTGAATATGCCATGTACTTCATAATTTTCATAGCTGAAACAACCTCTGCCTACAAAATGTCTTTCTTCAGCTCAAGGGGACTCTTCATGAAGATTTTAGGAAAGGCTAATTCACAGAAGTAAGCAGCAACATCCCCTACTTTCATGGAAGCTTCTTCCATATTCGGCTCCTTGTGAAATATTGCAGAGACCGCAGCTAGTGACTTCAGAAGATTTAGTTACATTTTCTTCCTGATTAATTTCCTTTACATGTTTTTAAGCTGCAGTCCTTCCCAACTAACAGCCCCTCAAGTTTATTACCCTTTTCAAAATATTGCTTCTTCAGCATCCTCATAAAAATTCCATTTTAGAGGTAAGAATATTGCTCAGCTGTCCCTGCCAGCTTATCATGGCTCTTAATAGATCTCTTGACTTATTCCACTGACACTCTGTTTCAAGGTTCTTAATCACCTTGTTTCAATGTCAAAATCTGCAAATTCTTTTTCGTTTTATTTTTTCCTAGAGGCCAACTCAATCAATCTAATTCTGAGAACTGCCTGGCAAGCACCCCAAAGTGTTCTAACATTAGCATCATCTGTGCTAGTCTTCCTTAAATGGATCTCCCAAGCAGAAGCTATAGCTGAACATCCGAGGGTCTGACGACAGCAAATAATTAAAACATCAATTTTTCCTTGAACCTCCTTGGGATATTAACTAAGCTGGAGCATGAACTGAAATAACCAAATAACTTATCTTGCATCTAATTACTCTGGAGACATTAGCATTCATGTTCCACTATAAATCAGATGTAGAATAAGAATTATGTGGGGCGGGAAAAATGTATTAATCCTCATGCTAATATCTCTAGGCACCTATCAAACCTCTGTCTTTTAAATGCTTCTTTAAAAATTCAGGAAGAAATTTAGAATAGATACTGGATTTATTTTCTGAAAGAGTTAGGAAAGTAGTGTTGATTTTAAGGGGTGATTACTAAGCTGTCTTAACGTCGCAGCGGTGGTATTATTGTGCGATAGGTGACGTTATTGCACGATAATGTAACATTATCGCGCGATAACATCAGCGCGCGATAACGCGGCTGCAGCGTTAGGGCACACTAACGCTGTGAAATCCGGCTCTGAAGGGTGGAGTAAGGCTTCCCAGAGGGCGGAGAGAAAGGGTCAATGGGCGTAGAGTGGGAGGGGAGAGACTCCAGGCACACTAACGCTGTGAAATCTGGGTCTGAACACTAACGCCAGTGAAACCCTCGTGTTAAGGCACATTTGCAGGAAAGAGAAACCATTTCAGTCAGCAATGTACAGCAAAGTCAGGGAAACCCAAAAACGTGATAGTAGTGATACATGTGCACGGAACAAAAAGGCAAATAAACATAGAAAATGACCTGAACCACATTTAAAATCCCAGTAACCAAGCTGGCCAAAAGTGATATTAATGATAAACATAAAGCAACACCACTGACAAAGCTCAAAAAATAAGATATCATGTTTGGAAGGGTCTATTCTCTGTCCCCCTACAAAGTGAATGATCCCCCATTGAAATAGTGCTGATCAGGGTTTTTTCACGTCTATATTGGGCAGGTTTGTTATGGCGTGCACATGTGCAGTAACAGCAGAGTGGGCACGTAGGAAAGGGCAACTGTACTGATGCTGTAAATGGGATATAGAGGGCTGCAGGCAGCACATGCTGTGGTCCAGCTGGGGCACAGTGCGTGTTAGGCAGATGCCTAGGTGGCACAAATGAATGCCGAAACTGTAAAGCAGCAAGACATCAACTGATGAGGGTGCAACATGGGCATGAGTGTGTGTCCCACAGTGTCACAGGGGAGATTACCCAGCAGGTACCCCCAAGGGCATATAACATTGGCAGGCGGTGGGGGGGGGGGGAAGCGTGCATGTCCATGTAGGCACCCCTACCCGAGAACCCACACCATAGGCAGCTGCCTACCGGCATACTGGATGGTCTGGGACTGCGCACCACCAGCACCACCGGCATAATGGCATGGCAGCATGGTGGCGGAGGGGTGCTGGTGGCGGAGGGGGCAGTGGCATCTGCCCACAGCAGATCATGGCCTAGCCCCATTTAGGTGGGTGCCATGCACTGCAACAGACAGGGTCTGTCTGACGAACAGTCATGGTATCCCCAGGGAATGAACTGTCCCTGTGGCAACAGTGTGGTGCAGTACACACAGCTAGTGTGTTCATGAGCAGAAGGTCACAAATTCAAGTCCCAGCTGTGGCTCCTGCCAACCCAATCCCCATATTTTACCCAGTACTAAACCGTGGTAATAAAGACAGAACCTTTAACCCTTTCCAGTCTGAGCCCAAAACTCTCGGGATCCAAAATTCTGACTAAATATTTCTATCAAATGGTATATAATACATGACCATAGCAGAAGGAAAATTACTATTAGAACATATTGAATAAGACGGGTACAATTTTCCTGAAATATGCAAAAATTAACCCGGCTGCAGATTGTGGATTAAAATTTTAATGTAGGCCTTCAAAGGGTTAATGCAGATAACATAAACATGCCTGAAACGCCTATATTTTACCCTACAGAGCACATCCACCATAAACAGGTGCAATCTCTAGAGCAGAGTTTCCCAACTGCAGTCCTGGAGGGCCAAACACCATTCAGGTTTCATGCTGTCTCTAATAAATATGCCTGTGCATCATTTGTATGCACCGCCCCCATGGTATGCAAATGTATCTCATGCATATTCATTAGGGACAGCATGAAAACCTGAACAGTGTTTGGCCCACCAGGACCGGAGTTGGGAACCTCTGCCTTAGAGCAGCGGCCAACAGGGGCATAAACACCCATACTCACAGGCTCCACTATCCAAAGCCTCATGGAGAGTCAGGCTGTTGGGCCCTGCGTGCAGCAGCATCTCCCAATACTAGCACTTGCATGCCTTAGCAATGCCACCCTAAACCTGGGAATAATTTACACATATATCAAAAGGTTGCTATGATTAATGGCAGATAGCATTTCCTAAGTTAAGCACAATTTGCTGATACAGCTGCATCATAGCAACCTTTCTGATATCTGTGGAGTGTGTTTCAGTTTTCGTTTCTGACAGTGTTTACCACCCCGGGGAGTGACCCCAACAGTATTGCATACCATAGCCATGCCTGCACTGTGCCCAGGACTGGTGTGGTGGCCAGAGCTGCCAAAAGCCTCTATATTTGCACTATGCTGACATAGGTGTGGGAGTGTGTGTCTGTCGATCCAGTGTGTTGTGGCTGCCTACACCTTACTCAGCCCATAATGCTTGCACTGTTTCCAGTGTTAACCTGCCAATGTGCATAATGAGGAGTAAGGTACAGTGGGTATAGCCCGGACAGGGTGGCCTGGCAGGATGCATCTGCACAGGGCATAGGGCAATGGCTGGGACATTGTAGTGCCTGGCCACCACCTGCAAGGACAGGGTGGCCACAGCATGTCCTTCTGGGAGGTCACTCTCACCCTGATTGAGCAGTGACCACGGCATGGCTAGGTTCCCCCATAGTGCTATGTAGCATTTCTCTCAAGTGATATTTATGGGTTCTCTTTCTGGGGCCCAATCACTGATTTATCTGCTTGGTGTGTGCGCTCACATCCTGGTTTTGGATGGATGCATCTTCTCCAGGAACATGCACTATGGACTAGTTAGCAGACTGTCTACAGTTAGTATGTGTATGGCTGAAACACCTTGCAGGGTACAGCGGCTGGAGACTCACTGTGCTTGCTGCTGGAGAATGTCAGATAGTGGTGGGGGGCAGCTGAGCATTTCCAGGCCTACTCTCTGTCTGCCATGGCCTTATGGATGCGTACAGATCTGCATTGACTGCCATGTAGGGTGCCTTTCCCCTAGCAGGACTGGGGTTGATGGTCCCCTCTTATTGCCACCCTTGCAGGAATGTAGAATGTGGATCTGTTGGTGGGAGCCCCAGAGGGTGGTTTAGGTAGTGCTACATAATCCACCTATGGGTCCAAACACCCCCCTTCACTTAAATCATGTGACCATGGCACCCACACAGGATATGCACTATTCTGGGTGCATCATAGTCCATAAGGGCTAGACGTGATTGGGAAATACCGATGGACACAGGTATATCCTAGGTGTGTCTGCAAGGACTACCTATCACACACTGGCACTAATAGCAACCTGCAGCATAGCCTATCTCAGCAAAGCTAGGTGCTGGGGACCTGGTGCTGGGCGCCCCACCTCGCCCTCAGGGTGAGCACAGTTCTGTAGCTCTGACGTTCTGTAGCTACTCTGTGCCAGTAACACCCACAGTCAGTTACCCCTACCAGGCTGAGGTGCTGTGGGGGTGCATACCCCATCTTGTGATCATCTGTAGACTGCTGATCTGCATGCGCAGTGCATCTTGGGTACGGTGGGTTAACCCTATCCTGGTAACCACAGCAGACATTGTGTGGTGACCTGCAGTCCTTCTGTAGCCAGCCAGGGGTTTGTTAGTAGCTATAGAGATGTAACCCACTGGTTACTTCACTGACTGTGAAGACAGAGGTTATGGGTTTGATCCCACAGTGGTGTTATTTGATAGGGCTGTCTGAGGTGTTTCCTTTTTTAATTTAAATTAGTGCTGCCAGCAAAAACACCCTCACAGTGCTGTAACCTTAAGGTGCCTCATAAGGTGCCCTATAAAGCGCCCTATAAGGCGCCCTATAGGGAACATTATAAGGTGCCTTGGCGGACAGTGCACTTTATAATGTGCCCTCTGGAGTGCGTTATAGGGTGCCTTATGCAGCACCTTAGGTTACGGCATTGTGAGGATGTGTTTGCTGGCAGCACTAATTTAAATTAAAAAAGAAAATGCCTCAGACAGCACTGATTTAAAGTAAAGGGTAATGCCTCAGACAGCCTTACTCATTAAGCCCACTGGGGAATTGAACTCATGACCCCTGTTTCATCAATCATTGCATTAACCAGTGTGCTACACCTCTGTTGCTGTGTTTGCAGGTCAGCACGCCTAATTAAGGCTAACGCGCGTTAACGTGCCACGGCTCCCTCTATCGCGCAATAATGGACTTTATCGCACGATAACCTGAAATGCTACCTTAAGATCGGAATGCCCACTGCCTTATATGGCATTCGTCACAGTAAGACTGCAACTAATGCCAGTAACATTAAGACGGTTTAGTAAACATACCCCTAAGGGTTAGCAAGCTAACTTGGTCAGTTAAATCTAGACACTGCAATGCATGGTGTTGAATCAGTGCTGACTCCTAGCAACCCAGCAGCCTCTGTTTATTTTTTTTTGGTTAGGTGTGACCAGAAGTAAATTGCCAGGCTTTTCTTCCAAGGATATGGAGAGTAAAGTGACTTTCCCAAGGCCACAAAGAGTGCCAGTGGGAATCAAAGCCTGGTGTCTTGATCACCAGGGCATTGCTGTAACCACTAGGCTACTCCTCCACATGTCAATAGCAGACTGAAACCTTACTGGGCAGTAGCCACCCTCCCTCCCACCCACCCACCCCATAGAACTGATTAAAAGCAAAAAACAGGTACCACTGATCTCCTTCCTTTTGCACCAGAATTTGAAAACCTAATAAAGGTAATTTATAAAAGTCACACCTAGTTAACATGTGTTCTTGCATGCCTATTTTCTAAAGTCAAGTACATGCATATTTGACTTTCTAAGACACTAGATTAAGGCAAAGGAATGTGTGTATAAGTAGGTGCTAGTTCCAGGGCTGGCACAGATGTTAGCATGCATGAAAATTAAGGAATTTTATAATTTGTGCATGTACAAACTCCACCCCTGTTCATGCCCACAGTGCAATCCCTGTAGCACAGCTTTGGCTTCACTTCCCTTCTTTGGTCATGCTTCCTATGTTAGCTCTGCCCCCTTGATGACTTTCAGAGGCCAGAGGCATCAGGGACGTCTTCACTTAACAGAGCTAAGATTTCCTGGGACCACATCTTTGATTTCACTTGTTAGCCTTCTGCTGGGCAGTTTCTGTTTCCTGTGTTAGCCCCACCCACTTGATGATTTTCAACAGCTGATGTCACCTGTTGTGGGTTGAAAGAGAGCTCAGACACCAGAGGCAAGTCACTGCTGATGCTCGTCTGAGGGACAAGCCAAAGGGTATTGACCTTTAGGGAGCACCATAGGAAGCACTACAGGGGGAAATAGTTTAGAAACATGATCCCACCTGGTGAAATTACAGATTTATTTCTGAGAAATTAAATGCATTGCTGGCACCCCCTGCCTTTTGTAGCTGAGGGGTGTGTGTGTGTGTGTGTGGGAAGGGGAGGGGGGGGGCGGTGATCACTGAAGACTGTTTTATTTTCTCCCTGACCTGGCCTCAAACATTAGTCTACTGTTTTCTGGTTCCTGGGTCATTGCAAGGGAAGGTCCATTCACCTGACATCAACTTGAAGAGTTGACGCATTACAGATTGCTACTGAGATGCTCCTTGGTAAGCCTTGGTCAGAGCCACCTGTCAACTGCACTTTTTTCACTGACCGTCTTATGAGAAGGGGGCCTCCTGATTAAAGCAAGGCACTTTCCCATACGCCACAGTACCATATGTTCACTTTACTCCTTCCTATATCAGTTTCACTCATGCACTGACATCTCTGAAACTGCAGAAACTTTCACTGAGAATTTGTGGAGAATACTTCTATAACTGGTTACCTATAATTTTTTTTTTAAAGCAATTTCTAGTTTATGTCTATTTTCTAAAGTCTTACAGAAACTTAGGACCTCTTGCAGAAATGCGGGTTTCAGGGCTGCACGTCCCAGCGGGACATATAGGGCCGATTCAGGTCATAGCCCTCTACGTGCTGTCCGGCCCATAGGTACGTGCTACTTATTCCAACTCAAAGGTGGAATAAGCAGCATTTTTAGGGGGATTAGAATCATGGATCCCCCCCCGGGGGACGGGGGGGACGGGTGTGGGGGGTCCCCGCCACCTGATCCAGGCCATGTCAGGCAGCAGGGAAAAGGGGAGCCAGAGTCACAGAAGTCGGGGGCACAGAAGTCAGGGGCACCTGTGGGGAGGATATCCCTGCAGGTGACAGAGCACGCCAGACCATCCTCGGGCCCAATTTGTTCCCATGGTCTAGAATCGGGTGCAAACGGGCCCATCTTGCTTGGGGCCATCTGGATGGCCCGGATGTGTCCCTACTGGAATCGGGTTCCACACATATACTCCAGAAAACCCTTTTGAAGACCATCAAAATTCATCTGACAGCAAAATCATTTGCTTCAAGCTCTCTAAATTTCATCACCGGCCCAGCTTTTTACTTATATAGTTCATCATACTTATTCATAGCAACAAATTAATCCTACTTATCTTTCTCAATAGGACACTAGGAACTATTGAGAAAAAGAAGTTAGTTTGTTGCTATGAATAATTACTATGATCTATATAAGTAAAAAGCTGAACCAATGATGAAATTGAGAGAGCTTGAAGCAAATTAGTTTGCTCTTGTATGAATTTTGATGGTCCTCAAAAAATGTTTCCGGTGTATATGCGAGGATTATGTGAGGCTGTTCTTTACACCTTAGCAGAGAGAAAAGCAGTAGATTCCATTTGTTTTGTAAAGCTTACATCAACCCATGGACTCTTCCTTGTGTTTCCCTCCAAACTAATTATTTCAACAAAACTGAAACGCCACACTTTTTTCAAAAAAATCTTTTGTGAATCATATAATGCTTCAATCCCCCTTACCACAAATTTTCATCAATTGCCTCAACACTATTTAAATGTTTAAATTCTTTATTCCCAGTGGCATGAATATTGTCTTTTTTTCAGACACAACTCCAAAAATTTAAATCAAAACAAGCTGCAACAATCAAAAACAACACATCTTAAAAAGACTCGGCTCTTCATTCCTCACAGGTGCATGGGCCTTTATAACACAGGTTCTTAAAACTGCCCCCAATAGCTCACACACGCTTCTGTACAAGGCAGGTGCACATATGTCCATGTACTCTTTGTAGGTATACATGTATTTTATAAAGCACACGTATGCCTTACAGCTCACTCCCGGGAACATGTATGCACAGATCACATAAAAGCACACATGGGGGTATGTTTACTAAACTGCGGTAACGGTAAATAACGCGCGTAATGTAACGTTAACGATCGTTAGCGCATCATAACGCGCGTTATGACGCACTAACGATCGTTAACGTCACATTACGCGCGTTATGATGCGTTAACGATGGTAAAGCTCCGCGGCGCGGTAAAACATCGCAGAAGGTGGAGAGAGGGCGGAGAGAAGGGGTCAGTGGGCGGAGAGTGGGCGGGGAGAGGCTCCCTTCACACTAACGCGCTGATCTGAAGAGCTAAATCCTAACGCGAATGAAAACCTGCCGTTAAATGCACATAACAGGGGAGAGAAACCATTTCAGTGTCAGCAATGTACAGCCTGGGCAGGGAAACCTAAATAAAGTGATAAGTGTGATATATGTGCACAGAACAAAAGGACACAGAAACACTGAAAATAACCTCAACAAACTGGAAAAAAACCATAACCAAGCTGGCCAATAGTGGTATTAATGAGAAATATCAACCCCCCCCCCCCGAGAAAGCTCCATAGAAAAGATATAAATCGTGGAAGGGTCTACACTCCGTCCCCATACAAGGTGAATGAGCCCTCAGTGAAATAGCGCTGCTCAGGGTTTTCCACTCCATCGGACAGGGTTCCTATGGCATGCACATGTCCCGCAACATCAGGGCGGGCATGTCGGAATGGCAACTGGACAGATGCCGGAAAAGTGGATACAGAGGGCCGCAGGCGGCACATGCTGTGGTGCAGCTGGGCCACAGTGCAGACTAGGGTGATGCCTAGCTGGCCCATACGAATGCTGAAACAGCAGAGCAGCCAGACAGCAACTGCTGAAGGCCCAACATGGGCACGACTGTGTTTCCCACAGTGTCACAGGGGATAGTACCCAACAGCTACCCCCAAGGGCACAGAACATTGGCAGGCGGGGCTGGGGGGAAGCGTGGACGTCTATGCAGGCACCCCTACCCCAGAACCCGCACCATAGGCAGCCGCCTACCTGCACACTGCATGGCCTGAGACTGTGCACCACCAGCACCACCAGCAGAAGGGCATGTCAGCATGGTGGCTGAGGGATACTGGTGGTGGAGGGGGCAGTGGCAGCTGCCCAGAGCAGACCGTGGCCTAGCCCTGTGTAGGTGGGTGCCATGTACTGCAACAGATGGGCCCTGTCTGATGAACAGTCATGGTATCACCAAGGAATGTACTGACTCTGTGACAACAAGGTGGTGCAGTGCAGAAAACAAGTGTATTTAGAAACAGAGAGTCACAGGTTAAAGTCCCAGCTGTGGTTCCTGCCAACCCAGTCCCCATATTTTACCCACTACTACAACATGCTAATACAGACAGCACCTTTATTGCAGATGACGTAAACATGCCCAAGACACCTACATTTTACCCTACAGAGCACGGACACCATAAACATGCACATTACCTAGAGCAGAGTCTCCCAAATGCAGTCCTGGAGGGCCAAACACCATTCCGGTTCCATGCTGCCTCTGATAAAGATGCCTGTGCTGCATTTCTATGCGCCACCCCCATGGTATGCAGATGTATCTCATGCATATTCATGAGCACTGTTCCCTCTAAGCTGTGCGCGTGTGCGCTCGCGCACACCTCACCGAGTGAGCGCACATAATTTACAACAGAGCGCACAAAAATTACAGTTCTGATTCTGATAGAAAACAACACAGACATCTTAAAATTTAAAAGTTGTTGTGTATTTACGGTTTTCACAAGTTCTACAATATTTTCTAGTGCAATCAATGTGGTGTACATACTGTATTCTGACATGTAGTCAAATTTTAAAGTATATAACTCCGAGTGTCGTTATGTAGCGCAGAAAAGTTTAACCTTCCTTCAAAAGTTGCACAGCTGATATTTTATGCGCACACAGCCTACAGAAAATTAGAGGGAACGTTGTTCATGAGGAACAGCATGAAAACCCGAACAGTGTTTGGAACCACAGGACTGGAGTTGGGAACCTCTGCTGTAAAGCAGCAGCCAACAGGGGCAGACACACCCGCACCCACAGGCCCCATTATCCAAAGCCTCCTGGAGAAGTAGGACTTTGGGCTCTGCGTGCATCTCCCAATACTAGCACTTGCATACCTTAGTAATGCCACCCTAAACCTGGGAATATGGCACACATCTATCAAAAGGTTGCTATGATTACTGGCAGATAGCAATTCCTAGGTTAAGTACAATTTTCTGAGTGAGCTGCATCATAGCAACCTTTCTGATGTCTGTGGAGTGTGCTACATGTCTTGTGTCTGACAGTGTTTACCAACCTGGGGAGTGACTCCTACAGTATTGCGTACCATAGCCATGCCTGCACTGTGCCCAGGACTGGTGTGGTGGCCTGGGCTGCCCAACACCTCTATAGTTGCACAATTCTGGCATAGGTGTGGGGAGTGTGTGTCTGTCTATCCAGTGTGTGGTGGCTGCCAACACCCTCCACAGTCCATACTGCTAGCACTGTTGCCAGTATTGGCCTGCCAATGTGCATAATGAGGAGCAAGGTACCGTGGGAATAGACTGGATAGGGTGGCCTGGCCTGGCCGCATCTGCACAGGGCATAGGGCAATGGCTCGGACATTGTAGTGCCCGGTACCACCTGCACGGACAGGGTGGCCATAGCATGTCCTGCTGGGAGGTCACTCTCACCCTGACTGAGCAGTGACCATGGCATGGCTAGGTTCCCCCATAGTGCTATATAGTATTATTCTCATGTGATATTTATGGGTTTTCCTTTGGGGCCCAATCACTGACTTATCTGCTTGGTGTGTATGCTGATATCCCCGTTCTGGGTACATGCATCTCCTCCAGGACCATGCACTATGGACTAGCTGGTGGACTGTCTGCAACTAGTATGTGTCTTGCTGGAACACCGTGCAGTGGCTGGAGGCTTACTGCTGGAGAATGTCAGTTAATGGTGGGGGGCAGCTGAGCATTTCCAGGCCTCCCATCTGTCTGCTATTGCGTTATGGATGTGTACTGCTCTGTCTGTTCCCCAGCAGGACTGGGGTTGATGGTCCCCTCTACTGCTACCATTGCAGGGAGGTAGACTGTGGATCTATTGGTGGGTGATCCTGTTTCCCACCCTTAGCCCCAGAGGGTGGGTTGTGTGGTGGTACATAATCTGCCTATGGGTCCATACCCCCCCCCCCCACCCCCGGGAAGAGGTTGTAATCAAAGTACAGCTGACTGCTCATTTGAATCCCTGGAGCGTCATCAGTGAGCACAGCTTTAGAAAGTGCCCAGGAAAAGGTTGCACATTATTGCAGAGTGAGAGCTTAAAGGATTACTCCTGGCTCAAAGATTTGGGCAGGACTCAATGTAAGGCTGAGCTTAAGACCTTTGACAAAGTGACATTTTTTTTGTGGCTGTAGTCATAAAGTATGATTTATCCCGACCCAGAACAGCAGTGAGAAGGCAAGTGTGATACCGCAAGCCCTCTGAGGCAAGAAAGGAAACTTTTAAATCTTGAAAAAAACAGGATTTGCCTGCAATTACGAGAAGGGACACATAGAGGGAGCAGGAGAACAAACCTGAAAGTGGAAGAACCACACCTCTATGGGCAGGACTCAGAAGCAGCTGCTCTGGATTTAAGTAGGAACAGAGCACTGCAAGAAGGAGAGCCAAGAGGGAGAGAGCCAAGAGGGAGAGAGCCAAGAGAGGCAAAGGTGCCAGGAAGGCACTCAAGAGAGCCAGAAAGGCAACAGAGAAATCCCGAAGGGAAGAACCCAGAGGAGAAGCACAGGAGGAGGCAAGGAGCTTGGCAGAGACCTTCATGTGGAGAACAGGAGGCAGTGCCAAGGGAAGCTCCAGAGGCCAGACTCAGAGACCGAGGTGAGGTCACTGACAAACCCAGCAGAGCTAAAGGAAAGGAAGCTACTGGGAGAGCAGGCCTAGAGAAAGGCCTTACACAACTTCAAGGGGCAGTATCACGGACTGCAGCCAAGGAAGGAAGTGCTTATCCCTCCGGTTGGAGAAGAAACCTTCAAGAGAAAAAAGGTACTTTTAAAAGCTTTTATAAAAGTAACTTGAAAGATAAAGGAAAAGTTCATAGCCTTGAGAGAAAGGATATACCTGGAGCACAAAACTCTCAGACTAGGCCTCAAGCCTTTTTCAAGAAGCCTAGAGAGGAACAAAGGGCTAGTTTTTATCTGGACAATAAGGACTGTTTTAAACCAGATATAACTGATAAGTTTTACAGGAAAAAGTTTAATGTTGCCAGAGAATGGAAGGAGCAAACTTTTAGTCCTGAAACAACAGCAAGCCCAGGGAGATATACTAGACCTAAAAGCCGACGCCCCAAACTCCCAAGCCAGCACTGGGATACAGTATGGCATGCTTTTAGGAAACCAGGTTTTAATATCCAAGAGATCTCAGAGACCTCAGTTTCAGATCCCATTGACATGGAATGGCTGCCAGGGGAATCTGAGAGCACTGAAGATATAGAATCAATGGAATGTAACTTTTGCACAAGAAGATATCTTTGAGCAAAAGGCAAACAAATCTAATCTGTGCAAACTGTACTGGAAAGTTTATGCTTTAAGTTGGTGAAGGAACCATGTTATTTTGAGTGTTTTGCTGACTCACGTTTTGATGCAACTGAATTTATGTTCTGTTACTCATTACCTCATATTTTGAATTTCTTCATGCGAAAAGGGGAAATAAAAGCCTTTTTGTACCCTACACTTGGCAAGAGTTACTTTTTTAGGTTGTTGACCCTGAGGCTGACAATGTGACCTGCTATCCCATTGACCCTCACAACAGATCAACCCTGAACCTTTTAATTCTTATGCGCTCCCCAGCCCCTGTGGAACCACTACGCCGCCACTAGGGGGGGCTGAGGGGGACATAAGTGGCGTAGCTGGCAGGATTTTTGGGGTACTCTTGAGTGTACAGAGCAACGTGGGCAACTACTCAAAAGAGAAATAGAAGCTCTTTTCTTTTTGGAAAAAAAAAAAAAAAAAACTGCAAGTAAAACCCGGACTGACCTGTATTAGAATCCGGATCGGAAGAGGAAAACCAGGAGACCGGAGCAGTTGCTAGAAAGTGGACCGGAGTTAAAAACCAGGAGTGGAGTCCTAGGAATCCGGACCGGAGTGGAAAAAGAAAAAAAAAAAGAAAAAAAAAAAAGGAGGAAAATCCTAAAGGTGAAAGATCATCTGGCGAATCCAGGAGCGGTGGAGCAACCCCTGGACGACCGCACTACATTCCCCAAAAGCTGATGCAACACTAAAGCAAGGTAAGGCGTAGATAACCCTACCTAGTGTTGGACACCTGGGGAAGTTGAAAGAAAAAATATAGAGGGTCTGAAAAATATATTTTGTGAAGAGCCGCACTTGGGTTTTTTTTTTCTCTTTCTGTTTTTTAACAGGTACAATGGAGCCCAAGGAGCTGTGTGCCTGGATGGCACACCAGTTCACCAAACAGGCTGAGCTGGCGCAACAGAGCCAGGAGCAGGCGCTAAAGGCGATGCAGGAGCAGCAGACGCCTGTCATAGAAACAATGAGCGCATGGCTGGCGCAACAGCGAGAGGAGCTGGCTCAAAGCAGGAAAGAAGGAACATCACTCGTCGGACGGGTAAACCCTGAACTTGGACATTGGTCTTGTTCGGACTTACTGATAGGGAAGCTCAGTCCAAGTGACGATATTGATGACTTTCTAGACACTTTCGCTAGGATTGCGAATTCGGCTAAGTGGCCTGAGGAGCAGTGGGCCATACGCCTAGCGGCATCACTTACAGGTGAAGCGCTGGCGGCCTACAGGTCCATGCCCCCAGAGCTCGCAAATTCATATCAGGATGTAGTAAACGCAATTAGAGATCGTGTTGGTCTTACGCCGGTGGCGTACAATAAAATGTTCAGAGCTGCTATGCTTAAGGTAGATGAAACACCTAAGGCATTAGGCCACAGGTTGCGTAGTCTTGCTTACAAGTGGCTACAACCTGAAAGGAGAAGTATAAATACGCTCATGGATGCGATAATTTTAGAGCAATATATGAATGCACTACCTAACAGGGTGCAGAATTTTCTGATGCTCCAAAATTGTAGCAATACCACTGAAGCTATTGTGCTTACTGAAAGATACTTAGAGGCTGAAAAGGTGACACAGCCTAGTGTAAGTCCACGAAGTGCCATGGGATTGGAGGCACAAGGAAGGGGAAGTCCCTCACGTCCTCCAGGTGGTAGGTGGCAGAGTTATAAACCCCTGGAGAAAGTGAATACAAAAAAATGTTTTGCGTGTGGAAAAAAAGGACATGTACAGTATGAATGTCATGCGAGAACAGCCTTGGTAGGAGAGTCACCAAGAATAGTGCATGATGGGTTTCTTGTCAATGTAAAAATACATGGCATAAGTGTACGAGCATTGTTAGATTCTGGAGCCGACCAGACTATGCTTTCAAAAAGGTTATGGTCGACCATCCAGGATCATGGACTGTCGGTCCCAGAATCACCCGAGGGGTATGTCAAGATTAAGTGTGTACATGGAGCAGCTACCCGCTACCCCATTTATAAGTTGTGGATAAAGGGGATGGGTATTGTGAAAGAGATGCCAATGGCAGTGGTGCCAAGATTACCGCAGGATTTAGTCCTGGGCCGAGATTGGCCTCAATTTAGAAAAACTTTGAAGAAAGAATGTTTACCTCAAGATAAACCAGATTCCACTGGCAGGCCACTCGACTTTATTAAAAACTCCACAGTACAGCGGAGCAGCCTGGCTGCTGCGACGGATATCACGATCCCTAGCCCGCTGTGGGAGAAACCCCCAAAGACCGTTGTAAAGGATCGGTCACAGCCGCTCAAAAAGTTTGTGCTTCGCTACTGCAAGACATCCGCAAGAGCGCGGACACCTCAAAGAGCATCAGCACAAGCGGCAGGCTATGACCTCCATAGCGCCGTGGATATGGTCATACCGAAGCGAGGGAGAACATTAGTGACCACGGACTTACAAATTGAACTGCCACCTGGATGTTATGGAAGAATAGCCCCGAGGTCCGGACTGGCCGCCAAACATAACATTGATGTAGCTGCAGGAGTCGTGGACCCTGATTATAGGGGTGTCCTAAAGGTCCTCTTATGCAATTGTTCAGAGAAGGACTACGAGGTTCAAGTCGGCGACAGAGTGGCACAGCTCATTTGTGAGCGGGTAGGATTTCCTGATCTGGAGGAAGTCCCGATGTTAAATCCCACAAGCCGAGGAGTGGGAGGTTTTGGCTCGACGGGGAGAGCAGAAGTAGAAAATTTAATGGCCATAGGCGCTGATCCACCCGAGGAAGAATTGGGCCCTCGTCTGGAGGATTGTAAAGAAGACTCTACCCCAAAGCTAGGAGAAGAACTCTCGATAAAACAAAAGGAAGATTTGACCCGATTGTTAAATAAATACAAAGATGTCTTAACGCCAATGCCTGGAGAGACCTCGTTGGTGGCGCACGAGATCCAGACTCCTCCCGGTAAAATTATCCGGCAGCGTCCATACCGACTGCCGGAGGCGAAAAAGCAGGAGGTCATTAATCAGGTGCAAGAAATGTTACAGATGGAGATAATAGAAGAGTCACACAGTCCCTGGTGCAGCCCGGTGGTGTTAGTACCAAAGCCAGATGGATCTATGCGTTTTTGCATAGACTTTCGGCAAGTCAACGCGATTTCAACTTTCGACGCCTACCCGATGCCGCGTATAGAGGAGCTATTAGATCGGCTCGGGCAAGCAAAATACCTGACGACATTGGACATGACCAAAGGATATTGGCAGGTCCCTTTAACGCGAGATGCCAAGCCGAAAACTGCCTTTAGTACACCTTTGGGGCTTTACCAATTCAGGAGGATGCCTTTTGGCTTGCATGGGGCAGCTGCCACATGCCAACGCCTAATGGATGTGATTTTTCGACCGTATCAGAATTTTGCGACCGCATATATGGATGATGTGGTGATCCACAGCGCCACGTGGACAGAACACCTCCAGCAGATAGGCACCATATTAGAGGCTATGAGGAGAGCGGGCCTCACTCTTAATCCTAAGAAATGCACGTTCGCAGCGGAGGAGGTCAAGTACCTGGGTCATCTAGTAGGTCGGGGAACCGTACGGCCACTATTGGATAAAGTTGAATGTGTCAGGAACTTCCCGGTTCCTCAGAATAAGAAGCAGCTGAGAAGCTTCCTCGGACTCATAGGGTATTATCGTCGGTTCATACCGCATTTTGCCGAGGAGAGCAACATCTTTACAGAGATGCTCAGAAAAAATGCCCCGAATATAGTACGATGGACGCCCGAAGCAGAAGCTGCTTTCCAAAGATTGAAAGGGAAGTTGTGCCAGGCCCCCGTTCTACGCGGGGTAGATTTCCAGCAAACGTTCCTACTTCAAACTGATGCCTCAGAAACCGGGCTGGGTGCCGTTTTATCCCAGGTACAAGAAGGAGCAGAACATCCCATTCTGTTCCTTAGCAGAAAGCTCTCCTTAGCGGAAAGAAAATATGCCACCATTGAACGCGAATGCCTCGCTATCAAGTGGGCCATTGAAGCATTAAAATTTTACCTTACCGGGAGGAAGTTTGTCCTCATTACAGACCATGCCCCCCTGAAATGGCTGCATACAATGAGGAACGAAAATGCCAGGTTAACCCGGTGGTATATGGCTTTACAACCTTATGACTTTCGTGTTGAGCATAGAGCTGGGAAGCTACATTGTAACGCAGACACCATGTCTCGGATTACGTGCTGCGGTGAAGAGCTTCCCCCAGCCCGTAATATTTTGAGAAGGGGGATATGTGATACCGCAAGCCCTCTGAGGCAAGAAAGGAAACTTTTAAATCTTGAAAAAAACAGGATTTGCCTGCAATTACGAGAAGGGACACATAGAGGGAGCAGGAGAACAAACCTGAAAGTGGAAGAACCACACCTCTATGGGCAGGACTCAGAAGCAGCTGCTCTGGATTTAAGTAGGAACAGAGCACTGCAAGAAGGAGAGCCAAGAGGGAGAGAGCCAAGAGGGAGAGAGCCAAGAGAGGCAAAGGTGCCAGGAAGGCACTCAAGAGAGCCAGAAAGGCAACAGAGAAATCCCGAAGGGAAGAACCCAGAGGAGAAGCACAGGAGGAGGCAAGGAGCTTGGCAGAGACCTTCATGTGGAGAACAGGAGGCAGTGCCAAGGGAAGCTCCAGAGGCCAGACTCAGAGACCGAGGTGAGGTCACTGACAAACCCAGCAGAGCTAAAGGAAAGGAAGCTACTGGGAGAGCAGGCCTAGAGAAAGGCCTTACACAACTTCAAGGGGCAGTATCACGGACTGCAGCCAAGGAAGGAAGTGCTTATCCCTCCGGTTGGAGAAGAAACCTTCAAGAGAAAAAAGGTACTTTTAAAAGCTTTTACAAAAGTAACTTGAAAGATAAAGGAAAAGTTCATAGCCTTGAGAGAAAGGATATACCTGGAGCACAAAACTCTCAGACTAGGCCTCAAGCCTTTTTCAAGAAGCCTAGAGAGGAACAAAGGGCTAGTTTTTATCTGGACAATAAGGACTGTTTTAAACCAGATATAACTGATAAGTTTTACAGGAAAAAGTTTAATGTTGCCAGAGAATGGAAGGAGCAAACTTTTAGTCCTGAAACAACAGCAAGCCCAGGGAGATATACTAGACCTAAAAGCCGACGCCCCAAACTCCCAAGCCAGCACTGGGATACAGTATGGCATGCTTTTAGGAAACCAGGTTTTAATATCCAAGAGATCTCAGAGACCTCAGTTTCAGATCCCATTGACATGGAATGGCTGCCAGGGGAATCTGAGAGCACTGAAGATATAGAATCAATGGAATGTAACTTTTGCACAAGAAGATATCTTTGAGCAAAAGGCAAACAAATCTAATCTGTGCAAACTGTACTGGAAAGTTTATGCTTTAAGTTGGTGAAGGAACCATGTTATTTTGAGTGTTTTGCTGACTCACGTTTTGATGCAACTGAATTTATGTTCTGTTACTCATTACCTCATATTTTGAATTTCTTCATGCGAAAAGGGGAAATAAAAGCCTTTTTGTACCCTACACTTGGCAAGAGTTACTTTTTTAGGTTGTTGACCCTGAGGCTGACAATGTGACCTGCTATCCCATTGACCCTCACAACAGATCAACCCTGAACCTTTTAATTCTTATGCGCTCCCCAGCCCCTGTGGAACCACTACGCCGCCACTAGGGGGGGCTGAGGGGGACACAAGCCAAGCACATCAAGGAAGACATTCAACCACCTTAGAGCACCCCCTGTCTGCCATACTATGTACTATACCCCATACAATTTTATAACAGCCATTTTCCACCTGTAAAACAGGAATAGATGCGATTACTTTAACCAGCACCACAGCACTGATGGAAACCTCTGGGACTGCAGTGCTATTTCTGCTTCTACCTCCTCCAAAGCAGACTTTCTTTTTGCAAGGATCAGACACTTCCACCTCCTGCCTGATGGGGGCGGAAGCACAAACGGCACCACAGCACCGGAGGTTCCATAAGCACAGTGGTGCTGTTTAAAATAATTACTGCTGCTACAGGTCTGGGAGTAGGATGGCAGCCGTGGCAATGCTTTATCTTTACAACGGACCTGTTGGGAGGGGATATAAAATAGGAGAAATATCCCTGGAGTAGGCTTGTGGAGGGTAATTTTATAACAGGGTGCTTAGGTTAAAGCAGTCAAAACAAGCCTAGTTTATAAAGATAAGTAGGGCACCTACTCATCTTTATAAAATGATAGTGTAAACCTACATGCCTTTGCCTATATGTTGCAAGTACACGTTGTGACATAGTGGGTCCTTCCAGCCCGTTAGATGAGGCTAAAAAGCCAGGAACAGGAGTAGGGCTGAGTTGTAAACAAAAGCACATGGCTCCTGGTTACCTTAGAAACCAAGCACAGAGGCAAGAGAAACGCCCGTGCTACCATTCAGGGAATGAGTCGCGAGCTAATGCAGGACACCTGCTAGGGGTGGAGTTGAGCACTGCCCGAGAATTCACCCTGATAAAGAGAGTTCAGTTGAGCTTATGGAGTTAGAAGGAGAAGAAGGGTTTGGAGAAGAAGAAGGAGTAGGAGCGGAGGCATGTATGCTGGATAAGGAAGCTAATGAGAGCTATGGTGAAGACAGCAGTGCCAGGAAACAGCCAGAGTCTCTGTGGAAGCATGAGACAGAGTCTTTCTTCAGGAAAAGAAAAGAAACCCCAAGGGAAAGATATAATAAGGGCAGAGTGGATTACCTGCAGTATCCAGGGGAACACAGAAGTGAAAGGAAGCCAGGAAGGCAAGTGAAATCTTCTGTGCAAGGCTTAGGTTGGGAACCTACAGCCAGTCTAAAGCCACAAAGAAAACCTCCACCAGCTAGGCTAAAAGGTAAGCCAAAAGGCTGGTATAAAAATAGTTACAGTAACTGTATTTACTCAGAGGGTTGGAGCTGGGAAGAGAATACCTGGGCTGATAACGTTTGTGAAAGCCAGTATTTAACTCAGGAATATCAGGTGAAACCTGAAGCAGTTAGAAAGGGCGTGGCATCAGGAGTGCCGTTACAAACATTTCCTTCTAGCCAGGAAGAGTTAATGGACTTTGAACCTGAGTGTGTGAATATTGATGAAGATATCATGGACTGTACGATATCGCTTGCTAATGAAATAATCTCATTACGCTGAAGGCATGTTTGGAAAGAGAACGTACAGCACTACTAGCATTGGGAAGCAGAGAGCTGTGAAGAAACAGCATTGTTATGTTGGAATGCTAGATATCAACCTGTTTATTGCTGAAGTAAGCCTTTTCTGTTAAAGAACCTTTGATTTGTCCTTATGCCAGTAAATACCTGGTTTGTGTTACTTTGTTCATGGTGAAATCCACCCCGGGAGGGGAAATAAAATCCTTTGGTTGCTTAAACCACTTTTCCACAACTGCTCCTCATTGATTCGGTGAAGGGACTACATTTCCCAAAAAGCCCAGCTTCAGGATTTGTAAAGTAGCTACCCACTTATACACGGGGGTTTAAGGAGAGCTGGTGACAATGTATAACTTATATTATTTTATAAGCTCTGCACACTCTCTTCCCAACTTCAACCATTCACACGCCCACTGACAAAGTACACACCTTGATGTCAAAGAGCACACTTTTACTCTGGTCAGTATTTTTTTAAATTTTGAATTTTTATTTTGTACAGCACGAGTTCCCTCACTTGGTGTGCAGTTTGTCGTGCTGTGAGGGCTTGTGTGCAACAGTGATGCTGAGGGCTAAACTATCGGTAGTTTTACTACTGGCAGGGTCTCCCAAGATGAACAGGTCTCAGCTGAGGTGCCAGACCAAGACAAACTACCCATCTGGGTAGCAGCAGAAAGGGACAGTGTTGACAGCAGAGGATCATATTTCTGTGACAACCTTGGTGTTACCCTTGATTCCTCTTTGTCCTTTCACCCCCACATTTCCTCCCTTGTTCGAAACTGCTTCTTTCATCTTCATCGCATCCGTTCCCTCCGGCCTTACCTCTCTGCCGATTCTCTCACTACTCTGGTCCTCTCCCTTATCATTTCCCACTTAGACTACTGTAATTCCATTTTTGCTGGCCTTCCATCCTATCAAATTCGTCGCCTTCAGCTCATTCAGAATACTGCTGCCCGTTTGATCACTTTCTCTTCCCCTCATGATCACGTCACTCCTTGCCTTCTTTCCCTTCACTGGCTTCCTGTTAAATTTCGGTTCATTTATAAATACCTTATTACCACCCACAAAGTTCTTCACACAGGTATTCCCCAATATTTATCCGATCTTATCTTCCATCAACCCGTCCCTCGCCTTCTCCGTTCTTCTCACAGTAACCGCCTTTTTCTTCCCTCCCCGTCTCAAGCCCATCTTGAACTTACCCGTCATTCCGCTTTCTTTTTCTTAAGTCCTGCTCTATGGAACTCTCTTCCCCACTCACTCCGCACCGAACCTTCATTTCCACATTTCAAAGCCCTTCTCAAGACCCATCTGTTTTCCCAGGCTTTTGACCTCCCAGCACCCCCTTGACAGTTACGCAGGCCCTTACACCGTATGCCACTCCAACCCTTCCCTCTCTTCTTTCGTCCTTCCTGTTGCCCCTAACTCTTTAGCCATACTGCTCTGTCTTTTTCTTTCTTTCTATCTATTTCTACAGCACTTTCCTGTCATTTGAATGGCGTTCCTTTTCCCTCTTTAATTTTCTGGCAGCCTGCTTTTATTGTACACCTCTCTGATACTCCGGTTTGGGCGGTTTATCAAGTCTCATAAATAAATAAATAAATAAATAAATAAAACACTAAATTTAAACTGCGCAGAGGAAAGGCCCGGCAATCTACTTCTGTTTCTTGCCATGAAAACCCATCTGGGCAGCAGCAGAATGGGACAGTGTTGGCGGCAGAGGATCACATTTCTGTGACAATGGCAACAACGATAAAATTAAACTGTGTGGAGGAAAGGCCCGGCAATCTACAGTACTTCTGTACCTTGCTATGAAAACCCATTGGATAGTTACAACAAAACAAATTGCACTATAGTGCTGGAAGATGAGAACCTCTGGTCGGAAGGCACTCAACTAGCTACTGGGGAAGAGCTGAAGACTTTTCAGAGTAAAGCCAGCATTTATGATGTGGTTGGATCAAAGCCTTTTACCCCAACGGTATTCAGTGTGTGCAAAAAATCTCGGTAATTCCAGGGTTAAGCTATCATCGGTCAAATTATACTGGTGCATAAGAAAGGAAAAGAGGAGGGAAGATGGATGGTGGATAAGAGTACCGGGGGGAGGGGAAAGGTGGGTTTGTATACAAGTTAATGTGTATAAAATTGTAAAAAGTTTGGAAAGTCAATGATTCGAAGAATATCCTGTTGGAAAATACATACACATTCATATGTTGAATTTGTTACTTACTTGAATAAATAGAATGCTACAAACTGCATATCCCACTCCTAAGAACAACACAGAATACACCTCAAGCAGAAAGAAGATTCAAAGGTTTTGATAAAGAGCAGTTCCTGAAAACAACCATCCAGAAACTACCACGAGATTTCACCAATCTAGAAGAGGCAATTAAAACATGGAATACTACCATTGCTGCAGCAGCTAGAGCTCCCCCACAAACCAACCACTATCGCACAACATCAAGAACCTACTGGCAGAGAACGTTTTGGAGGGTATAGCGCGGTATATAAGAGAATTTAAAAAAACAAGAAAAAGAACCTCATCAGCTACCTGGTATTCTGTGAATATAAGGGAAGCAAAAAAAAAAAAAAATCTACGAAACAACAGGAATACAACAAAAAATCAACTAACACAACAAGAGTATCATTTAGATAGTTATTCCCCAGTTCACACCCAGTTGATTTTCCCTGTTATCTGTAAACCTAGATCAGTCATGTACTGACAGGTATGTTGTTGTTCAATGTAAACCGCACTGATGATGAATAGTGCGGTATATAAAAAATGTTAAATAAATAAATAAATAAAATAAAAACTCATATTAAGATCAAGCAATAATCCCAGAGAACTTTTTGAGACTGTACGCATACTGACGAAGGATCCATCCCAGACTACAGAAGACACAAATCATCCTCAAACCTTTGCAAATTTCCTTCTCACCAGTCTCAAGCCCCCCCTAAAAGACTTACCACAACTAGACCAATCAGAACATCCATTATCCTCCCCCACACACAAATGTGGTGAGTGGAGGAGTGTCCTAGTGGTTGGGGCAAGGTACGTCAGGCTGGAAGGTCAGGGGTTCAAATCCCACTAGAGCACAGCAACCTTGGGCCAGAAGGACTGGGGTTCTAGTCCCACAGTTGCTCCTTGTGGTCTTGGGCAAGCCACTTAACCCTCCATAGCCCATGTTCCCTGTAAAATAGTTATCTCCAAGTTATAATGCCCTGTTCAATGTAATTTCAGTTTGTTCAATGTAAATCGCACTGATGCAGAATAGTGCAGTATATAAGAGAATGTAAAAAAAAGAAAAAGAACCTCATCAGCTACCTGGTATTCTGTGAATATAAGGGAAGCAAAAAAAAAAAAAATCTACAAAACAACAGGAATACAACAAAAAAATCAACTAACACAAACAAGAGTATCATAAAAACTCATATTAAGATCAAGCAATAAACCCAGAGAACCTTTTGAGACTGTATGCATACTGACGAAGGATCCATCCCAGACTACAGAAGACACAAATCATCCTCAAACCTTTGCAAACGTCCTTCTCACCAGGCTCAAGCCCCCCCTTAAAAGACTTACCACAACTGGACCAATCAGAACATCCATTATCCTCCCCCACACACAAATGTGGCGAGTTTTACATGCCCACGGCTATTCAAGTCACATGCACCATCTCTGATCTAAATGCCTGTACAGCACCCACTGATCCATGACCAGTAAGATGAACTTTTCCCATTTATTCACAAGATAATAAGCTCCACCCTAACACAAGGATATATGCCCCTCGAACTCAAGCAGGCAACATCCAACCAATCCTCAAAAACAAAGCAGCAAACAATACAGACCTTGCATCTTACCATTTGATATCAAGCTTACTGCTCTTAACAAAAATCATTGAAAAGACAGTACAGTGTCAATTACAGGACCACATTGACTCTCATGTCCTGTTCGATCCCCACCAGCATGAATTTTGACCCAACCACAGCATTGAAACCCTGCTCACGCAACTATTTGACAACTTAATCAGAGAGATTGACAATATAAAGAAATGTGTACTCCTTATCTTCATTGACAATTCCGCTGCTTTTGATACAGTAGCTCACAGCATCCTTCTAGACAGACTCAAAGCCACTGGGCTCCATGGCACAACTCTCAAGTGGTTCCAGTCATACCTCAGTAACTGCCATTACAAGTCAAAGTAGGAACAAACACCTCAACCCTATTCATTACAGAGCAAGGAGTCCCCCAAGGGTCCTCACTATCCACCCTACTCTTCAACCTACAGTATATGTTCAACCCATCTGCAGAATCTTCAACAAGCATGCCATCCAATATACCATTTATGCAGATGACATAATGGTATACACCCCAATCCACCTTGACCTACCAGACTATACTAACATGACAACATGCATACATGAAATGAACAACTGACTATAAAATAACAAATCTTAACATCAACTTTAAGAAGACTGAAGCCTTAATTGTCATGAGGAACACTTCCTTTATACCCCCAAAATTAATCACCTTGGCAAATGTTTCCATCCCTATAAAATAAGAAGTGAAGTATCTAGGAATCACCCTAGACACCAACCTAAATCTAAAAGTGCACATGAACAAAATCACTAGAAATGCTTATGCTCCATTTGAGTGGAGGAGTAGCCTAGTGGTTGGGGCAAGGTACTTCAGGCCAGAAGGTCGGGGGTTCAAATCCCACTAGAGGACAGCAACCTTGGACTGGAAGGACTGGGGTTTCTAGTCCCACAGGTGCTCCTTGTGGTCTTGGGCAAGCCACTTAACCCTCCATTGCCCATGTTCCCTGTAAAATAGTTATCTCCAAGTTATAATGCCCTGTTCAATGTAATTTCAGTTTGTTCAATGTAAACCACATTGATGCAGAATAGCGTGGTATTTAAGAGAATGTAAATAAATATTACAAAATGGCTACTATCCACAGACTCAAACCTCTCCTCAACCAGTACCACTTACGCACAGTATTTCATGCTATCATTTTTCTATTACTTGACTACTGCAACTCTATCCTTAATGGTCTCCCAAAACAAACTATCAAGCCATTAAAATTGGCACAAAATACAGCTGCCTGAATCATCGCCGGTTCTACAAAATCTGACCATATAACACCTATTTTACACCAGCTCCTCTGGCTCCCAATCACTTCACGGATCAGATTCAAAACAGTGCTGACCATCTTCAAAATCAAACAAAACCTCTCAGCACTCACACTCCAGGAATTCATCAGCACCCAATCCAACGACAGACCATGAAGACAATGGAACAGTGGCAGCATCCAAACACCCAGCGTTTTCACCAAAGCAAACAACTGCACAACCAAAAGAGCCTTATCGTTAGCTGCACCTGCCATCTGGAACTCCCTTCCTGAAGCACTGAGATTCACCATGGACTTAAAAGACTTCTGAAAAAAGCTGAACACATTCCTCTTCAAAGAACACTTCAATGACTTAACACTGCAATCCACTCCACAAAACACCCAACAAACCTAAACATCACCCCCCCCCACCAACGCTCTGATCAACCAATGCAGAAATGTTAAAACGCATATAAGTTATGCATCCGAATGTCCCGCATGCCACCCCTACCTACACCATGAGTTTTTTGTAAAATTGCTGAGTTCTTCTGTAAACTGTTCTGATTTTTTATGATAAGGCGGTATAAAAAATGAACCCATTATAAACATGGTAAGTTACACTAAACAGGGACATTAATAACTTGGATTTTTTTTCTGATGATCTGCATATCTATGTGTCCATTTTCAAATGTTCATCTCAAACATTTTTGTCTGCTGTCAGGCAGGTTTAAATGTGTGTGCCAGTATTTATGCACCATAGGGGTTGATTCTGATTGTCTAATTTATTAAGATGCATAGGCACTTATTTGCCTTTATAAAATAAACTTGAAATAGGCACCTTTTTGTACTTCTGTCATGAGCTGTTAATACGTCCAAGGTATAGACACATGGGAGTCAGGCCTTTATCAATGAAAAGAAGGTATAGTAACTGGAAGTCATAAGATGAGGGTAAAATGGGACAGACTCAGTAGTAATCTACGGAAATATTTCTTTATAAAAAGAGTGGCGGACACATACAACAGTCTCCTAGTGGAGGTGGTGGAGATGAGGGCAAGTATGGGTCAGGGATCTGTGAGAGAGAAGGAGGGGTTATAGATACTGGATTGGTTTGGAAGGTCAGAATGGATACGCCACATGGTCTTTTTCAGCTGTCATTTTCAATGTTTCTCCCTGTTCCCTATACCAGCTGTTGTCACTAGAGTAGTCTGGAAGCTCCCTGTGGACCAAAAGATGGGGAATGTGGTAACTGAGGTGCATTGGCAAGGTCTATCCCCTCTGTGTGACTGACTGCAGATGAGGTTCTAACTGTTGGTAGAGGAGAGTGGTATACTCATTGAACCTGAACTTCTTTTTTTTTTTTTTTTAATTTTATTTTTACAAATTTTACAATATAACAAGAAGTTACAAACACTCTTGTAGAAACAGAAAGACATCTAAGAAATAAACATACCAAAAACCCAATAACGGTACCTTAACAAAGAAATCATCCAAGACATCTTCCTCACTAGCCCACAAAAAAGGGGGTAGAGGAGTCATACAATTTATATAACCAAATATGCTAGGAAAATGAAAGCATTCGCAAAAGCACAGGCAAATCCATTATGAGAGATTAGGAGAGCCCCCTTCCAAGCGTCTAGCATTAATGAAAGCAGTAAGTTGGGATGGTTCGTAAAACACGTAAGAAATAGATTTAAACTTTACTAAACATTTACATGGGTATTTAAGAAAAAACAAACCACCCAACTGCAGTATTCCAGGACGTAACAGAAGAAATTCCTTTCTACGTTGCTGAGTGGACCTAGCCAAGTCAAGATAAATCCTAACTATCATTCCTCTAAAAGGAATATGTTTTTTCTTAAAAAAAAGCTTCAATAGCCATTCTCTATCAGACAGGAGAGCAAATGTAACCAATAAAGTAGAAGGAACTCTCCAACAACTCCAATAGGTCAAGGAACTTTGTCCTGGTCCTTTAAATCCTTCAATAAGCATTTCTTTTGGTCTTCCTCTATGGCTTCTGCTTCCTGTGAGCCAATGCCCACTCATTTATTGCATGTATGCTTAGCTGACTACCCATCACCAGTAAACCCAGACCCCACTATCAGTGCCATAGCCACACATAGACATAGGTGCCCACTCACAACCTACAGCAAGACATCCAGCAAACAGACAAACATCTAAACACAGAGCAGAAGCAGGCAAACGGAGGGAAAGAGAGAGAGAACGTGCAGAAGGGAGGGGAGGAAAGAACTGAAGAGGCCAAAGGGAGAGATGGTAGGAAAAGTATTACGGATTGAAAAGCACAGAACACATATCTCAAGAAAATTTCCTCCAACACGTATATTCCCAAGCATCGAGTCATAAAAGAGAATTTGTGGGAGTTTTTGCATGTTTTATAGCATATGTAAATACGGGCGTGTAACTGTGCTGACAGCCATGTGTAAGGCTCTTAGAAAATATGAAGTCTGTCCAAAAAGAAACTAAACTTGCTAAAGAGGGCACCAGTGAGCCAACACAGCAGACTGTCGATAATGCTGATGTGTAGTGGTGACCTTGATCTTTAGCCTCCCAGTTGCTCAATCATGCCACGTAAATTAGTTATGGACTACATGCAGTAGAGTGAACTCGTCTCATGTGCCTTTTGCTATTTTTTGCAAGTTGAAATATGAAGGATCTTGAAGAGCAACACATTTGCATGAAATTCTGTGTGCAACTGACTTTTACCGAAACGTCTCAGATATTGCAGCAAGCTTATGGAGAGGATTGTTTAAGCCACAAACAATGTTATGAATGGTACCAACATTTCAAATTGGGCAGAATGTCCACCAAAGATGATCCCAAAACTGGACGGCCTTCCATGTCAATGGACAATGATTACATTAAGAAAGTGTGTGCTTTGATTCTTGAAAATTGTTGCTTAACTGTCTGTGAAGTTGCTGAAGAATTAGGCATCAATAAAAGTTTGTGTCACACAATTGTGACTGAAAAACTTCAGATGCATCATGTTGCTGCAAAATTTGTCCCAAGTCTCTGGACAGATGAGCAAAAATCGAACCATGTCACAATCACTCATCGCAATCACTCATCACAATCACTCATCACAATCACTCATGTCACAATCACTCATCGCTCATCGCATCCACAAATTTTTGGTGAAGCACGAGATGTCTCTAGTCCTGCAGCCTCTCTACTCTTCAGATTTGGCCCCCACAGACTTCTTTTTGTTCCTAAAGTTGAAACCCACTCTGAAAGGTCACCTCTTATGACATGTTTCAGAAATAGCAAAAGGCATATGAGGCAAGTTCACTCTACTGCATAGTCCATAAATAATTCAAGTGGTGTGATCGAGCAAGTGGGAGGCTAACACTCAAGGTCAAACTTAAATTGTAAGCCTTCTGGAGACAATAAAATGCCTTGCCTTGAACATCTGAGAAAAACTCTCTGCTAAATCCAAATCCCTGATTTTATGAAGACACACAGGCACTTATGTGGTTTTTTAAAGTAGACAATCCTAAGAAAATATCCCCTGATTAAAATGAAATGCTATTGAAGAATGTATTCATCCAAAGTCAATTACTGATATGAATATAAGTATGGTCATGCTGTAACTTCATCACAAAATAAATAATTTGAAGAAAAAAGACCTCAGTGCTAAACGGCTGAAGTGTCAGCTCTATGTTTCACCACCACTGGTCTTAAAAAAAAAAAAAAAACCCTTCCAACCACCAGTGAAGGTAATGATGGTAATGAACTGCAAAGTCGTATCTTTGATACTGTGTTAGCGCTAATAAGATTCTCTAGGCCTGACTTATAATTCAGAGTTTTATTTCAAGAGAAACTATTATGAAATAGAACAAGTTAAAAATATGAATAGCAGTCATTGATTTGAAAGGTCCTTGGAGGTTGTCATTGGCTCCATTAGGCATGATTTTGGTTTCACACATTACTAGGTGGTATAATGTAGGTCACGACCCTAACTGATATTGAATTTTTCTTCTGCAGGCCATCATTCCCTGATACAATGAACACAACATGCTAACAGCGTCGGAGATGGGAGACAGAAAGTTGAAATAAAAGGAACACAGGGTCTAAGATAGAATTTTGCAATTCATTACTATCATTACTTTCATTGTTAGGTGGTTGGAAAGTTTTTTTATGATCAATATTGGTGAAACTGAATGGTTTTTTCCCTTCCAATGTTTGGTGTGTGGTCGAAGTTGTAGCATGCCTTTATTAACATCAATTATTGACATTTGATGAATAGATGCATCCAGGGCATTTCATTTTGATTAGGGGATATTTTCATAGAATTGATTTCAACCAGTATTCTCTTGAGGTTTGATTTAATTTTTTTGGTTTATAAAGTAGGCATCTGCTGGTCTTCCCAACAAAGGTAACCTGTTATAAAATGATGCTCTTAGTGGAAATGTTTGTCTATTTTTGCCTGTATGTTAATTTTTACCACCCACATTGGGTGCTGTCTGTCTTGACTAGATTGTAAGTTCTGATGAACAGGGACCGGCTTTTACATATGTATGTGCAGCACTGCGTACATCTTGTAGCACTATACAAATGCTCAGTAGTAGTAATAGTAGCGATAGTCAGATTCAGGGTGCACACATGCTGGGTTACAGCTGGATATGCCATCTGTGTCCACTGTCGGGCAACTCTTCCTGTGATGAATAGACTATACGAGGCAAGTGGAAATGGTTAAAACATGTGAAAATCCCCCTCATAAATACAAATTAGATTGAAGATTCATTATATGGCATGATATGAATGAGATTGAAAGGGAATATCAGATTCATAGGAAGATATTAAAAAAAACACACAGCAGTCATCTCATTGCTTCTGGCCTCCAGTAGCCATTCAGTAAATTTGATATCAGGAACGCCTGTGGGGCAGCTCTCAAGATTAAGGACAAATTGTTTGCTAGATAATGATTTCTCCCAACAGGCAGGTGATCTACATGTCAGACTTGGTAAAGCTACACATCCATCAAAGACAATGAATAGAGCTGGATGAAGGACTGAAGATGCGGAGGACAGAGCTCCATAGATAGCAAAGAGAGCAGGTCTGCTAAAACCCAAACTGCGTTCTAGAGATGCCGCAACGTCTAGCTTCAAGCTGTCCCTGAGCAGCCAAAGGAACTGGTTCATTTGATCTTTTGGCTATTTTTCAGCTGAATAACAAACTAGATTTTCATCGAAAAATTATCCTAAATCTTCAAGGACAAAATCTGACTGCCTGTTCAACAGATAAATGACCTCCTATAAAATACTGAAACAAATATCCCTGACACCAATCTCCCTTCCCACTGTAAAATCATTAAAAACGTATCTCCCCAGCTAGGTCCACTCTCATAAACATAAAATGACACCTAAGGGGATGTTTACTAAATGGCGCTAATGTAGCATCTGTGACGTTAACGCATGAAGTGGGTGGCCACATCATGTCATGCTGGGAGGGCACTCTCACTCTGACTGAGCAGTGACCATGGCAAACTATATATCCACATAGTGCTATATAGTGTCTGGCTCTAGTGATATGGGTGTGCTTCCTGTCCTGGGGGACCCAATCACTGAACCAACTGTTGGGTGTCCATGGCTACTCTGTGCACATGTAATGCATAGTGGTCAGCAGACTATCGGCAGTTGGTATGTAGATAGCCAGGACACCCAGTGGTAGCAGCAGGTACTTGCTGTGAATGAGTGTTAGACCTAAACAATTGGGAAGTGAGGTGTGCCAGGCCTACTCCCAGTATTACTGGTAGGGGCCCTTTCTCCTACTAGCTAGTAATCATGACATTAGAATTATAACATTGGGTATTGTAATGCACTGCTCTAAATGGGTCAGGGTCCAATATGGCAAGATATGACTGGTGCATACAGCTTGACACACAATGAGTAACCTATCACACTGTGGCCAGCATCTTTCGCACACTAGCAGTGATAGAGATCTACAGTAGAGACTGTCTCTAGCACTGCAGGTATAGGGGACCTGGTGCTGGGCACCCATCCTCACCCTCAGGGTGACTGCAGAAACTGCTCAGTAGCACGGTTTGGAGCTGCTCTGTGCTTGTATCACACACTGTCAGTTCCTCTTACTGAGCTGAGGTTATGGATATGTGCATTCTCTATTCGGTGATCAGCTGTAGAC
Source organism: Ichthyophis bannanicus (assembly GCA_033557465.1). Lineage (NCBI taxonomy): Eukaryota > Metazoa > Chordata > Amphibia > Gymnophiona > Ichthyophiidae > Ichthyophis > Ichthyophis bannanicus. The sequence goes on from CM066031.1 coordinate 1,855,677,046, forward strand.
TGCTGTTCTGCATGTGCACTGCATCATGGGTACTGGTGGGGCTACCCTATGCCGGCACACACAGCAGACCTTTTAGGTGGCAACCTGAAGTCTCTTTGTATCCAGCCATTGCTGTGCAGAGAGGTGTGAAGGTGTAGCCTATTGGTTAATTCAAGGTCTCCATAAGCAGGGGACTTGTTCTTTTTGTGACTGTGCTACTCAGATCATTTTCAAGCCTGCAACAGTCAGGGCCCTGCATATTTGTGCTGTCTGCCCATAACACCTTCTCCTCAGCCACCATCTGTCCTTCAGCCCATCTATCTGCCTCTGTTGGCTGTGTACAGTCCTGTCTTCTTGTGCAGGCTGCTACCCCCCTACACGGGTACCCTTTTCTACACTACAGTTCTTCGTGCTCGCCTCTCCTGTGCCTGATCTGCATGGCACCACTACTACTCTGTCCTTCTGTTGCTGCAAATCTCCTGCCACTTTTGCCTCTGCTGGGGGATACATCTTCCCCATCCTATGCCACACACTGTCACTGCAGCACGTTAATTGGCACCACCCTGTGCATCAGTTCAGCTGCCTCCCACATGCGCGTCTGCTTTACTGGCTACCACATAGGGTGCCTACCAATATGGCAGGCCCATCAACTCCCACCTGTCCTTCCTTCCATCACCTTTACATTGACTTTCCTTGGTGCTCTATCCAGCGTTTGGCTTACAGCCGTGGTCCTGCCTTAAGGTGCATGCTTTCCACCTTAGGGCACCTTGTCTCACCTTAGGATGCCTTATTTCCTGATGGGGCACCTTTTCACACCTTTAGGATGTGCTAAGGTGCCTTAACAGGAAATAAGGCACCTCAAGATGTGATAAGGTGCTCTTAAGGAGATAGAGCAGCTTTTAAACTAGATAATAGGGGAAAGCCGACAGTCGCCCAAGAGCGGATGGTTCGGAAGAATGTATCCTTGAAGGATACTACCAAAAGCAGAGAGGTTCCAAAAAAGAGTAAAGTAGCCCAAATGCCCTCGAGTATGGAGCAGACAGAGCTTAAAGATCCCAAGCATCACCTTTTCATCAAATATTTCCCAGAAAACACAATAACACAAGATCACTCAAATAGCACCATTCCCGTTCTTAACACGCCACCTCTGCTAACCCAATAACTTTTCACACCTCTCTCTCATACTATGAAAATTCTTTTAGGCTTTATTCCGTTCATATGTAAATAGCCAATGTGTTGTATTCATTGTAAATAATTTCCCCAGTTATCCAAGTTTTTGTTCCTTGTTCTATGTAAAAAAACAGATAACATGTACCTTATCTGATGTTTTCTTGTTCTATGTAAACCGCGCTGATTATAAATAGAGCGGTATATAAAAGATGTTAAATAAATAAATAAATAAATAAATAAATAAAATTACCCATGTCTACCAATAGCCAAATTAATATGAATAAAATACAGTCTCTAAAATGCTTGTATGCAAATGCTAGAAGTCTAAAAAATAAGATGGGAGAGTTAGAATATATAGCACTAAATGAGAGGTTAGATATGATTGGAATATCAGAGACATGGTGGAAGGAGGACAACCAGTGGGACACTGTGATACCTGGGTACAAACTATATCGTAATGATAGAGCTGATCAAATTGGTGGAGGGGTTGCGCTCTATGTTAGAGAAGGCATTGAGTCAGAAAGGATTAAAGTTTTGCAGGAAACAAAATTTGCTGTAGAATCTCTATGGATTAAAATTCCATGTAAAAAGGGGAAGGCGATGGCAGTGGGGTGTACTATCGACTGCCTGGCCAGAATGAACAAATGGATGATGAAATGCTCAAAGAAATCAAGGAAGCTAACAAACGTTACAGCACAGTAATAATAATGGGTGATTTCAATTACCCCGGTATCGACTGGGTCAGTGTCACGGCGGGACATGCTAGGGAAATTAAGTTCCTAGATGACATAAATGACTGCTTCTTGGAGCAGCTGGCTCATGAACCGACCAGAGGGGAAGCCATATTAGACCTAATCCTTAGTGGAACACCAGATCTAGTGCAAGAGATAAGGGTGTTGGGACCACTTGGCAATAGTGATCATAGCATGATCACCTTGATTTAATTAGTGGAGGAGGGATAGTAAGGAAATCCACAATACTACCTTTTAACTTTCGAAAGGGAGACTATGATAAAATGAGGAAAATAGTTAAGAAAAAACTAAAAGGAGCAGTTGCAAAGGTTAAAGACTTACATCAAGCTTGGGTGTTGTTGAAAAATACTATCTTGGAAGCCCAGACCAGTTGTATTCCACACTTTAAGAAAAGTGGAAGGAAGTCCAAAAAACTGCCAGCATGGTTTAAAGGTGAGGTCAGAGAGGTTGTTGTTGCCAAAAAAGCATCTTTCAGGAAATGGAAAAAAGAGCCAAATGACGAAACCTGGAAACAGCACAAGCACTGGCAGGTCAAATGCAAGGCATTGATAAAGCAGGCAAAGGGAGAATTTGAGAAGAAGTTTGCTGCGGAAGCAAAAACGCGAAATAAAGATTTTTTCAAGTACATTCGTAGCAAAAAACCTGTGAGAGAGTCAGTTGGTCCATTAGATGATAGAGGAGTTAAAGGGGCACTAAGAGGAGACAAGGCGATAGTGGAGAGACTGAATGAATTCTTTGCTTCGGTCCTTACTGAGGAAGATGTAGGGATGTTACCCATGACTGAAGTGGTATTTAAAGGTGCGGAAGAATTGAAGGAAATATCGATACATCGGGAAGATGTATTACAACTATTAGATAAACTGAAGAGTAGCAAATCACCTGGGCCAGATGGTACACATCCAAGGGTGTTGAAAGAACTGAAATATGAGATTGCAGACCTGCTATTAGTAATCTGTGAACTATCATTAAAATCATCTCTAATACCTGAAGATTGGAGGATCGCCAATGTAACACCAATTTTTAAAAAGGGTTCCAGGGGTGATCCGGGAAACTACAGACCGGTGAGCCTCATGTCAGTACCAGGAAAAATGGTAGAAACCATCATAAAGAATAAAATTACTCAGCATGTAGATAGTCATGGCCTAATGGGAGACAGCCAACATGGCTTTGCAATGCAATGTGTGCCTTTGAGTCAGTCCTGACTCCTGGCGACCCAGAAGCTCCTGGGTTTTCTTGGCAGTGTCACCGGAAGTAGATTGCCAGGCCTTTCTTCCGAGGCAATGGAGGGTTAAGTGACTTGCCCAAGGCCACAAGGAGTGCCAGTGGGAATTGAACCCTGGTTGCTTGGTTACCAAGCCAGTGTTCTAACCACTAGGCTACTCCTCCACTCCATGGCTTTAGACAAGGAAAATCTTGTCTTACTAATCTGTTATGTTTTTTTGAAAGTGTGAATAAACAGGTAGACAAAGATAAGCCGGTTGATATAGTGTATTTGGCCTTTCAGAAAGCCTTTGACAAAGTCCCTCATCAGAGACTTTTGGAAAAACTAAAGAGTCATGGGATAGGAGGCAGTGTACTATTGTGGATAAGGAACTGGTTAAGAGATAGACAGCAGAGGGTAGGGCTAAATGGCCAATTTTCCCAATGGAGAAAGGTGAATAGTGGTGTACCCCAGGGATCTGTGCTGGGTCCACTGCTCTTTGACATATTCATAAATGACCTAGAAAGTGGAATAACGAGTGAGGTTATCAAATTTGCAGATGACACAAAACTATTTAAAGTTGTTAAAACCCAAGAGGATTGTGGAAAATTTCAAGAGGATCTTGATAAATTGGAAGACTGGACATCAAAATGGCAGATGAAATTTAATGTGGACAAGTGCAAAGTTATGCACCTAGGGAAAAACAACCCAAACTATGGTTACACAATGCAAGGTTCCACATTAGGAACCACCACCCAGGAAAAAGATTTAGGTGTCATTGTGGATAACATGTTAAAACCCTCTGCCCAGTGTGCAGCAGCAGCCAAGAGAGCAAATAGAATGCTAGGTATCATAAGGAAAGGAATGGAAAATAAAACAAAAGATATTATAATGCCTCTATACCGTTCCATGGTGAGACCTCACCTTGAATATTGTGTGCAATTCTGGTCACCGTATCTTAAAAAGAATATAGTGTTATTAGAAAAGGTTCAGAGAAGAGCCACCAAAATGGTAAAGGGGATGGAAGGATACTCCTATGAAGAAAGGCTAAAAAGGTTAGGGCTCTTTAACCTGGAAAAGAGACGGCTGAGGGGAGATATGATAGAAGTCTATAAATTAATGAACGGAGTGGAACGGGTAAACGTAGATCAATTGTTTACGTTATCAGAATATAGAAAGACTAGGGGACATGCAATGAAGCTACAGGGTAAACTATTTAAGACTAATAAAAGAAAATATTTTTTCACTCAACGTGTAATCAAACTCTGGAATTTGTTACCGGAGGATGTAGTAAAGGCTGTTAGTGTAGCTGGGTTTAAAAAAGGTTTGGACAAGATCCTGGAGGAAAGGTCCATAAACCATTATTAAGAAGGGACCCAGGATATCAATGCTTGACCCAGTACAAGCATTGCAGAACCTGTGTCTTTTGGGGAAACTGTTAGGTATGTATGACCTAGATTGGCCACTGTTGGAAACAGAATACTGGGCTTGATAGACCTTGGTCTGACCCTGTATGGCATATCTTATGATCTTATGTTCTTATGTTCTGTGCACCACTGTGTTGGGGTTTGCCCATGTTGTTGTTGTGGCTGCATTGTGGTCTAAAGCTATGGGGAGATGCTCTGCAGGATCCACAGATGGGACCTGAACCTCTGCTGCTCTGCTCTTGGACATGCTGGCTGAGTGTACTGCACCACACTGTTGCCACAGCAGCATAGTGGCCCCTGGGACTACCCTTACATTCCTTGGCCAGACCTCTTCTGTTGCACTGCACACCACGTACTGGTACAGGGCATGGCCTAGGTCCCCTGAAGGCAGGTGCCACTGCTCCCTCCAGCACAACCACCCACCCTCTCTACTATGCCGCCATGACCATATGCTGTCAGTGCCGGTGGTGCGCCATCCCAGGCCATCCAGGGGGAAGGTAGGCGGATGCCTAAGGTGTGGGTTCTGGGGTAGGGGTGCCTACATAGATGTCCATGCTTCCCCCAACACCGCCTGTCAATGTTATGTGCCCCTTGAGGTACCTGCTCGGTAATGTCTCCTGGATGGGACACTGTGGGACACAGACTCATAGGCATGTCTGACCCTGGTCAATTGCTGTCTTGCTGGTTTCCATTTTCTGCATTCCTATGTGCCACCTCGGCAACTGCCTAGTCCACCATGTGCCCCAGTAGCCCCCACTGCATGTCTCGCCTGCAGCCCCCATGCCCCATTTGCGCCATCACCATAGTGGCCTTTCATACCTGGGCACTATGCTGTAGCTGCAAATGGAGTACTACTATCACCTTTCTTGGGCTCCCTGCCTATGCTATACATTGCTGACACTGCAATGGTTTCTCTCTCTTGCAAATGTGTGCTAACGCCAGGTTTTCAGTTGCGTTAGGATTTAGCCCTTCATTTCCCCGCATTAGTGTGGAAGGGGCCTCTCCCTGCCCCTTGAACCCTTCTCTCCGCCCTCTCTCCACCCTCTGTGTGACTTGCCGCAGCCGGGAGCGCTAACGCGCATTATGTAATGTTAAGGCGCGTTAACATTACATAACATGCCTTAACATAGCTACTGCTACGTTACCGCAGTTTAGTAAACATGCCCCTATGTTCTTTGATCGTGAGAAGCAAATTTTCAGATCATCTTCACTTTCAGCCAGTAATGTGGTATCATCAGCATAGCGAAGGTTGTTGATGAGTCTTCCACCAATCTTCACACCTCTATTGTCTTCATACAATCCTGCTTCTCTGATGATTTGTTCTGCATATAAATTAAACAGGTAGGAGGAAAGTATGCAGCCTTGTCTTACACCTTTGCTTATTTTAAACCATTCTGTTTCTCCTTGTTCCATTCGAACTGTTGCTTCTTGATCAATGTACAGATTGTGCAAGAAAACAATCAGGTGTTCTGGTATACCCATGCTTCTTAATGTGGCCCAGAGTTTCTCATGGTTTACACAGTCAAAAGCCTTGCTATAGTCGATACAGCACAAATAGATATCCTTTTGGTATTCTTTAGTCTTTTCAAGAATCCATCTCACATCCGCGATGATGTCTCTCGTTCCTCGCCCTTTTCTGAAACCTGCTTGCACTTCCGGTAGTTCTTGTTCCAGGTAAGGTTGTAGTCTCTGTTGAATAATTTTCAGTAGAATCTTGCTGGCATGTGGGATCAGAGCGATTATGCGATAATTGAAACAGGTAACAACCAATACTGCCTTCTCTTATTATGCACCCAGTCAATGGAACAAACTACCACTCAACCTGAGAGAGATTAAAGACCTTATTTCTTTCAGGAAAGAGCTTAAAACATATCTTTTCGCTCAACACTACTACAACCTACAGCCCACTCTTGAACACTTATCACAAGAATACTCGACGCAACTTACATAAGTTTATCCTACCTAATTCAAAGATTCACTCAGCATTTCACATCTTCATCAACAACCACAGTACATTGTCCTAACTGTATAATAATCAGTTCATCAATGGCTACTTTAAATAATTCTCTGTAAATAGTAAATGATTGATGTAAATAGTTTTAAATAGTTAAATCATGTTCCATGTATCTTAGTTTATTTTTTGTGCCAAAATGTTCTATGTAATTTCAATGTTCAATGTTTTTAACTTGTTCTCTGTAAACCGCCCCTGATCTCTGGAAGGGGCGGTATAGAAAAACACACAAATAAAATAATAAAATAAAATAAATAATTTCCACAGTCAGTTGGATCACTTTTCTTTAGGATTGGTATAAACACAGATCTTTTCCAGTCAGTTGGTCATTATGTTGTCATCCAAATTTATTGGCAGAGCCTTGTAAGTATTGTAACAGCAGCATCAGATTGCTGTAATACTTCTATGGGAATGCCATCAATGCCTGGTGCTTTGTTCTTTGATAAGGCTTTTAATGCTGCTTCAACTTCTTCTTTCATCACCAATGGTTCTGGATCATAAGGTACAGGTTGAAACGGCTGTTGGTCCATTTGATCTTTATCATATAAAAGCTCTGTATATTCTTTCCATCTTTTCTTGATCTTCTCAGCATCATTCAACATAGAACCTTGAGCATTTTGTAACATTCCAATTTGAGGCTGGAAGTTTTTCTTTTACTCTCATAGTTTTAGGAAAGCTGATCTTGTTCTTCCTCTAATAGTTTCTGCTTCTATTTCCTTGCATGTATCATTGTAGTATTTTGCCTTGTCCTGTCTTGCTGCAGGTTGGAAATCTCTGTTAACCTCTGCGATTGTCTTTCTTTCTCCTTTGGCTTTAGCTTCTCTGCGTTTCAGGACAATTTTCCATTTTGGCCATTTTTGCTTTTTCATATTTTGTAGAGACTTCTTGCTTTCTTCCAACACAACCTTCTTGATGTCATTCCATAATTCTTCTGGAGCTCTGTCATTTGTATCTAAAGCAACAAATCGATTTTGTTGGCAGTCTTTAAATTCCAGTGGTATATTCTCAAGGTCATATTTTGCTGCATTCATGAGTGGTTTGCTCTTTTTAACTTTAGCTTGGGTTTGCATACTAGTAGTTGATGATCTGTACCACAGTCAGCTCCAGGTTTTGTCTTTGTTGATGTTATAGAGCTTTTCCATCGTTGACTTCCACAGATGTAATCAGTTTTACTGTTGTTCCTCATTTAGTCCCATGTTTATTACAACTGAAAAAGTGAACACTTAGCTCATATGAGGCTGAAGTTCTTAATTGCATAGTCAATCCCAACACCGTGATGAAGGCGCCCATAGCTATGGGACTAAATGAGGAACAACAGTAAAAGTTCTTCACTGAATTTAACTACTAATTTATAAGACAAACAAAAGTGAGACACTGTGACTAAGAAAGATTAGCTGCATATGAGCTTAAGAAAGACTCTTTAAAATAAGAGTCAAGGTAGAAGGTCATTGATGCAAAGGAAGCACTACATAAGGATTGGTGCTCAGTTCATGACAAAGTGCTAAAAATTTGTCTGAGACCTCAGCACAATGAGAAGTGAAACATTTACAGCATATAGAATTAGTGTTTCCATTGGTGAATTTTGAGCATGAGAAACCAATTGGTATTATGGATTTAGTGACATCCAAACAATGAAGGCGTTCAAAGCACTGATGTCCAACATGTTGTAGAAGATTGTCACTGGCCAGCGTCTTGTCATTCATTTTGTGGTATACGTGCGCAACATTTGATCTGACGTATCTACTCCACCTTTACTAGAATTATAGTCCAAGATCATGCATGTTTTTTTGTCTGGACGTGTTATCTACTTCTTCTTGATCATGCAAACTGCTCAGAAGAACAACCACTTTTCCTTTCTTCGGGCAATAGGAAACCAGAGTGGCGTCATCGCGAAAGGCAGACAGTGAAGTGAATACCTCTCGGCCCTTTGCTGTTACAAATTCTGGAGGTAATTCTTTTCTGTTCTTTCAAATTGTCCCCAAAAGCATCATTTGTTTTTCTAGCAATTTCCGTGACAGGGATAAACTGCAGAAGAAATTGTCAACAGTAACATTTCTGCCAGATCGCATCAATCCTTCAGTGAGTTGCAGCACAACCCTTTCACCCTGATTCTGTTCCCTGTTTTGTCTGAGTTCCCTTCCTGTATATACAGGTAGTTGTTGACTTACGACTGCGTTTGGTTCCGATAGACCGTCGTAAGTCGACGTGGTCGTAAGTCGGGCTATGTTAAATTTAGGAAGAGCAGCCTCGGCGCTCCGAGTGTCCCAGGACCGGCGGCTTCCTAAAAGCTTTAATAATAAGCAGTCAGGGCAGGACGAAGCAGGCGGTGAGGGCACAGAGAAGGAAGAGCAGCCTCGGCGCTCTGAGTGTCCCGGGACCGGCGGCTTCTTAAAAGTTCGGGAAGAGCGCGCGGCCGCCCTGCAGCCCGAGGGCAACAGACACAAACATTGCTCTTACCCACGCCATATTTTTCTTCCGTTTTGGTTGGGACCCAGCGAGTCATTTTGGAGAGCTCCCCAAAATAGTGGTGTCATGTGGCAGCGAGTGTCATCGCCTGGGACACGGGGCTGCCGGTCGTAAAGTCGATCAGTCGTAAGTCGCATAGGTAGTAAGTCGACGACTACCTGTACTTGAAGACGCAGAACATATGACGTTGCATTGTCACACAACATCCATAGCTTTATGCCATATTTCCCAGGTTTGCTGGAAATATATTGTCTGAACGGAACACGGCCATAAAATGTAAGCAGTTGCTCATCCACGGTAACATTTTCACCAGGAACAAAGGCGTCACTTAGAGTTGCTTCCCAGGTATCAAAAACGTGTGTGATTGGAGCAAGCTTATCCACACCTCGTTGTTCACATCTGTTGGTTGCATCATCCAAATCTGAGAGCACAAGAAATTTGCTGAAAATGGTTACGGGCCATATTTTTGCCAAAAAAAGAACGACCATCTTCAAGGTTCCACAACTGAACTATGGATTCATTTTGTGACTTGTACATGCCTGAGAGGATCAGAAGTCCAAGAAAACGTTGAAATTCTCCATCTGTTAAATCTTTCCAGGTGCCGTCATAAATGTGTCTTCCTTGTTTGCTCGTCCACATCATGATTTCATTCAATAAGTTCTTCCTCATGAACAAGTGGAATGCTGCGAGAGGGCCATCAACATTTCGTACAGCATACCTTGTAGGACCTTGTTGTACGGGTATGACATTAACTCTGGCATATCTTCCAGCAGCTTGCTTTATAGGTTTCCTATTCCATGATGTGGCATCCTTAGATACATAGGCTTCAATGGCAACATTTGTGCTTATAGTTGATGACCTCTTAGCTCCTCTACAAACACAACTAAGATTCCTCACAGATGATACTGACACCAAGGACTCCTGCCTTCTTCCCCGTCCAGCACAGCCTCGACCTTTGCCTCGACCTGTAACTTGACTCTTTGCTGCAGGCGATGTTACCGGCTCAACATAAGTCTCACATTCACTTGGCGACCAACTGCTGTCGCCATCTGAATCATGACTGTCATCATCAGATTTATCGCCTGAACTTGGCTGATATGCTTCTTCGCTTGCTGAATATGCTGCATCATCAGACGACTCAGAGCCATCACTGTCAGCATCTCGCTGCAATATTTCTCTTACCTGGGCAGCTGAATACTTTCGTTTTGACATCATAAACAATAACCTAAAATAAATAAACAAAGATAAAGTTGAATAAAACGCAAAGCATTTTTACTATAGGTGTACAATAATTGTGATGAACGAGCTGAAAGCCTTTAGATTTCATCGGAAATAATGAGAGAACGTATGATATCAATTACAGAAAATGTGTAATTTTCATAAAATAACAGTACAAAAAATAAATGATACATAATTAATGATAAATACCTTTGTCAGATCAAAAAATTCACAAAACTGCAAATTGTATCACGATCCAAACCGGACGTAAGCAACTGGGGTCAAAAATGACCCCACTGGTACTCTGTGCTGCAATTCATCACTAGCATCACCTAGTGGATGAAAATTATTCCTCTCATGGCACAATATAAAGAGAATATTGACATGTGAAAAGTCATAAAAAGATTGCATTCTTGAACAACTAGTTTCCGAGATACGCGTTGTGAAACTTGCAATGGGGTCACTTTTGACCCCATCGGTACTCCCAGGGTTAATAATTTCCCATGCTGCATTAGGCTCTTTTCTGCAGCAGCATGGAAAATGAAATCAGTTTTGACAAAAACATCTAATGTTATTCAGAGTATCATTTATTTAAGACTTTTATAGCAGAATTTAGAGATTGGCTCATAAGGCCTGATATTTATTTATTTAACAGGTTTTATATATTGGCTCATAAGGCCTGATATTTATTTATTTAACAGGTTTTATATACCACTTTATCATTTCAATTTAAGTGGTTTACATTGAAACTTAAACTTGGTAATGTACATTAAACAGGGATATTGATAACCTGGATTTTTCTGAGGCAATGGAGGATTAAGTGACTTGCTCAAGGCCACAAGGAGTTCTAGTGGGAACTGAACCCTGGTTTCTGGGTTCCTAAGTCAATGTTCTTAACCACTAGGCTACTCCTCCACTTAAGTTGGGAAGGCTATGCGCTGTATCGTCGCTGACCTCCAACGCCGGATATTCAATGCTAGTGTCATAAGCGGCCCCAGTATTGAATATCCGGGGTCACCACACAGCCTCTTACACCGCAGAAGCTAACTGGGTAGTGGCAATATTGCACTCCTACTTGGTTAACTTCCACAGCCAGCTAGTATCTGGACTTTCAGAAAGCCTTTGACAATGTCCTTCATCAGAGACATTTGGCAAAACTAAAGAATCATAGGATAGGAGGCAGTGTACTATTGTGGATCAGGAACTGGTTAAAAGATAGAAAGCAGAGGGTAGGGCTAAATGGCCAATTTTCCCAATGGAGAAAGGTGAATAGTGGTGTACCCCAGGGATCTGTGCTGGGTCCGCTGCTTTTTGACATATTCATAAATGACCTGGAAAGTGGAATAACGAGTGAGGTTATCAAATTTGCAGATGACACAAAACTATTTAAAGTTGTTAAAACCCAAGAGGATTGTGGAAAATTGCAGGAGGATCTTGATAAATTAGAAGACTGGGCATCAAAATGGCAGATGAAATTTAGTGTGGACTAGTGCAAAGTTATGCACCTAGGGAAGAACAACCCAAGCTATGGTTACACGATGCAAGGTTCCACATTAGGAACCACCACCCAGGAAAAAGATTTAGGTGTCATTGTGGATACCATGTTAAAACCCTCGGCCCAGTGTGCAGCGGCGGCCAAGAGAGCAAATAGAATGCTAGGTATGATAAGGAAAGGAATGGAAAATAAAACAAAAGATATTATAATGCCTCTGTATCGCTCCATGGTGCGGCTGCACTTTGAATATTGTGTGCAATTCTGTTCGCCGTATCTTAAAAAGAATATAGTGTCATTAGAAAAGGTGCAGAGAAGAGCCACCAAAATGGTAAAGGGGATGGAAGGATACTCCTATGAAGAAAGGCTAAAAAGGTTAGGGCTCTTTAACCTGGAAAAGTGACGGCTGAGGGGAGATATGATAGAAGTCTATAAATTAATGAACGGAGTGGAATGGGTAAACATAGTTCGATTGTTTACGCTATCGGAATATAGAAAGACTAGGGGACATGTAATGAAGCTACAGGGTAAACTATTTAAGACAAATAAGAGAAAATATTTTTTCACTCAACGTGTAATCAAACTCTGGAATTTGTTACCGGAGGATGTAGTAAGAGCTGTTAGTGTAGCTGGGTTTAAAAAAAGTTTGGACAAGTTCCTGGAGGAAAGGTCCATAAACCATTATTAAAAAGGGTCCCAGGATATCAATGCTTGACCCAGTACAAGCACTGCAGAACCTGTGTCTTTTGGGGAAACTGCTAGGTGCTTATGATCTAGATTGGCCACTGTTGGAAACAGGATACTGGGCTTGATGGACCTTGGTCTGGCCCAGTATTGCTTATCTTGTGTTCTTTACCCGCAGGTCGCCACCCACGATATGCCCTGGTATGCCCACGACATTCCGCGATGCTAAGCTGTTAGCATCGGGCATATAGCAGAGTTAGTTGGGGATTTTCAGAGGCATTTACCATGTTAGTGCCTTTGACTATCCCGTTCAATGGCATTTGTACCGTTCACAGGTCTGTAAACTGTGTAAATGTCTTTCAGTATGAGACCCGTCATCTTTACCCTGCTAAAAATTCTTCGGAAGAGGATTATATGAGGTGTAGCTTTATAACACCATGATGCCATTAAGCATGCAGTGACTAGTTACGTGTTCTGCATGTGCAGAGTGTAGTGTGGCTACAGCACACCTGTATTTTTTTTAAATTATGCGGTTTGATATTGTGTATAAGCCGTTCATCAGATTTACGATGTGTGAACAAATTGAACAGTGAATTTGCATTAAATTCTGCCAGAAACCTGGAGATTCGTGCAAAGAGACTTATGACAACACATATTGCACTTTGAGATTTTTGGTGTAGCCATTTTTGCTGTCTCATTCGGCCATTCCAGTTTAAATGAAGTTGTTATTCATTTGTGCTTAAGGCTCTAAACAATGACATTAGAGGATGGGAGTTTTATGAACAGTTTTTTAAATTACTTTCCCTATAAAGCTACTAAACTGCATGACTCAACTAAAAGAAGACCCAGGATTTCTTTTCTATAATATTATAGCTCCATCTTAGGGATAGGACTTGAATAGCCAACTGAGCAGAGCACCAGTTTAAACCAAGCAGTTGTGCTCATCGTTCTAAGATCAAGCATATGCAACTAGTTCAGATTCTGTGTGCTGCTTTATAACACCTAATTACAATTTTTTACAGTAGTGTATGTTTTTGTGCATTCTGTTTTGCCATGTTCATGGTCTGTTTGAATCCACACTTCTGCACAGCTTAGAGGGGACCTTGTACCTGACTCCAAAGGGCCCCTTTGAAATTTGATACTCTAAATCTTGAATTTCTCCTCTGCAAAATCCCTCTCTGTCTCTTTACTTGGAAACCACTGGAATCCTGAATTAAGCACTGATGGGGCTAGTTTGTTCTTTATGTCCCTTTCCACATTTACTGACCGGAACAGAAAGACTGGAAGTGAACAAACAGCATCCACAAGTGAAAAGACGGAAGTACCACTGCAAGATTTTTCAAGGGGGGGTGGGGGGGAAGGGGGGTCCTCTACTTCTGCCACCACTGAATTGCAAAAATGCCTTCTCAGATTTTTTTCATTGCTTTCCTTGGTGACACAGGCCAGCAGGGTGTTACCTCCCCTGAAACCACCAACACCAGAAAGAAAGTCAGGAAACACTTCCTTTTCTTTGTCTCTCCCCTCAAAGACTACGTAACAGAATCCTCTAGATGTGACCGATGGCAAGAACTCTAACATTCTATTCACTCCTATGGAGTTTCACCAGAGCAGAGGTTTTAGTACCTTCTACATTTCTTACCCTACCCGGTATCTGATCCAAAGCGGTCTAGTAAAGGGCACAGTGACGCTTTCACGTGTACATGTCAGGCTGATTTAACGTGCATAACAGGGTAAACAACCTTCGTATGCAGGCTAAGCTTTAGTGCAGTGGTTCTCATTTGGTCTGTGGACCTTTGGGAGTCTGAGACTATTATAGAGGGTCTGCAGCACACAGAAAATAGAAAGACACAGAGAGGGTGGTGGAGATTTTCTGGAAGGAAAAAAGAGAGAAAGAGACTGAGGCTGGTGGGGACTGGCTAGAGGGAGAGAGAGTCTGGTAGTGTGACAGCTAATGAGGAAGGAAAGGAGAATCAGGAGTCACTTTTCAGGAATCAAGCTGCGTTTAATGTGCACACAAGCTCAGAGAAAATAAGTTTCATAAATTCTGAGCCCCGCTCTGGGGGCTCATAGAGGCTATATAGACATCTTATCAGTTCATCACAGCATGTCTCCATGATTGGTCCTACTTTATTACAGTGTAGTCCCGATTGGAGAAAGTCTACTGTACTCTTATCTCTAGCGAAGCAGAGGAAGAGAAGTTATCTCTAGCAAGCAGAGAGAAACGCAGGACAAAGGAATAGGGGAGGGATAAGTATGTATCAGGGTATGACATCACCAAAGGGGTGTATCCTTTTTCACACAGTATCACCAAATTAACTCTTACCTGTCTGTATTCCACCTCATTACTCCCCCCTTTTTAAGGAAAAATTTGCCTTTCGTAATGAAGGAGGCCAATTTTCTCATATGATCTGATCTGACTGTGAAAGGGATTTGTATTTACATACTGCCATCACATGGGCAGCAATAGTTAGTCTACCAAAAGTGCAAGGCCCACCCATAGCATTTGCGGGAACATAAGTATAAGCATTCTTGACCACATAACAAGAACCATCCTAAAGGAACATACATTTCTGAATGACCATAAGAAACCTTGGTAATAAACTTGCAAAATAATACAGTGTTAGATAAATCAAAAGCACCAATATTAGCATTTTCAAAAATAAAGCAATCTGTGGCCTTGAGCGTGGAGGCAACCTGCAAGGAAAAAAAGGATTTTTGATATAATAGGCTGAGGAAGGATATATAACACCAATAAAGTAGAATAAGGTAGAAAACGTTAGTTTAGGCTATTTACAGTTCAAATTGTTCAGTATTGTAAACTTCTGCATTTCACACAAATTAGAAGGCACAGCAATAAGGCAAGTTGATAGCAGGGCTCCAGCCTGTGATGTACTACGTACACAAAAGTTCAAAGTATTCAATGCAGTCTCGGCAAGTAATGTTACCGTGTTTATAGTTCCTGAGGCCAACAAGGGAAGGCCCCACACAAATGCCAGAACCAAAGTCAACCTAAGCAGGTGCATATTAACCATGGAGCTGGTGTTCCACTACACCTTGGTCCTTTAGCAGTATCTGAAGATGACTCCTGAAGCTTACGCCGTGCATAGACTAGCCGGCTTCCGGTGTGCGGCTAGCGCAGGGCTCTGTCGTCTGCCGATTCCCTGGTTCTACGCAATGTGAGGCGTAAGGGATCCTGAGACTGTTCGTGCACTGTCCACTTGTCATCCAGGTCAGGAGCAGCTTTCTTGAGACGGGTATGATGAATCCACGGGGTAACCTCTGCAACCTTGACTGCGGTTGGTGTGGCCTGGAGAACTGTGTAAGGACCTCTCCAGGTAGGGCACAGTGGTTCACGTTTCCATTCCTTAATCCACACATGATTTCCTGGCTGGTGGGGGTGGAGTGGCTCTGACAAAGAGATAGGCAATCGCTCTTGTATCCACCTGTTCAAAGACTGAAAAACAGATCCCAATGCCAGTAGGTGTTGTCTCGCAAGTTCATTATCTATCTGCTCTAGGTCTCCCTTAAGGCCCTGAACAATGGGTGGTAGTCGACCATACAGTTCTTCATAAGGGGATATTCCCAGGGTCCGAGTCGGAGAGGACCGAATACGGAGAAGGGCTATTTATAAGGCCCGATCCCACTTAAGATGACAGAGTTTAGACAACTGGAGCTTCAGGGTTCGGTTCATCCTTTCCACTTTTCCTGAACTCTGTGGGTGGTAAGCAGTATGAAGTTTCCAGGTGATCTGGAGGGCCTTAGAAAGGTCCTGAATGCACTTAGCAACAAACGCAGGGCCACTATCTGACCCTATAGTAAGGGGTAGGCCAAACCTAGGAATGATCTCTTTCAGCAGGGCCCTTGTAACTTCTCGGGCTGTCTCTATTCCACAGGGGTAGGCCTCAACCCATCCTGAAAATGTATACACTATCACCAGCAGATATCGATAACCCCTTATTCGGGGTAACTCAGTAAAATCAACTACAATATTTTCCATAAGGGCAGCACCAACTGCCTATATAGAAATGGGAGGTAGAGGCCCTTGGTGGGGGTTAGTCTTGGCACATTGGAGACAGCGACGTGCTGCAGCTGCTATCAAGGCAGTCAGATGTGGGACATAGAAGTAAGACTGTAGAATGGTTTGCATGGAGGTCTTACCTAAGTGGGTGGTCTCATGAAATCGGCGGACAAAAGCAGGTGCTAGACTCTCAGGGATAACATATTGGGGTGGATCTTCCAGTAACTGCAACCACCCAGCAGTGGTGAGAGTAGCCTCTTCCTGAGTGAAGAAATCCATCTCTTTCCTGGTATAACGTGGGTCCCACTGTGACATAGGAATGGGAAACGGGGGGCTTGAACACTTACTGGGACTGTTCCTCGCTGGGCTGCTAGCTTGGCCTCCCTATTAGCCCTGCGGTTACCCTGGATGACCAGAGTATCTCCTCACTGGTGTGCCTTGCAGTGAACAACCACCAGCGCTTCTGGTACCCACACAGACTCTAGTAACTCCAAAATCTCCCTCCCATACTTTATAGATTTCCCGCTTGAATTTATGAGTCCCTTTTCTCTATAGAGGGCCCCATGGGCATGGAGTGTAGTGAATGCATACTTAGAATCAGTGAAAATGTTTGCCTTCAGACCTGCAGCTAACTGGAGGGCTCGAGTAAGGGCAATGAGTTCAGCTTTCTGGGCAGAAGTCCCCAGGGGTAAGGGCTCAGCCTCCACAACCACCCACGGAGTGACCACAGCATATCCAGCCTTCCGCTGTCCATCCTCAATGAAACTGCTGCCATCGGTAAAGTACTGAACATCAGGAGACGCCAGCGGTACATCCTTCAGATCTTAGTGGCTGGAATACACTTCATCCATAACCTGGATACAATCATGTTCAGGTAGCCCAGGTGCTACAGGGAGTAGAGTAGCAGGATTGAGTGTTTTTCACTATCTCCAAGTGAACCCAAGGATTCGCACACAGCATGTTCTGGTACTTTGTCATCCGCTGGTTGGTAAACCAATAATTGCCTTTGTACTCCATCAGGGTCAGTACTGCATGCGGCACTTTAACATACAGTTCTTGCCCAAGGGACAATTTATCAGCCTCTGTTGCTAGAAGAGCTGTCGCTGCTACTGCACGAAGACAGGGAGGACACCCCCTTGCCACTGGATCCAGCTGTTTGGACAGATAAGCCACCGGTCGTTGCCAGGAGCCTAGGCTCTGAGTGAGGACACCAACTGCCATCCCCCTCTCTTCATGGACATACAGGTGGAATGGTTTTTCCACATCGAGCAGTCCTAGACTGGGTGCTGATAGCAAAGCCTTCTTCATATCCTGAAAGGCCTTCTTGTGGTCCGGACCCCAGTTGAAAGGTTCTTGTTCTCTCCCTGTTGTGGCTGCATACAGGGGCTTTGCCAACACTGTATAGTTGGGTATCCAAATTCAACAAAAACCGGCAGCACCCAAGAAGGCTCTTAACTGCCTACGATTTTGTGGCTCAGGAATAGAACAAACAGCCTCCCTTCACTCAGAGCCCAATCTTTGAAGGCCTTGGGCAACATGGAATCCCAAGTATCTGACTTCAGTCTGGCACAATTGGGACTTACTTCGGAACACCTGATAGCCAGACATCCAAAGTAGGTGTAGAAGTTCTGAAGTAGTGGTTAGACATTCTTCCCGGGAAACAGCAGCAATGAGTAAATCATCCACATATTGTAGCAATACACGTTGAGTAGGGCGTGACTGGAACTGGTGCAAATCTTGACTTAGAACATCTCCGAACAACGTGGGGGAATTTTTGAATCCTTGGGGTAACCGTGTCCATGTCAATTGTCCCTTACTGCCAATAATAGGGTCTTCCCATTCAAATGCAAACAGTGGATGGCTAGGAGTGGCCAATCTCAAGCAGAAAAAGGCGTCCTTTAAGTCCAAAATGGTAAAGCAGGTTGCTTGTGCAGGAATCAAACTCAGTAAATTGTAGGGGTTTGGCACAACAGGGTGAATGGTAACAACAGCTTCATTGACCTTCCGTAGGTCCTGCACAGGTCGGTAATCATTAGTACCTGGTTTTTGAACTGGCAGCAAAGGGGTATTCCAGGGTGATTGGCATGGTTTTCAGGAGTCCAAACTTAAGTAGTTGCTGGAGATGTTTATGAATGCCCTCAACATCTCTTCGGGGCAGAGAATATTTCCTGACACAATTGGGACATTCGGTTTTTTTCTTCTCTTTTTCAGTGGCCCATTTCTCTGCAATAGGCACATTGATCTCGTTTCAATAGTCCTTGCTCCAATGATCCTCACCGGGTTCCTCTACCCTGGCCTCGGCTTCTCGGTTCCCACGTCGACTTTCCTTGTCCTTTCTCGACTAGCTCCGCTGCTAACATATCAGCTTTCTTTTTTCATCTTTCGTTCACACTCACGCTTCATCTCCTGATCTCTGTTCACAAATACATTCATAGCAACTTCCATCAGCTGGGTTATATTCATTCCAGCAAATCCCTCAAGTTTTTGAAGTTTCCTTCGAATGTCCCCCTGTGATTGTCCCACGAACGCTGTATTCACCATCCGCTGGTTTTCAGGTGTTTTGGGGTCAAATGGAGTGTAAACACAGAAAGATTCACAGAGTCTTTCATAAAACTGGCCAGGGCTCTCATCGGGGGTTTGCAGTACCTCAGATATTTTCCCTACATTCATCGCTTTTTGGCCCCCCTTTTTAAGGCCTTCCAGGAGAGCCTGATGATAGCGATCCATGGCAAGGCGGCCTGTATCACTGTTTGCTGCCCAGTGAGGTTCTAGGTCAGGAAAATCTCTCAGCGCTGCTTGCTGGGGATCCTGTTCACCTGGAGGGTTCTCTCCCAACCATTTCATAGCCGACCGAGTCACCCGGTATCTTTCTTCAGTACTGAGTAAGGTTAAAAGGAGCTGATGACAGTCTGCCCAAGTTGGATGATGGGTTTGAAAAATAGACAAAAACAAATCTATCATAGCTGAGTTTTCCAGTTCAACAAGTCTGTGGTAGAAAAGGGTACATATACAAAGGTTCGAGAGCCTTCAACGAGTTCTCCCTGGGCATTAAAGGCAGCCGGTCCTCGAGCCTCTTGGAGGGGTAGGTGGAAACTAACTTCTGGAGTCTGTTTGCTAGCACGTACTGTATGGGGGTCTCTCCTGAGGTCGTGATGCTCCAGTACTGGGGGAGGAGGCGTATTAATCTGAGACTGACTTCCCTCAGATCTGGGACCCAGGGAATTTTCTGCAGTGCTGGGCAGCTCTGTATCTGAAAATGGCATTCTTGCCTCACTGGCAGTGCTCTTCTGACTATCAGAAAAAGTAGCAGCTGTCGAAAGGGGCGGGGGAGACGTTGTATCCATCCTAGCTAGAGTCCCTGCTGAGCCTGCTAACCTAGCCGGAGTCATCTGCCGGGGAACATAGGGGGGAGGAAATTCTTATGTCTCTGGCTCCTGTACTAAAACTGGTAGTTTTATTTTTGCTTTAAGCTGCATTTCCTGTGTACTACGAGACAGAAGTATGCGACAGTATCCCTCATTGCATCTCCTTAGCCATTTAGGTTTCTGCTTACAGACATCCGCCAGGAATCAATATAAGGGAATTGATCAGGATGTTTAGCTATCACAACTTGGTGCACTCTGCTAACCAAGTCATAATAAAATTTATTTATTTATTTAACTGTATTTATATCCCGCTTTTCACCGGGTCAAAGCGGTGGAACATATAACATGGGGGGGGGGATCAAATGTGGGGGGGGGGCATCACCGGGGGCTCAACATTAATGATTTGGGATGAACATAGAGACTGACAAGATAGCATAGTTACTGGTTTGGACTTCTTGGAGAGGAATAGGGGGGGGTTCCTATTCAGAGATGTTCTTGGAATAGGATGGTTTTTAGCTGCTTTTTGAATGATGGGAGATCACCGTTGTTCTTGATGTGGTTTGGTAGAGAGTTCCAGAGGGATGGAGCATAGAGTTCAAAGGCTCTTTTGCAGGTCCGTTGTGTTGCTTTGGTTCTTTTGTGGGGGATGGCAACGGAGCTGTTGGAGGATTGTCTGGTTGTTCTGCTGTGGGTTGGGCGAGGCAGTAGGGCGTGGAGTGGGGTGCCCTGTGTTTGGTGGATGGTTTTATCGGTGAGTAGAAGAGTTTTGTACATGATTCTTGCTTCGATGGGGAGAATATGAAGGTCTCTCAAAATTGGGGTGATGTGGTCTCGTTTCTTTGCATTGTGAATTATTCTCGCCGTGGTGTTTAGGGCAGTTCGGAGGGGATTGGTCTGTGTGGCAGGTAGGCCATGGTAGATTATGTTGCAATAGTCCAGATGACGTAGCGTTAGAGCTTGCATTACTGTTCTGAAGTCTTGCGGCTCGAGGAGGGGTCGGAGGCGTTGTACCGTTTTGGCTTTGTGGAATACAGTTCTCGTGGTCTTGTTGATTTGCTGCTTGAGGGTTAGAGCTTGGTCAATGATAATGCCGAGATATCTTATGTGTGGTTGTATTTGAATTTGCGTGGTTCCCATGGTGAGTTGAGTGGGTAGTTTGAAGTCTGGGTCTTTTGTCACTATAAGAGCTTCGGTCTTCTTTATGTTAATGGATAAGTTGTTTTCTTGTAGCCAGTTGGATACGTCGGTGAAGCAGGTTGATAGCTGGTCGTTTGTTGGGTCCATGGTTGTGATTGGGGCGTAGAGCATTATGTCGTTGGCGTATATGTGGAAGTTGACATTGTGAGTGCGTATGACTGAGCAGAGTGGACGGAGGTAGATGTTGAAAAGCATGGCTGATAGTGTGGATCCTTGAGGTACTCCTTGATGTTGCTGGAAGGGGGGTGAGGTTGAGGTTTTGGTGCGGATCAGTTGCTATCGGTTGGTTAGATAGGATCTTAGCCATGGAGTACAGTATCCTTGATCCCAATTGTTTGGAGTCTGTGGATAAGGGTGTTGTGGGAGATGGTGTCGAATGCCGCTGATATATCCAGAAAAATTTGGATGTAATAAAAGGTTCCTTCTCGGGGCCAATCAGTATTAAAGCTTAGCCACTCATGCTCACAATATTTCTTTAACAAGGATGGAATCATACGAACCCCATAATCTGCAGAGAATCCCTTCCTGAAATGCTTTACCATACATTCTAAGGGGCTGCATTTCATCTCTGATCCCCCATATCTTTCTTCCAGTCTCTGAAAACACAGATCAAAGAAATAAGGGTTCCTGCTGCCCTAGACAAAAAAAATGGGTGACTAACAAAATGGCGCTTCCTCCTTTTCTGGACCTGAGCACGGTCGCCCGGCCAGGAACAGCGCTACTCAGGAATGCACTCTCACGCCACAAGCCTCTGCTTGTTTCAAACACCTAAATCAATCACACACACCAACACAGACACTCTCCCAGTCCCCCAGAAAACAGTCTGACTATAAGGAATGTGGTTTCATCCAAGCGTTGGGCTATTAAGGCATTCCTAAGAGGTGATCAAGCTCTCCTCCCCGTAGAAAGGACAGATTTTTCTGAACTGCAGATACAGAGACAGACCCTTTTGTCACTTACCCCATTCAGATGTCTTCCGGAGACTAATGGGTTGGTTCCTGGACTCCAGGGTTCATAGGTGTCTATAGGAAAAAGCCAGCAGCCGTGGAGAATCAGGAAGCACTACTCTCCAGAACAATTGGTCTGGGGGCGCCTGGTATTTCCTCTCGCGTTCGCCACCCTCCGGCCCAAACTGATCGAACCCAGAGGCAAAAACCTTATTTTGTTCCTGTCCTTCCCAGCCAACACACCAAATATAACAGCTAACGAGGAAGGAAAGGAGACTCAGGAGTTACTTTTCAGGAAGCAAGCTGCGTTTAATGTGCACACAGGCTCAAAGAAAATAAGTCTTATAAATTCTGAGCCCCGCTCTGAGGGCTCATAGAGACTATATAGACATCTTATCAATTCATCACAGCATTTCTCCATGATTGGTCCTACTTTATTACAGTGTAGTCCCGATTGGAGAAAGTCTACTGTACTCTTATCTCTAGTGAAGCAGAGGAAGAGAAGTTATCTCTAGCAAGCAGAGAGAAACGCAGGACAAAGGAATAGGGGAGGGATAAGTATGTATCAGGGTATGACATCACCAAAGGGGTGTATCCTTTTTCACACAGTATCGCCAAATTAACTCTTACCTGCCTGGATTCCACCTCAGTAGAGACAGAAAGAGGAATGGAGATAAAGAGGGCTAGTGGGTACAGGCTTGATGCTGAGAGAAGGGGGTCCAGGAAGACTGGTGGGGATGAACTGTTTTTCTCTGAACTCTTTGAGGGATAATAATGGGTCCACACAACCATAAAGATTTGGGAACCTTTAGGGGGTCATGCAGAGATGCAAATAGTGGGGATGGGCATCCAGCTTGGATGTCCAACCCCTACTATTCGCAGGGAGCAGATTCCAAACCCCAGGCTGCCCACACTCACAGAGGGATTGAGCAGGGAGTGCTGGACGGGGGCAGGAGGGGGAAAGCTGGAAGCAGAGAAGGGGCAGAGCAGTGGCAGGCCCACGACCCCGGATGTACAGGGCCTTTTCCAGTCACGGCCCTGTACGTTCAGAGAGGTCACGATGGATTGCTGGAGGGAATGGGACTGGGCGGCCCTACCGAAACAGAGGAGCAGCTGCAAGAGGACACCCCCGCCCGATCCCGACCGAGGCTGCCCCTGCAGAAGGCTGGGCAGCAGGGAACAAGGAATAGCAGCAGTGGCGGGATGCCTGTGTTCCTTCTGGGCATCCCAGTTCCATGGCGATGGGGATGCTATGACACGGGCGCTCCAGCAGGAGCATAGGCAGGGCTGTACGGGGATGTATTTTGATGTTCCGCACAGCAGAATCGGGGCCCATCCGGCCCATCTATGTGCTTGATTTTTCCCCTGCGGGAATGTCTAGCTCCTGTGGGTGCAGAATTGGGTACACATTCTGCCCGTCCTGTTTTTGGAAGGGCCAACGGCCCAGACGTGACCCACTTGGAATGGGGCTCCACGTACATAGGTCCCTAGATTTTGCCATTCTACAATTGCTGATACCTCCTTACCCCTATTCAGCATGTGCATTGAATCATGGGTACTGGTGGGGTTGCCCTATCCTGGCACTCAGAGCAGACAGTTTGTGCGGTGACCTGCAGTCCTTCTGTACCCAGACATTACTGTGACATACACCATGGAGGTATAGCCTACTGGTTAATACAATGCCATTCTTGGCAGTGTTCATGGGTTCAGTTCCTCATTGTTCCTTCCTCTCATGCCTGTCCTACTCAAATAGTGTGCATGCCTGTAGAGGTCATATATTTGCAGATCTGTGCTGCCAGCCCATAATACCCTTGCCACAATTGCCAACATTCTCTCGGTCCGTCTATCTGCGTCTGTCAGCTGTGTAAAGTCCTGTCTGCCTGTGCAGGCTGCCACCCCATGTTCTGCACTGCTACCCTTTCCTGCATTGTGCCTCTTCATGCTTGCCTCGCCTGTTCCTGATCTGCATGGCACCACCACTCCTCTGTCCACTCATCATTGTAACTATCCTGCCACCTCCACCTCCACTGGGGGACATGTATTTCCATCGTCTGCCATAACTGTTTTTCCGGTACTTTACATTGCCAACACCCTGTGCTGTGGTACAGTTGCCCCCAACATGTTTGTCATCAGTACTGGCAGGCACATGGGATGCCCGCAGATATGGCAGGTCCAACGGCTCCCACTTCTCCCTCCTTCACTCACCTGTTCATTGCCTTTCCTGAGTGCTCTATCTAGTGTTAGGGATACATCTGTCTGTTCCGCATAGGTCATGCATGTCATCCTGAGGCACATTGCAGTCCCTAGGGCACACTAACCTAGGACACCATAACCTTGTTAGGCCACCTTAACCTATGATTCCATAGCCAAGGGTGCCTTCTGTGGTGCCTTGTCCAAGGGTGCCTAATATAGAAACATAGAAACATGATGACAGAAAAAGACCACATGGCCTATCTAGTCTGTCCTTCCATAACAACAACTACAACAGTCCACTTTTTGCCTTTAGAGATCCTCTGTGTTGGTCCCATGCTTTTTTGAATTCAGTTACTGTCCTCATCTCTACCACCTCCACTGTTAGACTATTCCATGGATCCACTACTCTTTCTGTAAAGAAATATTTCCGCATATCACTCCTGAATCTATCTTCCTTCACCCTCATCCCATGTCTCCTCGTAGCAGAACTTGCTTTCAATTGAAAGAGGCTCTCTCCCTGAACATTTATGCCACGGAGGTATTTAAACATCTCAATCATATCACCTCTATCCCGCCTTTCCTCTAAGGTGTACATATTAAGATCCTTAAGTCTGTCCTCATATGCTGTATAATGAAGCCCATTAATCATTTTAGTAGCAACCCCCTGCACCGACTCCATCCTGTTCACATCCTTTTGAAGGTGCAGTCTCCAGAATTGCACACCATACTCCAAATGAGGTCGCACCA
Source organism: Ichthyophis bannanicus (assembly GCA_033557465.1). NCBI lineage: Eukaryota > Metazoa > Chordata > Amphibia > Gymnophiona > Ichthyophiidae > Ichthyophis > Ichthyophis bannanicus. The sequence goes on from CM066031.1 coordinate 1,855,701,913, forward strand.
AAGACTTATACAGAGGCATTATTACCTCCTTTTTTCTGCTAGCCATTCCTCTCCGTATGCACCCAAGCATCCTTCTAGCTTTTGTCGTCACCTTTTCTACCTGTTTAGCTACTTTAAGATCATCAGACACAACCACACCTAGGTCCCGTTCTTCTTTAATGGACAAAAGTACTTCACCTCCTATACTGTATTGCTCCCTTGGATTGCTGCAGCCCAAATGCATGACCTTACATTTTTTAACATTAAATCCCAGCTGCCAAATTCTAGATCATTCTTCAAGCTTAGCTAGATCCCTCCTCATGTTATCTACACCTTCTTGGGTGTCTACTCTATTGCAGATTTTGGTATCATCTGCAAAGAGGCAAACCTTACCCGACAGCCCTTCCGCTATATCACTAACAAAGATGTTAAAAAGAATCGGACCAAGGACAGATCCCTGGGGCACACCACTGGTAACATCCTTCTCCTCAGGCGCTTAGCCTAGGAGGCACTATAGGGCACCTTATGAGGCACCTTACTGGGCATCGTACAAGGCACCTTACAAGGCGCCTTATAGGGCGCCTTCCAGGGTGCCTTGCAAGGTGCCTTACAAGGCACCTTGTAACGCTCGTTAGTCTAAGGCGCCTTGTAACATGCGTTAGCTGCTACAGCTTGCTGTAACGATTCAACGCCCACACCTTTATATGGGCATCTGTACCTTTACCATGGAACCTAATGCGAATGACGTTACCGCAATTTAATAAACATACCCCAATGTCTTTTGTCAAGTAACTGATCCAGTGAGAGCTGCAGCACTCTGCTACTGCTTTAGGCTTACTAGGAGGGATTAGTTTGCAAATTTCACTCAGAAGCCAGCACAGGAAAAGCTAATTATTGATTGCAAGTCCATCCTAATATATTACAGCTCAACTTACTTTAAAATCGCAATGCAGAGAAAAGTAGAAATACAGAAAATGATGGCAAATAGCCCATATGTTCTATCCAGGCTGCCCATCTATAAGTTCTACAATCTCTTCCTCTCCCTCAGCGATCCTCTGTATTTATCCCATGCTTTTTTGAATTTTGATACAGTTTTCATCTCCACCACCTTCACTTAGAGGCTGTTCCACCTCTCTTTCTGTCAAGAAATATTTCCTCAAATTACTTCTGAGTCTAATCCCCTTTTCCTTCATCTTATGACCCCTCATTCCAGATCTTCCTTTCATCTGGGCCACCTCTTGTACCTTTATTCCAGAGAAGTACTTAAATGCCTCTGTCATATTACCCCTCTGTCGCTTTTTCTCTAAAATATACATATCGAGATCTTTAAATCTTTCCTCATATGCCTTATGACAAAGACCAGCAACCATTTTAGTAGCTGCCTTCTGGACCGACTCCATCTCTGGAATTGTATACCGCATTCCCAATGACGTCTCACTAGAGAGCTGTACAAAGGCCATTCCTCCTTTGCCATCAGCTTTTCTTCCTGTTTGGCCACTTTAAGATCAATCACCCCCAAATGCTGCTCTATACTGTGTTGCTCCCTTGGATTTTTGCAGCCCAAATACATATTTTGCATTTTTTTAGCATTAAATCTTAGCTGCCAAATTCTCAACCATTCTTCAAGCTTTACTAGATACCTCCTTATGCTATCCACCCTACCAGCGTGTCTACCCTGTTGCAGATTTTGATATCATCTGCAAAGAGGCCCCTTTCCCGACAGACCTTCCACAATATCACTTACAAAAATATTAAAAAGAACAGGACCATGGACAGATCTGTGAAGAATGCCACTGGTAATGCCTTTCTCTGATCACTCAGTCAAAGAAATCAATCAGATTCGTCTGACAAGACCTACTTCTAGTAAAACCATGCTGTCTCGGATCCTGTAATCTATTGGATTCCAGAAACTACATCATCCACTTTTTTTAGTGGTGTTTCCATTAATTTACTCAGCACAGAGGTCAGCTAACTGATTGGTAGTTACCATCCTCTTCCTTACTTCAACTTTTGCGGACAGGAATCACATCTGCCCTTCTCCAGTCCTCTGGGATCACTCCCAACTTGAGAAGCACTGAAAGGTCAGCCAGAGGAGCTAAGTTCTTTCAGTAGCCTCGGATGAATCCTTTCCGTTCCCATCCCTTTGTCCAGTTTTAATGTTGATTGCTCCTTACCCAAACACACTACTGAAAATCGTTTGAGTTCAATCTCACTTCCATTCCTATTTGTGCTGTATTTGGTTTCTGAGTCCCATTCCAGGCCCTTCATCTGTGAACACAGAATAGAAATATTTGTTAAGCAATTCTGCTTTATCTTATTGAATTCTACATATTCCTCCCCTCAACCCTTGAGTCTCACAATGCCCTCTTTGCATTTCCACCTACCACAAACATACCTAAAAAAAGGTTTTGCCCCCATGTTTTACTGTATTTGCTATTTTTTCTTCCATTAGCATCTTTGCTTTCCTGACTTCTTTACCAGCTTCCCATAGCTTCTCTAGATATTGCTACTTTCCTCCTCCTTCTGCGAGCTCTTGTAATTTATGAAGGCTAACCGCTATTTCCTTAGCTTTCAGCTATTTCTTTTGAGAACCATAGCAGCCTCCCTTTCCTTACTTTTATTTACTTTCCTAACAAAAACTTTATCGCTTTTCAAATATTTTTCATTTCTGCCCACTGTTGTTCTAGTCCCCCCCCCAGATATTCCCATCCAGCTAACGACTTCTTGAGATATTCGCCCCATCTGTGCAAAGTTAGTTTTTCTGACGTCTACGACTCTCGTTTTGGAATGAAGCATCTTCACCCATGCCCTAATATTGAAGCTCACCATCTAGTGATCACTGCACACCTGATGATCACCCACTACAACAATAGAAACATTCTTCCCCTTTGAAAACACTAAGTCCAGCATTGCCCGCGAGCAGGGGAAGCATCTTCTTTATAGAAGAAACTACCAACTGTTTGGAAGAATGAGCAAAGTGGAGAAACTGCTTTTATTTCCCTTATTGTGGTAAATTTTGAGTAATATTGATTCTTAATATTGCAAGCAAATTAGTAATCCACGTCTCAGGCTTAAGGCATAATTACTCTGAACCCTGCTATGTCTGGAGCTGTGCTGTACTGATTATGTAAGAAAGAAGACCAGCTGGTAGAAAACACAAAGGAATCAATAAAATGTAATAACATATGGTCAGAATTTATGCTTCGCATACGATTACACATGGACTCTTTATCACAACTCCATTCAAGCTGTTTGAATGGTTTGTCCTTTTCTGGCAAAAGCCCCAGTTCATCGCCAGTATCAGTTTTGCTACTGTGCTCCCTGCCAGTCCTTTAAATCTGGTTGCAGTGAAATTTTCTCTGATCTGTCTGTTAGATATTTAAACTCCTTTTGATTGCTTTAAATTTGCTCTGATAGTTTCCTCATGACTTTATAGTTGTATACAATTTTTTGTAAAGATCTTTTAAGTAATACAGTAGAGGGTTTGGTCTCTTTGCCGTGTTACATATTTTTTATCTTATGCTTTGTTGTTGTTAAGTGCCGTCGGCATTGATTTATTTTGCCTGCCCAGAGAAGAACAGAATGACCATGAGACAAGCAATCTTCTCCAGGGCATAAACCCTAATTCTATGCTAGATGATGCTTGAGGAGAAGGCACAGGCCTCTCCACGCTGCGGCAAGAAATGTCTGGAAGGGATTCACATGGTTCTAGTGAGGTGAGTCCTCCATTTTATACCTAAAGACACAGCTCACAGGGGGACACCTAGCTGAAGGCAGGCACCTGATATGCAATGAGGGAAGTAAGACATCCTCTTAGGGTCAGGAAAGAGTAGCAGCAGTCAAAGCAATGGGATAAAGCAGTTCAGCCACAGTCACACAGGCATCCAGAAGCACGATCTGAATCTAGCATTAGACACACAGAGGCCAAGGGCCCCAGAGCCCACCTGCAAGTTATGCCTCCTTCAGCTTGAGGCAGACTTGGGGCCCCCTGTGGCATGGAGGCCCAGGGGGGCCACCCTCTTTGTCACCCCGTACTGCCAGCCCTGCCCAGCAGGAAGAGTAGGCACATACAAGCATAGCAACAGCAAGGTTCAATGTGCCATGAGACTGGCTGGACAGAGCAGACACATGGTGAGTGCTGGAAACCAGGATATCAGAAGAGAGGGGTGGCAGATGTTCCATGCACCTGATACCAGGGTAAGTCCAATGGCCACATGCCACAGCCCATGCACACCTGGACAAGGCAGACAACCAACCTAAAAGCAACAGAGGAAGAGAGATCAGGTGGATGCCAGTGAAAGAACTGGTGAAGTGAATGTAGTTCTAAGCATGAGTTCTTAAGATATTTTCATATATTCTATGACTTGAAGTCAGTGAAGATACGATTCAGGGTCATGCAGAGGACCCAGCCCCAGTTCTGGAGTGCTTTTGTGAGGAGCTGCGGAAGCAGCAAGGTAAGTCATGGTCCATGTGTTAGAGATGTCACATATAGGAAGGAGACCCCAGATCACCACCTGCAATGTGCAAGGCAGTGCATGCCAACACCATGCATCCACAACATAGATTGCCACATTGGGACACCATATGCACCTCCACAGCAGCCAGGGCATATGCTGTAGTGGTGGCGTGCAAAAGAGAGCATTACGTATTGTGCCAGCATCCCCTAGTGGCCAAAGGCGATAAGAGCATGCTGTACAACATATTTATTTTCAAGAGCGTGGGGTATTTTAAGGCCAAAATAGAGATTGGTCTTAGGTATTTCAGCTCCTTGTGAGAACTCAATAAGTAAGCCACGAGTGTAGGGAAACAAGGCTTTTATTTCCCCTCTGTGCAAGGGTTCATTAAGACACTAGAAATCAAAGAATGTCCTTTGTTCATAAAGGCTCCAGTAATAAGCAGGTAAAACCAATTGTTAATATCTTCACAATTAGTTGAAAGGGTTAAAGGGAGGAATTAAATTCATTCCAGGGCAAAGCAATTAAACAAGACTTCTTCTTATTTACAAGGTGGCTATGGATTCTAGGCTAGAAGCTATACACAAACTACAATCCATAGCTTCTTCCTGAGGAATGGGAATAGTGTTTGCATTTTCTATTTCCAGAAATTCTGCTTCACTACTTTCCCCCTCAGAGCACATGCTGTCCCTGGCAGTTACAGGTTTATATGGACTGTCTCTGGTATCTTGCCTCCAGTAAGACTGTGCTTTAAAGTCTTTTGGTAGTTTTTCAAACCACTCTGGTTTCTTTCCTCTTCTTATAAAGTGAGTTTTAGCTTTAGCAGTGCTTTTAGGAGTTAAGCTTTCATTAGCAGGAATAAAACTTTCATACCTTGAGTTTCTGTAGCTTGAAGCTCTGGAGCCTTCTCTCTCATGAACGTCTCTGTGCAGGCTGCTACCCCATGTCCTGCACTGGCACACTTTTCTGCATTGCGGCTCTTAATGCTTGCCTCTACTTCCTTCCATCACTTGTTCATTGCCTTTCCTTGGTGCTCTGTGCAGTGTTATGGTTATATCTGTGTTTGAGCCATACAATTCATGCTTGTGACTTTGGGGTACCTTTGTGCCCCTGGGCACCATCTCCTGTGTCACCTTGGCATCCCTGGGATATCTTTTACAGCACCTTAGGTTTGGCCAGCTTATGGGGTGCCTTATATGCTGCCTTGGAGGGTACCAACCTTTTCTGCCGCCCTCTGGGGCACATTATGACCTGCCTTGGATGATGTGGTGCTTTATGATGTGCCTTATGGTGTGCCCTAAAAGGTGCATTAGGTTGTAGCACTGGGGTGAGGCTTTTTTTGGCTGGCAGTGCAAATTGTTGGGGTGTGTCTGACTGTTACAAGCAGGAAAAGGGATTGCCTCTGACAGTCTTTTAACTGAGCCCACTGGGAGAGCAAACTCATGACCATTGTATCAGCAGTCAATGTATTAACCACTGTGCTACACCTCTGTTGCTGTGCTTGCTGGTCAGCGCGCCTAATTAAGGCTAACGTGCGTTAACGTGCCACGGCTCTCTCTATCACGCGATAACGGACTTTATCGCGCGATAACCCAAAATGCTACCTTAAGACCTGAACGCCCACTACCTTATATGGAATTCATTACAGTAAGACTGCAACTAATGCCAGTAACATTAAGATATAATGTACTGTAGTTTACTGTAATGTACTATCTTGTTGTCTCCCCCCCCCTCGATGTAGTCCCTCTGTTGTCTTATTGACCACTTTGATTGAAGGATAAGGTGGTATATAAAACTGATTAAATAAATAAAGAAATATTATGAAGGATGCCAATGGTCAGGTTAGCACAACAGACAAAAAAAAGTAAACCCCATGTGGGGATCAAACCTGCACCCTATGGTGTTATAACACATGTCTGCAACCACTATCACAAACAACCACAATGAGCATAATGCAAAAATATTACCTCAAAGGGAAGGTGTGTATGGGAACCTGTAACACCCAGTGATGTGGCAAACGGCTGGCAGATAGACAGCTGGCACCGTACAAGGATGTGAGCACAGGTGGGCCAAGTACATGACCAGGAAATCACTAAATACAAGTGTCAGTGTGATCAACCAGCAGCAGAGACAAATGTACGTCAAACGCATATTTTTATTTTGGTTAATCATCACAGATAGTGTAGATACCGCCTATCATAATATCAAGGTGAGTGGATCCCATGTGAAAATTTGAAAACACATTTTGCAGAGCAGCAACCCACATGTTACAGAAAAGTCACTGGCCCGTCCACAGATGAGGGGCAGGAGAGATAATGTGCATCAGGTGCATGGTGTGCAGTATGCATTAGGCCCCCACCCCCCACATGCTACTGCATGCCCCAAATGTGTTAGTTACATACGTGTGCATGTAGACAGTAGGCGGTGCATGATGAGGGCCCAACACACATCATTCATGATCTGTTCCTTAAAACATATCTATCTGTCAACACAGGAGGCACACAAATGAAACAGCATATGTTGTTAAAAGTGAAAAAGTGTAAACACAGATATCGAAATATATGTTACAGCTGTCACATAATGCCTGATATAGGAATCAAAGCTGCAACAATGTAACCCTAAACAATCATCAAATGCACAATGAGGATATGCTAACAGGTAGCAGAGGCACATGAACACAGAGAATTCAAATGAAACCATCCGCAGAAACATGCAGAGATAACACTATACAGAAGGTCCCCCTGCACTGGTTGGTATAGATACAGTGTCTATACACATATATCACAGTACATGGAACGCACAAATGAAGGAAGAAAATGGACACTCACACTGCCACACTCCAAATATAATGGGGCAATGTGAGTGTCGGTTCCTCAGGGGATAAATAGGACTGTACGGACATGCAATACTAGGTTTGTAAATCAATGCAGAGCATCACGTCTGTACAGTAAACAAATACAATAACCTGTATATAGAGATGGAAAGAAAGGTAAAACATGTTACAGTAACCCACACAGAAGCCATATTGCAACATGCTGTGTTGCACCAACATAGTCAGTCACATGCACATGCACCGTGTATGTTGAAACATGATACAGTGATGCCACACATGCACTGTAACATCCTTGGTGATTGCAAACATCATTCCAAGATGTTGGTGTGCAGTAAAGTGGTGTCGTGGCAAATATTGTGTCATGTCCAAGTGGAGGCTAGGTGGACATGGACAAGAGGACCTCTCCATTGCTCCCCCTGTGCCACACACATGGCTGTATGCTCATGTTGAAGCAAACAGATGAGCGTATCCTGCGTTCCATGTCACACACATGTCACACTGCACATGCAGATCAGCAGTCTACAGCTGATCACAAGATGGGGTATGCACCCCCCACAGCACCTCGGCCTGGTAGGGGGGACTGACCATGTGTGTTACTGGCACAGAGTAGCTACAGACCGTGACATTGTGTGGGTCCTGTGCTCACCCTGAGGGTGAGGTGGGACGCCCAGCACCAGGTCTGCAGCACCTGGCTTGGCTGAGATAAGCTATACTGTAGCTCCCCATTAGTGCCTGTATGTGATAGGTTGTCCTTGCAGACACACCTAGGATACACCTGTGTCCATCTCTATTTCCCAGTCACGTCTAGCCCTTGTGGACTATGATGCACCCGGAATAGTGCATGTCCTGTGTGGGTGCCATGGTCACATGTTATAAGTGAAGGGGGGTGTTTGGACCAACCAACCCTCTGTGGCTCAGGGTGGGGGAACAGGATCTTCCACCAACAGATCCACATTCTACATTTATTTATTTATTTATTACAATCTTTTATATACCGCGCTATTTGATATCAGCATGGTTCACATACAACAACATCAACAGAATAACAGGCTATTCCGTGTTTACAGCAAACAGGTATATAAACTTGGGTAACATAAGGTTAACTTATTACAAACATGATTATATAAAAGGTATCATGACAACACAAAAAGTCCTAGTAATCTTACTGAGAAAGTGGGAGAGGCTATTTGAAGATAAGGTGTGTCTCTTATTTGGGGGGGCTTTTGCTGGGGGTAATGTTTGGTGGGTAGTATATGAGGAAAAGGTGATATTTAATGCAATAGTGGCAGTAGAGGGGACCATCAACCCCAGTCCTGCTGGGGAACGGGCACCCTACAGGGCAGTCAATGCAGATCTGTATGCATCCATAAGGCAATGGCAGTCAGACAGACAGAATGCTGGAAAAGCTCAGCTGCCACCCACCACTATTTGGCATTCACCAGCAGAGGGCACAGTCAGTCTCCACCCTGGAAGGTGTTCCAGCCATACACATACTAACTGCAAACAGTCTGTTAGCTAGTACATAGTGCATGTTCCTGGAGGAACTTTGTGCACCCAAAAATGGGATGTGAGCACACACACACCCCAAGCAGGTATGTCAGTGATTGGGCCCCATATATCCTTCTCTCTCACTGTGTTAAGACCTGTCAATGGACAGGAAATCTCTTAATTAGTTTATAGCTCTGACAGAAAAAGCAGAAAGAAAGAAATGTGTTCTTACTTGCAAGGAGATGGTAAAGGAAATATTCCAAATTACTTTTGGCCCGATTTTCATCTGGGCTGTGCTACATGCCACGTCTGCACATAGCCTGGCCACCATCCGTCTAACCCAGATTTTCAATGCTGGAGTCAGATGCGGCCACGGCATTGAAAATCCGGGTCTCGCCACACAACCCGGAAGCCACAAGAGCTAGCCGGGTAGCACCAATTTTCAATGCTACCCTCTTACAGGCACATTCTGTACTGTGTGTCCCAGCCTCTTTGCATCCGGTCGGAACCAGTTGCACCGAGGTAAACGTGATTCTGATCCTGCAGGGCACGTCTAGACCCTGCGGGATCAGAATCGCGTCTAGGCCTGTATGTTGCAGGCCAGGACTAGATTTCCATTGGCCTGCATGTACAGGCCTCTACCTGGCTATCTCAGTCAGGCTCCTGAATGGAGCCATGGCGCCATGGTGTCCGGTTGCCATGGCACCGCAGATCCATTCAGGAGCCATGATCCCTGGCCGCCGACTACTTTTTCCTTTCCCCGCAGCCCGACCCCCGATCTGGCCTCCCATGGTCAGGGTCGTGCTGCGGGGATTCTTCTGCAAACACCTCACCTTTTGTCCCTAGCAGGGCCTCCCATCTAAAGACATCCAGATGGACTTATTCCACCTCCAAGGTAGAATAAGTCCCCCATCTAGTCTATAAGCCCTGGACGTACAGGGCTGATTTCAGAATGGGCCCTGTATGTCCGGGGCCGTGGACCGCCCACTGCCTGTCCCCATCTAAGCCTCCCCATACAAAATCCTTGTTCATACGGGGAGGCTTAGTCAGGGACAGCAAGGGGGACAGAAAAGACCCCTTAGCCCCTGAGCCTGAAAGACAAGTGAGGGAAAAACCTTGCCTATCTTTAAGGTGCAGAGGGCTAAGCGGGTAGCATCGAAAATCATTGCAACCCAGCTAGCCCTTTCCTCCGTACCCGTTCCGCCCCAGAACACCCTTAACACACCCTGATGCTAACTGCATAGCATCTGAGCACATTAGGGGCTTATCCAGGATTTTCGAATGGCACTACCCATGTAGGTATCTTTTGATAATCCAGGATAAGGCATTTACATGGGTAATAAGGATAGGTACCTGTGTAAATGCCTTTGAAAACCTGACCTTTTGTATTTAGTTAGTATTGTTATGCTCTCTGTATGCTTGCTTTTGTGACATAAGAAAGAGATAAATAAAGGATCTTTTTGCAAAGAAAATCTGTGAGAATATTGTGCCAGGTATGATCTGCATGAGGTGTGGTCTATTGAGAGGTCTGGGGCAAGTCTTCCCTGTGTGTCAGTGTGTTCCCCCTTGTCGGAGAAGGTGGTCTGGTGATTCCGTCTGGCCAACAGCGTCAGCCCCCACTTGGTCCATACAGGGGCACTTAGACTGGTGGAGGATATATTAGTTCAGTATAAACAAATTGCTCCCTAATATTCAGACTACAACTCAGGTGGCTGGGAAATTTGGGAATGCAGATCTCTAAATACAGTTTAAAGGTGGCTCTCAGACTACAATCACAGGTAGCCGGGGTTGCATTTGAAAAGAACTGGTGGGGCAGCTTAGTGTGACTGTCTCATGTTTCAAGCATCTAACGCTGCACAGCTAGATGAGGGGCAAAGATGGACACTAATAATAATGACAAGTAATGTATCCTTGGGTATAATTTTGGTTAAGGTTGAAAATGAGTATATACAGTATATATTTACTTATTTAAAAGCTTTTCTATACCGCGCTATTTAAAATCCATGCGGTTTACAAGGAACATTTCTTTGTACAAAGCAGGGGGACCTACTTTGCACTTACAATGAACAGGTGTAGCAAATTGGATTTAGAACTGGGGGTAACTATATACAAACTGAGCAATTTGTCACTGCGTTGTTAATGCAACATGCTTGCTCTGTAACTATGTACAGATTTTTCGGTGCACTATATACAAACTGAGCAATTTGTCACTGTGCTGTTAACGCGGCTTGCTTGCTCCGTAACTATGTACAGATTTGTCAGTGAGCTATGTACAGGATTGTCAGTTATTTAATCTAAATAGTTGGGCTGCTGGGAGTGTATGCTTCACCCGGCCCAGGGTCATAAGATCATAAGATAAGCCATACTGGGTCAGACCAAGGTCCATCAAGCCCAGTATTCTGTTTCCAACAGTGGCCAATCTAGGTCACAAGTACCTAGCAGTTTCCCCAAGAGACACAAGTTCCACAATGCTTGTACTGGGTCAAGCATTGATATCTTCGGTCACTTCTTAATAATGTGTTATGGACCTTTCCTCCAGGAACTTGTCCAAACCTTTTTTAAACCCAGCTACACTAACAGCCTTTACTACATCCTCCGGTAACAAATTCCAGAGTTTGATTACACGTTGAGTGAAAAAATATTTTCTTTTATTAGTCTTAAATAGTTTACCCTGTAGCTTCATTGCATGTCCCCTAGTCTTTCTATATTCTGATAAGGTAAACAATCGATCTACGTTTACCCGTTCCACTCCGTTCATTAATTTATAGACTTCTATCATATCTTCCCTCAGCCGTTTCTTTTCCAGGTTAAAGAGCCCTAATCTTTTTAGCCTTTCTTCATAGGAGTATCCTTCCATCCCCTTTACCATTTTGGTGGCTCTTCTCTGTACCTTTTCTAAAATCGCTATATCCTTTTTAAGATACGGCGACCAGAATTGCACACAATATTCAAGGTGCGGTCTCACCATGGAACGATATAGAGGCATTATAATATCTTTTGTTTTATTTTCCATTCCTTTCCTTATCATACCTAGCATTCTATTTGCTCTCTTGGCCGCCGCTGCACACTGGGCCGAGGGTTTTAACATGGTATCCACAATGATGCCTAAATCTTTTTCCTGGGTGGTGGTTCCTAATGTGGAACCTTGCATCGTGTAACCATAGTTTGGGTTGCTCTTCCCTAGGTGCACTTGTCCACATTAAATTTCATCTGCCATTTTGATGCCCAGTCTTCCAATTTATCAAGATCCTCTTGCAATTTTTCACAATCCTCTTGGGTTTTAACAACTTTAAATAGTTTTGTGTCATCTGCAAATTTGATATCCTCACTCGTTATTCCACTTTCCAGGTCATTTATGAATATGTCAAAAAGCAGCGAACCCAGCACAGATCCCTGGGGTACACCACTATTCACCTTTCTCCATTGGGAAAATTGGCCATTTAGCCCTACCCTCTGCTTTCTATCTTTTAACCAGTTCCTGATCCACAATAGTACACTGCCTCCTATCCCATGACTCTTTAGTTTTGCCAAAAGTCTCTGATGAGGGACCTTGTCAAAGGCTTTCTGAAAGTCCAGATACACAATATCAGCCGACTCACCTTTGTCCAATAACTGTAATGGGACAAGCAGTGCATAGCTCGGGTCCTCTGTAACAATGGTTTATGGACCATTTCCCAGGAACCCATCCACACTTTTTCAAACCCAGCTACACTGACAGCTTTTACCACATCCTCCGGTAATGGATTGCAGGGTCTGACTACGTGTTAACTGACAACGTATTTCACCTAGAAGACCAAAATGGGTTACACTGTAGCTGCATTGCAGGTCCCCTAGTCTGTCCACAGTCTGATGGCATAAAAAAGCGACCTATGTTTACCTGTTACACTCTGTTCAATAGACCTCTATTATATCCCACCTCAGCCATCTCTTCCCCAGGTTGATGAGCCCCAACCTTTTTAGCCTCTCCACAAAGGGGTATTCTGCCATTTTCAGATCCATCTGTGATGTTCATCATGATTCCACAGTAATAGTGGCAGCACACAGTCCTGCTACTGCTGCGGAAAGTCAATGTGCCATATAGGGCAATCCAAGGGTCCTGGCACTCCAGGCAGTGATCCAGGCTGCTTCCCCCCCCCCTGCTGCCGCAGAACCCAGCTTGGGGAGAAGAGGCCAATAGTGTCAAATGCTGTAGCCCTCCAGATAGCTGGAAAATGCAGGTGCCTGGGGAAATACCACAGCAGTGGCTGCCATCCTTCCCCCAAGTTGTATCGGTAGCAGGTGGTGATGAGGCCCTTGCATGGGTAACTGATGGGGGGAGCTGTGTGGTCATCCATGTGTGCCCTTGCCCCCCCCCCCCATCCGGCCCTAGTGCCCAAGGCACCCACCAAACCTGCATGTTCAAAATGCTGGGACTGTGACCGCCATCATTGGCAATGCATGGGCATGTCTGCATGGCGGGGTGTTGGTGGTGGCATGGGAAGTGGCACCAACTTGTAGGAGACAGAAGCCCTGTCCTGCTTGTGTGCACCATGCGCATTGCAGCATATGCCAAAGGCTTTCTGAAGGGAAGCATGTCAGCAACAGGAGCTGTAATTCCCATAGGGCAGCATTGTGGTGCAACACACACACAGTTGGTGTGTATATGTGTGGAGGGTCACAGGTTCAGGTCCCTGCTGAGGTTTATGCATTGCGTCTTCCTGTGGACAATGTTTAGCTGACAGTGTAAGTACAGGTCCAGCATGTGCAATCCACAAGGAGATGGCCAACAAGGGTGGAAACACCTACCAGCAGCACTGACAGGCTCCACTATCCACAGCTGGTTGGAGGCTAATAGCACACAGTAACAATGTGTAGTGAAACCAAGGTATAGTAATAGCGTCTGCAAACAGAGCACACATTATCAGTCCTTGAGCTGACATTGAGACAGGAATGTCAAGCAGGAATGCCAACCATCTCCACTTTTGCACAGTGTGCCAATGAGTGTGTGTGTGTATAGCTTCCCTTTGTTCTTTGGCTTTCTGCACTGCACTTTGGCTCACATTGTCTGAGTTTTATCCAGCCTGTTAAGAAAATATGAATAAGATGATGCAGAGCATTGTGGGTATCACCTGAAATAGCACAGATTGGCCTGGATGTGTCTGCCACAATGGTAGGGTCACTGGCTGAGATACCATTGTGCCTGTCTGCCATGTGCATTGTCTAGGTGGCCACTGTATGTCATGCTTAGATGGCACTCTCACTATGATCAAAAAGTGACCATGGCATGGCTATGTATTCACACAGAGTTCTTGTAACTTCTGGTTTTAGTGATGTGGATGTTTTCTGTGTCTTGAGACCAATCACTGAGTGTCCTAAGGTAGTTTGCTTGTGGTCATACTATGCACCTGCTATATGTACTGACCAGCAGCCCAACTGCAGTTGAGAAATGCTTGGTTGACACAGCTCAGTGACATGTACCAGGAGCAGTCCTACACCCTAAACAGTGGTCCTCAATGGTTGGGGCAGCAGTGGCCAATGGCCTTCTTACTGGAAGCTTCGTAGGACAAGTAGTCCCACACCAGCCTATATACTCCCACTGCAATGGTTGTCCATGACAGCAGCATATTGATACTGGCCACTAACCTGTACTGTTATCAAAGTGTTTCCTCCAACATGGGCAGAACACAGGGCCGAGCTGTTGCCAACAGCTTGCATGAAACAAGGAGAAAAGCATAACATGCCACAGAAGACACCTGCCACACACTAGCAGTGCTGCAGAGACCATCTCTAACAGTGCAGGTTCAGTGGACCAGGTGCTGAGCACCCCTTCTCACCCTCAGGGTGATATCTGAAACCGCTCTGCAGCATGACTTGCTGTTGTTATGTGCATGTAGCACACACAGCCATTGAGTCTTACTGAGCTGATATCAGTGCATTCTCCATTGGTTCTTCAGCTGCAGACTGCTATTTTGCATGTGCAGTGCCTCATGGGTTGTGGAGGGCCCAACCTATTCTGGCACTGACAGCAAACAGTTTGATCAGAGATCTGTAGGTTCTACACATCTATGTAGAGTATTGTGGAGGTGTATCCTACTGGTTGGGGCAATGTCTCAATGGCCAAAGATCCAGGGTTTGATTTCCACTTGTTCATTTTGTTCCTGGGTGTGCTTGTACAGTCCTGGCTCTGCTGTGACCTGCAGACAATCATTCTTCTACATTTCTATGCATTATGGCCACACGTTGGGTAGACCAACATGGTATTCCCCATTATGGACATCTGTGAGCATGGCTTTAGCGGCTCTGCCATGGCACAAAGCAGCGGGTCAGTGATGTATATGCAGTAGATGTCTGGGTCAACTGGTATGGATGGGTTTTCTGTTTTGCCATCAATGTGACCTCCCAGCTTTACGTAAGGAGGATATATCTCATATATTCAGGCACCTAACACTTGTTGCATAGTCATCCCCTGCACTGCTCAGACAATACAAGCATTGTGGAACCTGCGTCTTTTAGGAAAACTACTAGGTACTTGTGACCTGGGTTGGCCACTGTTGGAAACAGGATACTGGGCTTGATGGACCTTGATGTGACCCAGTATAGCATTTCTTATGCTCTGTTCTGCCATCATTACTTGCCCCACATGGGGCAAATGGGCTCAACTTGTCCCTTTCTATCATGCCACTCTTTTGGGTGTATTGTCTTGCAGTTGCACAGGTCAAGGCGCCAGTCCCACCCTCACAAATGGTGTTTCATGTAGCCCATGGCACTGCTTCCTATGATTCACACTCACCAAATGCTTTTGGCCTGTATGATCCCTTACATCCACCCACCATACATGATGCAAATTCTCTGCTTAGAAGATCCATGGCACAGTCCTGCACCCATCATTTGACCATCAGGGAGATTCATGGTGGGACAGCTTACTGGCAGTAAGCGGCCCCCCCATGGCCCTCAGGGTTCATTTGCAGCAGTTATCATGCACACCTCTCCTGTGACTGCTCCACATAAGCACTTATGGACAACCCTTCCTTTGTTGCCCACATCAGGTACATGCTGCCTCCACCCAGACACTGTCCTGGCCTATGGCATGCCACACACTGCCAGTACATCTGGATACATGTCGACACCTCTCAGATACTATAATGTAGCTTATGGTACGATGTATGCTTTCAGGTGCATCTAGGACTACATGCATGTCACAGCACCTCCCGCTGCTGCATCTCCTCCACTGACTCCGCTGCTGCCACTATCCACCCATGACACAGCCAACACCCACACTGACCATCATCACTAGGCAGCCACCTATCTCGCCTAGTCAACAGCATAGGCCTGTTGAACGGTCAAACCTGCTCATCACACATACTGCCACATTGCCAAGCATCAGGTGAGTGAACTCCATCAGCTACCAATTTTGCTTGCATCCATACCTTCTCCAACTGCTTCCCTGCCCCCCTCCCCCTTTTAGCATTTCAGTGTCTTTTTTGCATTAAGGTGCATGCCAGGCCCCTTACTGCAGCATGTGCTATTACCACATGGTACGTGTCCACCTGCACCCCTTAACGCCAGAATGTCTCTGACTCGTCTGGCATACTTACCACATGGTAACCCCTTATCGCTGCCCTTAACGCACGGAAAAGACTGCTCCTTTACCGCAGTTTAGTAAACATACCGCTTAGTTAGTAAAGGTTTTCTTCCATTTTATTCCTATTAGGAAAAATGTTTAATAAACAGGGGCTTAATGGATTTATTGAGGCATAGGTTTGCAGGGATAAGTTTCCAAATCATCAGAAGTACGGTGCATAAAATTAAAGTGCATTTACTGTAGGTGATTAAAAAATGCTACAATCAGCAGGGTGCTTGATGAATCCATGACATAAACTGATTTCATAAAAGAGGAAGTGCTGCATTTTGCAAAACATTTCCTGCTTTTAGAGTCGAGAAGAAACAGTGATGAACTGTATAACATCCTTTAACTTTGCATTATTCAAAAATTAATTAAACATGTTTAAAAGCTGATTGAGTGTAGATTAGACTAATTAAATACATAATATTCATCTCTAGTCCTTGACCATAAATCAGTACAGGTGCTCTATTATCAGTGGAGTGAGCAAAGATGATTGCAGTTGGTTTTGCTACTGTTAAATGAATCTAGACTGCCAGTTATTTTTTCATTAAAGTTGGCAAATCATGGCTGACAGATGCCCAGTTTCATATTAGGGACTGGCCATTTCCATGGCTCATATAACCTAGGCAAACCGATCCATGTTTTCTGAATGCTATTAGATTTGAGAGGGAAATATATTAACAAGAAGGGAATACTTGAAAGGGCTATCTGATGAGCAGAAGCTGCTAACCAGCTAAACCACGGCGATCTCGGCAGACTACAGGAAAGACACCTGGTTAAAACTAAGGTGGTCTGTAGGGGGGGGGGGGGGAGGAATGGGGGCGGTCCTAAGAGCTATTCGGTTAGTGGCAACAGTGCTGTACCTAGGCCTGTGAGAGCACACATGGCACAGAAAAATAGGGGTGCATTTAGGGTTGCTGACCATTGGCCTCGGCTCCTTCCCTCGCTGCTTGCCTGGCCTGCCCTTGCTCTGCTGCTGCTTTTCCTTTAATCTTTACATTTGATATACTGCCCAGGCCGAAGCATCAGAGTGGTCTACAATAATACATCAATATTACAGAAAAACATGAAAAGAACGCCATTTATAAGATAGGAAAGAAATAAGAGATACAGTGATAGTCAAAGAGATAGGAGGAAACAAGAGGGGGGAAACAGCAGATTTCATCCACAAGATACCGGCAAGACAATTGTGATCAAGGCTTTTTGTTTTAAGTTTTTGTTCTTTCGCCACGGATTCACGCCTAAGGGCCACGCCAAAGGCCTTGGCGGCAGCAGCAGTGGCGGTGGTGACAGTGGACCTCCAATTAAAAAAGAAAATGGAGGTCTTTCTGAGCATAGCTCGAAAGAAGGGGGGATCAGACCAGTCATGCAAGCACGGAGTCGGAAAGACCTGCATTTTCTTTCCAATTGGAGGAGGTCTGTTGCCACCACTGCCACCAAGGGAACAGAAAAGCGGTGGCAGGGTAAGGACGGGTCAGACAGGCAGCTCAGGGGAGAGCCGGCCAGACTTGAGGAGGTGGGGTAAGATGGGGAGATACTGGATATGGGGGATAATGGCAGAAGGGCTATACTGGGCATGGGGAGATGGGGCATTGGGCGGGGGTGCCAAGATTGCAAATGCCATTGGGCAGTGGTGCCAAGTTTGCAAATTTCAGAGGGCGCATTTATGGCTTGGTACGGCCCTGAGTGGCGATATTCAGCTACTAATTGGATAGCTAAATTGCTTAAAGTTAGGACAGGCTGGATAGCAGTCGCTCTGTCTGGAGAAACGAGATGTTCAGCACCGGGCACTGGATGTGCCAGCTGCCAGTACTGAATATCCATTTTTAATTAAAGTGGCAGTGGCCAGGTGCTTTAAAAGCACTGACTGTTGTTGCTAAATATCCCCCTTAATAAACAGAGGGGACATTGTTCAAAAACGTCTTGAATGGATAAGACGACAGAGTACGTTTACCTGGCTATCGTTACTGATATTTTTCTGCACGTACCTGGCTAATTGTGTATCTAAGTATCGATCTAAAGCTAGCCTGCCAAATTTAATGGTTTACTGCTGTCTTTCACACTAACTGGCAAAATTTGAAAATCCATTCTAGACATGTCACCAACATATCCCCTTTTTACCTGGCAAAATATATGTTTCTTCTCAGTTTTAATTGTACACATTTTACTAGTTAAAGGGGATCAAGTTAACTCTGTTCTGGCAATGCCAATCAATAGGGTGAACAAATATTACAAAAAACCGTAAGAGCCCCTCAAACAATACCGTTTTCAACGCCTTCCGAAAAGGCGGCAAAGCACTCAGAACATGCACCTCCAGGGGAAAAGCGTTCCACAGTTCTACCATTTCAACCTGAGAAATCCTAGACTGCCCTCGCACAGTGCTGACTACTTTCAGGACAGGCGTGTCCAGCAACCTGCCCTCCGTAGACCGTAACTGCCTCCCCGGCTCATATCACCTCAAGGAGTCATGAAGATAAATTGGGCCCCCCTCCTATAAAACCTTAAAGGCTACTACTATATTCTTAAATATACAATGCTCATGGACTAGGAGCCAGTGCAAATGCCAGAGTAATGGGCCAGCAGTTTCCCCTAGCCGTGGTGTTCTGATCTACCTGCAACCTACGGATAGATTTCTTCAACAGCCCTACATAGAGGGCATTACAGTAATCAAGTGTGCCCTGAACCAAATGCAGGGCCGCCAGACCCCAAAATGGCCTCACCTGCCGAACTAACCTCAAGTTCAGCCAAGCCGTTCACACCGTTTGCATAATATTTTATTACCCATACTGTCCCATTCAAGCACCACTCCCAACGACCACAATTCCTCCCGTTGTGGCAACACAAAGCCATCAGTACATGGCAGGCTGTCCAGATTCGCAGAATCATCTGAGCCCAGCCAGAGACACACCATTTTGGGCACATTGTGAACCAGCCCACTGCCAACCACGATGCTACCCGGGTCAGATAACCATTTGCCTGTGCAACAGTCTCCTCATGGGCACCCTGCAGAATATAAAAAACTGTTAAATAAATTAATAAAAACAACAGGAAAAGCTAAGTTTGTTTCTGCTTTATGTTCAAATGCACAGAAATCCAAATTCTCCCATTTTCTATATTCTATTTATAGGCCTCATTAAAAACCATGTCTTTTGATCCTTTTCAAGTCTTTGCAGAGAAGAGTTCTTCCTAAGAGATTCCATAATCTAGGTGCCATAAGGCAAAGGCATATTGGCTTGCACTCTCCAACCTTATTTTAAGTGATGAGGGAATTGTCATTAAATTAAACATCTTGACCTCTAGCAGGCATACTGTGAGACTACCATTAGGGGGAGAGGCATCTTTGGCAAGCCAGGAGGTAAATGGGCAGGAAAGGCTAGGGTTCGCTCATGCCCCCCTCTAGGCACCAGGGAGAACCCTTGTATGTGCTGATGGAGGGGTTGGAGAAGTTAGGATGAGAGCAGGGTTTAAGGGGGTGGCCAATCATGCCAGGACTGTTGGGGAAGTAGGGAGAATAGAGGAAGGCCTGATCATACTGGGGCTGTGGGGGTGAGGTACTTTATTCTACTACTAGCCCCTTTAAATCTGATGCATCAAGGAGCTCCCAACATTTAGAAGGCAGCTAAAAACCCACTTATTCAGGGAACATCTGGGACACAAGCAGAACATCACTCATTGAAAATGAAGACAAGGAATAAAAACTGAGAAACACTGGACAAACAGGATTGTAAATATGTTAGATAAGTAAACCCAACGTGATTCTATTGTTTATAACTGCCCCCCCCCCCGGTGATGGACTCCCCCCTCCCAAAAAAATTATGTCACACCTTACTATTTGTTGTAAATAACTTTATTGAATTGTAAACCCCATTGATCAGGTGAAAAGCGGTATATAAGCACAGCTAAATAAATAAATAACATTGGGACAGACATAGAGCACACAATTGATATTCACTGCAAGAGTCACTAACCTATAGTACTTAGGTACCACAGGTTAGTGATTCCTGTGCTAAACATTTCTATGGTAAAATGTGATATTTTACTAGGGAATTCCAATAAAAAAAATGTTTTATTTAGTTTCCGATGTCATTTTCAGATATGTTTTGTTTTGTTTTAATAATTTTTTTTGTCATTTTTTTAAATAAATTTTAATTTAAGGACAATTTTGTCAATTAAATAGGTAGTTGTGGATGCTTGCCAAAGAAAAAACATAGCTGAAAGGTTGCTAGAGGTTTCAGTCAAATAAAAAAAAACAACTGGATTTTTTTCTCAAGGTCAGAGGCTGGCCTCAAACCAGTGATTTTGTGGTTGGCTTTAGCTAGCCTGCACTTAACTGTGTATTGTATTGCTGGTGATCGTTCTTGTTTCCTAATTGGCCCAAAATTTGTCTGTTTTAGAGTTGTACAAAAATGCTAACTAGATTTTTAACTTTTTGCATCTATTGACTCCTGTTGTAGAGATTTATTTATTTATTTATTTTCTCTTATATACCGCACTATTCTGCATCAGTGCTGTTTACATTGAACAAACTGAAATTACAATGAACAGGGCATTATAACTTGGAGATAACTATTTTACAGGGAACATGGGCTATGGAGGGTTAAGTGGCTTGCCCAAGACCACAAGGAGCAACTGTGGGACTAGAAACCCCAGTCCTTCCGGCCCAAGGTTGCTGTCCTCTAGTGGGATTTGAACCCCTGACCTTCCGGCCTGAAGTACCTTGCCCCAACCACTAGGCCACTCCCAAAATCACAAAATGTTTCTTTTTTCGTGTTCTTGTGCAAGACATTTTGTGAAACCATGTCTAAGCATACTATCAGAGGCATTTACCAAGCCCAATCCAGATCCTGGTTGTCCAATTAGTGAATTTTGAATTTTTTACTGTCATGTTCAGATTAAAAATGATATCAAATGACACAGGAACTGCGTTGGATATTTCCCATCTAGTTTAAAATGAATGCACATATCTATATTTCGTCATAACTTAATAACTACCCCTCTAAATTTGGTACTTGTTGACAAATAAAAATCTCTTTTTCCATTACAGTCTTCCAAAGTGGCCCTGGCTACTCAGTCACCACAGATTCTGCTAACCCCTGGTCTTTGCCCACATTTACCCTTAATACTTCTATATGTATCTGTCGCCATTTTGCTTACCATATTTAGTAGCACAGTGTGCAGGAAAGTTCATCACATAAAGTTAATTGGATATAGATATCCGATTAACTTTGGATAGCTGTCAAGTTTCACCAAACTTATCTGGTCAGCATTAGCTGGATAGGGCTGGCTATTAGTACTGTCTGACTAAACATCAAACCATACTTATGGACTATATATCAAGAGAGCAAGAGGATCAGATCCTTTGTCATCACCCCAGATGCACTGTCTAAGATACTGTGCCCATGGTCACCCGCCTAAGCCTTGCACTGCCCAGTTAAGCAGCCTGGCTGCTCACACTCTTTGAAGTCTGGGGAGATTGCTAATGCTCATATGGGATTGGATGCTCAGCGCTTGGGACCAGGGACTGCCTATTTTTTTAGCTTTTATTTAACTTTTAGCTTTATTTAACTGTATTCTATGAATGTGGGAAGGAATAGATATAGTAAGGTTGTCCTGCCACCCCCACAGTTGCTATTATACACAATGGCAATGATTCTGATCTCTGAATAGCGGGATTGTATGTCTGACTTGGACATACAACACGTGCACAGGCCCAGGATGCTATTCTGGTTTCAGCACTCCCCACATGAACAGAGCATATGTGCGGGGAGCGCTGGACAGGGGTGGAAGGGACGGGATGGGGGCAGACCGGGGATGAAGCGGGGCTGGGCCAATGTGTCCAGACGTACAGAGGCCATTCAGGTTGGGCCTCTGTACATCCCCCGGCACAGTAATGGAAGCCCAGCTTATTCCACCCCAAAGGTGGAATAAACCCCAGGGGTCCCCACTGCATGGTGCCGCACCCCCCCGCAAAGCATGCCACTGGCTGCGCTGTGTTCCTGCAGCTGTGATCCAGCACATGGGGCCCTTTAGTGCCGGCAGGATCACAGTATGCAGGGGTGGACATGGGTGCTGGCATTCCTAGCCATCAGATAGATGACTCATTGCCATGGCACCAGAACATCACGGCTCTAATGTCCTAGCCGTGCCATTCTGGTATCTGGACGGGCAGCTCCCTATACGCCGATTCTGCCATCGTGGGTAAGCCCGGGCTCTGTGGCAGCAGAATCAGGTACATTTCCTGCACGTCCATTTTTTGCACGGCCAATGTGGCCGGACGTGCAGGAACCAGAATCAGCCTAAATGGGGGACATTTTAAAAATCTCAGTTGCAATTTTGACATCCAAAAATGTGCATGCAGACATCCAAATCATGGAGAAGCCCCTTTCAAAGACATCTCCAATGTGGGGACATCCAAGTACACAAGGGGGGTGAGCGCTATGGACTTAGACATACCAATTTTAGAAACATCGGGAAAATCAGTGACCCTGTCCACGTTTAGACCTGTTCCAGGCATTGAGGACGTGCTTATTTTGGTCATAAAACATCCAGAGAGTTTAGAGAACTTGGCATGCTGCCATTGCTGTTACTCTGCATAATCACAATGACAGTAGCAGTGGGATTTGAACCCTGGCCCTAGATGACCCTGGTCTTGAATAGTGTTCTGGGGATGTTTATTTATTTATTTACATTCTCTTATATACCGTGCTATTCTGCATCAGTGCAGTTTACATTGAACAAACTGAAATTACATTGAACAGGGCATTATAACTTGGAGATAAGTATTTTACAGGGAACATGGGCTATGGAGGGTTAAGTGGCTTGCCCAAGACCACAAGGAGCACCTGTGGGACTAGAAACCCCAGTCCTTCCGGCCCAAGGTTGCTGTCCTCTAGTGGGATTTGAACCCCTGACCTTCCAGCCTGAAGGTCCTTGCCCCAACCACTAGGCCACTCCTCCACTCCACATGTAGATGCCCTCATAGACGTTCATATAGGGTAAGTCCACAATTGTGAAATCATGCCTGAACTTGGACATGCCTGCGTTTTTTCAGATATTCTGGCTTGGACGCCCTAGATTGCACTTGGACATCATTTGTAAAATGTGTTTTCACAGGTGAATAAGATTACACCAAAAAAATTATTTCACTTTATCTTCTAGTTGTACAATGGATAGATTAGATACACTAACCTGTCCTACTACTCCCACTATTGTACAAATAAAGGCCACAGCACACCTTCTACTAGTGCTTAGGATAGTAAAAACAATTGAATTAAGAAATTGTAAATGCCAAATTGTTCTCATCTCATCTCTTCTACTCTCAGAGAGACATTCACTGGTTACCCAGAATTTCCACCACCAGTTGTAAAAGCAGACACTGCGGTACCAAAAGAGGCAAGAACACTCTGTTCTCTTCAAGTTGCCTTTTAAAAAAAAATCCTTGCTTTTTGGGTTTTCAAGTATCCCCCAACCGCTTTGACCCGGTGAAAAGCGGGATATAAATGCAGCTAAATAAATAAATAAACAAGCAATCTATACCAGCAGGCAGCCCTTCCTCAGTGGCTCAAAGTCCAACTTGAAGCTACAATTTGTTCTCTTTTTCAATCCTAAGCTGCTTGTGTGCTTGCAAGTAGCATACAAGACCCGCCAGCCATCATGCTTTCCTCAGTGGCTTAAAAATAGACTTGAAGCTACCTTTTGTTCTCCTTTCCAATCCTAACCCCCTTCCTTATTCACTGACAGTCAGAGGCAAAATTGTTCTCTAGGGCTTGGGCTAGGCTGTGTGTTCTAGCCCTGCTGCAACATAGTGCCTTCGAGGATTTGCAGCATGATTGGCTCAAGTGCTGGTGACCCCCTCCTTGACCTTCTCCCCCTCCCATATTGGCTCTAGTGTGTCTGACAGTGCCTGCGCCAATGGCGAAACCAAATTTTACAAATGGCGATTTGTGGAAAATCTCTGAGCTTATGTGCGCAGTTAGTTGATGTTGGGATGACCTCAAAATCATGATTTTCATTGATTTTTTTCCCATTGGTACAAAAACTAATGCACGTGTCGAATATCTAAAGGCATTTTAATTCTTGGGCTTTTTGCTGGAGAGAACAGGAGGGACACAGGAGGAACCGGAACACTCCCAGTAATGGGCCCCAAAGAGAAGGAGCTCAACATCGGATCTACAGTCCTAACCACAGAGAAAAAGGGAGCCAAACAGATTTCATCTCGGCCATTCAAGAGATCAACAGCATCTACCACAGGAGGAGGAGAAACTGGATGCTGTCTGGAAGCATTTGCTCTTTCTCAGATCGTCTCAGAGAGCGTTCACCATGATACACATTCCTAGAATTGTAGAACATCGCTGCTCTTAAAAGTGAGAGCAGCGCCTATACACTTGCCTCTGGGAAAAGCATAATTGAGATAAAACCCAGAGAGAGGGAAAGACTGTGATTTGCAGACCCCCAACAGATTAATATACATTATTTAAAAGTCCTGAGCTATATATCATGGGGAAGAATAAGGACTCAACTCTCAGCATGCTTTGCACATTTAGACTGATTTGGGAGCTCATTTCAGGAGTGGAAACCCGCACGCACAGCACTAAATTAAACTACAAGTTCAGAACAGCTGTATTGTCACCTTGGGGAGAATAGCTGGGACTGTGAGAGGGATTAATCTCACCATGCATATTCAGTCCCCCCACAGATAGTCTTGGGTTTGTTTTATCACTCTGCAATAGTGCACCTAATGATGACAGAATCTTAAAGGACTCCTTTGTTTGTTTGCCTACTTTTGATTTCTCCATGTTTATATACAATATGGGGGGTCATTCTGAGCCACGAATAGCGGGAATGAACACCCTGCCTGGGTGCACAGTATATCCCCGTCATTCGTCCCCCTGCCGATCCCGCACAAAGGCTCCCTGTATGAACAGCAGATTTGAAGGGTGAGCCTTAGATGGGGGTTGGAGGGGGTGGGCAGAAGGCAGACTGAGGACAGGGCATGGGCGGGTCAGCACCCTGGACGTACAGGGCCGATTCTGAAGTCAACTCTGTACGTCCGGGGTATGCCAGTTAGACGGGGGACTTATTCCACCTCAGAGGTGGAATACGTCCCCCTGGACGCAGTGTTTCAGTAGCGGCTGGCAGAGAAAGGTGAGGTAGGGGAGTAGGAAGTTCCCCGCAGATGGACTCCGGCCATGGGAGGCTGGTTTGAGGGTCCAGCTGTGAGGAAAGGAAGATTTTGGTGGTGGCTGGCATTCGCAGCTCCTGTATGGAGTTGTAGTGCCATGGCTCTTGGGCTCCATTCAGGAGCCTGACTGAGCTAGTCAGGTTGTGTCTGGATGTTCGGCCAGTCAGAATCTGGATCTGGTCTACCACTGTACACCCCAATTCCGACTGACCATACAGGGGCTGGATGTTCTTCATGGAATAGACCTCCACACACACACACACGCACACATATATATATATATACTGCCAACTGCCCTCATCTTTGGTGGTGCTTATTCTTTACTTGAGAGATGCTATATCTGAAATAGAAAAATATGAAAAGTGAATTGTTTTGTTTTATATTTTTTAAAAAATGCTAATATTTTATATGTCAAAGAATAAGCATTTTCTTAATATTTCGGGAAAGGAAAATCCTTCAAACTCTCTGCCTCCGATTTATATTTTCCTGGCAGCCTTTGTAAAGATTTAATAATAGTGTTATTGTTATCATTACCTTAGCAGTAGCATGTGGCAGAAATGAGGGTAGGGTTGGAAAGACTGATTTTTATACATGAAAAGCTAGAACTGCTGCTACGCTATCATGTATTTTCTGTCTCTAGGTCAGGGCTTTCCAAATTTGGCCTGGGGATCCCAATGCCACTCAGACATTGGTATATCCACTGTGAATATTCATGAGATCAGTTTTGCATATGATGGGAACAGTACATGCAGATCTCTCTCATGAATATGTATTTAATTTATTTATTTAACGGTTTTCCGGTTTACATATAACATGATAAACAACAACCAAACATTTACATAGAACAAGGGTGTTAAATTTGTATGATTATATGGGGTCATTGTGGATATCCGGAAAATCTGACTGTCTGTGGAAGCCCCAAAAAAGATTTGAGAAATCCTATGCTGGAGACATAGACCTTGCCAAAAATCATGATAAGCCCTGATGTCTCTGGATGGCATGAAATAACCCTACTGACTTAAGGCCTAAAAGGTTTGGACAAGTTCCTGGAGGAAAGGTCCATAAACCATTATTAAAAGGGATCCGGGATATCACTGTTTGACCCAATATAAGCATTGTGGAACCTGTGTCTTTTGGAGAAACTGCTAGGTACGTATGACCTAGATTGGCCACTGTTGGAAACAGAATACTGGGCTTGATGGACCTTGGTCTGACCCAGTATGACATATCTTAGGTTCTTATGTTCTTAAGGAAAGAAAAAACTCAAAGGTAGCCTGTGAATCCCCTTTCCCAAACTTGAAGTGCGGAGAAGAGTTGTGGAATCTCCTCCCAATGGCCTGGAGGAAAGAGGAGGACAGTATGCATTAGTTTGCTATAGTGAAGTCGGAGGAAGGGGGGGAGGAGGATCAAAAATGCAGGAATTCTTAGCATCAGTGTCTCCAAACAATGGAATCTTTGTAGCACATCACCGTGTACTTTCAAATTTAAAGGCACTATAAAAAATAAGCACAGCTATATATATTCAAAGTATGTGGACTGCAAAAAGACTTTTAATTACAGCTTTATAGACTTTTTTTTTATTACCTTTAGATGGGAAGGCCCAAGAGATTTATTAATGGATTCTAGTGTTCCCATTCCCGACATCTTCACCAGAGTGACAAAAATACCCTTTTCTTTGCTAAAGAAAAATGAGCTCTTGAAAATATGTCATTGTAACCTTTGCACTCCTTGGCTAATTTTCAGATGCACAATGTCATACGCTTGGTTTGAGAAGGTCATCATATTGCTACTTTTTTGTCCTCATTAAAATTCTCTCCAGAGCATTGCATAGAACTCATAACATTCTTACTGAGGGACGATTGATGATTCACAATAAATCAATTAGAGTCTGAGACAGCAACATTGAAATTAAACCTAACTAGTAGTGAGTGGAAGGCATTGGATTAGCTATGCAAAGTCACTAAGCCAAGAAGAGAAACTTCTTCCCCTTAATAGATTTCAATAGCTAGACACAAATGCATGGAGTTAGTCCACAACTGGTTTGTTAACCCTTACTACACGTACAGGTATCCTGGCAATTTTAGAATTGTAATAGTAAATATAAAACAAGAAAACACAGAATACTAACTTGCTTGTATACCATTGTTCATTTGGAGGCAATATACACACTGCATATTGTGGGCTAGTAGATGTTTTCCTATGAAGCTATGATATTTAGCTATGAAGACATATCTGCTTTTTGCTCGTTTGCAGCTGGGAACTTTGCACTTCCTGACCATGGGAACAGACAAAGAGAGGATAATTTCATAAACTCCCAAGCAGGCAACGTGTTGGTGTACACATATTTGGGGCCTATTTTATTAAGTGAAGCACAAATATACTTTACTTTATAAAATACAGGTGTATTTGCATACCCAAACCTAATTGTGGCAGTTACTGCATGCGACTAGATTGGCAAAAAAAAGACGTGTAGGTTTTAATAGTCTATAATCTACGCATGTGAATTTGGACCCCATCTATGCTCTGCCTAAACACTGCCGCCATGCACGCCTACAGAAAGTACACACAATGGGATTTTCACGTGTGCTTATAGAACAAAGGCCACCCAGCGCGGTAAGTGCCCATTCTTACTCATAAGTCCTTGAGAACAGGGATTTATGCATCTTTCTAGTGTGTTACGGTACGTGCGTACTATACAGAATCAGCCCCAAAATGTCATATTATGGTATCCATTGCACAAGGCAATGAAAATGTAAAGAAAACATACAGAGCCAATTGCTGTTTCTTCTCCTGACAAAACAATTATGACTGGTCAATGGACTCCTTCCTCCCCCCAAGCCTAGTAATTGCTAAAAGAGTTAAAATATCTCTACCCATACTGAAAGCCTTCCAGTTTACATACCTTGCCAACCAATCTAAGAAAGAGCGCAAAGCCCAGGAAGCTGCCCTGACATCCAACCCTACCTTCCTTGGAGCTTACCCCAGTGGTGGTGAAGTCTCTGCACGGGCAGGAGTGACCCCAGTTACCCAATTGCTCCTGCCCCCAGGCATCATCTTGAAAATTGGTGCCAACTGACCTCTAGTGGTATGCACAATTATAGGGAATACTGCTTTATGCAAGGACTCTAAACCTGCCCATATCCATTGGTCACATCCAAAGCAGACATAAAGGGGCTGATTTTATAAGTAGTCACATTAAGAAATGCGCCATTTACATGTGTAGGTCACCTATACATGCGAAAATGGGCACTTATGCACATACCTTAGGTCAGTGATTCTCAACCCAGTCCTCTGGGACCCCCAGGCCAGTCAGGACAATGGAAGCAGTGCATGGCCTAGGGGTCCCAAATGATTGGGTTGAGAACCGTTGCTTTAGGCAGTCACTGTTCTGTTAGTACATACATAAGACCAATCGTGCAGACTTTCAGTGTGGGGGTACACAGGGGGAGGAGCTTGGCTGAAGTGTGGGTGGAGTGAAAATTTCCACATGTAAGTTATAAAACACTATGACATGCTCTTGCTTCAAAAATCTAGTCACAGGCATTTACACCTGTCATACGGCAGGCAGAAGTACTCGTTTGCACATGTGCTTACACCACATATGCCCCTGTTTTATAATGTACATGCATACTTCACTTTATAAAATAGTTACCAAATACATCGGTACTTATGTACATAAGCTCCATAGGAGTTTATAAAATGACTCTCAGACTGGGTAGTGTCCATTCTCTTAATCAGCTTCTCTACCAAGTTATGGGATAAGCTTCAAATTTGGAAACTTGGTTCACTTACGCAAGATTAGTGCAGAACGTTAGTTTAAGACACAATGACAATTGGCAAATATCAACTGCTTTCAGATGAGTCTACAGCTTTCATTTGGAGCATTCTGTGTTCCTCTTGACATGTGGAGCCCGATTCAGGTAGGGGGACTTCTGGGCCATCCAGACATCCTCTGAGGAAGACGGGCCCATTTGGACCCAATTTTGGACTAACACAGGGTTTGTAATAGGGATCTTATCTAGAGATGACTCCAAGAAAGCTGACTGTTCAAGAGGATGAGGAGATGTCACAACATCAAATTCATCGTTAGCCATATTAAAGGAAACATAATACGATTTAGAGGAGCCAATAGAAAATAATTCCTAAGCAAGTCCATGGCAGAAAGGAATCTGTTTTAGGAAACTTTAGAAACCAAAGGTTTCTAATCCTTACCACATTTTCCAAAGTCCCCATCTGCTAATAGATATGCAAGTTATCCTTAATTAGCCATGAATAGTAGACAAATGAGCCTCTTCCTGCTCAAAAATAACTTAATTACCATATATAGCAAAACCTTTCAGCATTATCTTCATTTTCACTACAACTCTACAACCTCTCATTCAAAAAGAAATAAGACCTCCACCCCACCTCAGTCAGCCCAAGAAAAACATCATATAAAGACCACTTAAGAAGGGGGACACAACCACTTCTGTAGACAGATTGGTTAAAGTGCATTGAATCAGTTTCTGAAAATACTTATAGGAACCCAGAGAGAGGCAAGATGGCGGTGGTGATCTGCTTTTGGTGAGGGAGCCCGTATTGGTGGCGTGTATTGTGGTTCCGTGGGCTGATATGGGCAGACGGCAGTGCAAGCAAGCTTACCCTTCCTCCGGTGAAGCTGGTTCCAGCGGCACTGCCCAGAAGATCCTGCCAATTGTAATGGGGAAGAGACATCCTGTGCTATGGAAACAGAGGAACCTGAGAGTAGTAGGTCTGTTGCTGGCAGGAAGGAAAAGCTCAGGACTCCCAGTTGCCAGGAGCAACATAAACAATCCCAGCCACGAGGGCAGGAACTCCGCCCAGCTAGCAAACAATCCCCATCTCCTGGGCCAAATAGCTTTCACCTGGGAGGGGGAAGGGCTAGATTAGCTCCCAAGCAAACGTATAAGAAACGTTCATTAGAGTTTGAAAGAGA
This sequence comes from Ichthyophis bannanicus, assembly GCA_033557465.1. Lineage (NCBI taxonomy): Eukaryota > Metazoa > Chordata > Amphibia > Gymnophiona > Ichthyophiidae > Ichthyophis > Ichthyophis bannanicus. The sequence goes on from CM066031.1 coordinate 1,855,732,405, forward strand.
AAACAGGGAGAACAGGAAGGACGGAGAGAACAGAGAGCAGAAGCAAGAGAAAGACGGAAGAGAGCAGAACCAGCTGGAAGGATTGTGTGAGCTGAAGTCTGGGTCTTGGAAACAGCGTCTGTCTCGGTGTGAAAGGAAAACATATGTGAATGACTCAGTGGATTCTGATTCTGAGTGTGAGAGAGAAGGACGGAAAGTAACTGGCAGGAATAACTGGAGGAGCAGGGCACAAAAACCCTTTGACCAGAACTCCAGGCATTTATCCTATGGTGAAGGCACACAGAGGGAAAAGTTACCAGTAAGGATAGCTGGGAAGCACTTACAAGCTCCAAGGAGTGAAAAGTATATGGTGCAAGACATTTGCATGTCAGAGGAAGAAGGTGAGCAGCCAGAATACAGAGAAAAACCTTTGAGGTTTAAACCCCGTCCTGATAGAGCTATGCACGGACTTTCCCCTGCCTCAAAGCCAGAAGGTCGGCTGTCTAATTACTATAAAAGTGGTTACAAGAATTTCTCTCCTAGAAACCCTAAAGGGTATGACTCTCCTCTAGGCTATACCAGGATATACGGTAGGGCTGAACCCTATCTCCCAGAGGCAGTAATAGGGAACCCTCAGGAACAGGCAGAGGAGGAAAGTCTGGAAACGTTATATACAAAGCAGAAGTTGTATTCAGCTGAGAACCAGCATGAGTCAATGCTAATTGATCCTCCAGAGGAAGAATTGTCTGATAACCAAATGGATTGTACATTAATGGTTACTGATGATGTGATTTCACTGTGCTGAGCCAGATAATCTGAGGAAGCTGTTTAACTGGCAATTGAGAAGCACAGGAGTTTATTTTGCTTATAAGAAGGGACTGTATGCTGTGAATACCGTGCCACTTTTGAGTTAAGTTTGGAAGCTGTTATTAGTTCTTTTTCTTACCTTGTGCCAGAGTGTATGGCTTTCTGATCCTAAGTTACATTGTGTTTGAATCCGCTCCGGGAGGGGAATTAAAAGCCTGTCTTTGCCTGAACACTCGTTTCACAACTACATCTTATTGAAAAGGGACACAACTACAACTCCCAGGAGGCAATGCAAACATAAAGCATTGACTCCAACCTTTCAATAAAGGGTCTCCAGGCTATCTACCCCATACGCTGAGGCTACGGGCTGACTACTGGTGACACAATGTGTGGTTTCCAGGTTCCAGGAGCGGGAGCTGCGTCTTCGGCAGGAATGGCGTCTCTGCCTGACCTGAGCACATCGGGTGTGGTGTTGTCCCCCGAGCAGAGAGCCCCCCGCCATGCTCCGGAAGTGTTACGGCAGGTAGAGAGGAGCTTCCCCCTGACGTGAAGACTAGCACGCCGGTGTTGGGAGGAGAGGAGGGATCCCCTGCCTGCCTGGCTTGTTTGTGTGACACTCTGGGAGATGAAGGAAGACCTGAGGCTGCATCTTTGTTGGGCGACAGCCTTACTCAGGAGGTGGTTCCATCAATTGTCACTATAGGTGCTGGCAGATTGGTGAGGCCTCCTAAAGTTATATTGGAGGTGCTGTGGGACGCTATTTCAACCATGAACTCCTCCCTTAAATCTATTGCAGCTCTTGTAAGTACTGAAACTAATTCTTTACGTAAAGATTTTCAAGAAGTCTCAAGAGTCCAAAAGGAACAGGAGGGAAAGTTGACCCAGTTGTCTGGAGAACTTGAGCAACGTCGGGACCTACATGGTGCATTTATTAAAGATCAGAGTGTAACGGCTAGGAAAATGGAATATCTTGAGAATCAAGTCCGGAAGAACAATTTAAGACTGATTTAATTTTCCTAGATCCCCACTGCAATCACCCTTGGAAATGGTTCGTAGGTACTTCCAGGAGGTCTTGCGGATCTCCAGGGAGGACCTCCCACCATTAACTAGAGCTCAGTATTTGTCTGGGGGTCAGGGAGATCAGGGTGTTAGTAGTGGAGCTCAGTGGGACCTCTGAGACCTTACGGGGTTTTTGGAGAGTTCTCATGAGCTGGTTACTGCTTGCACTACCCTCCTTATTACGTTGGCTCTTGAATCTGATAAAGCATTAATTCTTCATGCATACTTTGGGAATTTCAGTGAGAAGTTTATGGGCTCTCATGTTCGCATTTTCCCCGATCTTGCTAGGGATACCCAGTTGAGGAGGAAGGAATTCCTGGGTTTTAAGCCCAGGGTTCTTTCCCTCGGTGGGACTTTTTTGTTGAAATTTCCTGCTAGATATCATGTTTCCTATAATGAGAAATTATTTCTGTTTTTTGAGCCATCAGCTCCTGGAGTTTCTTGTAGCTAGTGAGGAATTAGTGGTTGTTTCTGCGTCTCATACGGCTGACGCATAAATCTCACATCGCCATGTTATTGTATAAATTCCTATTACGTAAATTTGTATTTTTTTCCCATTTTTTTCCTGTTACCTCTCTCCTTTTATTGTGGGCTGATTTAGGCAAATGTATTTCTTCTTTTTATCGGCTATTTGTTATGTTACCTGTTTTTTTGCTGTTTTGCTTTCATTCATTTGATTGAATGTACAGGTAAAATCTCAATAAAAATTAACAATTTAAAAATATATATATACTTATAGGAACCCAGCATCGTGTCCCATTTTGTGGTTCTTGACACAGTTAGGAAGGTTCTAAAATGGTGGTTGTCAGATACATTCTTATGGTTCAGGAAAACTGCAACAGCTAAGATTAATGTTTCACCTGTATTGTATTTCTCTTAAATATGTTGACCATAATGGTTCCACCTTCTTTCTTTGGTTAGTTGCAGAAACTCACTAGTTTCTTTATTTGGTGTGGGAAGAGGCCTTGAATTACCAGCTGAATTCCATCTTTGGATAAGTTTGCAGATGGACTGGAAGTCTCAGATTATAAGTTATATTACTGGATTATTCTTTTGAAAAATATCATCCACTGGCACACAATTATGGATGATAAACATTAGGTTCAAATGGAGTCCAGGGCTATTTCAGAATCCCTATGCAAGTCCTTGCAGTGGGGTCTCCCTAAGCTGCAGAATTCTAAAATAGGCCCGTCAACCACTCATACCATTATTGCCCCTCTTCTCAAGATATGGCAGAAATTTGCTGTCAGGTTGGGTCTAACTTCATTTCCCTCTTCTCCTGCCGATCAATGATAGGAGTAACTTTCTGATGGCTATTTATTTTATCTGTATTTAGTAGTATTTATCTCATGCCTTTCTACTATTAGTTCAAGGCGAGTTGCATTCAAGTACAATAGATATTTCTCAAGGGGGCAGTGGTGTAAATTCCAGCCAAGCAGCCCTTGCAATGAAGGGAGGCCCAAGGAATGAGAGGGCCCACTTATAGCTTCACCCTTATCTCCCACTGCTGTGAGGCCCCCTGCTATAATTTGCTTGTGGACCCTTAATTTGAACTTAACCACTAACCATCCTTTAGATAGTTCTCCCTATTACTACCCAAATTGACTCCCCTGTTTAATGTAAAATGTTGATACTTGTTCCCTGTAAACCATGCTGATTTTGAAAATAGTGCAGTATATAAAATCAAATAAATAAATAAATAAATTTCGGCCACTACAAGGGCAACAAGCTAGGCTTCCCTTTTATGGAGTTAGGATGTTCTTTGGGGGAAGAACTTTATCTCCTTTGAAGACTTCAAGACGTTTCTTCAAGGAAGATAACATCTGTCTTTGACTATCTTTAAATGAAAGGTTGGCCGGCTAGTGAACAGTTCAAATTTGGCTATACTAGAGGCCTCACTTTATTTAAACATATGCTTTTCTCCACCTAAAAATAGGGAATTAATTTCCAAATTTTATTAACAAATGTTGCTGTTACGTACTAATGAGGCCTTACAGGGATTGAAAACTACCTGGGAAGGTGACCTTAGGGGCTCCCTCCCTGAGGGGACTTCACTCATTCTATCTGAGAGACTGAAGAAAAACAATTTAATTAGTGTGGATATTTAAGAAAATTGCTATTTTACAGGGCTTGACAAAACCACAGTGCCTTACCTTAATTCCACTGTGTTCAGCTCTGTACTCACCTGGTGTCTGTCTGTCTCATCCTCTCCCCCACCATTCTCACCCAGCCTCTCCAATATCACTCAGCATCTCATTGTTGTGGCTGTGTTGCTGTTTGCAGCTTTGCTTCCTTCATATGACGATCAGCTCTCCACAAAGAACTTGAGCCGTACTACAGAGGGAGAAAGTTCGAGTTGATTTCACAAGGCTTGAAACCACAAGATCTGCTGGAACTTCCACTACCATACGTCTCAAGCTCTTTGTAGACAGCTGTTCGTGGTGTGGCAGGAAGTAAAGCCAACAACAGGGAGGCATTCCTGAGGATGATATGACATGTGTGCTCTGATATTTGTCTAGATCTTCACAAATTGCCAAGATTATACATAGACATTGGCCTTTAGTAAGATTACATGAATGTTTTCCGAAAATATTCATGTGGAGGCACATATCAACAAAATCAGGAGAAATAGAGGTAGACCCGATTCCGATCCCATGGGGGTTAGACGTGCCCCATAGAATCAGAATCGGGTATAGGGTCTGTACGTGCAGAGCTATGCCCGGCTAACTCAGTCAGGCTCCTGCATGGAGCTGCGGTGCCATGGCATCCCATTGCCATGGCACCGCGGCTCCATTCAGGAGCTGTGACCTCCGCCTGCCAACCATTCTTTCTTTTCCCCACAGCCCGACCCCTGATCTGGCCTTCACCCCCTCATCTTACTTGCGCTGCCTGGGCCTGCCATTTCCTAATGTCCAGGGGGACGTATTCCACCTCCAAGGTGGAATAAGTCCCCCGTCCAGTCTGCCAACCCCGGACTTCAGAATTGGCCATGTATGTTCAGTGTCGTGGACCGCCCACTGCCGCCCTAACCTTTCCTCTGCAACGCTCCCTCCAACCCTATCTACGCCTCCCCACGTTTGTACGGTGAGGCTTTTGACAGGGCCAGCAGGGTGGTGAGTAGCAGGAGCTTAAAATCTTACGGAACTATTAAGTCCATCTGACATACAGTTTAATTTGGAAAAACCGTTAGAAAAACCAGGACATTTTATGTGTGGCAATTGCAATTCCTGTGAGAACATGATAAAAGCTAATCAGTTTATTGATCCAATGATGGGTTGGAGTTTTAAATTAAGATATTGTAATTCTTGTTTAACTGACCATGTTATCTATAGCATACTGTGTTCAGTTTTGGAGACCATATCTTACGAAGGATTTAAAAAGACTTAAAATGATTCAGAGGAAGGCAATATGGAGCCTGCGCCAGAAGACGTATGTGAAGAGACTTGAAGACCTAAATATGTATATGCTAGGGGAGAGGATGGATAGGGGAGGTATGATACAGACCTTTAAATACTTAAAAGGCATTAATGAACAAACAAACCCTTTTCAAATGTGGGGAAGCTGTAAAACTAGAGGGCATAACATGAAGCTGCAACGGGGTAAACTAAAAGGCAATGTCAGGAAATACTTTTTCACTGAAAGGGTGGTGGATGCTTGGAATGCCCTCCCAATGGAAGTGGTAGGGGCAAATACAGTGACAGAATTCAAAATGGCATGGGACAGACACAGTGGATCCCTTTATAACAACAGGATAAAATCAAAATAAATGTAACTATTTCTTATATCTCAACAAATAGGGGTGACTTGCGCAGAGCGGTGGGTACACCCCTAAACAAAGACATGGGGAGGGGCGACCTGAATGGAGCAGCAGGTGCACCAACTCTTGCCATCTTGCTGGGCAGACTAGATGGACTATAGTGGTCTTTATCTGCCGTCATATACTATGTTGTTATACAATGCCCTTGCTGGGTTGCGGACCACCTATGCCCTGCCCTCACTCTGCCTCCTGAATGCTCCCTCCCACCCCCATCTAAGCCTCCCCATGCAAACGTATTGTTGGTATGGGGAGGCTTTTGCTGGGGCCGGTAGGGGTGTGAATAGCGGGGACGTCCATCCCCACTATTTGTGGGACAGAATGACTCCCTTATGCATTAAATCTATTTTCATGCAGCAATATGTTTAAGGTGTGTTAATGAATCAGATGCACATCCGTAAGGTCCAGGGTGGTAAAACAGATGGATATAGGCCTAAGGTCGAATAGGTCTTCATGGCTAAGTTTGTGGCTGGAGTGAAAGGCGTTCATGGTGCACCCACCAAGGCTCTGTCCCTTTTGTACCCTGAATTTCTCTTTTGCAGCTGGGGCAAGTATCTACAGTGCTTGAGCACACTTACGACAGCTGCTCTTCATCCAATCCCAAATATCCCAAGAAGCTGGAAACATCAAAAAGTGGGGAGTGAGGTGGAGATGGGGAGAGGGAATTGAACTCCAGTGGGAATAAGCCAACTAACGGAATAAAATAAATGCTGAGTAAAATACAGCGGAATTTAATTTCTTTCAGCTTATTGTACATGGGTCTCAAGACTGGTATAAAAAAGCTATTTTACACAGATTACTTTATGGCTGGGATGCAAACTTTCAGTACAAAAGCCATATCACCTCTGAATCATTGGTAAGCTATTTTGGGTTCACAGTCACAAAGAAAGAACTGTATGAATTTAGTGAATGTAGCCGAGTTTTAGTTCTATTTCTGGCATCAGAAGCCGAGAGTTTTCTTATCTGCCTTAATTCATTTCTCTAATATCTTCCACATCCTTTATCCTCCTCTGTTTCTTGATGGTTCATATTGATGGCAGGGCAAAGGTCAGGCAATCAGCAGAGCCCAGATGACTTTTAAATCTCCAGCAAGTAATTACTTTTAATAAGGTTGTAGGTTTTAACGTGTGCCTTCAGCGCTTCACGTCGCTTTCCTAAGATGAGACCTTTAGAGCAATGCACCTATTGGCCCAGTTTAGTTCTGCTTACTTCACCGGCTTTCAAAGTTCTCTCATGTTTGGAGTTGTTTTTATTTACTCCGTTTATACCTGCTGCCTCTCTAAAATTCCTCCAAAACCAGAGGCTCGATCTGTCTTTTAATATTTAAGCTGGTGATTTGAGATTTTCTCAATACTTTGCAGTTACAGCAATATTAGAAAGAGCTCAAGATCTTCTGACACACGAGTGTCTGAAACCAAGTAACTTTCGTCTTTAGAAGTAATTTCCTCAAACAATTTTACAGGAAGTTTCCAGGGAAAATATCGAAACATTCAAAGACCATTCTTACTGTCAGTACCTCAAGTATTTTACGCTGGTATTTCTGGGATTCTTGTATAGAAAAATAATCTGCTTGAATTAACAGTATTTAAATATATAGGTTCCATCCTATGTATTCTTTCTGTACTATACAAATTTAGGGACAATTTTCAGGGGAACAGCTTCAAGGTCCACATGTATGTCTGTGTCTATAGATTTTCAAGTTAATTTTTGAAAGGAAATTACATGGTTGGCTGTCCTCCAAAAATTAGCTTCTGCAAGATCCGTGGATACAGAACTATCCATGGACTCGACCACTACTACCACCACTACCAGGACTGGCCCAACCATCAGACAACTAGAGCCGCAATTTCTGGGACGTGGCATAGAACAGGGCATTCAAAGCTAAAAACAATACATTTTGACAGCTGGAGGGTGTAAAACTTAAGGGCTGCCTAGGGTGTCAACATTGAACCAACTCTGGAGCTGGCCCCGACGGTTACTACTACTTATCATTTCCAAAGCACTACCAGGCATATGCAGTGTTATACAGATACACAGAAGAGATATGGTACCTGCTCAAAAGAGCTTTCCATTTAGTCAAGATTTAAAAAAAAAAAAGACAAATAAGAAATCTATTTGCTTTATCTGTGGGCAGAGTCCCTGAGGAAAAGCATTCACAAGAACGTGAGATTCAAATCCTTGTATATACTCTCACTGCTCTAGGAATGCGCCTTTTCCCTTTGGCAAAAACTAACCACCTTGTGAAACTTAGCCACTAACGGAGGGCAACTTTCGATCCAGCAATTTATTGAGCAACTGCTTAATCCCTTGGGTAAATCCCTTTCATAATTGTCCTTAACAGTGAATCCTGATGAAGTTAATAAACTGAAGAGGTTTTCGGGCTGCACACGAGGGCCTTGATGCAGTAAATGCTGCCAAACCTCGGCATACAGCATTCTAACCCATGCACTAAAAACTTGTTTTCACTCCCGATGCAATAAACTAATGGCATGCAAAATACCACTGCGTTAAAAAGTATGCACTGTCAGAAAAAAACAGTTCACGTTGCTGTGGTAAAATGCAGCTGTTTACTGTATCATGAATAAAATGTATCCCTTCCTGCAGTGTTTGAGTGGGGATTAGCTTTAGTCCATCCATCTATGTTCGGGGACTTCCTATGTGACATCTGGCTGAGGGTGGCAGACAGATCAGACTCAGGTGCTCATTTAGTCTCTGTCTGTCTACCTCACAGATTAAGGAGAAGTTCTTCCTACAAGGCCTCACTGGAGAGAAGAGGGTAGAGTAGAAACCTTGAGCCCTTGCCTTGATTCCATCCACACCTAGAAAACTCACCATCTACCTCTTGCATCTTCTCCTCCATCCTATAGAAGAAATGTCATCAATGGACCAACTTAGCCAAAAATTGGACCTGTGGACTTATACAAGGCCCATGGCCTTATTATTTCTCAAGGGTGTGGAGTACTCTTCTCCTTATACTCGAGATAAAAAGCCTTATCCTGGATATTGGAGAGTTGGGCTTTGATATTGAGCACCTCTTACCAGAAGTTATTCAATCTCTTGGCACTTCTCTACTTGAGCACATTTAACATATTGTTGACAAAGCGCCCAAAGGTGGATCTTCCCTACATCCCACCACTGATAGACTGAGGTAAGAGCCATCTCTCAGTTGCACCAGACCAGCCATAACTCTTGAACTGCCACAATAAATCCTCTGTCCTCTAACAAGGAGTTGTTGAAGTGCCAGTTGGTGACCCAAGGCTTGATGGAAATGAATCTCACGTTAATGGTCATAGCACTGTGATCTAAGAAGTCCATCGACACCACATCACTCAGTAGGGCACACTGCATTCAGAAATGGCTGAAATACTATTTTTAAAAACAAGAGTGAGATATGTTCTATAGCCCCACCACAATATTGGTGAAGCCAGAGGCAATCCCCCAGGTGCTGCCCATGATAAACATCAACCAGCAGATAAAGACAAACAGCTGCTTCCAGAATGATCAACAAAGAGGGGCAGAGCTATTGAATGGAATTGTCAAGGGCCCCAAGATGGAGAGGAGTAGCCTAGTGGTTAGAGCATTGACTAGAGAACCACAAGACCAGTGTTCTAGCACTTCTTATGGCCTTGGGTAAGTCACTTAACCCTCCAATGCCTCAGAAGAATCCAAGTTATCATTTTCCTGTTTAATGTACAATACCAAGTTTAAATTATAATGTAAACCACTTCGACTACTCTTGCCACCTTGCTGGGCAGACTAGATGGACCATACTGGTCTTTATCTACTGTCACATACTATGTTGCTATGACCAAAGTTATATACAGATTGGTAAGAATAACTTGAAGCTTCAGGTAAGGTGAACCTGAAGTGAAGCATCCTGTCTGACACCACAAGTTGGGCATCCAATACCTCTACTTGTAGGGTCAGGCTAATAAAGATGGCCATCTTGTCAGACATGCTTTGGTCATGAATGAATACCATATTGTCACTCCACCCCAATTGCCATAAAAAAAATTAGCTTCTGGAATACACTGCATGTCCTGCAAAAAAAAAAAGATTGAGTGCCCTTCTCTTCTCAGGAAAGAGAGCACCCAATGCCTGTGGAGATCCATCCTGCAGCAATTAAAATTGAAGATACCAAATGTCAGAGCCAGACTTTGCCAGTTAAATTATTTGAAAGAGTTGCCTGTTTGCCCCATGGCAGAGCTGTTGACACCCATGTGGTACTCCATTCTTGTATGGGTCTGAGGGAGGGCGTGAAAAGGTTCTATCTGGATTCCCCCTCCAAAGCTGGCACACTTCAATGCAGATCTTTTTATCCACCTTGCTGAAACAATCCTGGTCTTTTCAAAGATGTTGTCTCTTAGAGGAGGTTGAGGAATAAGAGACCAGCAGACTGGTTCTCTTTTCTCAGCCTGTCACTTACACTGTCCCTTTCTTGACTCTTCTACATGTTTACTTGTTTACCCAATGGGATTTAGTTCTCGGGAAGTGGGATCTGTGGCTGTGGGGTCCCTTCTCACCTTGGGAAAGGGACTGGGGAACAGGCTCCTCTCCCTAGACCTGACCGGGGTCCTAGTCCTCACCTGTGGGCTGGGGGAATTCTAGTGGCACTGGGTCTCAACAGGAATCAGCTGTAGGAAAGGTCAAGATGGGGTATCACATACAAACATAGAAACACGATGGAAGAAAACGACCATATGGCCTATGCAGTCTGCCCTTCCATACCAACTACTATAGTCCTTTTTTTTCCTTTAGAGACCTTCTGTGTTGGTCCCATTCTTTCTTGAATTCAGATACTATCCTGGTCTCTACTACTTCCACTGGGAGACTATTCCAAGCATCTATCACTCTTTCCATAAAGAAATATTTCTGCATATTAAATCTGAATCTATCCCCTTTCACCTTCATCCTATGCCCCCACATTGCAGAGCTTTCTTTTAATTGAAAGAGGTTCTCCTCCTGTGCATTTATGCCATGGAGGTATTTAAACCTATCTATCATATTTACTCTATCCTGCCTTTCCTCAAAAGTATACATATTGAGATCTTTAAGTCTGTCCTCATATGCCTTATGATGAAGTCCACTGATCATTTTGGTAGCCATCCTCTTCATTGACTCCATCCTGTTTATATCCTTTTGAAGGTGTGGTCTCCAGAACTGAACACAATGCTCCAAATGAGGTCTCACCAAAGACTTATACAGAGGCACTGTCACCTCCTCCTTCCTGCTAGCCATTCCTCTCCCTATTTACCCAAGCATCCTTTTGGCTTTTGCTCTCACTTTTTCTACCTGTTTAACCACCTTAAGATCATAAGAAACAATCATGCCCAGGTCCTGTTCTTATTTTGTGAACAGAAGTTCTTCATCCCTTATACTGCACTGCTCTCTTGGATTTTTGCAGCCCAAATGCATGACCCTGAATTTTTAAGCATTAAATCTCAGCTGCCAAAATTCTTGACCATTCTTCAAGCTTTGTTAGACCCCCCCTCCTCATGTTATCTATAACGTCTTGAGTGTCTACTCTATTGCAGGTTTTTGTATCATCTGTAAAGAGGCATACCTTACCCAAAAGCCCTTTTGCAATATCTCTAACAAAAATTTTAAAAAGAATCAGCCCAAGGACAGTTCCCTGCAGCATACCAGTGGTAACCTCCTTCTCCTCAGAGTGAGCTCCATTTACCTGTACCCTTTGTTTCCTCACACTCAACCAATTTCTAACCCAAGTAGTCACTGTAGGGTACATTCCTAGGGTGCTCAATTTATTTATAAGTTGCCTGTGTGGAACAGTGTCAAAGGCTTTACTGAAATCTAAGTATACCACATCTAGGGCTCTCCCTCAGTTCAACTCTCTGGTTGCGTAGTCAAAGAAATTAATCAGATTTGTCTGTAAACCCATGTTGCCTCAGATCCTTCTATCCAGTGGACTCCAGAAACCTCACTGTCCTTTGTTTTAGCAGTGTTTGCACTAATTTACTCACCATAGAGCACAGGAATGTAGGTAGTGGGTTATCCAGGACAGCCAGGGTTATGGTATGGTATGCCTCATAGGGCATGGCAAGGGGGGAGAAAGGTCAGTCAGAGCAGAGGAGAATATAGTGTTATAGGATGCTGCTGCCCTTCAATGGACTCAGATGACATATGGGGACATTCTAAGCCTTGAAAAGTGGGGATGTCCCATTGGGACATCCATCTCCACTGTCCGTCCTTCTCTGCGTCCCCAACTAACCTCCCTGTACAAACAAGGTGTCTGTATGGAGAGGCTAGATTGGGGTGGGAAGGGGGTGTTGTGGAGGCAGAGTTAGGATGGGCAGTGAGTGGTCTGCGGCCCCGGACATACAGGGCTGCTCTGACGTCAGCCCTGTATGTCCGGGGATGGCAGACTGGACAGGGGACTTATTCTACCTCCAAGGTGGAATACGTCCCCCTAAACATTGGGGAATGGGAGCTCCAGCCACAGAAGAAAGGTGAGGTGGGTGCAGGGGATTCCCCGCAGCCCAATCCTGGCCATGGGAGGCCAAATCGGTGTTCGGGCTGCAGGGAAAGTAAACAGTTGGCGGCAGCCAGGGCTCATGATTCCTGAATGGATCAGTAGTGCCATGGCAACCAGACACCATAGTGCCACAGCTCTATTCAGGACCCTAGAATGAACTGGACAGGGGCCTGTACATGCAGGCACAGACCTAGTTGCGATTCTGATCCCGTTGGGGCTAGACATGCTCCGCGGGATCAGAATTGCATCTACCCCTGTATGTCTGATTTCGATTGGGCGCACAGGGGCCTGGACATCCTGAATGAAATGACCCCCATAGTGGAATAAAAAGGTAATAAGACAGCAGTAGAGAGAGCTGAAGGCTGGGCAGTCTGAAGATGCCTAAACATGTTGATGGAGATTGGGCGAGACCAAGATGGGGGGTTGGTAAGGGGGAAGGTTATGAGGTGATTATCAGATAAGAGCAGAACTGTAGTGGAAAAGTTTAAGGTTGAACAGATGGAGGAGAAGACAAGGTCAAGGTAGTGGCCATGCTTGGGAGTAGGAGCGGTAGAGCACAACTGGAGTTTGAATGAGGAGGTTAGGGAAAGGAGCTTTAAGGCATAAGGGTCAGAAAGGTTATCGATGTGAATGTTGAAATCCCCAAGAATAAGGGAAGGGGAAGACACATCCAGAAAGCAGGAGAACCAGTAGTCAAAGTCAGTGAGAAAGATAGAGGTCGACTTGTTGGGGGGTTGATAAATGACAGCTACCCGGAGAGGTAGAGGAGAAAATAGGCATACAAGTTGGAAAGCTGGAAAGTGTTTTCCAGGGTTTAATATTGCTAATGGACATGCGAAATACCCCCTAAAGAGCACGGCTTGAAGGCCTATCTGAAGGAAAGGTTCTATTGCCGAAGTTCAACAAACTCTGCGGAACAGTCAGGTTCAGTTGAGTAACTCTGGGGGAAATTGTGGTATTATCCCTTGGTATGTGATGTGAAGGGTTAACTCCCTTTTAAATAGAATAAAATAGAGGATTTGCTACGAGAAAGAGTGCCTCTTTCAAGGCAAATGATCCAACAAAAAAATTGTTTGTTTTCATAACTTATTAAGTGGGCACGGGTTTATCCTTTTGATTGTTAATAATCATATCCTGGCAAAGTCCCAGTTTTATACTATTTTCTACTATTTCCTTTTTTAATTGGTCTTATTTTATTTGATTCTTTTGTGTCAAATATGTGTGCATATATAGTCCAAAACATTTTACTGGCCACTTTTTTTTAGGAGATATTGGACATTAAGGGGTTGAATTGTAAGGATGCCAATAATGTTGACCACAACTGTATGTACCCCAAGGACTTCAGTACATAGACCCCCATATAATCACATACACACAACTACTCCCCCACACATGTGACTTTGCTCCCTATCTATATCCCACCAGTATCCACATATAACTCTCATTCCCTATCTATACCCCCCATCATCTACATATAATTAGGTTCATTGGGGATGGGTGAAGAAAGCCCCCAGGTAAGTGAAAGCTCTCAGGTAAGTAAAACATTAAATATCTCTGTTGCAATGGGTAAAGGGGGTAACATCTGTGCATAAATATCCATCATATGGGAAATAAGATCCCAGATATTGAAGCTTTAGTAGAAGAGGCTGACCCGGGTTTAGTGGTGGTTATGGAGACAAGGCCCACAGACAAACATGACTTAGATTTAATTGTACTGGACTATATGTTATTCAGGAAGGACAGAGTAGGAAGAAGGGGAGGAAGATTGACACTATGGGGTATGTTTAATAAATGTCGCTAACATCGCAGCTGTGACGTTATCGCGCGATAATGGCACATTACCGTGCGAGAACATCACATTTCACATAATAATGTGTCAGGCGGTGTTAAAGTGCGCAGAGGGTGGAGTAATGCTTCCCAGAGGGTGGAGTAAGGCTCCCCAGGGGCAGAGATAAGGGGTCAATGGGCAGAGAGTGGGCGGGGAGAGGCTCCAGACACACTAACGCCATGAAATGAAGGTCTGAAAATTAGCGCCAGTGAAAACCTAGTGCTAGAGGCACATTTGCAGGACAGAGAAACCATTTCAGTCAGCAGTGTACAGCAAAGGCAGGGAGACCCAGATAAGTGATAGTAGTGATACATGTGCAGCAACCAAAAAGGCAAAAACCAGATATAATGACCAGAACCAAAAGAGAAATCCAAAACACCGAGCTGGCCAATAGAACAAATAATGACAAATGGTAATGAACACAACCTATAAAGAATAAAAAGGACACGCTCACCTTTGGAAGGGTCAGTTCTCAGTCCCCCTAAAAAGTGAATGTCCCAACATAGAAATAGTGCTGATGAGTGTGTGTATGGGGTACCTTGCTTTTGTGGCTTTCACATGTGCAGCAACAGCAGAGTGGGCACGTGGGAAAGGGCACTATGGTGCTGGTATAAATGGGGTACAGGGGGCTGCATGCGTCACATGCAGTGGGCCAGCTGGGGCACAGTGTGGACTGGCACATAGGAATGTAGAAGCGGAAAACCAGCAAGACAGCAACTGACCAAGGGCAAACATGCCCACAAGTGTGTATCCCACAGTGTCCCAGGGGACAGTACCCAGCAAGTACCCCAAAGGGCACATAACATTGGCAGGCGGTGCCGGGGGGAAGCGTGGATGTGTATGCAGGCACCCTTACCCCATATCACGCACCATAGGCAGCCGCCTACTGGCACACTGGATGGCCTGGGACTGCAGACCACCAGCACCACCGGCACAAGGGCATGTCAGCATGGTGGTAGAGGGGTGCTCCACAGCAGAACAAGGCCAAGCCCGTTTAGGAGAGTGCCGTGCACTGCAACAGACAAGGTCTGTCTGACGAACAGTCATGGTATCCCCAGGGAATGATCTGCTTCTGTAGCAACAGTTTGGTGCAGTACACCCAGCCAATGTGTTTAGGGCCAGCTGAGCCTACTGCCTGTCTGCCATTAGCCCATTTTCAGTCGCAGCCCATTTCCAATCCTATCCCCCTTATCAGCCCATTTCCAGTCCTAACCCCCCCATAGCCCATTGCCAGTCCTAAACACCCCCCATCAGCCCACCTCCAGTCCTAGACTCCCCCATAGCCAAATATCAATCCTAATCCCCCCAATCAGCCCATTTCCAGTCCTAAAACCCCATAGCCCATTACCAGTCCAAAACACCCCCCATCAGCCCATTTCCAGTCCTAGCCCCCTCATAGCCCATTACCAGTCCTAACCCCCCCACCAGCCCACCCCCATTCCTACATCCCCGCCCCCCCCATCAGACCATTTCCAGTCCTAGACACCCCCAGGGCCAATTAACAATCCTAACCTCCCCTCCCATCAGCCCATTACAAGTCCTAAACCCCCCCAGGGAAATAAAAAAAAGGAACCTGGCTGCTGAAGCTGCTCTCCGCCGTGGCAGCAGGAAGTGCCCCGTGGCCTCCCCGGCAGAGAACTCCTGTCTCCCTCAGTTTTAAATAGAAAGGAAACCAGTGCGGAACCTTCCCAAGTCTGTGAAGGACCGAACCTGTGCAGCTTTGTCCCGCCCCAAAGGAAGTTACATGTAACTTCCTTTGGGGGCGGGAAAAAGCTGCACATGGTCCTTCACGGAGGTGAGAAGGCTCCGCACTGGTTTCCTTTCTATTTAAAACTGGAACTGCAGATGACAGCAGCCGCGGTTCTCTAAGAGGCAGGGAGCCGCGGCTGCCAGGAAAAGGACGGTGAGTTTGCCACTGCCGAGAAGCGGACTCGGCAGCAGCAGCAACTTGTGCACTTGCTTTTTTTTTTTTACTTTTTGAAGGCGAAGTGAGGCAGATGTTTTGGGGGCATTTTTTACCGCCCTCAAGATTTTGCTGCCTGAGGCAGCCGCCTCATTTCACCTCATTATAGAACTGCCAATGAGAGGGAACTATGGTGAGGCTGCAAATGGGGTACAGGGGGCTGCAGGTGGGACATGTAGTGTGGCAGCTGGGGCACAGGGTGGGCTAGGCAGATGCCTAGGTGACACAAAGGAATGTAGAAGCAGAAAACCAGCAAGACAGCAACTGACCAAGGGCAAACCTGGCTATGAGTGTGTGTCCCACAGTGTCCCAGGGGACAGTACCCAGCAAGTACCCCAAAGGGCACAAAACATTGGCAGGCGGTGCCGGGGGGGGGGGGGGAAGCATGGATGTCCATGCAGGCACCCCTACCCCATATCACACACCATAGGCAGCCACCAACAGGCACACTAGATGGCCTGGGACCGCGCACCACAAGCACCACTGGCAGAAGGGCATGTCAGCATGGTGGCAGAGGGGTGCTGGTGGCAGAGGGGGCAGTGTCATCTGTCCACAGCAGACCATGGCCAAGCCCCGTTTAAGTGGGTGCCATGCACTGCAACAGACAAGGTCTGTCTGAAGATCAGTCATGGTATCCCCAGGGAATGATCTGCCCCTGTGGCAACAGTTTGGTGCAGTACACCCAGCCAGTGTGTTCAGGGGCAGAAGGTCACAAGTTCAAGTCCCAGCTGTGGCTCCTGCAAACCATGTCTCTATATTTTACCCAGTACTAAACCATGGTAATAAAGATGGAACATTTATTGCAGATAAAATAAACATGCCAGAAACACCTACATTTTACCCTACAGAGCACAGACATCATAAACATGTGCAATCTCTAGAGCAGAGCATCCCAACTGTTGTCCTGGAGGGCCAAACACCATTCAGGTTTCATGCTGTCCCTACAAAATATGCCTGTGCTGCATTTGTACGCACCACCCCCATTGTATGCAAATATATCTCATACATATTCATTAGGGACAGCATGAAAACCTCAACCGTGTTTGGGCCACCAGGACCAGAGTTGGGAACCTCTGCTTAGAGCAGCGGCCAACAGGGGAACAAACACCCACACCCACAGGCTCCACTATCCAAAGCCTCATGGAGAGTTAGGCTGATGGGCCCTGTGTGGAGCGGCATCTCATAATACTAGCACCTGAATACCTTAGCAATGCTGTCCTAAACCTGGGAACACGTTCCACATATATCAAAAGGTTGCTATGATTAATGTCAGATAACAAATCCTAAGTTAAACACAATTTGTTGACAGAGATTCATCATAGCAACCTTTCTGATATCTGTGGAGTGTGTTTCGTTTTTTTCTTCTGACAGTGTTTACCACCCCGGGAAGTGACCCCAACAGTATTGCATAACATAGCAATGCCCGCACTGTGCCCAGGACTGGTGTGGCGGCCAGGGCTGCCCAAAACCTCTATATTTGCCCAATGCTGGCATAGGTGTGGGAATGTGCGTATGTCTATCCAGTGTTTTGTGTCTGCCTACACCTTACTGAGCCCACACTGCTTGCACTGTTTCCAGTGTTAGCCTGCCAATATGCATAATGAGGAGCAAGGTTCTGTGGGTATGGCCCAGACAGGGTGGCCTGGGCAGGATGCATCTGCACAGGGCATAGGGCAATGGCTGGGACATTGTAGTGCCTGACCACCACCTGCACAGACAGGGTGGCCACAGCATGTCATGCTGGGGGGGGGGGGGTGTCACTCTCACCCTGACTGAGCAGTGACCATGGCATGGATAGGTTCCCCATAGGTCTATGCAGCATTTTTTTCAAGTGATATCTATGAGTTTCCTTTTCTGTGGCCCAGTCACTGACTTACCTGCTTGGTGTGTGTGTGCTCACATTCTATTTTTGGGTGCACACAGTTCCTCCAGGAACATGCACTATATATTAGCTAGCACCTTGCAGGGTGCAGTAGGTAGAGACTGACTGTGCCCCTCTGCTGGTGAATGTCAGATAGTGGTTGGGGCCAGCTGAGCCTACTGCCTGTCTGCCAGTGCCCAATGTGATGTGTACAGATCTGCATTGACTGCCCTGTAGGGTGCCTATTCCCCAGAAGGACTGTGGTTGATGGTCCCCTCTACTGCCACCATTGCAGAGATGTAGAATGTGGATCTGTTGGTGGGAGATCCTGTCCCCCACCCTGACCCACAGAGAGCGCGGGTTGGGTGGTGCTACATAATCCGCTTTTAAGTCAAACCACTGCCCTTCTCTTATAACATGTAACCATAGCAACCACACAGGATAAATACTATTCTGCAGGCATCACAGTCCACCAAGGCTAGACGTGACTAGGAAACACAGATGGACACAGGTGTGTCTGGAAAGACTACCTATCACACAGTGGCACTGATGAGAACCTGCAGCACAGCCTACCTCTGCCAAGCCAGTGCTGAGGACCTGGTGCTGGGCGCCCCACCTCACCCTCAGGGTGAGCACAGGAACCGCACAATGTCACGGTCTGTAGCTACTCTGTGCCTGTAACACACACGGTCGGTTCCCCCTGCCAGGCTGGGGTGCTATAGAGGTGCAAACCCCATCTTGTGAGCAGATGTAGGTTGCTGATCTGCATGTGCAGAGCCTCATGGGTATGGGTGGGTTTACCCTATCCTGGTAACCAAAGCAGACAGTCTTTCTCTAGCCAGCCAGCAGTTTGCTAGACACTGTAGAGATGTAGCCTACTGGTTACTTCAATGCCTGCAAAAGTAGCAGTCATGGTTTCGATCCTGCAGTGGTGCTATGTAAGAAGGCTGTCTGAGGCTTTTCCTTTTAATTTAAATCAGTGTTGCCAGCAAAAACACCCTCACAGTGCCATAGACTAAAGTGCCTCATAAGGCACCCTATAAGGCACATTATAAGGTGCCTTGGCGGACAGTGCACTTTATAATGTGCCTTATGGAGTGCCTTATAGGGCGCCTTATTTATTTATTTATTTATTTAACATCTTTTATATACCGTGCTATTTGTTTTCAGTGCGGTTTACAAATAACAAAGGCTACACATTCAGAGGACACTGGTGTGCTTACATTATAACAGGAAACTTAAACTTGGAACAACAGGGTAAAACTGTAACTATGTACAAAACATATTGGATTCTTTAGTATTCACAGAAGGGCTAAGGCAGGATGCTAGGGTGCTCTGTGGTCTAGCAAGATCAGACCATATCACCCCGACTCTCATGGAACTCCACTGGCTACCAATTCATTGAAGGTTAACCTATAAAATTCTCATCATCACTTTCAAGATCATCAACAACCTTGCCCCCACGTCTCTCAATGATCTCATCTCCCTCACCCCAAAAAACAGAACGAGAAGGACAACAACGGACAACACCCTGATCTCTTTATATTATATTAAATATACAATGTTCAATTAACCACCATTATCCCAATCCAAAAAAGTACTTTTTGAGATTCATGTCACATATAAACCACATGAAACACTATAACACTATAACGCATTGACTATAAAAGAAAGTGTCTCTGCTCTACTTTATAATTCAGTAGTGCTTGAACCGCTTCAACACTACTTCACACCATCCCCCGCATTCAACCAGCCCCACTCTCTTTAAGGCAACCCCACCCTTGCTTCTGCCGTACTATCTCCACTATACCTCACTCTCTAATACTCCTTCTCCTTCTCTCATCTGGTAACATTAATCCCAACCCTGCCCCCCCCCATTTCTTTCTCACACTACAAAAAGTTCCTCACATACCCTATCTAATCTCATCCACATCCCGCTCCTCCCTCCTTCCACCCTCCCCCATTCATCCCACAATCAAGTATCCATAGATATCAACTCCAACCCCCATTCATCCCACAAACAATTATCCATACATATCAACTCCAACCCTACCCCAAAAATAATCCCTCACATAACCTACCCAATACCATCAATTTACCCCTCATCTCCCTTCCCTCATGTCCCTCTTGGAGAGCACACTCACTTAGACACCCACACCCACACCCTGCTCCCTCTACTTATGCTGCATGTTAGATTACGGCACTGTGAGCGTGTTTTTCTGGTAGCACTGATTTAAATTAAAAAAGGAAATGCCTCAGACAGCCTTCTTACATAACACCACTTCAGGATTGAACCCATAACCTCTGCCTTTACAGTCATTGCAGTAACCAGTAGGCTACATCTTTATAGCTTCTAACATTGCACTGGCATGAACTTAGGGTTAACGCGTGTTAACGTGCCGCGGCGCCCACTATCGCACGATACTGTTTCCTTGCAACCTTACCTCCAGACCGCCCACTACCTTATATGGCATTCTGCACATTAACGCTGCAACTAGCACCGGTAACATTAAGACGGTTTAGTAAACATACCCCTATATGTAAAAAATAATATTAAAGCTATAGAATTACAGGGTTTAATAGGGAGCAAGGAGGCACTGTGGGTTAAACTAGAATGAGGGAACGGGAAATACATTTGCATTGGTGTGATATACAGATCTCCTTGACAGGGAGAAAACATGGAGGGAGATTTAATAGAAGACATATGCAGTATTGCCAGGAAAGGAGAAGTGCTATTCATAGGTGACTTCAATATGCTGGATGTTGATTGGCACATTCCTGCTACGGTGTCATCTAGAAGTAAGGAGATCCTGGATTCTCTATAGGTAGAACTATTCCGGCAACTGGTAACATAATCCACACATGAAGGGGTCATACTGGACTTGGTGCTTACCAATGGGGAAAGTGTTTCTGATGTTATAGTGGGAGATCATCAGCATCCAGTGATCACCAGATGGTGTGGTTCATTATTAGGACTAGAGCTAAGAAAATCCATTCAAAAGCAAGACTCTTAGACTTTAGTAAATCTAACTTTGTCAAGATGGGACAATAACTCAAGGAGTCGTTAATGGGATGGGAACAGCTGGGGGATGAAGAAAAGCAATTGGCAAAACTGAAAGGGGATATTTTAAGGGCAACAAAGAAATCAGGAAAGCAAAGATACAAAAAGAAGAGATAGCCGATGCAATAAAATGGGGGGACAAGACATTTTTAAGATATGTTAGCAAGAGGAGGAAGTGAAAAAGTGATATTGTCAGAGTTAAAGGGGAAGGGGAGGCATATGTAGAAGCTGATGACGATAAAGCAGAATTGTTTAACAAATATTGTTGTTCTGTGTGCACATATAGGTCCAGGAGCAGGACCTCAGAAAACACCCACAAATAGGAGCAGAAGTGAAGGTCACCGTGAAATGAAGGTCTGAAAATTAGCGCCAGTGAAAACCTCGTGCTAGAGGCACATTTGCAGGAGAGAGAGACCATTTCAGTCAGCAATGTGCAGCAAAGACAGGGAAACCAAGAAAAGTGATAGTAGTGATACATATGCAGCAACATCACAGTGCCCAAGTACGATAGGGCACAGGGGAGGCTCAAGGCAATCTGCTGCCTGAGGCGAAGTATGAAAAGGCGCTCCCCCACACCTTAGAGGGAGGTGGGGCTTTTTCAGAAATCCAATCAGAGGCTGGACCAAACCAAAAAACCGATTAGATTATATGGAGGAAATGCAAGATGTTTGCACACAGGCCGTACCGAGCTGCAATCACACCCTGTGAGACTTGCAGCTCGGGCGTATGCCCCTCTCTCCCCCCATACCTCCATCCAGCGCTGCCTGCTCTTTCCTTACTGCTGCTGCCCTCTGTTTTTTTCACGGAGGCACCAGCAGGAGGGAAAGAGCAGGCAGCACTGGATGGAGGTATGGGGAGGAGAAGGGGGGCATGCATCCGATCTGAAAGGCGCCGGCACGTTAAGCAGTTCTGTCCCTCCTTGACATCGAGTCAGAGGAGGGAGGGACCAGACTTGCTTAAAGTGCTGTGAAAAGGCTTGGGGAGCGCATTTCGGCTGCCTGCTATTGTCCTGCCAGCGGCGGCAGGGCATCAGCAGACAGCCGAAATACGGCTCTCAAGCCTTTCCGCCCTGTGTGGCTGCACCGCTTGCACAGGGCTAGGTACGATCCCATTTGCACACCAAGGAACTAAAAGACAGCAAGAACTAAAAGCACAGTTTATAAAACTAAATTATAACTCATTTTTATTTTGTTGTTATAAACTGCGTTATGGTTCTTGCTTTTTCTTTTTCAACATATATTTTGCATCCACAGTAGGTGCAGAGCAGAACCAGGACATTCACCCACAGAACTCAATATTTAAAAAATAAAATCAGATTCTGATCATCTCACTAACAACAACAACAATCACTATTCTCCAGTACCAGGCATATTGTGAACTAATACAAAACCCTAGAACAAAGAGCAAACCTACCATATCATACCATATCAGCACAAACTTCCAAAACTCACATAAGGAGCCCATCCAAAAAAAGCATCACTGTAAATACTACAGTGGGCCCTGGAACATCCATACACCTATTTGAAAAGCTGAACAAGTCAAATTACTACAGTACAGTATAGATCTTTATGTACAAACTCCATGTTAACAGAACACCTGACCTCAGTCACACACTCACAACATCGACCCTCACCAAGTACAGAATAAGTAACCACAATCTAAATAATAATATGTAGACTAAATTTAAATTGAAACCCGAAGAAGCCAGAGTCCACATGCAGTGCAACATCAGGTAAATAAGAGATGCAGCTCCCCAATACTGTGTAAAATATAAAAATAGCACAAAGTCCAATCAATAAAATAAAATTAAATTATTTTTTTCTACCTTTGTGGTCTGACCATTTTATTCTCTGATCATGCTGTTCCCGATCTGAGGCTTCTGCTTTCCTGTCTTCTCTTAGCTCTCTTTCTGTGGTCTAAGGTCAATAGTCCATCTGCCATTTCTTATCTCTTCTTTTGTTTTCTTCACTTCCTTCCATCAGCCCATTTCCAGTTCCAGTAACCCTCTCCATATCAGCCCCCTTTCCAGTCCTTCCCTCCCAGTACCTTCCAATGTCAACTGCCTTGTATTCCCACGACTGCAACTGGTGTCCATTCCTTTCCAGTCCCCCTCCTTCCCCACTGTCCAGCCCCTTCTAGTCCAAATACCATCCCATATATTAGCTCATGTCCATTTTCAGTGCCGCCACCCCCCCCAGTCAGCTCCCTTCCAGTCACACTACCCTCTGTCTATCCCCCTTCCAGTGCCATTTGCATGTCAGCTCCCATCCAGCCTCCTCCCCATTACCCAACCACCTACCACTCCCATCCCCAATTGTCAGCTCCCTTCCAGTCCCCCTTCAGTACATCTCGAGTGTCAGCTCCTTTCCAGCCCCCTCCTTCCCCGTGTCAGCTCCCTTCGTGCCCCCTCCTTCCCCTGGCAGACACTCCCTTTATCTGCTCTCTTCCAGTCCCATTCTACCATCCTCCCGCATCAGCCCATTTGTAGCCCTAGCCGCTAGTTTTCTTCCAGGGCCAGCAGCACTCTCCTCCCCTCCCCCATTAGACCATCTTCAGTCGCAGCCCATTTCCAATCCTATCCCCCTTATCAGCCCACTTCCAGTCCTAACCCCCCCATAGCCCATTGCCAGTCCTAAACACCCCCCATCAGCCCACCTCCAGTCCTAGACTCCCCCATAGCCAAATATCAATCCTAACCCCCCCAATCAGCCCATTTCCAGTCCTAAAACCCCATAGCCCATTACCAGTCCTAAACACCCCCCATCAGCCCATTTCCAGTCCTAGCCCCCCATAGCCCATTACCAGTCTTAACCCCCCCCATCAGCCCACCTCCAGTCCTAACACCCCCCCCCCCATCAGACCATTTCCAGTCCTAGACACCCCCATGGCCAATTAACAATCCTAACCTCCCCTCCCCCCATCAGCCCATTACAAGTCCTAAACCCCCCCAGGGAAATAAAAAAAAGGAACCTGGCTGCTGAAGCTGCTCTCCGCCGTGGCAGCAGGAAGTGCCCCGTGGCCTCCTCGGCAGAGCCCTCCTGTCTCCCTCAGTTTTAAATAGAAAGGAAACCAGTGCAGAACTTTCCCACATCTGTGAAGGACCGACCCTGTGCAGCTTTGTCCCGCCCCCAAAGGAAGTTACATGTAACTTCCTTTGGGGGCGGGAAAAAGCTGCACATGGTCCTTCACGGAGGTGAGAAGGCTCCGCACCGGTTTCCTTTCTATTTAAAACTGGCACTGCAGATGACAGCACAGCAGCCGCGGTTCTCTAAGAGGCAGGGAGCCGCGGCTGCCAGGAAAAGGACGGTGAGTTTGCCGCTGCCGAGAAGCGGACTCGGCAGCGGCAGCAACTTGTGCACTTGCTTTTTTTTTTTTTTTGAAGGCAAAGTGAGGCGGCTGTTTTGGGGGCATTTTTTACCGCCCTCAAGATTTTGCTGCCTGAGGCAGCCGCCTCATTTCACCTCATTATAGAACCGCCAATGAGAGGGAACTACGGTGAGGCTGCAAATGGAGTACAGGGGGCTGCAGGTGGGACATGTAGTGTGGCAGCTGGGGCACAGGGTGGGCTAGGCAGATGCCTAGGTGACACAAAGGAATGTAGAAGCAGAAAACCAGCAAGACAGCAACTGACCAAGGGCAAACCTGGCTACGAGTGTGTGTCCCACAGTGTCCCAGGGGACAGTACCAAGCAAGTACCCCAAAGGGCACAAAACATTGGCAGGCGGTGCCGGGGGGGGGGGGGGAAGCATGGATGTCCATGCAGGCACCCCTAACCCATATCACACACCATAGGCAGCCGCCAACAGGCACACTAGATGGCCTGGGACCGCGCACCACCAGCACCACTGGCAGAAGGGCATGTCAGCATGGTGGCAGAAGGGTGCTGGTGGCAGAGGGGGCAGTGTCATCTGCCCACAGCAGACCATGGCCAAGCCCCGTTTAGGTGGGTGCCGTGCACTGCAACAGACAAGGTCTGTCTGAAGATCAGTCATGGTATCCCCAGGGAATGATCTGCCCCTGTGGCAACAGTTTGGTGCAGTACACCCAGCCAGTGTGTTCAGGGGCAGAAGGTCACAAGTTCAAGTCCCAGCTGTGGCTCCTGCAAACCATGTCTCTATATTTTACCCAGTACTAAACCATGGTAATAAAGATGGAACATTTATTGCAGATAAAATAAACATGCCAGAAACACCTACATTTTACCCTACAGAGCACAGACATCATAAACATGTGGAATCCCTAGAGCAGAGCATCCCAAATGCAGTCCTGGAGGGCCAAACACCATTCAGGTTTCATGCTGTCCCTACAAAATATGCCTGTGCTGCATTTGTACGCACCACCCCCATTGTATGCAAATATATCTCATGCATATTCATTAGGGACAGCATGAAAACCTGAACCGTGTTTGGCCCACCAGGACCAGAGTTAGGATAGGATCATAGGTAGTGCTGGGGGGGAGTCTGCTGTCTTGGTACATGTTGGTACCAATGACATAGGAAAATGTGGTAGGGAAGTTCTGGAGGCTAAATTTAAGCTTTTAGGTAGGAAGTTGAAATCCAGAACTTCCAGGATAGCGTTCTCCGAAATGCTTCCTGTTCCACGTGCAGGACCCAAAAGACAGGCAGAGCTCCGGAGTCTCAATGCGTGGATGAGACAATGGTGCAAGGATGAGGGTTTTGGATTTGTTAGGAACTGGGGAACATTCTGGGGAAAGGGGGGGCTCTTCCGAAGGGATGGGCTTCACCTTAATCAGGATGGGACCAGACTGCTGGCATTAACCTTTAAAAAAGAGATAGAGAAGCTTTTAAACTAGAAAATAGGGGAAAGCCGACAGTCACCCAGGAGCGCATGGTTCGGACAAAGGTATCCTTGAAGGATACTACCAAAAGCAGTGAGGTTCCAAAAGGGAGTATAGTAGCCCAAATGCCCTTGAGTAAGGAGCAGACAGAGCATAAGGATTCCCAATTACCCATGCCTACCAATAGCCAGATTAATATTAATAAAATACAGTCTCTAAAATGCTTGTATGCCAATGCTAGAAGTCTAAACAATAAGATGGGAGAATTAGAATATATAGCACTAAATGAGAGGTTAGATATGATTGCACTCTCAGAGACATGGTGGAAGGAGGATAACCAGTGGGACACTGTGATACCTGGATACAAACTATATCGTAATGATAGAGCTGAACAAATTGGTGGAGGGGTTGCGCTCTATGTTAGAGAGGGCATTGAGTCAGAAAGGATTAAAGTTTTGCAGGGAACAAAATTTGCTGTAGAATCTCTATGGATTGAAATTCCATTTATGAAGGGGAAGGTGATGGCAGTGGGAGTATACTATCGACCACCTGGCCAGAATGAACAAATGGATGATGAAATGCTCAAAGAAATCAAGGAAGCTAACAAAAGCCACAACAGAGTAGTAATAATGGGTGATTTCAATTACCCCGGTATCGACTGGGACAGTGTCACAGCAGGACAAGCTAAAGAGATAAAGTTTCTAGATGAAATAAATGACTGCTTCTTGGAGCAGCTGATTCATGAACCGACCAGAGGGGAAGCCATACTGGACCTAGTCCTTAGTGGAACGCCAGATCTGGTGCAAGAAATAAGGGTGTTGGGACCACTTGGCAATAGTGATCATAGTATGATCATGTTTGATTTAATCAGTGGAGGACAGATAGTAAAGGAATCCACAGTACTACCTTTTAACTTTCAAAAGGGAGACTATGATAGAATGAGGAATATAGTTCGGAAAAAACTAAAAGGAGCGGTTTCCATAGGTTAAAGACTTACAGCAAGCTTGGGTGTTATTTAAAAATACTATCCTCGAAGCCCAGACCAGCTGTATTCCACGCATTAAGAAAAGTGGAAGAAAGTCCAAAAAACTGCCAGCATGGTTTAAAGGTGAGGTCAGAGAGGCTGTTGCTGCCAAAAGAGCAACCTTCAGGAAATGGAAAAAAGAGCCAAATGATGAAAACTGGAAACAGCACAAGCACTGGCAAGTTAAATGCAAAGCATTGATAAGGCAGGCAAAGCGGGAATTTGAGAAGAAACTTGCTACGGAAGCAAAAACACGAAATAAAGACTTTTTCAAGTACATTCGTAGCAAAAGGCCTGTGAGAGAGTCAATTGGACCATTGGTGCAGATCATACCTAACTAACCGATGGCAACAGGTCCGGATAGGATCCTCAACATCCGATCCCTTCCATCAACAACAGGGTGTTCCCCAAGGATCCTCCTTATCAGCTTTACTATTCAACATATATATGCAGCCAATTTGTGAAATCATCAGAGCATTCAACGCCTCCAGTTTGATCTACGCAGACGACGTTCTCATTTTCACTCCAATAAAAATCAATGCCCCTGACTTCTCCCCAATAGTTTCATGCTTCAACGCGATTACAGACTGGCTCTTATCCCAGAACCTACGAATAAACTTCAAGAAAACCGAAGTCCTATTCGTAACCAGGAATAAGAATTTCTCACCCCCCACTACATTAAAGGTGAGGGATGCGGAACTTCCGTGTAAATCATCGATCCGCTACCTGGGAGTCATCATAGACCAAGAACTGACCTTCAAAGATCATATAGTCTGCCTGTGAATACTAAAGAACCCAATATGTTTATACATAGCTCAGTTTTTACACTGTTTTTTGTATATAGTTTTACTGTGTGTACATAGTTATAGTTTTATTACCCCTTTTCCAAGTTTAAGTTACCTGTTATAATGTAAGCACACCAGTGTT
Organism: Ichthyophis bannanicus; assembly: GCA_033557465.1. Classification (NCBI taxonomy): domain Eukaryota; kingdom Metazoa; phylum Chordata; class Amphibia; order Gymnophiona; family Ichthyophiidae; genus Ichthyophis; species Ichthyophis bannanicus. Next base: position 1,855,760,019 of record CM066031.1, read on the forward strand.
TTCTGATTGTGCAGTTCTGTTACTTGTAAACCGCACTGAAAACAAATAGCGCGGTATATAAAAGATGTTAAATAAATAAATAAAAAATATAAAGCAGACCGTCAAATCCATATACAACAAAATAAGAACTCTGAAACCACTAAGACCTCTACTCTCCCCGAATGACTTCAGAACAATCTTCCAATCCCTTGTAACACCACACTTTGACTATGCCAACGTCATCCTGTATGGTCTGCCCAAGAGCACCCTCAACCCACTACAATTGGCAATAAACTCAGCAGCCCGCATCCTCTGCGGTACTTCCAGAAGAGATCACATCACCCCCATACTAACAGATCTTCACTGGCTACCCCTACAAGCCAGGATAATTTACAAAGCGCTATTACTGTCCTTTAAAGCAATCAATCAAATAGCCCCAACCTCCCTCTCCTCACTTCTTATCAACACCCCCACAAACAGGCTGAGAAGATCCGCAGCCGCTAATACCCTAGTTGTACCAAAAGAGTACACTAAATGCAACCAAGCAACCAGAGACAGGGCCTTCACCTTCTTCGCCCCAACCTGCTGGAACAATCTCCCTTCACATATCCGTGCAATAAAAGACCTCTCTCAATTTAGAAAGACCCTTAAACACTACCTTTTCTGTCTTCACCTTTTAGACCCTAACACTACACCCCTTCCCCCATCTCTCAAATCACCCACACAGCCTCAGACATTCCAACTACATAGCCCTGACAGAACACGAACCAATCTTTCTGCATTCCCAAAGTCATGATCCCAATATGTCACCTGAACTGTAAATTCAGACACTGATAATACTCTGTTTGTATATAATTTGTATATAGTTTCCCCTGTTATCTCCAAGTTACCAACCCTGTTATAATGTAAGCAAAGGATTGTCCCAATGCAAAATTTGTTAACTGTAAACCGCACTGGTACCAAAGAGCGCGGTATATAAGAACTGTAAATAAATAAAAAAAAAAATAGATGATAGAGGGGTAAAAGGGGCAGTAAGAGGAGACAAGGCTATAGCAGAGAGACTGAATGAATTCTTTGCTTCGGTCTTTACTGAGGAAGATGTAGGGATGTTACCCAAGACTGAAGTGGTATTTAAAGGTGATACTGCAGAGGAATTGAGAGAAATATCGCTACACACCGGGAAGATATATTACAACTATTTGATAAACTGAATAGTAGCAAATCACCTGGACCGGATGGTATACATCCCAGAGTGTTGAAAGAACTGAAATATGAGATTGCAGACCTGTTATTGGTAATCTGTGAACTTTCATTTAAATCATCTGTAATACCTGAAGATTGGAGGGTTGCCAACGTAACACCAATTTTTAAAAAGGGTTCCAGGGGTGACCCGGGAAATTACAGACCGGTGAGCCTGACGTCAGTACCAGGGAAAATGGTAGAAATCATCATAAAGAGCAAAATTACACAGCATGTAGATAGTCATGGCCTAATGGGAGACAGCCAACATGGCTTTAGACAAGGAAGATCTTGTCTTACTAATCTGATCTGTTTTTTTGAAGGTGTGCATAAACAGGTAGACAAAGGTGAGTCGGTTGATATAGTGTATCTGGACTTTCAGAAAGCTTTTGACAAGGTCCCCCATCAGAGACTTTTGGCGAAGCTAAAAAGTCATGGGATAGGAGGCAGTGTACTATTGTGGATCGGGAACTGGTTAAAAGATAGAAAGCAGAGGGTAGGGCTAAATGGCCAATATTCCCAATGGAAAAAGGTGAATAGTGGAGTACCCCAGGGATCTGTACTGGGTCCACTACTTTTTGACATATTCATAAATGACCTGGAAAAGGGAATAACTAGTGAGGTTATCAAATTTGCAGATGACACAAAACTGTTTAAAGTTGTTAAAACCCAAGAGGATTGTGGAAAACTGCAGGAGGATCTGGATAAATTGGAAGACTGGGCATCCAAATGGCAGATGAAATTTAATGTGGACAAGTGCAAAGTTATGCACCTAGGAAAGAACAACCCACACTATAGTTACACGATGCAAGGCTCCACATTAGAAACCACCACCCAGGAAAAAGATTTAGGAGTCATCGTGGATAACATGTTAAAACCCTCCGCCCAGTGTGCAGCGGCGGCCAAGAAAGCAAATAGAATGCTAGGTATCATAAGGAAAGGGATGGAGAATAAAACAAAGGATATTATAATGCCTCTGTATCGCTCCATGGTACGACCGCACCTTGAATATTGTGTGCAATTCTGGTCACCGTATCTTAAAAAGGACATAGAGTTATTAGAAAAAGTACAGAGAAGAGCCACCAAATTGGTGAAGGGGATGGAAGGCTACTCCTATGAAGAAAGGCTAAAAAGGTTAGGGCTCTTTAACCTAGAAAAGAGACGGCTGAGGGGAGATATGATAGAGGTGTATAAATTAATGAATGGAGTGGAACGGATAAACGTGGATCAATTGTTTACGCTATCAGAATATAGAAGGACTAGGGGACATGTAATGAAGCTACAGGGTAAACTATTTAAGACAAATAGGAGAAAATATTTCTTCACTCAACGTGTAATCAAACTCTGGAATCTGTTACCGGAGGATGTAGTAAGGGCTGTTAGTATAGCTGGGTTTAAAAAAGGTTTGGACAAGTTCCTGGAGGAAAGGTCCATAAACCACTATTAAAAAGGGACCCAGGATATCAATGCTTGGCCTAGTACAAGCACTGCAGAACCTGTGTCTTTTGGGGAAACTGCTAGGTACGTATGACCTAGATTGGCCACTGTTGGAAACAGGATACTGGGCTTGATGGACCTCGGTCTGACCCAGTATGGCATTTCTTATGTTCTTATGTTCTTATGTTCTTAGAGTTGGGAACCTCTACCTAGAGCAGCGGCCAACAGGGGAACAAACACCCACACCCACAGGATCCACTATCCAAAGCCTCATGGAGAGTTAGGCTGTTGGGCCCTGTGTGGAGCAGCATCTCATAATACTAGCACCTGAATACCTTAGCAATGCCGTCCTAAATCTGGGAACACGTTCCACATATATCAAAAGGTTGCTATGATTAATGTCAGATAACAAATCCTAAGTTAAACACAATTTGTTGACAGAGATTCATCATAGCAACCTTTCTGATATCTGTGGAGTGTGTTTCGGTTTTTTATTCTGACAGTGTTTACCACCCTGGGGAGTGACCCCAACAGTATTGCGTAACATAGCAATGCCCGCACTGTGCCCAGGACTGGTGTGGCGGCCAGGGCTCCCAAAAACCTATATATTTGCACAATGCTGGCATAGGTGTGGGAGTGTGTGTATGTCTATCGAGTGTTTTGTCGCTGCCTACACCTTATGAGCCCACACTGCTTGCACTGTTTCCAGTGTTAGCCTGCCAATATGCATAATGAGGAGCAAGGTTCTGTGGGTATGGCCCGGACAGGGTGGCCTCGGCAGGATGCATCTGCACAGGGCATAGGGCAATGGCTGGGACGTTGTAGTGCCTGACCACCACCTGCACGGACAGGGTGACCACAGCATGTCATGCTGAGGGGATCACTCTCACCCTGAATGAGCAGTGACCATGGCATGGCTAGGTTCCCCCATAGTGTTATACAGTGTTTTTCTCAAGTGATATTTATGAGTTCCTTTTTATGGGGCCAGAATCACTGATATACCTACTTGGTGTGTGTGCGCTCACATCCTGTTTTTGGGTGCACACAGTTCCTCCAGGAACATGCACTATGTACTAGTTAGCAGACTGTCTGCAGTTAGCATGTGTATGGCTGGAACACCTTGCAGGATGCAGCAGGTAGAGACTGACTGTTCCCTCTATTGGTGAATATCAGATAGTGGTGGGGGGCAGCTGAGCTTTTCTAAGCCGACTACATGTCTGTCAGTGCTCTATGTGATGTGTACAGATCTGCATTGACTGCCCTAGAGGGTGCCTATTCCCCAGCAGGACTACTACCACCATTGCAGAGATGTAGAATGTGGATCTGTTGGTGGGAGATCCTGATCCACAGAGGGCGGGTTGTTTGGTGCAGCATAATCTGCTTTTGGGTACAAACATCCCCCTTCACCTATAATATGTGACCATGGCAAGCATACAGGATATGCACTATTCTGGGTGCATCATAGTCCACAAAGGCTAGATGTGACTGGGAAATACAGATGGACACAGGTGTATCCTAGGTTTGTCTGCAAGGACTACCTAGCACACACTGGCACTGATGGGGACCTTCAGCACAGCCTTTCTCAGCCAAGCCAGGTGCTGCGGACCTGGTGCTGGGAGCTCCACCTCACCCTCAGGGTGAGCATAGGAACCGCACAATGTCACGGTCTCTAGCTACTCTGTGCCAGTAACACACACGGTCATTTCCCCCTACCATGCGGGGGTGCTATAGAGGCGCATACCCCATCTTTTGAGCAGCTGTAGGCTGCTGATCTGCATGTTCAGTTCATTATGGGTACGGGTGGGTTTACCCTATCCTGGTAACCACAGCAGACAGTTTGTGTGGTGACCTGCAGTCTTTCTGTAGCCAGCCAGTGTTGTGTTAGCCCTTATTGAGATGTAGCCCACTAGTTACTTCAATGACTGTGGAGGCAGAGGTCATGGGTTTGATCCCACAGTGGTGTTATTTAATAAGGCTGTCTGAGGCATTTTCTTTTTTAAATTTAAATCAGTGCTGCCAGCAAAAACACCCTCACAGTGCCATAGCCTAAGTTGCCTCATAAGGCACCCTATAGGGCGCTCTATAAGGCACCCTATGAAGCGTCCTATAGGGCACATAATAAGGTGCCTTGGCGGACAGGGCACTCTATAATGTGCCCTATGGAGTGCCTTATAGGGCGCCTTATGTGGCTCCATAGGTTACGGCACTGTGAAGGTGTTTTTGCTAGCAGCACTGATTTAAATTTAAAAAAGGAAATGCCTCAGACAGCACTGATTTAAATTAAAAGGAAATGTCTCGGACAGCTTTCTTACATGACACCACTGCAGAATCAAATCCATGACCTCTGCTTCCACAGTCACTGCAGTAACCAGTGGGCTATATCTTTATTGCTTCTAGCCCTGCGCTGGCATGAACTTTGGGTTAATGCGTGTTAACGTGCCACGGCACCCACTATCACGTGATACAGATTCTTGCTACCTTGCCGCCGGAACACCCACTCCTTATATGGCGTTCTTCACATTATCGCTGCAACTAGTGCCGGTAACATTAAGACGGTTTAGTAAACATATCCCAAAGTGATGGGGCCCAGATGGAATATATCCAAGAATATTGAAGGAACTGGGGGATGTGACAAGGAAGCCTGTTTTGAGCCTATGAGTATAGAAAAGGCCAATGACTTTAACTTAGAGAAAGGAGAAATCCCTGCAGGGCATGGATTTCATGCCCCTCATAGAGAAAAAACCCTGAAGGAGAGAAAGTTCAGGCAGCCACACCCTAACTCCTATGATGTAACTGCAGGTTTGAGAGGTGATTACAATCACCTGGGAGGAGTGGAGGAAGGGCTGGAGCCCTGGAGAGGGAAATATAAAGCCCTGCTAAAGCAGAGGAAAGAGGAAGCTCAGAGGAAAGGAGAAGCTCGGAGGAAAGGAGAAGCTCAGAGAAAAGTAGAAGCTCTGGGGAGGCAGAGGTCTCAGGAGGTTCGGAAGACTCAGAGGATTCAGGGGAATCAGGAGTGGAACCAGGAGCACCTGCAGATCTCCAGGAGAGAACCCAGAGAGGAATACAGAGAGCTGTTCCAGAGAGGCTGGAAGGAGACAAGGAACTGTAGCGAGCACAACCAGGGAGAACTGCCCAGTGCTTCAGGTACTGACTGTCTTTATCGGGGAGAGTTAAGCTCAGGAGAGACATTAGAACCCCCAGAGAGGCTGTATTCTGAGCACTGTGTCCAGAGCTCAGAACAGGACACTGCCCTAACAACACCAGAGGATATGCAGATTGAGTTGGCAGGGGAGGAATTGCAAGATCTAGATATCCCCATGGACTGTACCCTGTGTCAAGCTACAAACATGGAATCATTATGCTAAAGGCTAGCATTGAATGAGAAAGTCTCCTAGAAACAGATAACTGAAATTGAGCCAGAAATTGGGTTTGAAGAAAACTCCACGTGTTTGCATTTCTCAGGCAAAGAGCTGAGTCACGCTGAAGAGAAAGCTTGTGAATGTTTGCTAATTGTTTTCTTATTTTGAGTTTAAAACCTATCCTGAAAGGAAGGAGGGAAAGAAGAGGTTGTTCCAGAGGAACTGAGTTATTCTTTTGCTATTAAATGCTTCACAAACATAAGGTTAAAAAGAAGTATTTTTACCTTGCTGAGCAGAGCTGTTTCTTTAAGACTGAGCAACGTTGTTAACCAACTGCATGTGTTTAAAAGACTGTGAAGCAGTTATACTGATCTAAATGCTCTGTTGCAAACAATCCTGAATGGACAAAATTCCTGTGTACCGTTTACTTGAACCTTTACTTTAAAATAAATTCTGTCATTTGCCTTAACATCGGACCATAACTACACTTCTTCTTAAGAGCTAAACTACATGTCCCAGAATCCACCTGAGGAAAAGCTAGTTTATTTGAGCTCACCAAGAGAAGTTCTCTGTTACCTCGCCCTTCTAAGCCAGAGGCCAGGGGCAAGGGTGTGACAGGGACATTCTAGCAGCTCCACTGATTGACCTTCTCAATGCTTCAGCGCCCCCATCGCACAACTCCCCACTTTGATGACATCATACATTTCAGCTGCTTTAGTAATTATTTTTATAGGCAATTCCTTTAAAGCATTGTCAAATAAATTCTATTTATTTATATTTAGCTCTTGCCTTTTAATTAGTGGTTCAAGGCAAGTTACATTCAAGTACAGTGCATTAGCTATTTGACTGTCCTTAGAAGATTCACAATCTAAGTTTGTATCTGAGGCTACAACAGTGAATTGACATTGCCAGATCCCAAAGACTGCTAGTGGCGTTTGGATCCTATCTTCCATGGTTCTCAGCCTACTTTTCTAACCACTAGGCTACTCTTCCACTCTTGAACCTCTGAACAAGAGGTGACCAATCAAAGTGGCTTTTTAGACCTAAAAATGCAGCTCTTTAAGCCCCTCCAATTTCCCTGGCAATACTGGGGTATTAATACACGAGGAGGCATGCTGGTTTTGAGTAGCTGGTGAACAAGTATACCTGCAATCACACTAAGGGGTATGTTTACTAAACCGTCTTAATGTGTGCCTGGCGATAGTGTGCAGGCTGCCATAAAAGGAGTGGGCGTTTCAGTCTTAAAGCAGCAAAACGGGAGTATCGCGCGATAACGCGCGCTGCTGCGCACATTATCGTGCGAGGCGCCACTAAGCGCGTTAACGCGCGGTAATCCTAAGTAGGTGCCCAGACATGCAACCATTGAAACAGAAGTGTAGCACAATGGTTAATATACTGACTGATGATACAGGTCATGAGTTCTATCCCCCAGTGTGCCTAATACATAGTTACCCTGTTAGCCAAGTTTAATATCCTGTTCATATGTAAACACAAAGTACTATTGGAAATGTGTATGTTCACTGTTTATTGTAAACCGCGCTGATGCTGAATAGCGCGGTATAAAAGAGACTTTAAATAAATAAATAAATAAATAAATAAATAATACTTAAGGCTGGCTGAGGCATCAGCGTTGACATGTAAGTATTGTTTTCTGTGGCACTTTATTTGTATTTTATTAATTGCTGCCAGCAAACACACCCTCACGTGCCGTAACCTAAGGTGCCGCATAAGGCACCCTATAAGGCACTCCATAGGGCACATTATAAAGTGCACTGTCTGCCACGGCACCCTATAATGTCCCTATAGGGCACCCTATAAGTCGTTCCATAGGATACCGTATAGTGCACCTTATATGGACGGTAACCATAAGGTGCCCTATAGGGCGCCCTATAAGGCACCTTATGGGTACAGTACACTGAGGGTGGATTTGCTGGCAGCACTAATGTACATTAAAAATAGATAAGGCTTTGGACAGCCCTATCAAATAACCCCACTGTGGGTTTGAACCCATGACCCCTGGCTCCACAGGCAGTGAAGTAACCAGTGGGCTACAGCTCTATAGCTGCTAGCAAGGTCCTGGCTGGCTGCAGAAGGACTACACGTCACCACACAAACAGTCTGCTGTGGTCACCAGGATAGGGTTAGCCCACCCATACCCATGATGCACTGCACATGCAAATCAGCCGTCTACAGATGAACACAAGATGGGGAATGCACCCCCACAGTACCTCGGCCTGGTAGGGGGAACTGACCATGTGTGTTACTGGCACAGAGTAGCTACACACCGTCACATTGTGCGGGTACTGTGCTCACCCTGAGGGTGCGGTGGGGCGCCCAGCACCAGGTCCACAGCACCTTCCATGGCAGAAATAGGCCATGCTGTAGGTCCCCAGCAGTGCTAGTGTGTGAGATAGGTATTTCCTGCAGACACACTTTGGATACATCTGTATTTCTCAGTCAGGTTTGACCCTTATGGACCCAAAGGCAGATTATGTACCACCACCCAACCTACCCTCTGGGGCTGTGGGTAGGAAACAGGGTCTCCTACCGACAGATCCACGTTTTACATCCCAGCAATGGCAGCAGTAGAGGGGACCACCAACTGCAGTCCTGCTGGGGAACAGACACCCTACAGGGCAGTCAATGCAGCTCTGTACACATCTATAAAGTAATAGCAGACGGACACTAGGCCCAGAAATACTCAGCTGCACCCCACCACAATCTGATATTCTCCTGCAGCCACTGCACCCTGCAAGCTGTTCCAGCAAGACACATACTAGCTGCAGACGGTCTGATAGCTAGTCCATAGGGCATGTTCCTGGAGAAAGTGCATGCACCCAGAACTGGGATGTCAGCAAACAACACACCAAGCAGATAAGTAAGTGACTGGGCCCCAAAAGGGAACCCATAAATATCACATGAGAGAAGTACTATATAGCACTATGGGAGAGCCTAGCCATGCCATGGTCACTGCTCAGTCAGGGTAAGAGTGATCTCCCAGCAGAACATGCTGTGGCCACCCTGTCTGTGCAGGTGGTGGCCGGGCACTACAATATCCCAGCCAGTGCCCTATGCCCTGTGCAGATGCATCCTGGCCAGGCCACCCTGTCCGGGCTATACCCATGGTACCTTGCTCCTCATTATGCACATTGGCAGGCCAATACTGGCAACAGTGCTGGCAGTGTGGGCTGTGGAGGGTGTTTTACAGCCACCACACACTGGATAGACAGACACACACTCCCACACCTATGCCAGCATTGTGCTACTATAGAGGTGTTTAGCAGCCCTGGCCACCACACCAGTCCTGGGCACAGTGCAGGCATGGATATGGTACGCAATACTGGTGGGGGTCACTCCCCAGGGTGGTAAACACTGTCAGAGACCAGACCTGAAGCACACTCCACAGACATCAGAAAGGTTGCTATGATGGAGCTCAATCAGCAAACTGTGCTTAACGTAGGAATTGCTATCTGCCAGTAATCATAGCAACCTTTTGATAGCTGTGTACCATATTCCCAGGTGTAGGGTGGCATTGCTAAGGTATGCAAGTGCTAGTATTGGGAGATGCACACAGGGCCCAATGTCCTGCCTCTCCAGGGGGCATTGGCTAATGGAGCCTGTGGGTGTGGGTGTGTCTGCCCCTGTTGGCTGCTGCTTTACGGCAGAGGTTCCCAACTCCAGTCCTGGTGTGTCAAACACTGTTCGGGTTTTCATGCTGTCCCTCATGAATATGCATGAGATACATCTGCATACCATGGGGGTGGTGCATAGATATGCAGCACAGGCATCTTTATTAGAGGCAGCATGGAACCTGAATGGTGTTTGGCCCTCCAGGACTGCATTTGGGAGACTCTGCTGTAGGTAATGCGCCTGTCTATGGAGTCTGTGCTCTGTAGGGTAAAATGTAGGTGTTTTGGGCATGTTTACGTCATCTGCAATAAAGGTTCTGTCTGTATTAGCATGTTGTAGTAGTGGGTAAAATATGGGGACTGGGTTGGCAGGCACCATAGCTAGGACTTGAACCTGTGACCTTCTGCCTCCAAACACACTGGTTGTGTGCACTGCACCACCGTGTTGCCACAGAGACAGTGCATTCCCGGGTGATACCATGAGTGTTTGTCCGGCAGGGCCTGTCTGTTGCAGTGCATGGCACACACCTACACAGGGCTAGGCCATGATCTGCTCTGGGCAGCTGCCACTTCCCCCCTCCACCACCAGTACCCTTCTGCCACCATGCTGACATGCCCTTCTGCTGGTGGTGCTGGTGGTGTGCAGTCTCAAGCCATCCAGTGTGCAGGTAGGCGGCTGCCTATGGTGCGGCTTCTGGGGTAGGGGTGCATGCATAGGCATCCACGCTTCCCCCCAACACCGCCTGCCAATGTTCTGTGCCCTTGGAGGTACCTGCTGGGTACTATCCCCTGTGACACTGTGATAAACACTCTCATGCCCATGTTGTGCCCTCATCATTTGCTGTCTGGCTGCTGTTCAGTTTCAGCATTCCTAAGTGCCACCTAGGCATCTGCCTAGTCCGCACTGTGCCCCAGCTGCACCACAGCATGTGCCGCCTGCAGCCCTCTGTATCCCCTTTCCCAGCATCGGTCCAGTTGCCCATTCCGACATGCCCGCCCTGCTGTTGTGGAACATGTGCATGCCATAGGTAACCTGTCCAATGGAGAGGGAAACCCTGATCAGTGCTATTTCACTGTGGGATCATTCACCTTGTATGGGGACGGAGCGTAGACCCTTCCAAAATTCATATCTTTGTTTTGGGGCAAGTGTTTTTTGATGTTTCCCATTGCTATCACTATTGCCCAGCTTGGTTATGTTTTTTTTACATTTACTTCTGTTCATTTTCAATGTTTATTTGCCCTTTTGTTCCGTGCATATGTATCACACTTATCACTTTTGTAAGTTTCCCTGGTTTTGCTGTACATTGCTGACGGAAATGGTTTCTTTTCCCTTTAAATCAGCTCGAATGCCAGGGTTTCACTGGCGTTAGATTTGAGCCTCGGATTTCACAGCGTTGGTGTGCAGGGAGCCTCTCCCCTCCCACTCTCCACCCGTTGACCCCCTTCTCTCCGCCCCTGGGGAGCCTTCCTCCGCCCTCCGGGATCCTTTCCCCGCCTTCAGCGCTCTTTTGTGCCGCAGCGCGCATGTTATCGCGCGATATGGAACCTGTGCACCTTAAAACGCACCATCAAAGATCTTCTCATTTCTCAACTCTCCCCGCCATCCCCGCCGTTGAGAAATGAGAAGATCTTTGCATTCGTGGTATTTTTAACCCCTGAAGAAGCCATATTTTGGCGAAACGAAAGATTTTGTAGGGTTGGGTATGAGTTGCTCTTAGTATTGGTAACTAGAAAGTTTTCCCTGCTGTATTCACCTTTTGAAGACTTCTGGTTTCGTGTATATACCGACTTGTGCCGGAGTGGCTCTGGAATTGTGGAGTTGAAGGACGTTATTATCAGATAAGTAACCGTAGACCTAGTTAGGCACGATTACTATTATCTCTATTTACTTTCTTCGCTTTTTTATAGGAGAAAACAGCCTGTTCCGGTGCTGCTTTGTGCAGTAGATTGTACAATGACGTTTATACAATGACGCTTTTGAATGAGTATGAATGAATGTATATGTTTGTGTTAAGGTGCTTTATTGAGTGTTTTGGTTTTCGCAGTAGTACTCATGTGGTGTTAAAGTGTTATGATTAGAAATCTGATCTATTTGAGAGGAGTTGTATAGAAGGCTTTTTTGACAGTGATGTGAGCGTCAGCTGTTCCCTATAGTGATATTTTCACTAAATGCAGGGTATAAGCCACCCTGAGGTCATTTTTGCCTCAGATAAGTGTGCTTTTATATGGCTGAAGGAAGAATATGTTGGTTTGAGCATATTTTGGATTAAGAGCTGGTTTTTGTTTTTAGGTTAGTTTAGCTCTTGCACAGCTGTTTAGGTGGAGGTTACAAACCAGTAAACCATGTAAATGCCCTAAATTGGGATATTCAACGGAACTTACATGGTTAGTGCCAATGAATATCCCCTTCTACCTCCCCTACATTGCCCGATGCTATCCAGTTAGCATCGGGGCATTTTGGGGGCATTCTGGGGTGGAGTGGAGGCAGCGACAAGTGATAACCAGGCAGCAGAGATATTGCATGCTGCCCGGTTAGCAATCTGCGCCGAAAAGATAGGCGTGTTCGGCGATCCCCGGATATTCAATGCCGGGACTGCATAAGACCCCGGCATTGAATATTTGGGGATAAGGGTTGGTGAGCAGGGCTATGCACCCCAATAATACTAATAATGCAATACTGAGGATTTTTGATTGGCACATGGTGAATTATAATATTACAAACAAAATGCAATCTAGGAAAATGTAATTGACCCCTTGCTTCAATTTGTAATTAACTAGATGAAAGCTGAAGCTACAGCAAAGTTTCCCAAACTTATCCTAGTAACCCCACAGCACAGACATAGCCAGGTATGAAACTGGGTGGGCTGTGGACCTTCCAATTTGGAATCAGGTCCACCTAGTCAGCAGCTGCTACCCAAGCCAATAAGAGGAAAAATGGAGACGATGTCAACCGCCATCCTGCCTAGACACCATCAACGTTAACTTCAGGCTTCCCCAAATAATCATTTCAGGCTAAGCCGCTGCCTTACCAGTTGAGATTTGAAGATATCCCCAATAAATGTGCAAGAGGTAAATCTGTACACACTGCGTCTCCCATACATATTCAATGAGCATATCCTGAGCATGCACCTAATGACCTGTGGGGTCACTGGGACAGATTTGGAAAGTCCTGATTTAGAGGTTAGCTGAATCTTGCTGGCAACATCATTTGAAACCAGCTTACGGTTGCCTCCTTTGATGTAATTTTGACCTCTTCCTTGTGATTGGTTGTTGTGTGAAAGACTGAATTGTTACCTAGTAAATGGAACAAGCCACAAACTGTCTAGTTTTTCATGCACAACTCCAATGTGCAACAAAGTTGAATAACGAGTGGATGCACAGAAGGTATGCATAGGACGTGAGGGTATTTTAAACAGAAAATCTGCTGTGCCAGATCTCCCCAGAGAGCATATTTTCCTTGCATCATTAAACACAGACATATGTATGAAAGTGCAGTCAAGAAAGTATCTTTCTTCAGGGATTTTTCAGTCTGTCTTTGTTTTGCTTAAGTTTTGTTTTGACATCTCACTTAACAGGTGAGTTTTTCAACTAAAATCTGGTAGAAAAAAATACTAATTCTATCATTTGTGAAGCAGAAAATTAAGAGAGATATTCATGATGGGGGAGGAGGGGGAGAATAGGCAGTATCAGGAGGCATTATGAGCAGGAAATGGAAGAGGGATCTTGGAGTGGTCATAGCTGATCATTTCAAATCAGCACTACTGTGCCCAGATCCACAGGACTGCGAAAGTTGCAGTACAGGACATTGGTATGCGAGCAAGCTGCCTCAGGCCTCCCACGTCCTTACTTATAGCACACTAAAAGGCATGTTTGCTAAAATGCAGAAGAGCGCCACATTAAACAAAAAAAAAACAGATTGGGAGTGGCATCGGGCTGACGCTAACAAATGGAGATTTGCCTGACATGCCACATGTACAGTAGTTAGTGGGGGTTCCACACCACCTCTACGGTAAGCAGTTTGCCACAATTAACACTGGTGCACTTCACGCCACCCATTGAGGTGGCAATAAGTGCTCACTCCACCCTGAACCACCCAATCTCTGCCCCAACCCAAGCTAAGCAGTCAGCACAGGGTTTTTAATGCGACTGCATTTTTAGCATGCAGTAACGATTACCACGGCATGCACAGTGCATGCTAAACCCCACACTAGCCATTAGCGCACTTTAGTAAACATGCCCCCAGAGACCCCTTTCTTAGTCCCCCAAACAGTCAAGCAAGATGCAAGAAGCGATCCAAAATCTTCACATCCCTTCTCTCCTTCCCTCAGGCCAAGATGCCCTGCTTACCTCATCATTAAGAGGGTCATTTCACAAAGCTTTTTCCATAGGCAAATCATGTTTTAAGGAAATTATTTTTATTGACATTAATATAAGTAACACCATCACACTTATAATCAATAAACCAACAAGAACAGTTCCATACGGCCCCCCAGCCCTCATCATTTAACCCAATCCACATTGTACATCAATACAACCTTCTTAAATCCTACTGAACTAACCCTAGAGGTCCCACATTAATAACAAGAATAAAGAAAAGAGAGCAGTAACAGCCACCTCACTATTACTATAACCCTCCCACCCGCCCACTCCTAGTCACCCTTCCCCCCAGTCCCCACTCTTTCCATTCCCTAGGTCTACCCCCACCCCTCCTCCCCACTTCCCCCCCTTTCATCCATCCCCCACTCATTCCTCATTCATTCTCCATCGTTCCTCCTCTTCTTCTCCCCACTAACCTTTGTATTTCGGGTTGCCAGTCAGACTCCTCCCCCAAGACTCTCATTCCTAGTACTGTGTTGCAACGCTACTGAGAGCCCCCCTTCTCCCTCCAAGGCTTCCGCGCTCATCTACTCAGTTATCAAGCCTTCATTCCTTTTCTTTATCTCCCAGGTCACCACGCATTATCATGATTCATGTTTCATGTTAGATTTCGATTAGCATGTACCATACGTGAAGTATAAGCAACACAAATTAACAATATGATAATCCGTTTGACAAAGATTCTAATGAGCACTGGCCCCCGGGCTCACACCCTCTGCACTTAGTGGTTCCCAGATTTTCCTCCATACCTCCATCTTTTGGTGGCCTAACAGCCAAGCTGATCTCTTCTCCATATCTCTTAAATCTAACATAAAGCCCGCCCATTCTTTAACCCCTGGAGGGTCATCCCGCAACCAATGTCGCAAAATACATTGCTTTCCCACCACCATACCCCTCAGCACTAATTTCACCCCATTCCCCCCCTTAACCCACTCAGCTGCCCATAACCCGAACAATCACCAGTCCGGGACTACTTCCAACTCCTGATTCAACCAACTGGACAGAATCGCCCCAATTCCCCGCCAAAATTGCTGCATAATCCCACAAGTCCAGAAGCGATGCATGAAGGTTCCCCTCTCCCTCTTACAAAATCTACACACATCTGTCTGTGCCATCCCAACCCTGGCCGCCCAGACCTCTGCCACATACGCCCGCCATAGGAATTGAAATTGAATCTCTTGCAATCGGACCGATTCCGAAACATCCTTCACAGCTCTAAACACTTCCTCCAGTTTCACTGCAGTCATTTCCGGGATCCCGTCTCGCTGCCACCTCCCAGCCAAACCTTTTAAGGCTCCTCCAAATTCAATTGGGCCTAACTCCCTTCGCAGAGCCTGCACTGTTATTTTCCCCTCCAGCCCCTGTACCAGATCCAAAATACTTCCCGAACCCAAAAATGCCCCATCTGCCTTCTGAACTGTTCGCACATAATGCCTCGCTTGCAAATAGAAATAGAAACCTCTGGCATCCAACTCAAACCTTCGCTGTAAAGACTGAAACGTATCCATTCTGGGCTCGCGACCATACTCAGATGACCTAAACATCTCACTCCCCTCTCCTCCCACTGCCTTGCCACCACAGCCTGGTTCCCCGGCACAAAGTTCCTATTACCCCTCAACGGCAAATAATCTGCCCTCCTCCATGACACATTCCTCCTCTGGCACATCACTCTCCATACCTGCCTCACTGCTTTCATATACACCGAAGTTTTCCACCACATGGGTAGATCCCTATTCGCACTATGCAGCAAAGCCACTCTATGCGCAGATCCGGACATCTCATTTATAAGTTCGATGGGTACTGATTCCTCTGTTCCCATCAACACATCCCAAAGAATACGCATCAGACTCACCACATTATACTCTCTTAACGACACCAACCCCCCCTCCTTTCTCTAAAGGTCCCATAAGCACCAACAAGGCAATTCGCGACCTGCGTCCCTTCCATAAGAATTTACCTAAATGATTCTGCAGTATCATCATGTCTCGCCTAGATATCCAAAGCGGAGTGTGACGAAGCAAGTACAACCATCTCAGAAGCTCAACCATTTTAAAAAGAGCAATACGACCCATCAGTGAGATGGGCAGATCTCTCCATCTTTTCAGTCATGACAGTCTTTGCTAATCTCGGTGTAATATTAACCTCATATAGCCGAGACACTTTCTCTGGGATTTGGACCCCTAAATACTTGATCTGTCCCTCCGCCCAGCTCAGCGGAAAATCCCCCACCCATTTGCTACGCACCTTCCCTCCTACGTCCAACACTACTGATTTGGACCTGTTGACACGCAGTCCCGAGAAGGAGCTAAATCTCTCAATCTGTTCGAGAGCAGCCACCAGCGACGCCTGTGGATCCCGTAAACAAAGGAGCATGTCATCAGCAAATGCACTGACTTTGATCACACCACCTTGCCACTGTAATCCCCTGATCTTTTCCTGCTGGGCAAGAGTGATCAGCAAAGGTTCCAATTGCAAAACAAATAGCAAGGGAGATATGGGACACCCCTGCCTCGTTCCACGCCTAAGGGGAAATGGCTCCGAAAACTCCCCTCCCATGGTCAAACATGCCAGCGGGTCAGTATACAAGGCCTCAATCCAACGTGCAAAGGCTCCTGTAAAACCAAACTTTTGCAGTACCGCAAACATATATTTCCAGGATACACGATCGAACGCCTTTTCGGCATCCAAATTCACCAAGATTAACGGCTCCTCTTTAAACAGACATAATTCCATCCCCATCAGTACTTTACTGATATTCAGGAAAGCCTCTCTTCCCCTAACAAACCCCGTCTGATTTTTCCCAATCAAACTTGGTAAAATCTGCAGCCGCTCTGCCAGAACCGATGTCAAGATTTTCATATCATAATTAATTAACGAGATGGGATGGCACGACGCTGGGTCTTCAGGATCCTTCCCTGCTTTGGGGATCACCGTAATCGCTGCTGTTCTCATGTCCCTTGGAAAACTTCCCAACTCCAGCACCTCACTGTATAGAGCCGCCAATGATGGCGTCACCTGCAATTCCAAGATTTTGTAAAACTCTGCACCATAGCCATCCGGCCCTGGAGTCTTGTGCGATGAGGAACCCTTAATCACCCTCTGCATTTCTATGCCCGATATCGCCCTATTCAGTTCTTGCAACTCCAAGTCCCCCACCCTAGGCAACTCCACCTCCTGGAGAAAGTGGCTCTCCTGCTCCCTATCCTCTGCCTCTGGTGAATACAGTACCTGATAAAACCGTCTAAACACCTTCATAATTTCCTGGATGTTATTATGCTTTACCCCCTCTTTATCTCTGATGGCTGCAATCACCTTCGTACCTCCCCTATATTTGACCAAACCCGCAAGCAATTTCCCTGTCCTATCTCCATAACGAAACAGCTGGTGCCTATAGTGCTGCATCGAGTATACTGCCATCTCTGCTCTGCAACCCTTGGAACAGCATTCCATGGTCTAGGAAACCAAAACGCTCTCAATGACACCATCCACGCAGCCATGCATTCATCTCCAGGATGCGAGCCTCTCTGCCTTGGCCTTTACCCTCAACAGGGAGGATTGAAGAGAACACCACCTGTGCACCTAACTGCTTCACCCTCTGTCCCAGAGGCATGAAGTCACTTTTGTTACGTTCCAAGGTATACCTGGCAGTAACATGGATTAGAAACATTGGGTAATAGTCAGTGGGCTTGATGAGTCTCGGCAAACTCTCCGTAACATCTTGGATTTTGGCACCAGGCAGACAGCATACCTCTCTGGACATCAAGTCTGGTCGGCAGATGGAGGCCTCAGTACCCCTCAGAAGAGAGTCTCCAACCACCACTACCCTTCGTTTCCTTATGGTCAGTGATTCTGCAACTTTGGGGTACTTGAGCTCTGGTTCTTCCCTTTCCAGGGATGCTTTCACCTCCTCCACTTCCAGGGCTGCATAATGGTTCTTTGATTCAAGGGCTGGAGAAATTGGATTGGTGATTTTGCAGGCCCTGGTGACTTGTGTCCAACCATCGACATTCTGTTGGCACCCATCTTCTCCTCTGCTGGAGAGCTTGGTTGCTGCAAGAAGCATCTCATCAATGTACTTCTCACTGTCTTGAATGCTCCTCAGCCTCGCCACCTCCTCTCTGAGTTCCTCCACTTGTTTCCTCAGAGCTTCAGCATGCAGGCACCCTGCACATGGAACCGGTCCTTCAACTGGCATTAGGACCTCTGTCTGGACCAAGGCAGAAGTTGTAATGGGGGCAACAGCTTTAGCGATACGATTTTTCTCAGCCATTGTTCTGCTCGTGGAGCTTAGGTATCTGTTAAAGCAAAAGAGAGAGATCTACCAAGTACCAGCCGGTTTCCCAGCTGTCCTTTCAGAGAAAAAACAGTTAAATCTCTTTAAATATATTCAAAATGTGCTGGTCCAATTCTCTGTGATTTGTTAAATGGGGAGGTGCCCTATAAAGCAAGACTGCTCACTAGGGGTGGGTGGGAGTCGGGGTGGGTAGGGAGGGAACTAACACCTGATTAGGTGTTAGCAGTTTCCAAACCTGAGGAGGTTACTAGAGTTCAGCAACCTACTGTGCTCAAAGAATGTTCCACTAAAGCACCAAAAAGAAAGTAACCTTGCTTTAAAAATATACAAAAAACCCTTTTAAGAGCTCCCAGTCAGAGAGCTAGCAATTTAATATAATAAAATAAACCCTCAAATCCTTACTGTTGGTTGATCTGTAGAGCCCTTGTCAGGAAAGCCTCAACAGGGCAGGACATTGGAGCCTTTTATGCAGGCCTCAGCTGCTCTCAGGTAATCAGGCCCACTAACTCCTGATTAGGTGTTAGCAGTTTCCAAACCTGAGGAGGTTTCTAGAGTTCAGCAACCTACTGTGCTCAAGGAAAGTTCCACTAAAGCACCAAAAAGAAAGTAACCTTGCTTTAAAAATATACAAAAAACCATTTTAAGAGCTCCCAGTCAGAGAGCTAGCAATTTAATATAATAAAATAAACCCTCAAATCCTTACAGTTGGCTGATCTGTAGAGCCCTTGTTAGGAAAGCCTCAACAGGGCAGGGCACTGGAGCCTTTTATGCAGGCCTCAGCTGCTCTCAGGTAATCAGGCCCACTAACTCCTGATTAGGTATTAGCAGTTTCCAAACCTGAGGAGGTTACTAGAGATAAGCAACCTACTATGCTCAAGGAAAGTTCCACTAAAGCACCAAAAAAAAGTAACCTTGCTTTAAAAATATACAAAAAACCCTTTTAAGAGCTCCCAGTCAGAGAGCTAACAATTTAATATAATAAAATAAACCCTCAAATCCTTACTGTTGGTTGATCTGTAGAGCCCTTGTTAGAAATTGGTTGAGTAGGAGGCAACACAGGGTTCAGGTAAATGGAGCTCACTCTGAGGAGAAGGAGGTTACCAGTGGTGTTCCCCAGGGATCCGTCCTTGGTCCGATTCTTTTTAACATCTTTGTTAGTGATATAGTGGAAGGGCTGCCAGGTAGGATTTCCCTCTTTGCGGATGATACCAAAATCTGCAATACAGTAGACACCCAGGAAAGTGTAGGTAACATGAGGAGGGATCTAGCTAAGTTTGAAGAATGGTCTAGAATTTGGCAGCTGAGATTTAATGTTAAAAAATGCAAGGTCATGTATTTGGGCTGCAACAATCCAAGGGAGCAATATAGTAAAGGGGATGAAGTACTTGTGTCCATTAAAGAAGAGCGGGACCTAGGTGTGATTGTGTCTGATGATCTTAAAGTAGCTATACTGGTAGAAAAGGCGATGGCAAAAGCTAGAAGGATGCTTGGGTGCATAGGGAGAGGAATGGCCAGCAGAAGAAAGGAGGTGATAGTGCCTCTGTATAAGTATTTGGTGTGACCTCATTTGGAGTATTGTGTGCAATTCTGGAGACCGCACCTTCAAAAGGATATAAACAGGCTGGAGTCAGTACAGAGGGTGGCTACTAAAATGGTTAGTGGTCTTCATTATAAAGATATGAGGACAGACTTAAGGATCTTAATATGTACACCCTAGAGGAAAGGCGGGATAGAGGTAATATGATTGAGATGTTTAAATACCTCTGTGGCATAAATGCACATGGGGAGAACCTCTTTCAAATTAAAGCAAGCTCTCTGCTATGAAGGGACATGGGATGAGGGTGAAAGGGGATAGATTCAGAAGCGATTTGCGGAAATATTTCTTTACGGAAAGAGTAGTGGATCCATGGAATAGTCTCCCTGTGGAGGTGGTAGAGATGAGAACAGTATCTGAATTCAAAAAAGCATGGGACCAACACAGAGGATCTGTAAAGGAAAAAAGGGAACTGTTGTAGTGGTTGATATGGAAGGACAGACTAGATAGGCCATGTGGTCTTTTTCTGTCATCATATTTCTATGTTTCTGATAAGAGAGACTTCAAAAAGCCATTTACAAGAGTAAGTGTACATTTGCATATTGTGCATTCTTCCTACAGTTAAAGTATGCACTGAGGACTCTGAGTTTGTGTGGCTGCCAGAACCCATTGCTTTGCCCTGACTGTGGCTGTTCTTTGCTGCCCCCCAGAAACTGCTGCCCCAAGCAATTGCCTATTTTGCCTGGTGGTTGGGCCAATCCTGCTGATGGGACACTATTCCTCAGGCTGAGTGGTGCTTAGGAAAAGGTGTCTCTTGCAGCCCAGTTACTTAGGATTAAGGAGATTGAATTGGGTCTGCATTACTGCAACAGGAAAGGAAATTGTGCAGGCCAGATGTGCTTTTCAGGCTTCATTTGTCATTATAGTATATCCTATAACTTTCTGCAGCACTTCCTGAAGCCTTTACTGTATTGCTCAGTGATTAAATGAACTTAACTCTATTTTTGAATGTTTGTTATCTATGACCATGGTGGGAGTAGCCTACAGTGGTTACAGCAACTGCTTTGTACCTTGAAGATCAAAGGTTTAATTCCCATTGGCACCTCTTGTGACCATGGACAAGTCACTTTACCCTCCATTGGCTTTGAAGAAAAGACCTGACAATCTACTTCTGAGAATATATTGCCAAGAAAATCCAGAAGCAGCTGGGTTACCAAAACGTCAGCACTGACTTCACTGTCCTAAAAAAAAACCTAATAATAATTACCATTCCCCTCATTATTCATTGATTTCACTGACCCGATAATTAAAATCAGTCTCTAGGAAATATGAAGGGGGCTGATATTGTATGTTCCCTGTTTGCAGGAATATCAGACCCAAAAGGTTATAGCTACAGGTGCAGTCAGGTGATCAAGAACAAAGGGTGGCCCATCAAATACAGAGCCATCACTGACACGTAAAAATGGCTTTTTTAAAGGTCACATACATTAATTTGAAGGAAACTTGGCATGCGTCCATAATATTTTAAAGCATACTTACAATTATATATCATTGGCCAACGATGTACATTACACGATGTTCACAGAAAATCTATCAACAGGACAACTATGGGGAACTAACTCAGAAAATAAGGACCAAACCAATACTAAAAGTTGGCCCTAATAGCCAAATCTATCACTTATCATGAGATACACAGAAAAAGCCACTGGGGGAAAAAAGAAATTAAGATATAAGGTCATGAAGTTGAAAAAATGTCAAATTTACAAGTGATTCCAGACTTTTGCACCCCACTGTAACTGTTGGATGTGTGTGGAGACGGAGAGGGAAGAATGAAAAATGATCCCAAGGTTGTGAGCCGAGGAAGGTGACATTTTACTTACCAGTTAATATCCTTTCCTTGAGTCCTGCTAGACCAGTCCAGACAAGTGGATTGTCTTCCCCTACCAGCAAATTGATGGAAACAAAGAACAATTGAAAAGCCCAGGTTTCAATGACATCACTCCTATGCCTTTATTCGCCTCAGCTATCAGATGTCTCCTCAGTATTCATCCCAAAACATATGGGAGAAACATAGCAAGCTTCACACAACCACAATTGTGGGCAACAATGAGTAATCAACAGTAGAGAACTATGTACAGGAAAGCATAAACAGAAGGCTGTAAGTAGAAGATGAACCTGCAAAGTCAAGTATAAAAATCATAGTGAATGCAAGCGTACTGTAGCAGAAGAACAAAGCACATACATTTCCAGGGGCGGGCCCTGAACTGGTCTAGCAGGACTAAAGGAAAGGACATTAATTGGTAAGTAAAATGTCACCTTCCATATTGTCCTGCTAGACCAGTCCAGACAAGTGGGATGTACCAAAGCTACAACTCCACTGGGTGGGAAAAGGACACAACAGCTTTCAAAACCTTTAAACCAAGGCTGTGTCCACTCATGCGTGGACATCCAGCAGTAATACTTGACAAATGTGGAAAGTGATGTCCACATTGCTGCCCAACAAATTTCTGCAGGGACTACTGAGCTCCACCCTGCCCACAAGGACTTGTGCTCGAGTAGAATGGGCGCGCAAACACTCCGGAACTGTCCGTTTCCACAACAGATACACCGAGGCCATGGCCTCCTTAATCCAGCACCTGAAAAGCAACATAGCCACCACACACCCTTGTGTGGGCTAGCAAAAAGCACAAAAAGATGTTTGGAGTTAAGAAAGAAATTTATAACCTCCAAATACCGGAGAAGCACCCTCCGGACATCAATAAGGTGTAGATCCTTAGCCTTCCTCCGACACTGCTCCTTCGAGAAGGAGGGCCGACAGACCACCTGGTTCACATGAAATGGAGAAGATGCATTAGGCAAGAAGGAAGGCACAGGCTGAATGGAAACAGTTTCCTTTGAAAAGAAAGATAAGGATCTTGACAAGACAGAGCTTGCAGCTCGAAATCCACCTTGCAGAACAAATCGTGACCAAGAAGCCCATCTTGAGTGTCAAATTCTTTAAAGTAGTATGCTTCAATAGCTCAAAGGGTGCCACCACCAGGGCCCTGAGCTCCAGACACAGGATGTAGGAAGGGATCATAGACCATAGGGAAGGACGCAGATGCCAAAATCCCTGGAGAAAACGCAAGACGTCTGGGAGCAAGACTAAAGACTTACCAGCCAGCGGACCACAGAAACAGGCCACAACTGCCACCTGAACATTCAGGGAGCTAAGGGAAAGGTCCTTCTCCAGGCTATACTATAGATAGGCCAACAGAGATGGCACCTTGGTTGCCTCAGGAGCTACTGCCGAGTACTGCACTATTGCTCAAAGAGGCACCAGATCCATATGTATGCTAGCTTGGTAGATCTCCTCCAAGCTCTGAGCAGAGTAGAGATCATCACTGGAGAGTAGCCCTTATGTGCTAGCCATTTCCTTCCAAGACCTAAACTGTAAGAAAGAAGGGAACCGTGTCCTCTAGGACAATAGGTCCCTGCCGCAAGAGGCCCTGAGACAGAGACAACTGAAGAGGAGACACCTACAGAAGCCACTTCAGGTCTCTGAACCATGCTCTCCTTGGCCAGTCTGATGCCACCAGAACAATCCTGCCCAGGTGGCAGTCCATACACTGAATCACATGCCCCACCTGGGGCCACAGAGGAAGCACATAGAGCAGGTATTGACTTGGCCAGGGTTAGGTCAGGATGACAATGTGGCATGTGGTGACTGAAGAAGCGGCAAACTTTGGCAATGGAGCAGGTTGCCATCAGATCCATTTCAGGGCAACCCCAGGGGTGGATAATCAACCACAAAGCCTCCTAACTCAACTCCCACTCTCCAGGGTTCAGAGAGTGCTGGGTGAGAAAGTCCACTTCCACATTGCCCATCCCATACAAACAGGAGAGCCATCTCCAGAGCCACCCTAGCACTCCTCATGCCATCATGCTGACTGAAAACACTCAAACCACCTGACCCTCAACGAGTGGCTGGAAATGCAGAAGAGCCAACCTAATGGCCCTCACCTCTAGGCAGTTGATAGACCACACTGCTTCCCTGTGGTTCCAATGGCCTTGGGCCATATGGTCTTAACAATGGGCCCCTCAGCCCAAGAGACTGGCATCTGTCATCAGGAGGATCAAAGAAAAAGCGTCCAGTGGCACGCTCTTCCTCAGATAACATGGCTGCTGCCACCACTGTAGGCTAGACTTCACCATCAACAGGAGTGGGAGCTCCTGAGAACTCAGGGATCACTGAGTCAACAAGGACCAGTGGTTGCATGTGAGCATGCACCCACAGCATCATCTTTATGGTCACTGCCATCAGTCCAAGGACCTTAAGATAATCCCAGACTCTGGGAGCCTGCTGTGCACAGAACAGTGCCATGGAAAGCAATGGTCTTTTGACTTTCTCTTCTGGTAGGAAACTCTGCCACTCGAGTGTCTAAACATGCTCCAAGAAACTCCAGGGGCTGGGAAAGCCACAGCTGGCTCTTTTCCTGAATAAACACTCAGCCAATGCTTTCTTTTTTTTTTTTTTCTTTTTTTTTTAAATTCTTTATTTTCATTATATAGCTAACAAAGGAAAAGGAAGACATACAGCTAAAAGACAGATACATAAAGTGTAATACATACACCAAAGTAAACCCCTACCACCCCCCTCCCCCCTGCTTCTTCTCTAGAAAACTAATCATTCCCGAAGCGGGCGTGTACTTAAATTATTGTGTTACAAAACCTAACGGTGATCTAAAACATGATGAGTGCACATTATACAGGCATGTTGGAGCAATAAGCAGATTGTACATAATCATTAAGCATCTGCCATTTAGACAAGCGAGAGTGAGGTTGGGCATGGGGAATAGCTCTCCGAGGTATCTGCTCATATTTACTATATAAGCAGACGAGGTTCCACCATTCATTGACAGTAAGTCGAGAGCTATCCTTCCAATTCCTCGTGATTAAGCATATGGCTATACCCAGCATGAAATCAAGGAGAAAGCGACCCTTCTTAGGAAGAGAGGGGACCTCCGCCACAGAGCGGAGTCCCACGATCTTCCAAGAGAGAGGTTCGTGAAGGTGTAAGATAAATTGAATACAACCCCAGACCCGCCCCCAATAAACCTGTAGTTGAGGACATTCATAGATAACATGAGCGAAGGTTGCCACAGCAGTATGGCAAGACCAACACTGGTCCCTAGCATTTGTGTTCCATTTGGCTATTTTTTCTGGGGTATAAAAGCATCTGTGTGCAAAAAAGAAGAGTTTGGGTAACAGAGGCAGACCGGGAAACCCGCACTACTTTGCTCCAGAAAACGCTCCATTGCACAGGGGTTAAAGTGGTTTGCAGTTCGCGCTCCCAGGCTTGTTGGGCTCTAAAAGTGGCCGTGTCTATACCCTGACATAATATTTTATAAAAGTTAGAGGCTACCCCATGTGTACTACTAATAGAGTGAACTATCTCTAATAGCCCGTCCTCAGTAGGGGCAGAGGGCGGCATGATTCGAGCACTTTTGAGGCAGTGTTGAAGCTGCATCAATTGAAAGTAGTGTTTCGCTGGTAACGCAAATTCCTTTTGTAAATCAGAAAAGGTTTTCCAACGAGCTGCAGAGAAAAGCTGTTGGGGTGTCCAGATCCCCCTTGAGTACCAGGGTTTCCATGCTATCGTTCTATTTAGGACTTGAATTCTGGGGTTATTCCATAGCGGGAGTCCTTCCTGAGGACATACGTTCGGGCCCAGTGATAGGATGAGAGTGTTAAAGGCCGCAAGAGTATCGACAATCATTGGTGGATGGCGGGTGTCTACTTGATAGGACATACCGGGGAGATGGGTCAACGGAATTGGGCTACTAAGCTCCTCTTCTATGTCAAGCCAAACTGGTCTGCTGTCTGTTGAGGCATCTAACCATCGGGCACCTTGCTTAAGTAGGAAGGCTTGATGATATCTAAGAAAATCAGGAAATCTGGTACCCCCTCTTTCCTTTACAGACTGTAGTTTTTGTTTAGCTATCCTTGGTGGCTTGCCCTGCCAGAGATAACGGACGAGAAGGCCCTCAATATCTTTATAAGTATGTAGCGGGAGTAAGCATGGCAGCATTTCTAAAATGTAGTTCACTTTGGGGACTATCATCATTTTCACAGTTTCTAAGCGGCCCCACCATGTAAGAGATAAGGGAGACCAACGATTCATGAGCTCACGGACTTTGGAGACTACCTCTTTGGCATTAAAACTGATAGTGTCTTCTAAAGGAGAACAGTAATGGACCCCGAGATACTTCACCATGCGGGATTGCCAAAGGAAGGGAAAGGCCTGCATGTCAGCCTCATGTACCCAGCGGTTCAGTGGGAATGCTACAGATTTGGTCCAGTTAATTTTATAGCCCGATAATTGTGAGTATCCGTCAATCAGATCCAAGACAGCTGGAACCGAATCGAGGGACACGAAAAGCATAAGGTCATCTGCATATGCAGAGAGTTTAATCTCCCTATGACTGAAGGGGACACCTCGAATACGTGCGGACTGTCTGATAAGGAGGGCTAGGGGTTCAAGAGCTAGATCAAAGAGCATTGGTGATAGGGGGCAACCTTGACGCGTGCCTCTTTGGAGATTAAATGGCTGAGACTTGATGGCATTTACACAAATACTGGCGACGGGTTGAGTATACATGACTTGGAGATATCGGAGGAAGCCCTCCCCAAAGCCATACCATCGGAGAACTGCAAATAAGAAGGGCCATTCTAGGCGGTCAAAGGCTTTTTCGGCATCCAGGGAAAGACCCACCCATGGATGATCTAGATTGGCAGCACTGGATAGCACATGACACAAGGTCCGAGCATTGTCAGCAGTTGATCTGCCGGGTATAAAACCGCATTGGTCGGGGTGAATTAGGGTGGCCATCCTGTCAGATAGCCGGGTGGCCAAGATCGTTGCGAAGATCTTATAATCGGCATTAAGTAGGGAGATTGGACGGTAGTTGGCGGTTAGTAGCGGGTCTCTGCCTTCTTTCTCAAATACTACCACATTAGCTGCAGAAAAGGATCCCAAAGAGGATGTATCTACCGCAAGGGCAGTAAAATAGAGTTTTAAATAGGGAACTAAGTCTGCACTGAACGTTCTGTAGAATTCGGTCGGGAGACCATCGGGCCCTGCGGCACGGCCCGAGGCTGTTCGTTTTAGGGCAGATTGGATCTCTGAAGTAGAGAAGGGTTCATCCATCGCTTCCCTATCATCTTCAGAGAGGGTCGGCCGCTGAATGCCAGAAAGCAATCGCTCGAATGTCTCTGAGGAGAACTCACATTCAGATTGATATAGGCAGGTATAGAAATCCCGAAAGAGCTCTACAATGTCGGAGTCTGTGGTTACTATGCCCCCTCCCTGTGGAGCTCGAAGAGCCGCTACGCGTTTGGCTTCTTTTTGACCTTTCAAGGCATTGGCTAAGAGTCGACCGGCTCGGTTATTTTCACGATAATATGTCCCTCGCTGAGACTCAATACTCTTAGAAGCTGCAGTTGAGAGGATTGAATTATATTGAAAACGGAGACGCTGTAAACGAATTAATACACATGGATCAGTACGTGAAGTTAGAACTCATTCACCTGCTTTTATTTGTTGGTCTAGTATGAGTAGCTGCTGATTGCGTTGTTTTCGCAGGCGGATTTGATAGCTAGTGATCGTTGCTCGAATGGCCGCTTTGAAGCCCTCCCACCAAGCCCAATTCGCAGTGTCCTGGGGTAGATTAAACTGGAAGTAATCCTGTATGGCTGCTCGAATTTCTAACTGGAACTCTGGCTGAGTTAACAGGGCTCTATCAAAGAACCAGGCCCCCGAATTCCCTTGGGGTGCAGTAGTGTGTAATTGAAAGGAAATGGCAGCATGATCTGAAATATGTTGGGAGTGAATCTTTGCAGTGTCCACCTGAGGAACTAACAGTTTTGATATTAGAAAAAAGTCTATGCGAGACTGGGATTTATGAGGGGAAGAGAAGAAGGTGAAGTCAAGCTCATTGGGGTGTAGTAACCTCCAGAGATCAACTAAAGCAAGATCTTTAATCAGGGAGGTAAGCGTGGTGTGACTCTTGGGGGGACCACTTGTCCTAGGCGGCTGTTTGTCAATCAGGGGATCAAGGACTAGATTGAAATCCCCCCCAATTATCAATGAAGTATTAGCAGAGGCCTGCGCAACCTGAGCAATGGTAGCAAAAAAGGCAGGGTCATCCACATTAGGAGCGTAAAGGCATATACATGTAACTTCAAGGCTACCTATCTTAAGGTGAACTCTAGACCATCTACCTTCTGTATCTGAGCTAGTCGCAATAATAGTAGCATGCAAAGATTTCCTAACCAGTATGGCAACCCCACATTTCTTAGAAACGGCTGGGAAATAGGCGGCCACCATGTAAGGTTTGATATTGAGTTTAAGAGTTTCCTTCGAATTTAAATGCGTTTCTTGGAGAAAAATCAGATCCGCAGCTTCCTGACTTAGGTAGCTTAGGATTTTCTTCCGTTTTATCGGATTATTGATTCCTTTTACGTTCAATGAGAAAATCTTACATGGTGCCATCAATCAGTAATAGACATTTTAGGTAAGGGCGCTTGAAAACATACAACATAATCAGAATCTGTGCAACAATGACATAATCACCGAGTATACTGGCTAATACACCCCATATTGAAAAGTATGTACCAAAGTATCTGAGAGAAGAAGCAAAACCCCCAAAGAATATGGCGACCATATGTCTGCGGGAGGAGGCCCTAGAGAGGAAATAGAAAGACATGAAAAAAAGAAAAGAAACACCAGAGTCCATAATTAACACTGTCTCTGATACTCATCGAGGCTACTGTGGGTAGATGGAACCGGGTCACAGATATCATCAAAAGTAAGGCAACAAACTGCCCTCGCCAGACTCTTTGCTGGGCTGTGACAGATCCAATATGGCAGGTACAGCGGATATGAGAATACTTGCAGGAATATTCTGGAAGTCAGCGCATCAAGTCGGCTTCTTTGGAATCCAAAAACTCCGCTAGTAGATCAGGGTCCTCAAATGTTCTTGTCTGATTGTGAAGCGTGACTCGGAGCTTGGCCGGGTACATCAGGCCATAGCGTGCTTGTAGTTGTTGAAGCCTCGGCCGGAATTCCAGAAAGCGCTTTCGGCGGTCGACCGTGGGTTTAGCCAAGTCGGGATAGAAGGAGATCTTGTGGCTCTCAAACTCCATATGGCCCTTTGCCCGAGAGGCATTTAGAATTTGCTCAACGTGTTGATATCGCAAAAGTCGAAAAATGATAGGCCGCGGGGTCTTCCTGTTGAGCGTTATGCTTGTGGGTACACGATGAGCGCGATCGATCTCCAAATCCTTGGTAAAGGTGATTTGGAGCAGGGAAGGGAGGATTTTGCATAAAAACTCTTTCATGTCTCCTGATTCCGCTCCCTCCGGTATGCCCACAAGTCGTATGTTGTTGCGGCGCGCTCGATTATTGCCATCTTCCACTTCTTTCTGCAAGGCCCGCACCTGACGTTCAACTTTGTCGAGTTTGGACAACCGGACCGCATGGGAGTCCAATATGCTCTCCATTTTGTCCTGACGCGATGAAAGCCCTTCTAGCTTACTTTGCAGCACACCAAAATCTTCCCGCAGCGCTCGGAGTGCTTCACCGTTTGACTGCACGAGGTTTTTGACCCCTCTAATCTCTGCGAGGATTTCCTGCTGCATTTCGGGGCCCTCGCGCAAGGCCAGCCCCTTCTGCGGGGACGGAGGTTCAGTTTTGGAACGTTTGCCGTGAGAAGCCGCTGGAGATCCAAATTCCAGGCACGTGGGTTTGGTCCCCGCCATCTCACCAATGTGCCCCGGCAAGATCAGAGAAGAAGTTCAAGTATGTACGGTGTTAATTCAGGATTCTGAGTAGGCCTCTCGGGAGCCTCAGCGTTATGCGACCATCCCGCTGGACATCAGGCTCCGCCCCCCCTCAGCCAATGCTTTCTATGAAGAACACCACTTGGGATGCCACTTGAGATGCTTCTGAAAGGGAAAGGGACCAGATGAGCCAGTCATCCAGATAAGGATAGACACAGATCCCTTGGTGCCTCAGCACCACCACGACCTTGGAGAACATCTTTGGGATGGTGGATAGCCCAAAAGGGAGGGCGGCAAACTGATAATGAGAGCCAAGCATGGCAACGTGCAGATACTTTGCTGATACACCCGGATCAGGATAAGAAAATACGCCTCAACCAGATCCATTGAAGCCAGGAACTCCCCTCGGCGTACTGTTTGAATCACTGAACACAAGGTTTTGAAGTGCAGAACTGCAAGTGCATGTTGAACCCCTTAAGGTTCACAATGGGCTGGCAGGAACCATCCTTTTTTTGGGCATCATGAAACAGATGAAATATCTGCCCTTGCCCCACTCGTCTGGTGGCAAGGGCATCACTGCCTTTAGGTGCAGCAACTTGTCCAAGGTGGTCCGCACAGCATTTTTGGTCACAGACCCACAAGGGGTGATGACAAAGGCATCTGACTTGGCTCTTTGCATTTCAGGGCATAGCCAAAATTGAATAGTGTCTAGCATCGAGCAATCTTTGTTAACCCAGACCCACTTCTGAAAGAAAAGGTGAAGCCTGCCTCCAACTTGAGGAACCAGGGAATGGGCCCCCAAAACCTCATTGTGTAGGCCAGGAGGGTCCTCCTCTGGAAGGGACCAAGTCCCTGGGCCCAGACGCTGCACAAAAGGACTGAGAATGAGAGTCACGAGACCCCCACAAATCCAGCCAGTATGCCCTTGGTGGACAGGCAGAGGCTGACGAGAAGGGGCACCAGCCCACTTCACAGGCCCCTTAGACCTGTCTTCCAGAAGGCGGTAAGATTTTGTCTTGCCCAGGTACTTCACCAGCTTCTACTTATTGGCTCCAAATAGAAGCTTGCCCTGAAAAGCCAGTTGGGTCAACTGGGCTGTGGAAGATGTGTCCATTGACCAGTGCCAGAGCCAAACCCAACACCATGACACTGTCTTCAGGGCACCATCCCTGGCCACCAAATGTACCAGGCCAGACATGGCATCAGAAAGGAAAGCCCGCAACCAACTCCAAAAGAGGGGTAGTATCATCCAGCAGAAGAGACTGGATCCACTGGAGCAGGGCTTGAGACATCAGGCTGGTGCATACTGCCAGGTGCAGAATACCCGCTGCCACAGCGAACTGGCTCCTCAACAATGAATCCACCTTATGGTCCAGAAAATCCTTTAAGGTTAATCTGCCTTCCACAGGAATGGTGGTCCATCAGGTAACTGTTGTGACCTGCGCATCCACCTTGGGAATGCCAAACCAATCAAGCACTCCTCCTCTGGGAGAGCAGAGATCTTCTTACACACCCTCAATCCTTTAGATATGGAATCGGGAGAGTTTAATGGGACATATTTGATCACATCCAGGAAATGGAAGTCAATTTTGGATTTTCACACCCCTTGAAGGAGCAGGTGTACCTTCAGCTCCTGCTCCGTGCCAGAAGCATCAATCAAGTTCAAGGCAAATGAGACCGTGACAGTCAACACCACCAGCTCATCCTTCCAGAATAGGCAGCTCACACCAGCCCTCTCACAATCTTCTGAAGGTGAGAGTACTTCTACATCCATGATAGAGCTCAGTAATGAGTCATCTGAATCCAAATCATAGTCAAAATCTCGGACAGCTCCCAGTTGCTCCCCATCTCCAGGGGGAATCCCACACCAGCGACACTTAGCCAAATGCAATCGAACAAGGCTTCCACTTTCCACCTGACCTGCATGAGACTGCACTCGGGCACCAGAAACTGCATTGTCTGAATTTCTATGCCATAAGGATCAGGCCTCCTGCAAAAAAGAAAGAATTCTGGAGATGGCAATTCAGAGTCTGGAAGCTCTCCTCTCAGAAACGACCCCCCAACACCAGGGGACACAGCTGCCACAGACCCCCTAAAGGACAATGAGTGGCTCAGAGCATGGTCGCCGGATTCTTCAGTCTTCTGGATATTCTTAATCATAGAGCTATCAGTTACCTCCTGCCCTGAGGCAGGCAAGGCTGGACACTTGGCTGAAAGAGGTGGAGCAGGCCCTCCAGGGATGACTCAGAAGCTGCGATGACAGAGTCCTGGAAGAAGACATAAAGAGTTAAGGCAAGTATCACAACAGCACTAAGGCTGTCGCAGCCTAAAGACACGGGTTAAGTGCGCTTTTACTGCAGTGCATGTTGACTACACTTCTATGGTGGTGCACCTTAACTGCACTTTTAGTGCAATTGCCATTACAGGCACTAGGTTAGGAATGCATGTTGGATCCGCTTAGGCAGAATGCGCGTACAGATCATGCAACTGCCAAGTGCACAATAGGAGAAAATGCTACTAATGGGTGAAGAAAACATCAGGAAACTCCCGCACTTGGCCAACAGTCATCAGCAGGCTACTCCTCCATTGCCTCAGGTACAAACTTAGATTATGAGCCCTTTGGGAACAGGGAAATACATAATGTACCTGAATGTAACTCCTCTTGGCCTCACTCTGGAAAGCCGTAAGCTACAGTGCCTTGCAAATGTATTCATCCCCTTGGTATTTGTGCCGTTCTGTCGCATTACGTACAACCAGGAATAAAAATGCAGGTTCATTTGGATGTTAGATAATGGACCTAACAATATAGCCCAATGACAATGACAATAAAATACCTTGTAGATATATAAAAAAACAATTCAAAAATGAAAGGTTGTGAGTCCATATGCACTCATCCTTTTTGCTTTGAAACACCTAAATAAGAACTGGTCCAAACAATTAACCTCAGACGTCACCTAATTAGTTGTTTAGGGTCCACCTGTGTGCAATCAGTGTCACATGATGCCTGTATAAATGTATTTGTTCCAAAAGGACCATGACTCTGCAACACCACTAAGCAGGCAACATGAAGACCAAGGAACACTCCAAACAGGTCAGAGACAAAGTTGTGGAGACATATAGATCAGGGTTGCGTTTTAACAGAATATCCCAAATTCTGAATATCCCACGGAGCACCATTAAATCCATAATAACAAAATAGAAA
Source organism: Ichthyophis bannanicus (assembly GCA_033557465.1). Classification (NCBI taxonomy): domain Eukaryota; kingdom Metazoa; phylum Chordata; class Amphibia; order Gymnophiona; family Ichthyophiidae; genus Ichthyophis; species Ichthyophis bannanicus. Next base: position 1,855,792,891 of record CM066031.1, read on the forward strand.
GAATATGGCACCACTACAAACCTGACAGGAGAAGGCCGCCACTAAAGCTCACAGACCGGGCAAGGAGGTCATTAATCAGAGATGCTACAAAGACACCAAGGATAACACTGTAGGAGCTGCAAAGGTCCACAGCGGTGATGGGAGTATCTGTCCAAAGGACCACTTTAAGCCATACACTCCACAGAGTGGGGCTTTATCGAAGAGTGGCCAGAAAAAAGCCATTGCTTAAAGAAAGAAATATGAAAACATTTTTGGAGTTTGCACAACAGCATATGGTGGACCCCCCAAACACATGGAAGAAGGTTCTTTGGTCAGATGAGATGAAAACGTTAACCTTTTGCCCATCTTGGGAAACGCCATGTGTGACACAAACCCAACACTTCCCATCACCCTGAGAACAAGATTCCCACAGTGAAACATAGTTGTGGCAGCATCATGCTGTGGGGATGTTTTCATTGTCAGGGACAGAAAAACTGGCCAGGATTAAAGGAACGATGAATGGCACTAAAGATAGGGCAATTATTGTGGAAATCATGTTTCAGTCTGCATGAGATTTGAGACTGGGATGAAGGTTCACCTTCCAGCAAGACAATGACCCTAAACATACTGCTAAAACTGGTTTAAAGGGAAGCATTTAAATGTCTTGGAATGGTCTAGTCAAAGACCAAACTTCAATCTAATTGAGAATCTGTGGCATTACTTGAAGATTGCTGTACACCTACGAAACCTATCTAACTTGAAGGAGTTGGGGCAGTTCTGCCTTAAGGAATGGGTTAAAATCCCAGTGGCTAGATGTGCTAAGCTATTAGAGACACACCCCAAGCGACTTGCAGCTGTAATTGCAGCAAAAGGTGGCTCTACAACCTATTGATATCGGGGGATGAATAACATGCACACTCCTGCTTTCAGTTTTTATTTGGCCTAATTATTATCTGTGTCACAATGAAGGATATTTTGCACCTTCAAAGTCGTAGGCATGTTGTGTATATCACATGGTGTTAACCCCCCAAACTCAATTTTAATTCCAGGTTGTACTGCGACATGACAGGCCAAACACAGAGGGGATGAATACCTTTGCAATGCACTGTAAATACTACAAATAAAAATAAAATAAAATAAATATAAAAGATGGTTTGAACAGCTCTAAAAGAGCTACATTAACCTTAAGCATTAAAGTATGATATCACTAAATACAATTCAATTTTGCCTGTAGTGGTGCTTTCCTCTTGAAGCATTTGTACATCTCCTGCATTATAAACTAACAAGGTCACAGACAGGAAATCATAACACAGATGCAGGTAAGTGGTACAGTACAAAAGAGATGAGAACCTTTCCCGACAAGATGTGTCTAAGTATGCACTAAATTATCAGCAATTCCTGGCAGAAGATATCTGAAGAGATTTTGTTTCATTTCATTTATTTAAGATTTGATATACCACTTACCAGTTTACAATAAAATACAGTGAAAACTGAAGCAGGAAAATGAAAAGAATGCCAATATGTATAGGACAGAAGGGAAAACGAGATAAGCAGGCACCCAGAGCAAATATAAGGTTCAATGTTCTATGTAAACCGCCACTGATCTTGGGAAGGGGCGGTATATAAAAGTTTTCAAATAAATAAATAAATAAATAAATAAATAAATAAGGTGGTAGGAAGAAAGAGAGGAAGCAATTGAAGAAAGGGACTCCAAAGGGCTGCGGTCATACAGAGAGAAAGGATGAGGGTAAAGAGAGTCATCCACAGAGTCCACCTGAATATAGACTGCTGGTCAGTCGGAGGCAGTAAACTGCGCTGCGGGATCAAGGAGCTTGTCAGCTTGTGGGTTGTGTTTTGCGGGTGTTGGTCCCACCAGGTGTGGGCGCGCCCATTGGCGCTTCAGTTTTAAAGGCGCTAATGTCCTGGCCCTGATTGGTTTCTGTGGTGGGGAACAGGAGGAGCTATGCTGTCCTGCTCTCTTCTGCCGACAGCGATCAGGGTCAGGAGATGTTCCCTCACCCATTGGCGCTTCAGATTTAAAGCTGGTAATGTTCTGGCCCTGATTGGCTTCTGCGGTGGGGAGTGGTAGATTCATTGTGTAACACAATCTTTGTTCCTAGACAGTGACTGTTATTTCCTAATTAAAAGTATGGGAAAATGGTTATTATTCTTATTAAACTTTGTTTTTGTGAACAGGAGATTGATATTTGTGAAATTTATGTATTTCCATTGTTAAAACAGGCTTACTTGTGCCTTTTTGTTCACGTAAAATTAAAAAACACAACATATAATATTTACTTATAGTTAAGTTATTCAAGAAAGACCATAAAACATTTAGAAGTGAGTAGATTTTTGACAGTTATGATTATATTGTAAATCACTTTCACGAATAAGCCCCCAGATGTGGTCTCCCATCATGTTCTCATTATACTGTCCTTGGTAGCGGTATTCAAATTTCAGTATATCCTAGTGGAAACATTCACCTTGCCCCTCTGAGCATGCTCCCATGTTCTCCTTGAATTTATCAAGATGAACATCAAGGATATGGACTTTGAGAGACATCCTGCAGCACATTTTGCTGTAATTCTTAACCAGTCTCAACCAGCTTTACATAGTTTTCGGCCTTATGATTTCCCAAAAAGCCACAAACCACTGCAGAGCTGCTCCAAGCCGCTTTCTCCTTCCTAATAAGCAGCTTGTGAAATTCCATGCACTCAAGAACTTTTTTTGTTTGTGGTCCAACAAAGACACCAGCTTTGACCTTTGCCTCAGATAGTTTAGGGAAGAAGTCTTGAAGTTACTTGAAGGCTGTCGACTCTTCCTCTAGAGCTGTGACATATTGTTTCATAAGGCCTAATTTGATGTGCAGTGGTGGCACCAGCACCTTCTGTGGTTCCACCAGTGGTAGTAAGGGTTTCTCTCCTCAGCTCCACCTCTGATATTGTAACCTAGATCTGCAACATCTTCTTCGTTTTGTGAATTGCTGCTTTCTTCTGAAGACAGCTGCTTTCTCTGCGGAGGAGTGGGTACAGGAAGCTCCGGGCAGTGTGGCACCGGGGCAATGGATGAAGGAATGCTCGGATACATGACAGAAGGAGCATTCTTGCCAGTCCGAAGATTGGAAGGATCACCATGCAGAAGTAGCAATTGATGAAATATAGTAACATAGTAAATGACGGAAGATAAAGACCACTATGGTCCATCTAGTCTGCCCATTAGATAAGTTTATTTTGATTTTATCCTGTTGCTGTAAAGGGATCCACTGTGTCTGTCCCATGCCATTCTGAATTCTTTCACTGTATTTGCCCCCATCACTTCCATCGGGAGGGCATTCCAAGCATCCACCACTCTTTCAGTGAAAAAGTATTTCCTGACATTGCCTTTCAATTTACCCCCTTGCAACTTCATGTTATGCTCTCTAGTTTTACAGCTTCCCCATCTTTGGAAGAGGTTTGTTTGTTCATTATTTCTCTTTAAGTATTTAAAGGTCTGAATCATATCTCCCCTATCCCTCCTCTCCTCCAGAGTGTACATATTTAGGTCTTTAAGTCTCTTCTCATAAAGCTTCTGACGCAGGCTCCAAATCATTTTTGTCGCCTTCCTCTGAACAGTTCCCACCAAATTCTTGGGATAGTGAACTTCATGACTCTCTTCTCCCCTCAGTATCATCCTGCCAAAGAAAAAATAAAAATGTGAAAAATATATATACAGGGTGGCCCCAAAAAAGTGAGAACATCTCATAGCATATAAGTTATTTAAAAATTCAAAAAGACAGATGTAAACGATTGACAAATTTAAAAAAAAAAGAAGATGGCGACCGGAAATTGTCAAAATAAAGACGTTATATAGCTAAAAAAGGTAAATAAGTAAACTATTTAAGCTTTTAATTTACGAGATGTTCTCACTTTTTTTTGGCCACCCTGTATATAAAATTATGATGATAAATTTAATTTGAATTAATGATGTTCTTGCTAAATGTTTCATACATTATGTAAAAATTCAGTAACAATAAAGATTTTAAAACATAAAATGCCATGGTCTAAGCCAGCATCAATAGTCCATCCTACCTTCCAGAGTTTTCTTGCAGTGTTCACAAGTGAGATGAGGCGCCCAGGGTTTGTCCTGATCCCCAACAGGCACGCCAAAGTATGTCTTGTAAGCTTCACACATATTGGCAGATGCTTCCATGGAGTACTTTTTCGTTCTTGATAAAATTGCCACAGACATAGCAAAAGTGTCTGCCGGATGCTTACAGCCTCTTGATGCCACGTCAGTCCACTTAAGAAGCTAGAATGAAAAGAAACTGGTGCGCTTAAGACACGTGTTGCTGTTGTATGCTCCTAGGTTTTCAGTCGGTAAGGAGGCTGCTAAACGACTGTGCTCAGTCCGTGCAAATCTGTTGTTTACATAGACATGAGGCGGAAGTGATGTTATAACGGTCACCAAAAGACTTTTATTAAAAGTTATACAAAGTTCCAAAAGTTTTGCAAAGTTCTGGAAAGCCCTAGAAAGTTCTAGAATTTTCAAAACGGTATTCCAAGTTTACTTTGCACTAAATTTATCTAGAATGTTATGAAAAATAGGTAATTTTCAAAAATATCATTCTCCTGGTCCCAAAAGCAATGTTTCTCGGCCATAAATGCCATTTCCTATGGTTTTGAGACATAAGATATCAGAAAATAACACTTATTACCCAGGAACAAGAAAAAAGTAAAACATTGTTACACAGTGTTATTCTTTGATTCATAGGTACAGAAAAAGTAAACCAAAAGCAGGTCAGAGTGAGCCTTGCTAGTTATAAAACTGGTTTGCAAAGCCATGTATTTTGATAAGCAGAATACAGGGCAGGGTTTGAAACTGCAGCCCTTGAGAGTGGCAAACTGGTCTGGTTTTCAGGACATCCCTAATGAATATGTTTGAAATATATTAACATGCATCTACTCAGTTGTACAGAAACATATCTCATGCATATTCGTTAGGGACATCCTAAAACCAGACTGGTTTGTGGATGTCAAGCATTGCAGTTTGACACCCCTGACCTAAAGCCTTATTCCTCTGCTTCATTTATCTACACATCTGGGAAGATGCCAGTCTCTAAAACATGCAAATTAAGACACTTGTAAGTGGCTGGATATTCAGGCAACAGCCATACTTGTTTTGATGACTATTTAGATTATTAAAAAGTTTGGTAAGAAGGGATGGCAAAGGAGGGATGGGGACAAAGTGTTGGATCAAGTATGGGATATTCTATGCTTATCTATTCAGGATGGTAAGAACTAATGAGGGAGACAAAAAAAACTGACTTGGATAAAGTGTGACATCCTACAAGAGCTCGAGCCTTTATTGGGGGCAACTGGACTACATCCTTGGCAATGCAGACTTCTATAATTGAAAGGCCGCGGGCCCCCGTCCACGTGACCGCCGGTAACCGGGGGGGGGGGGGGGGCGGCAGCTCGCTCGCGCCCATGTGCTTCGGCGGCGCGTTGGGACGCCAGGAGAAGAGCGGCGTCGGGCATCCTCATTGGCTCCCGCTGGCGTTTTCAATGAGCGGGAGCCAATGGGGAAGCTGGGGCCTCGGGCGGGGGGGGGGGGGTAGTGCGGAGACTCGGCGTCCTCCTGCCTTTTCGTTTGTCGAGGCAGGAGGAGCCGGACGTGTGGCAGGACGAAGAGACCGTTCCTAATTTTAAAATAATAATAAATCAATTGCCTGGCTCTGCTGCTGGCTGCTGTCGGGGCAGCGTTGTGGTGGCCGGTGTTTTCCCGGGGAGCCTGTCAGCTGCGGAGGAGTTGGACAGCGTCGGGACAGCGGTGAGGCTGTTGGCTGCAGGGACGTGCTGGTGTCAGCTGCTTTCGGGCCTGAGCAGCGTCGGTGTGTGTGCCAGCGGTGAGTTGGAGGGGTGCTGGTTGTGCTGTTTTTGTGCAGGGCTTAATAATAAAAAAATAAAATAAATAAAACACATTTTGGAAGGCACTTGGGGGGAGTTATTAAGCCTGTAGGTTAGTTATGTCGGGCAGGGGAAAAAGAGGGGGCCCAAGAAGGGGGAAAGGGTCGGGCAAGGGCACAGATAGTAGTGCAGGGGTATGTGAGGCTAATTCTTTAGGGCCTGATGGGCTTCAAGCTCATGTGGGAGGAGGGGTGTCCGGGCCTGGCAGGGGGCTTCCTGGGTCATTCGTGGTGGGCACCAGGGGGCGGGGGGGCCAGGGGCCGAGCTCCTAGCCGTAGCAGAGCACCCAGACGGGGCTCTCGCTCTCCAGGAGGTTTAGGACGCGGGGGGCAGGTGCTGCGGGGGGATTCGGGTGTCCCGGTAGTTCGAGGGAGGCAAGGCAGGTCTAGGGGCCTGGCAAGTGGTTCCTCAGGGCTAGGGGAGGCTCATGGGTATGTAGGAGCCCCGGGGGGTAGTATGGTTCCTGCGGGGGGCGGGGAGGGGGAACATCTGTACGGGGGTGGTGCCGGGTTTGCGCCTGCCAGCCCAGGGGATTTATGGGGTACTATGGGGGGTGATTATTCTCCAGCTTGGGAACACTGGCAGGGTGGGGGTCAAGGCTCTTCCCGTGCGGAGTGGCTAGGGGCGTGGCGATCTCCATGGGCTCTGGCGGGTGTCCCTTCGCCTTTTCCTGTTTTTTCTCCACATGTATCTACCGGAGGGCCCTACGGGGGGCATCCTTGGATGGGTGCTTCCAGACAGAGGGACGGCATGACGGTGAGCATTGACGGGACTCCCTTGCCTGGCGGAACGGTGGGAGGAACTGAAGCTTCGACGATGCTGCGACCAGAGACGAGCGCAGCGTCGATGCGACAGGAGACCGGCGTGGCTACCGAGGTGGCGTCAACGGCTGCAGGTGAGTTGGAGTTGGATGCTGGCGCTGCGATGCGGGATGCTGGCGCTGCGGTAGAAAGTGATACTCGGTCGGCCGCTCGGGGTAAGAAGCGGGCTAAAAAACGTAATAAGCATTCTTGTCATCGGCGTAGGCGTTCTCGATCCTCCTCTTCTTCAACCACTGAGTCTTCGTCGAGTTCATTATCGGAAGAACGGGGATGTGGTCGGGAGGCCAGGGGGGAAGCGGGTGGTGCCGGACAGGTTGGAGCGGCGCCTACGGTGGTGGCTTTCTCTGAGTGGTGGGAGGGAGTGCCCAAAAATCTGCGGCGGAAAATTCAGAAGCGTCGCTATTTAGATATTTTCCGATTACTGGAAGGTCGTAAGCGGTCAGGGGACAGTCAGCGGAAGCGTAAGGCGGATGAGAAGGCTGGTAGGGTCCTGAGAGTGGCGCGGAACGTCGTGAATTGGACCCGGGCCTTCTTACGATTGTCTAGTGTATGGGGGCATTTGCATCCGGAGCAGTATGGTATGCTTCTGGCTTACGCGGATTCCATCTTAGAGGCGTCTCAGACTCATGATGGTTGGGCTTGGCTCAACTATGATGAGAAATTTCATGATAAGATGGAAGAGAATCAAATGCTTTCCTGGGGAACGCAAGACATCAATCTTTGGCTGACGCAGATGGTGATCAGACCGGCAGGCGGAAGTTCGAGCGGGCCAAGAGGTGGGCTGTCTGTTCCCTCGAGTGCGGGCCAGCCCTTTCAATCAGGCGTGCCCCCTGTGGGGCAGAGGACTACGGGGGGGGGGGGGGAACTGGGGACTTGTGCTGGCGGTTCAACAAGTCCTCATGCCCCTTTCCGGATTGTAAATTCCGGCACGCCTGCTCCATCTGTAATGGGGGTCACTCCGCACTCAAATGTGTCAAAAAGAGTGTCGGGGGAGCCCCGGTTCTGCCACGCAAGTGAGAGGGGTTTGTGGAGCTTGGCTCCCACTCCGGTTGAGGTTGGTGTTTTAAGTCCGTGGCTTAAGAGATATCCTAAGAAAAAGGTCGGTGTCATTTTAGAGACTGGGTTTAGGGAGGGGTTTCGAATCCCTGTGGTGGGCAGGGTGGCGGCGCAACAGGCTCGGAATTCGCCTTCCGTTGGCGGTTTGCGCAGGTGGTGCGGGAGAAATTGGCCAGCGAGATTGCTTTGGGCAGAGTAGCGGGCCCTTTTGGGGAACGGCCTTTTGCTGAATTCGTGGTATCTCCGTTGGGTATCATTCCGAAGAAGGAGCCTGGAAAGTATCGCTTAATACATAATCTTTCCTTCCCCATTGGTTCCTCAGTCAATGATCACATTCCTAAGGAATTGTGCGCAGTGTGTTATGCCTCCTTTGATGAGGCAGTTGAGCTGGTGCGGGTGTGTGGGCCTGGGTGCTTGCTGGCGAAGGTGGATATTGAATCGGCCTTCTGTTTGTTACCAGTGCACCCATCGGCTTTTCATTTGTTGGGGTTTTGCTTCGAAGACAAATTTTACTTTGACAAGAGCATGCCTATGGGTTGTTCGATTTCCTGTGCTTATTTCGAGCAGTTTAGCTTGTTTCTACATTGGGCATTTGTGGACTGGGTGGGGTGTGCCTCGGTGGTGCATTACTTAGACGACTTTCTCTTTGTTGGTGCCGCGCAAACGGGGCAGTGCATGGCGTTGTTGGAGGGCTTTGTGCAGTTGGCCCAGGTGTGGGGTGTTCCTTTAGCGGCTAGTAAGACTGAGGGCCCGGCGACTACCCTTACCTTTTTGGGTGTTGAGTTGGATTCCGTGGCAATGGTAGCTCATCTGCCGCAAGAGAAGGTCTCAAAGCTGCGGGTGTTGGTTGCGAATGCGTTGGTTTCCCGCAAGCTGACATTGCGGGAAATGCAGTCTTTGTTGGGTTCACTTAATTTTGCTTGCAGAGTTATCCCTATGGGGAGAGTCTTCTTGCGGCAGCTTGCCGCTGCTACCGCCGGCGTTGCTAAGCCCCATCATCGGATCTGGTTGTCAAGCAGCATGCGGGCAGACTTGGGGATATGGGACGCTTTTCTCAGTGACTTTAATGGTACTACGGTCTTGAGAGCCCGGGAGATGACTTCTGCGGATTTGCAATTGTACACGGATGCAGCAGGGGGTTTGAGCTTGGGTATTTACTTTGGGGGTTCTTGGTGCGCGGCGGGTTGGCCGCAGTCCTGGCGGGATGGCGGGCTTATGAATAATATTACATTTCTGGAGTTGTTCCCCATTCTGGTGGTGCTGTCGTTATGGCTTGATAAACTTCGGAATTGTACCGTGCGTTGGTGATGTGACAATGAAGCAGTAGTGTCTGTGATCAACAATTATTCCCCGAGATGCAGGCCGGTAGCCGACCTGATGCGGCACGTGGTTATCGCGTGTTTGCAGTTGAATATGGTGATTAAGGCTCGTCATATTTCAAGGAGTCATAACAGGATTGCTGATGCTCTTTCCCGTTTTAAGTGGGAGCTGTTTCGGACCTTGGCGCCCGATGCGGACGAGGAGGGGACATCGGTCCCGGAGCACTTATGGCGGATTGGCCTCGGGACATGATGCTGAGGAACTCAGTATCATCGGCAACTTGGGTAGCATATGAATGGGGCTGCTGCAGTGTGGTGTCCTTCTTGGCACTGCAGGGATGGCAGTGTGGTCCAGCCTCGGATCAGCTGTTGGGTCAGTATGTGTCGGCAGCGAATGCTGCGGGACTGTCACGGGCTACCGTCCGTCGGAATTTAGCGGGATTCTCCTTTTTTGCGCGGGCTGTAGGGTGGGGGGCGGCGGGCAGGGGATCTTTAATGCGTAGACTTCTGCAAGGTTGGGAGCGGGCTTGCCCTTCGCCGCAGGATTGGCGGCGCCCTATAACGCACGACTTGCTGCGACGTTTGTGTGGCGCATTGCCTCGGGTGGTTTCGTCCTCTTATGAAGGGGTGCTTTATTAGGCTGTCTTTTCGGTAGCCTTTTTCGGCGCGTTTCAAGTGGGTGAATTAGTGGCGGAATCGGGTCGGATTTGCCATGGGAGAGAGGTTCAAGTACATCAAGTGCGATGGACTGGGGGCGGGGTTCAGATACTCCTTGCCCGTTCCAAGACGGATCAGGCGGGGTGTAGGGGTTAAGTACTTGTAGAGGTTAAGTATTAGATAGAGTGTCAACAGATTTGCTTTTAATTTTAAGTGTTAAGGGTTAATAATGTTCCTGGTTCATAATCACTCAATGGCTGCCCCACATCTCAAAGAATTGCTAAAGAACGACAGCCACGCTGCTATACCATGTGAGCCAGCATTCAGGCCTTTGCAAGAAGAGACCCAGCACCGGAAGGAACTATATAAGGCAGTATCATGAGCCTTGCAAGGTGCCAGTCTGGGCTGGAAAAGTCCAGACTTGGGCCTGCAGAGGCTATGTGCAAAGAAACACATACACAGGAAACCACAAGCTGGCAACATATATGCTATGCCTGGCTCTGAAGAAAGCAGGTGGCTGGACCATAGTTGATAAGTATGAGAGAGAGGGGGCCAGGGGGATTTTGCAACAGGAACTAAGGGAAACAGAAAAAGGCAATGATAAGAGATAAGGGGGGAGGGGGGATAGAACACGGAGGAATGGATCTGGGGACTGTATGCACGAAAAGGGAAGCAAAGAAAAGTATAAATGTAGTATGCTTTTTTATATTCATGGGAGGAGATATATTCTTGAGGTGCCTAGTGCCCGATAGAACTCTCTTCCCCACATCTGCCTGTATTTGGTCATCAGTTATCTAATAAACAGAGACTCTGATTGCACCTGTACTGACTTTTTGGATCTGATCATTGCAGGTAATTAGTAATAATTAGGTTGTGGTCCATTTTGTACGAAACAGGGCCGTACAAACTGTGCCTGTTGCTTTTGCCATGGCTCTGACTCCAGCGCGGCTATGTTTTTAAGTTTCAGCTGGATGGGCAAGGGTAAAGTGTTACACAGAGTCTGAAAAAACATAAGAGCCATATGAGGAGCATTATGGGGTACACCCATTTGTGCTTCCCATAGATCTTGGAACTTAGCCAAGTAAGCACTAATATCTTCCCCTACCTTAAACTGCATCGATGTAAGGGGTCCCATACTTCTTTGGGTAGGATATATATCTCTTAGTGACTCCTAAACCAAATTACGATAAGGGTTAAATAAAGCCCCATCGTATTGTGGTTCGTGGACCAATACCCCATTTATATTTGCATTGTTAAACACCTGATTGGCAGCATTATTGCCCAAAATCCGGGCCAACAATGCTTTCACATCACCAATTGCTAAGGTATAACCTGCAGTCAATCGCTCAAACGTCTGTATCCATGCTCCTGCACCTTGATTTAAGGGAGGGAGTTGTTCTGACAGGGGAGAGGCACGTGGGTGGAATTGGCCGTGGTACGGGGTTCTCCCTCTTGCCTTGTTGCCCTACTAAAAGCGTACTTACGCGTGCGGCCTGATACTGCCGGTAGTCTTTTTATACATCAGGACGTGCGGGTGCTTACGCGTTTCCAGTTTTCGGCGGTGCTGCGGCTGTCGTTACGCAGTATCGGCGAGGATCCGGGAGCGTTCGCTCCTCACTCCTTCCGGATTGGGGCAGCGACTAGTGCTGCAGCGGCGGGTCTGCCGGAGCAGGAGATTCATCGGATTTGGAGATGGAGGTCGCAGGCCCCTTCCGCAGTTACGTGCGTTTGTAGGGGCGGTGGGGGGGGAACTAACTTTATTTTATCCTTTCCGTTGCAGGAAAAGTGCAAGGCTCGTGTTGCTGTTGGGCGATTGGCCACTCCTATGTGTACTGGGCTGGTCGGCGAGCAGCGGCGAGGCCTATAGGGCTGAATCTGGGACTTACGGAGCTGGCGGTGACGTCACATGGCTGGGTGAGCGTGGACTGCGGTGGATCCAGCTCTTGCCTTTGCTTCGGCACCACCAGCGGTCGAGAGGCGTGCCGGACATCTTGCTGCTACACTTAGGAGGCAACGATCTGGTTTCGTGGACTTGCCGACAGTTGATTCGAGCAGTGCAGAGGGACTTGGGGGTGGTGTTGGGGATGTTTCCAGGCATTATTTTGGTTTGGTCAGATATCATTCCAAGGCCATCCTGCTGGGCTCAGCGATGGTGGTCACGGGGGGTGACTAAGATTAACCATCAAATCGGTCGATGGGTGGGGGAGCTGGGAGGCTGTCAGATCCTTCACTCTTGGGTTGATGTGGCTTGCTCTGGCCTCTATAGGCCGGATGGGGTGCATTTGTCCCCGATTGGGTTGGATTTACTTCTTAATGATGGGCAGGAGGCCTTGGAAGGTATTAGGTTGCGGACGGGGGCTGGTCACAGCTTACCTTTTGGGGGCGGCTCAGGTCATGGCTGACTTGAGCCGGTGGCGGGATCTCAGAGGTTTCCGGGGTCCAGAGCCGGAGGCAAGCATGAGGGCAGGGGTGGGGTACCCCCGACCCGGTTAATCCCTCAGGTTTTTGATAATAAGATGGCGAAGCCGGAAGAGGGAGGGCGTGGAAAATTTGTTGGGCCTGTGCCCGGGGAAGCAGAAGCGGTGTCACCTTGCTACTAACATAGCTGGTGAGGGCTCGCTCTGCTTTGGGGGTGGGGGGGGGGGAGTTATAATGCGTTAAGTTGTATTGGTTGGTTTGTTATAAGAAAAAGGTTATTAAAGCTGCGACCAGTTAAGACCAAGAGTGTGTCATGTGTTTTGTGCTGAATATTGTGGTTTTGAGGGTAAGTTATTGAGGTGGGGGGGAGGGGCGAGAGGCGACATGTCCACCTTACCCGGTTACTGAAAAAGTGAAGAGGTTTTCATCTGCTGTCATCCACTCTCTTATTATGAATGGGTGAGTTTTAAGTTTAGATTTGAAGGGCTGGAAAAAAGAAAAGTCTTGAATGTGGAAAAGAATATTGTGCTAAAGAAAAGGAGTGAGGAAGGAGAAAGTCAAAAAATGCACAGAATGAGGCCTGCTTGGAATAGGGAAGGCCAAACTGTGCAGCTAGAGCAGGGAAGACTATGGGGAAGGGAATGGCGACTCATGAGGAACGAAGGAGAACGTGCCATGAATACCTTGGAAAGTAAGAAGAAGAATGTTGTATTTGCAGCAGAAACTGATGAGAAGTCAGTGTGGAGAAACAAGAAGTGATATAATGCATGGTGAGTGAGAGAGAAGCAGTGGGCAGTAAAGGTTTAGAGATTCTGGAGGGGTTAGCTAGAGGACTTTGGAAAGCTGGCCAGTGGCCTATAACAGTAATTTAGTCTAAATGTAAAGAATTATTAGTTGGGAAATCTGCTGGAATTAAATAAGAGGAGTGATCATTCTAATATAATAAATATAACACTCTTTCTGTATGGTCCTTACAGTCACTTCACCAACTGCATCGCAGACAATGGAGCATACCAATCCTATAAGTTTTTTACTCAGTTTTTCTCTGGAGCTCATGGATTTTAAAGTATCAGGGTTCTCTTGGTGGGGACTGGCAAAAGTCAGGAAGGTCTTAGCACTTGATGCTCTCACACACTAATTTAAAAGAGTCCAGGCCAGAAACTGTGTTCTGAACAAAGGGTTTACTTAAACTTTAGGGTCACTGAGAAAACAACAACAATTGGTTTGAACAAAAAGTAAAAAAAACATGTTACAAAAGCAGACAATTCTCCTCTATTTTTATGTTGAGCATTTTTGTACCTCATTCCTTCACAAGTTTCTGCACCACAATTATTAGCACTTGATTTATTACGCACCACCCTTCCCTTTTAGTGTACCATCCCTGGCTATAGGTTCTCCACCATCTAAACATTTTGACCAGTCCAATTATTTCTCTAACTGAATTCTCCTCCTCCTTTCTTAATACTAGAAACATAAAAACATGATGGCAGAAAAACAACATATGGCCAATACAGTCTGACGAGAGTACCTGAATCTCAAGGTGCTGCACTTACAGTTCCCCTGTCCTGTGTTGGACCATACCCCTTTTGATCAGTTAATTTTGGTATGCAACTTGTGTTGGTTCCTTCTCATCTTGGATATGTGGCTACTGAATATGCAGGTCTCCCCAGTGCTGCTCTACTTGGCTCCTGAATCCTTGGGTCTGGAGGGACTGCTGCAGTCATAGTCCTGGAACCTCCTTTATTTATTTATTTTATTCTTATATACCGCATTTCCGAGGATCAATGTGGTTTACAGAGAACAGAACTTCAATGTTACATGGAACAATTTTACATGGAACAGAATTTACTTTATAACATGAATAGAAACTAGTGATGACACAGAACAGTGTAAACTATATACAAAATAATGAGTTACTTGTAGCCGACTATGGATCAGAGTTTACCTTAAGTGTCAGAAGGAGGGGATGAAGGGGAGGGCCAGGAGAAAGAGGGTTGAAAAGAAGAGTGCCAGATCATATAATCTCATCAAAATGTTCCATGAACAGGTGGGTCTTTAGTAGCTTCCTGAATGTTGCGAAGTCGTGAGTGTCTCTGATATGGTATGGATGAACATTCCAGAGGAGAGGGGCATGAAGGGAGTATGCCCTTGTACAGGTTGTTTGATTACTCTTGGTCAGTGCAGGAGGTAGGTCTAGAAGGTTTGATGAATTACTTCTTCTTTGGCGTATTTGGGGGTCTTTGTTATGATGGATTGCAAATAGTGAGAGGATAACTGATAGATTATTTTGAAAGTTGTTGCAATGCAATGTGTGCCTTCGAGTCAGTCCGTGTTTTATTCTTAATTTGACTCAGGAGAGGTAATCAATGGAGCTCTTTTAGACTGGGTGTGATGTGGTTGTATCAAGGTGAGTACATCAGAATTCGTGTGGCCGCATGTTGGGTAAGCTGTAAGGGATGTAAGCAGTTCTTAGAAAGACCTTGTAGAATGGCATTGCAGAAGTCGAAGTGTGGAAGTATCATTGCTTGGAAGACCATACAAAAACCATGTGGTTAAAGTAGGAGCCATAAGTGGTGGAGTGTTCTTAACTTGTTGTAGATGCATTGAGTTACTTTGTTTATATGTGGTTGAAATGTGAGATGTTGGTCAATGGTAATGCCAAGGTATCTCACCTCCAAGTTGGCATTGTCAACCTTTAATGATTTTGGGGGGAGAAAAGATTGGTTCTTGGTGAGGAATAGGACTTCTGTCTTCTTGAAGTTGATATTAAGTTTGTGTTTGGATAGACATTGGTTTATGGCATTGAAGCAGTTTGTAATTGATGAGTAATTTGGGCATGTGGTCATAAAGGGACCATATATCATAATATCATCTGCATACATACAAACATAGAAAAATGATGACAGAAAAAGACCACATGGCCTATCTAATCTGTCCTTCCATATCAACAGCTACAACAGTCCCCTTTTTTCCTTTAGAGATCATCTGTGTTTGTTCCATGCTTTTTTGAATTCGGATACTGTCCTCATCTCTACCACCTCCACTGGGAGACTATTCCATGGAGGTATTTAAATGTCTCAATCATAACACCTCTATCCCGCTTTTCCTCTAAGGTGTACATATTAAGATCCTTAAGTCTGTCCTCATATGCTTTATAATGAAGACCACTAACCATTTTAGTAGCCACCCTCTGTACTGACTCCATCCTGTTTGTATCCTTTTGAAAGTGCGGTCTCCAGAATTGCACACAATACTCCAAATGAGTTCGCACCAAAGACTTATACAGAGGCACTATCACCTGGTCGCCGTATCTTAAAAAGGATATAGCGATTTTAGAAAAGGTTCAGAGAAGAGCCACCAAAATGGTAAAGGGGATGGAAGGATACTCCTATGAAGAAAGGCTGAAAAGGTTAGGGCTCTTTAACCTGGAAAAGAGACGGCTGAGGGGAGATATGATAGAAGTCTATAAATTAATGAACGGAGTGGAATGGGTAAACGTAGATCGATTGTTTACCTTATCAGAATATAGAAAGACTAGGGGACATGCAATAAAGCTACAGGGTAAACTATTTAAGACTAATAAAAGAAAATACTTTTTCACTCAACGTGTAATCAAACTCTGGAATTTGTTACCGGAGGATGTAGTAAAGGCTGTTAGTGTAGCTGGGTTTAAAAAAGGTTTGGACAAGTTCCTGGAGGAAAGGTCCATAAACCA
The DNA here is from genome assembly GCA_033557465.1 of Ichthyophis bannanicus. Taxonomy (NCBI): domain Eukaryota; kingdom Metazoa; phylum Chordata; class Amphibia; order Gymnophiona; family Ichthyophiidae; genus Ichthyophis; species Ichthyophis bannanicus. The sequence continues at coordinate 1,855,808,801 of CM066031.1, forward strand.
TTATTAAGAAGGGACCCAGGATATCAATGCTTGAACCAATACAAGCATTGTGGAACCTGTGTCCCTTGGGGAAACTGCTAGGTACATATGACCTAGATTGGCCACTGTTAGAAACAGAATACTGGGCTTGATGGACCTTGGTTTGACCCAGTATGGCATATCTTATGTTCTTATGGTCTCCTTTTTTCTGCTGGTCATTCCTCTCCCTATGCACCCAAGCATCCTTCTGGCTTTCGCTGTTGCCTTTTCTACCTGTTTAGCTACTTTAAGATCATCAGACACAATCACACCCAGGTCCCGCTCTTCTTCAGTGGACCAAAGTACTTCACCCCCTATACTATATTGCTCCCTTGGACTGCTGCAGCCCAAATGCAGGACCTTGCATTTTTTAACATTAAATCCCAGCTGCCAAATTCTAGACCATTCTTCAAGCTTAGCTAGATCCCTCCTCATGCTATCTACATCTTCCTGGGTGTCTACTCTATTGCAGATTTTGGTATCATCCGCAAAGAGGCAAACCTTACCAACAGCCCTTCCGCTATATCACTAACAAAGATGTTAAAAAGAATTGGACCAAGGATAGATTCCTGGGGCACACCACCAGTAAATTCCTTCTCCTTAGAGTGAGCACAATTTACCAGTACCCTTTGTCGCCTCCCACTCAACTAATTTCTAACCCACTCAGTAACTTTAGGGTCCATCCCTAGGGTGCTCAGTTTGTTTATAAGTTGTCTGTGAGGAACGGTGTCAAAGGCTTTACTGAAATCTAAATACACCACATCTAGGGCTCTCCCTCAGTCCAACTCCCTGGTCACCCAGTCAAAGAAATCAATCGGATTTTTCTGACACAATCTGCCTCGGGTAAATCCAAGCTACCTCGGATCCTGTAATCTGCTGGACTCCGGAAACCTCACTTTCAGCAGCGTTTCCAATAATTTACTCACCACCGAAATTAAACTAACCGGCCTATAGTTTTCAACCACATCCTTACTTCCCCTTTTGTGTAAAGGGACAAAATGAGCCTCTCTCCAGTCCTTTGGCACCACTCCCGACTCCAATGAGGCATTGAAAAGGTCAGTCAGTGGAGCTGCTAGAACGTCCCCAAGTTCCCTCAGTATTCTAGGATGTATCCCATCTGGTCTCATCACTTTGTCTACTTTAAGTTTAGCTAGTTTCTCATGAACACAGTCTTCTGAAAATTGTTCAAGATGCCCTTCGCTTCTGTTCCTGTTTGTGGGTGTTTTCTGAGGTCCTGTTCCTGGTTCTTCATCTGTGAACACAGAACAGAAATACAAATGATAGCAGACATATCACAAGCACAACGCTAAAACCACTAGTCTCTAGTTGTTGAGGGTGTGGTGGTTGATGTATCCTTCCTCTATCAGCTATATTTATGCTTCAAGTAAAAAGGATTGTAGTTGAGGCAAACCAAGGGTAAGGCTTATGACAGAAAAAGTTTATTTTAAACACAAGAGAACAGATCAGGTTCAAGGATCCATTAACAGGATAAATTATAGGCTTTTGCTTAAGGTTCAGCAAACTGGTGGCAAAAACAAACAGAATTCAACAATGGCTTTTCAAAGTCCTCTTAAATGTAGAAGCTTAGCCTTTTCACAAGAACAGTGTGCCACTTTTCTTATAGTCATTTGTTAATCATAGCACAAAGAAAACAAGGTTAATTCTCCTATGGCAGTTTATCTTCACTCAGCCTCAATTCTCTGGGCTGCACTTCCAGGTGAATATGAAATAAGCATTCAAAATGTCCTCAAAACTCTTAGCAGTCTTTTCATATAAAACAGGAGCAAAGCACAAACTCTTAAAGCAGCCAATTAGCTTTCTTGCTGTTGCAGAGTTCTACCACAGCTGATAATCAGTCATGAAACACAGCTTCCTTTACAAGCTTATGTGGCAGTAAATTCCCTTTCCAAAACACACAGGAATTTACCTCTTTACTGCTTACGCTTTAAGGTTACCTTTGCAAGAGGAACAATTCTTTCAAGGCTGGCTTTTCTTCAACATTTCAATTCTAAAGCTTGACTTAAAGAACAATCCATAAACATGTCTTCTTCCCCCACCTCTGGCTCTGGTTCTCCCAATTGCATGGGCTCTGACTCACTCACTTGATCAGACTGCTTAGCTGACAATCTCTCTGGTGGTCTGAAAGCTTCTCCAATTCCTGGCTTCCACCCCTGTTGTCAACCTGATTCAGGGAAAACAGCTCTCTCAGCTCTGGGTAGCTCAGCCCTTTTCCAGGAGTTAGCACCTGCTCTGGCTTCTCCAGCATTCCATTGTCCTTGCTGCTCTGGACTCTGTTCCTCTCCCCATCTGCTGCATCTGCTGCTTCTCTTGCTTCCTCTGCTGCTCCTCTGGCTTCCTCTGCTGCTTTTCTCATCTCCATAATCTAACCAGGGTTTATACTCACTGGGATCCAACCCCACCTCTTTTTCTCCCAGGTGTTTGTAATCTCCCTGCCTTCTGAACTCAGAATAATCAGTGCACTTGTTAGAGTAAGGGCTTTGGTCCTCGTGCTTGCAATCTTCCCCTCTTACTCTATCAAGCATTTCCTGAAACCTATTCCAGCTGGGGTTTTTCTGCTTTTGAAACATGGCTCTGGCCTTCTGACCCTGCACACCTAACAGAGGCCTTTTGATTAAGGTGAATTCCTTATGCTTTTTACCTCCCCCATGCTCTGGATGGCTGACCTTGCCACATACCCCCTGCTTAAGATATTACTGGCTGTTGGAGGTGATTAGAGTTCCTCCAAACAGTCTGTAATTCGGGATAAGGCATCCACATTTTGATATGGCCCTCCTGTCCGATGCTCTACTTTAGATAGTCTGGCGACTTCTGATCTTTCCTGCCAGGGCCTAAGCACATTTATATGATAGACTTGTCTGTGTCGCCTACTACTCTCCACCTCATAGGTTACTGGGCCTACCTGTCTAATCACTTTCTACGGTCCCTTCCACTGGGCCTCAGATTTTGGTGTAGCACCCGCTACCATGACTAGGACTTTCTCCCCCTGGACTAACTGGCGAGGTTTTGCCCTCTGGTCATACCGCTCTTTTTGGCGGTTTTGACTGGCTTGTAAATTCTCTTCTGCAGCCCGGGAAGTCCTATTTAATCACCCCCTTAAATCCCATAGAAAGTGAGGGACACCCATAACCTCCCTCTCTGGCTCTATCCACTGCTCCCTTAATATGTCAAGGATTCCCCGAGGTGCTCGGCCATACATTAATTTGTAGGGAAACACACCTAAAGAAGCTTGTGTCCGCTCCCTACAGGCGTACAGCACAAAAGGTAGCAATACATCCCATTCTGTCACATTCCCATCTAATCCCCGCCTTAGCATCTGTTTTAGTGTTTGATTAAACCTCTCTACCAGACCATTAGACTGGGGGTGATAGGCAACTGTTTTCACATGCTGTATCCCAAAAGCGTCCCAAACCTGGGCCAAATACTTGGACATAAAGTTAGTCCCCCTATCTGTTAATACTTCCCTAGGAAAACCCACCTCGCAAAACAGTTTCACTACTTCTAGGGCTACTGTTTTTGCAGTGATATTGCGCAAAGGAACTGCCCATGGGAATCTAGTGGCCTGATCAACCATGACCAAAATATATTGAAACCCCCTAGGTGTTTTAACCAAGGACCCAACTATATCCATGGCAATCCGTCCAAGGGGATCAGATATTGTGGGGACCGGGATCATGGGTGCCACTGCTGGCCGGGCAGCTGTGACCCGCTGACATGAGGGGCAAGCATCACAAAACCGTGTGGTTTCCTTAAAGACCCCTGGCCAGTAGAAGCATGCAAGAATATGATCCAGAGTCCCTTGTACCCCTTTGTGACCACCCACCGGATGGTCGTGGGCGAGCCTTAAGACTAACCCCTTGAAAGCCACAGGCACCGCTAGCTGTTTCCGGACTGTCCCTGTCTGGGGATCATGACTTTCTCTGTATAATATCTCTCTGTCTAACAGAAATCTCGGAAGGATATCCCACACCACTTTTGCATATTCAAATGCCTCTGTGAGTGCTGGGTCTGCCTGTTGTTCCTTTGGAAAGGTTGGAAACCTCTCAACCAACTCCGCAGGCACCCAAGGTAATCCTTGGCCTGTTAGTATCCCAGCCCTCCCCTGGGCTCGCCATTGCTTTTCGCGGCGTTTTTCCGCTTTCCCCTTCTTAACCTTAGAGGACAGGGAAGCCACCAGGTCATCATGTGAGGGCAAGGCCTCTAGGGAACCCCCTGAGGACCCATCCCTTTGGTCATTGGTTAAAGTCTGGGACCTGGTAGAGACAAAGGCAACCTTCTCTCGAAGGCCTTTCCCTAACCCTTCCTTAAACTGGGGCCACTCCCTTCCTAGTATTAGGTCGTGGGGAAGCTTTGGTACCACAGCCACAGGAATGCTTTTCTGTACCCCTACTCCTTTTACTTCCAGTGTATACATGGGATAACAAGAAGCAGCCCCGTGGATGCAACGGATCTGGACATGACCTTCAGGTCTCCCCTGGACATTCTTTGCTTGAGCCTCAATGGCCTGCCAAAGCTTCTGAGATATCATACTTTGGTCAGCCCCAGAGTCAAGTAAAGCACTGGTAGGGATTCCCTGTATATGCACACTCAGGAGAAATCCCTCCCCCAGAGGTTTCACACTTGTACCAACCAACCCAGTACGAGCCTTACATCCTCTCTGTAAGTGTCCTAATTCTCCACAGCGAAAACATTTCTTTTGAGCCCATTTTTCTTTTTGAGCAGACACACAAGTTTTCAGAAAGCCTGTTTTATTTTCTTGTTTCATTTCTGATATACCAAAACTGGCTTCAGCCTTTACTTTTATAGTGCCCCCTCTTGGCTGATGCGCTAACTCAGCCTCCCTGTAACGCTCGGTCAACAGAGTTGCCTCCACTGTAGTTTGACAGTTTTGTTGAATCAGAAATGATTGGATTTCCTTTGTCACTGCTGCTATAAATTGTTCTAATATTATCATATCTAGAATCACATTCATATTTTTCTCCTCTGGGGTTAGCCACTTTAATGCCAGGCTCCAAATCCTTTGGCTTAATGCCTTTGGAGTCTCTCCAGCCTTAAGGACTGTGGCTCGGAACATCCGGTGATATACACTTTTAGTCAACCCCAAACGGTCTCTAATAGCCATTTTTACAATATCATAATCCAGGGCTTGGGCAGCTGGAATAGCCCTATACGCGGCCTATGCTTCCCCTGTTAAAGAGGTCGCTAAACGCACTGCCCACTGGCTAACTGGCCATCCCATAGCTTGCGCTACTCTTTCAAATGATTCTAGAAAGTCATCTATATCGTCCTCAGATGAAAGTTTACCAAAATTAAAGGCCCCACTTGAGAGTGGGCCTACCAGCCTGTCCATTGGAAGTGATGATGGTCCTACTGGTATCGTCTCTCCTCCATTTTCTTGCTTCTGCGATGCAATCAGGGCAGCCACTAAGTCCAAGACAGGTTTCTGCTGCTCTTTGATAGCTGCAGCTGCACTCTCCTGAGCTTGCTGTACCAGTTCTTGCTGGCGCTGGAACTGCGCAGCCATCCATTGGAATAACTCTTTGGACTCCATCTTTGAGGATACCTGAAAAGAAAAAACAAGACACCAAGGGTGGCACCACTCAACAGCCTCATTGTCCCCTTATGTCTCCAAAACATTCACTTTTCCCTTTTACTTTTATCCGAGCCAACCCCCACCTGGGTACGCTTTACCTGACTCGGGTGTTGACTCCTGCTTCCAAAGGGTGCCTTTATGGAGATCCAAACTGGACTTTTCTGCAGTCTGGCTGACTGCACTCGTGAACTCCACGTGAAGTTTCCAAAAGCTATCCGTGCTGTGTACCACTTCCAGCAGCCATCCATGCTGTGTACCACTTCCAGCAGCCGTCTGTGCTGTATACCTTGTTGCAATATCCTATTTTGTTTTGTAAATCCTGAATGGCAAAATCCGAACAACTATGCCACTGTCACAAGCACAACGCCAAAACCACTAGTCTCTAGTTGTTGAGGGCGTGGTGGTTGATGTATCCTTCCTCTATCAGCTATATTTATGCTTCAAGTAAAAAGGATTGTAGTTGAGGCAAACCAAGGGTAAGGCTTATGACAGAAAAAGTTTATTTTAAACACAAGAGAACAGATCAGGTTCAAGGTTCCATTAACAGGATAAATTATAGGTTTTTGTTTAAGGAGTGGAGGAGTGGCCTAGTGGTTGGGGCAAGGTACTTCAGGCCAGAAGGTCAGGGGTTCAAATCTCACTAGAGGACAGCAACCTTGGGCCAGAAGGACTGGGGTTTCTAGTCCCACAGGTGCTCCTTGTGGTCTTGGGCAAGCCACTTAACCCTCCATAGCCCATGTTCCCTGTAAAAAATAGTTATCTCCAAGTTATAATGCCCTGTTCAATGTAATTTCAGTTTGTTCAATGCAAACCGCACTGATGCAGAATAGCGTGGTATATAAGAGAATATAAATAAATAAGGTTCAGCAAACTGGTGGCAAAAACAAACAGAATTCAACAATGGCTTTTCAAAGTCCTCTTAAATGTAGAAGCTTAGCCTTTTCACAAGAACAGTGTGCCACTTTTCTTATAGTCCTTTGTTAATCATAGCACAAAGAAAACAAGGTTAATTCTCATATGGCAGTTTATCTTCACTCAGCCTCAATTCTCTGGGCTGCACTTCCAGGTGAATATGAAATAAGCATTCAAAATGTCCTCAAAACTCTTAGCAGTCTTTTCATATAAAACAGGAGCAAAGCACAAACTCTTAAAGCAGCCAATTAGCTTTCTTGCTGTTGCAGAGTTCTACCACAGCTGATAATCAGGCATGAAACACAGCTTCCTTTACAAGCTTATGTGGCAGTAAATTCCCTTTCCAAAACACACAGGAATTTACCTCTTTACTGCTTACACTTTAAGGTTACCTTTGCAAGAGGAACAATTCTTTCAAGGCTGGCTTTTTTTCAACATTTCAATTCTAAAGCTTGACTTAAAGAACAATCCATAAACATGTCTTCTTCCCCCACCTCTGGCTCTGGTTCTCCCAATTGCATGGGCTCTGACTCACTCACTTGATCAGACTGCTCACCTGACAATCTCTCTGGTGGTCTGAAAGCTTCTCCAATTCCTGGCTTCCACCCCTGTTGCCAACTTGATTCAGGGAAAACAGCTCTCTCAGCTCTGGGTAGCTCAGCCATTTTCCAGGAGTTAGCACCTGCTCTGGCTTCTCCAGCATTCCATTGTCCTTGCTGCTCTGGACTCTGTTCCTCTCCCCATCTGCTGCATCTGCTGCTTCTCTTGCTTCCTCTGCTGCTCCTCTGGCTTCCTCTGCTGCTTTTCTCGTCTCCATAATCTAACCAGGGTTTATACTCACTGGGATCCAACCCCACCTCTTTTTCTCCCAGGTGTTTGTAATCTCCCTGCCTTCTGAACTCAGAATAATCAGTGCACTTGTTAGAGTAAGGTCTTTGGTCCTCGTGCTTGCAATCTCCCCCTCTTACTCTATCAAGCATTTCCTGAAACCTATTCCAGCTGGGGTTTTTCTGCTTTTGAAACGTGGCTCTGGCCTTCTGACCCTGCACACCTAACAGAGGCCCTTTGATTAAGGTGAATTCCTTATGCTTTTCACCTTCCCCATGCTCTGGATGGCTGACCTTGCCACAGGACATTAAATGCAGTTATGATATTGCAGATTGGCTGTATGTAGATGTTAAATAATAACGCTTAAAGTGCAGAGCCTTGAGGGACTCTTTGTACTTGAGTCATTTTATTGGAGGCATTATGGCCAATTTGTACATACTGGCTGCAATTTGCAAGGTTTGAGTGAAGCCATTCTAGGGCAGTGTCACAGATTCCTAAATTGAATAGTCACTGAAGGAGGATGTCATGGCATATGGTGTCGAATACTGATGCAATGTCCAGAAAGATGGGAATGAAGCCTTGTTGTGGATTTTCAATGCCCTTGATAAGTCTATCTGTTAGAGAGATTAGCAAGGTTTCTTTTTTTTTTTTGTCCAAGGGAGAATTTGCGTCAATATGATCTTGCAGTTGGCAGAGGACTACTTTCTTAATAATTTTCGCAATAGATGGCAAGTTGGAGTTAGTCCTGTAAGAGCTTGGGTTGTTTGGTTTGAGTTTGGTGTTTTTAAGGATTGGACAGACTGGAGCTGTTTTCAGGTATGTAGGGAAATATCGTTGGGTGAAGGAGGTTAAGATGAGTTTGTAAAGGACTGGCACAAGCTCTGCTTTTGTGATCTTAAACCAAGTAGCAGGGCTTGGGTCTAGTAAGCTTTTTTCTGCTTCAAAGCAGCAACTCCAAGCCTATACCACCTCTCTAGTCATGGTGGCTTGGTGGAAATTCTCCTCTTTGCAAGATGATAGCTCTGGCTGTGTGCAATCCCTTACAATCTCATGCTAGAATGGCTAGGGTCCAAGGACAAGATTTTGCTTTTGAGAGAGGCTTTTATACCAAGAGGGCTTTTCCTTCTCAAAGGAATCTCCTCCTAGCCCAAAAGGACTGGCAAAAAGAAGCTCCCCTGCTCTGGAAAATGCTAAAACGTTCTCTCTACTTCTGGTAATATTTAGTAGAGACACTGGATGGTGCTACTGCTTCAAATAGTCTCTACATATAAATGAAAGAGGATAGACTCATGAGTAATTTGCAGAAATATTTCTTTATGGAAAGAGTTGCAGATGCATAGAATACTCTCCCAACAGAGATAGTAGAGGGAAGGACTGAAGCTGAATTCAAGAAAGCATGGGACAAACACAAACAATCTCTAAAGGAAAATAAATAACTGTAAAGCTTAGTATTTGGTATGGAAGGACAGAATGGACAGATTGTTTTTTTTTTACCTGCCATCATGTTTCTATGTTTCTAAGTAATGAGTATAAGACACATGTGAAACAAGAGAGGAATAGGGAGTAGTTGATACAAATCATTGAAGAGTTGGTAAGATGGACAGTTAGAAGATAGTTGGATACATGATAAGAACTTTCTCTGTAAAATGGGAAGGATAAAATAAACTGAAAATAACTGAGAACATAGAAACCTGTAGGTAATTATGGGGTCAGTGTGATGAACTGTGAGCTCCAGGTTCATTGATGGGAAAGAAAGGAGCTAAAGAAAGTGATATAAACAGTATAATGTATCAGGGAAAACTTCTCACCAATAAGAGATAGGATACTGACTTTCGCTCCAAGACTTGGGAAAGAACAGAACTGTGACTTGAGAAACCCCAAAGTGTGATGAGTGTAATGGCTTATTTTTCTTCAAAAAAAAAAAAAAAAGACACAGAGTACTTGGCAACCCAAAATTCAACAGAACAATACATTTCCTTAATTATCACTTTCTCTTCTGCCAGATCAGTCTGTCCCTTAATGTAGGACAGCTTTCTTCCTCCTACACCCCTCTGCACAGAAGCTTCCTAGGTGGCCCTGGACAAATAATCAAAAGCAACAGATCACTCTGAAATACCCAGTATCATCATAAGAAATAGGCTAAAAGGGATTCCTTATCTGTGTAGCCCTCAACATACTAATCCTGTGATAAGTGTCATAGAGTCTGTGTTAGAGTGGAAGGTATAAACACGAAAGCTTGCTTCAGAGGGGGCTTGTTTACGCAAAAAACATTTGGATTATAGGTGTTTCCTAACACATGTTGTTATGCCCTTAAATGCATGAAATCAATATAAAAGGAAAGTTCTAGTGTTCAATTTTCAAAGGGTTTTACCTGTGTTAATAGGCTGCTTGAAAATCGCACGCCCCCCACCCTCTCCTCCTCAACTGTGAATGATTCCACTGCACCTGTGCTTTTAACCACATTTCGAGATGTTGCTGGGGTGTGTTGAGATGGGTGGAGGAATAGTACGCATGTACAGTAGATGGCATTTTCAAATCTTCACACCTACTTCTCCAAGAAAATTCTGCCCTCAGGAAAAGCAGGTGCAAATTTCCATAATCATTTGTATTAGTGGCAAGTTTCTATGTGAAAGTACACATGCGTGTTGATTTTTTGAAAACTGATGCAAATCCTGTAGGTAAAAAAATATTAGCAAATTAAATTCCAGTGTAGATATTTTGAAATTTTGGTTCCAAATGCTTCCATTTTTTTGTGTGTATAAAAGACTGTGGGTTGTGCCTTTGGGTTCCCAGCGAGAAGATGAGGTGCTCACTTCTGGTATGTGAAGAAAGGTTGGAAGAGTTTCAAGGGGGGACACAGTAGTCCTAAGTTATCTGGAAGGCATTTGTTACAAGGCACTGGGATCAAGTGCTCTGACTACAGATGAAGGACACCAGCTACTACTACTACTACTACTAATCATTTGCATAGCGCTACATGACATACACAGCCCTGTACACATAGATGTAACGCACAGTCCCTTTTCATCAGAGCTTACTATCTAATCAAGACAAAACACATAGGAGCAGATTCTATATGGGCTGGCTAGCTCCCATGGAAATGTGTAAATCGGGCAAGGGCACGATGCGGGGCAAATTCCGCAACTGTGGGTATAGACGGAGTGAGATCAGAAAGTGAGTAGAGGGGAGTTGGACCGTGGAGATTGGGTCCAGAGACTATCGGACTGACCCGGTGGAGGCGACGCTGTTGCATTGAATATCGGGCAGGCACGCCCGGGACAGTCTTCTCCTGGCGGGGCCTTGAGGGAGATTTAAAAGGCCTGCTGGTAATCCACCCTCTGGAGTGAGATCGGAAAGTGAGTAGAGGGGAGTTGGACCGTGGAGACTGGGTCCAGAGACTATCAGACTGACCCGGTGGAGGAGACGCTGCTGCATTGAATATCGGGCAGGCACGCCCGGGACAGTCTTCTCCTTGCGGGGCCTTTGTGTCTTCCTTATATTTCTTTTCACTGCTTCGCGACCGCGGGGCCTGCTCTGAAGGGGCGTATCTAAAGGGGCAGGTACTGCCCTTAGACGCCCCTTCGACGCCAGTTTGATGCTCTGAGAATTGATGCTCCTTGTGCGGCAGTTGCAGTGTGGGGTGTGTAAAGTTGTTTTATCTACTTGCTTGTGGTAGACCTTTCCCAGATGAGTATTGTAATTTCTTTATGGTGTTCTTAGATGTGACATTACTAGATGGGGAAGAGGAAGGCAAAAGCAAGTAATAAGACTCCGGGGGCCGATACCGGAGGGTTTAAACCGGTTGGCCCTGTGGATAAACATCTAGTTACTATACCTGCTCCCCTGGCTCAGTCCTCTCCTGATGGGGTCTTGTTGAGCCCTGATGGGAGATCTCCCCCTCCCTGCCCTGGGTCTGTTTTTTCTGCCCTTTCAAGGTTGTTTTCCGTGGCGGATAGAGATTCGAAAGGAGGGATTAGTTTGCCGACTCCAGTTCAGTGTTTAACTTCGGGAGTTTCTTTGGAGCTCCCGGAGTTATCATCTGAGGCGGATGTAACCTTGAAGGATGTGTGGGGGGCTCTAAAATGTATTGACTCGAAAGTATCCTTAACATGAAACTCTTTATGTGCTTTCACTCAGGATGCTGCAGTATCTTTGCAGCAATTGGATGAAAGAGTTTCTTCTATGGATATGGCTTTTTCTAAAATAGAATCTCAGGTGCTTTCTCTTCATTCAGCTGGTGTTGCTGGAATTAAGGATTCCCTGATTTTACATTCTAAATTGGAATCACTGGAAAATTTAATAAGGGTGTGTAATCTAAGGGGTATGTTTACTAAAGGGCACTATTTGCGCTGCTGTCACATTATCGCACGATAATTTATTTATTTATTTATTTATTTACATTCTCTTATATACCGCGCTATTCTGCATCAGTGTGGTTTACATTGAACAAACTGAAATTACATTGAACAGGGCATTATAAGGCGCCTTATCACGTGATAATGGTGCTTTACCGGGCGATAAGGCGCCATATCGCGTGTTAACGTGCGCAGCAGCGCAAACGAGCACTGAAGGCGGAGAAAGGCTCCTGGAGGGCGGAGGAAGGCTCCCCAGGGGCAGAGAGAGAGGGTCAATGGGTGGAGAGTGGGAGGGGAGAGACTCCCTGCACACTAACCCTGTGGATTCCTGGACTGAAAACTAACGCGAGTGAAACCCTCGCGTTAGAGCAGATTTAAAGGGAAGAGAAACCATTTCCGTCAGCAATGTACAGCAAAGCCAGGGAAACCTACCAAAAAGTGATGTGTGATACATGTGCACGGAACAAAATGGCAAATAATTATTGAAAATGACCTGAACAAACAGGAAAAAAACATAACCAAGCTGGGCAATAGTGATATTAATGGGAAACATCAAAAAACACTACCGGTAAAGCTCCAAAAAAAGGATATCAATTTTGGAAGGGGCTATGCTCTGTCCCCATATAAGGTGAATGATCCCACAGTGAAAAAGCGCTGATGAGGGTTTTCCCTTTCTATTGGACAGGTTTCCTATGGCGTGCACATGTCCTGCAACAGCAGGGTGGGCATGTCGGAACGGGCAACTGGACAGATGCTGGAAAAGGGGATACAGAGGGCTGCTGGCGGCACATGCTGTGGTGCAGCTGGGCCACAGTGCGGACTAGGGTGATGCCTAGGTGGTCCATAGGAATGCTGAAACAGTAGAGCCACCAGACAGCAACTGATGAGGGCCCAACATGGGCACGAGTGTGTTTCCCACAGTGTCACAGGGGATAGTACCCAGCAGGTACCCCCAAGGGCACAGAACATTGGCAGGCGGTGCTGGGGGGGAAGCGTGGATGTCTATGCAGGAACCCCTACCCCAGAAACCACACCATAGGCAGCCGCCTACCGGCACACTGGATAACCTGAGACTGCGCACCACCAGCAGAAGGGCATGTCAGCATGGCGACAGAGGGGTATTGGTAGTGGAGGGGGCAGTGGCAGCTGCCCACAGCAGACCATGGCCTAGCCCTGTTTAGGTGGGTGCCATGCACTGCAACAGACAGACCCTGTCTGACAAACAGTCATGGTATCCCCAGGGAATGAACTGTCCCTGTGGCAACAGTGTGGTACAGTACACACAGCCATTGTGTTCAGAAGCAGAAGGTCACAGGTTCAAGTCCCAGCTGTGGCTCCCTCCAACCCAGTCCCCATATTTTACCCAGTACTAAACTGTGGTAATAAAGAGGGAACTTTATTGCAGATAACATAAACATGCCTGAAATGCCTATATTTTACCCTACAGAGCACAGACACCACAGACATGTGCAATACCTAGAGCAGTTTCCCAAATGCAGTCCTAGAGGGACAAACTCCATTCAGGCGTCATGCTGTCCCTAATAAAGATGCATGTACTGCATTTCTATGCACTGCCCCCATGGTATGCAGATGTATCTATGCATATTCATTAGGGACAGCATGAAAAACCGAACAGTGTTTGGCCCACCAGGACTGGAGTTGGGAACCTCTGCCCTACAGCAGCGGCCAACAGGGGCAGAAACACCCGCACTCACAGGCGCCATTATCCAAAGCCTCCTGGAGAGACAGGATGTTGGGCCCTGTGTGCAGCACCATCTCCCAATACTAGCACTTGCATACCATAGCACCGCCACCCTAAACCTGGGAATACGGTACACATATATCAAAAGGTTGCTATGATTACTGGCAGATAGCAATCCCTAGGTTAAGCACAATCTGCTCATTGAACTGTACCATAGAAACCTCTCTGATGTCTGTGGAGTGTGTTTCAGGTCTGGTGTCTGACAGTGTTTACCACCCCGGGGAGTGACCCCAACAGTATTGCGTACCATAGTCATGCCTGCACTGTGCCCAGGACTGGTGCGGTGGCCAGAGCTGCCAAAAGCCTCTATAGTTGCACAATGCTGGCATAGGTGTGGGAGTGTGTATCTGTCTACCCAGTGTGTGGTGGCTGCCAACACCTTCCTCAGCCCACACTGCTTACACTGTTGCCAGTGTCAGCCTGCCAATGTGCATAATGAGGAGCAAGGTACCATGGGTATAGCCTGGACAGGATGCATCTGCACAGGGCATAGGGAAATGGCTCGGACATTGTAGTGCCCGGTCACCACCTGCACGGACAGGGTGGCCACAGCATGTCCTGCTGGGAGGTCACTCTCACCCTGACTGAGCAGTAACCACGGCATGGCTAGGTTCCCCCATAGTGCTATTATAGTGTTTCTCTCATGTTATATTTATGGGTTCTCTTTTGGGGCCCAATTACTGACTTATCTACTTTGTGTGTATGCTGACATCCCAGTTCTGGGTACATCCATCTCCTCCAGGAACATGCACTATGGACTAGCTAGCAGACTGTCTGCAGCTAGTATGTGTCTGGCTGGAGCACCTTGCAGGTTGCAGTGGCTGGAGACTCACTGTGCTTGCTGCTGCAGAATGTCAGATAGTGGTGGGGGCAGCTGAGCATTTCCAGGCCTACTGTCTGTCTGCTATTGCTTTATGGATGTGTACAGATCTACATTGACTGCCCTGTAGGGTGCTGTTCCCCAGCAGGACTGGGATTTATGGTCTCTTTTACTACCACCATTGCAGGGAGGTAGAATGGGGATCTGTTGGTGGGAGATCCTGTTTCCCACCCTGAGCCACAGAGGGTGGGTTGGGTGGTGGTACATAATCTGCCTATGGGTCCAAACATCCTCCTCTCTCCTTCCTATGACCATGGCACCAACACAGGATATGCACCATTCTGGGGGCATCATAGAAAACCCAGGAGCTTCTGGGTCGCCAGGAGTCAGGACTGACTCGAAGGCACACATTGCATTGGTAACCACAGCAGATGGTTTGTGTGGTGACCTGCAGTCCTTCTGTAGCCAGCCAGGGGTTTGTTAGTAGCTGTAGCCCACTGGTTATTTCAGTGCCTGTGAAGTGAGGTCATGGGTTTGATCCCACAGTGGGGTTATTTGATAGGGCTGTCTGAGGCATTTTCTTTTTTAATTTAAATTAGTGCTGCCAGCAAAAACACCCTCACAGTGCTCTAGCCTTAAGGTGCCTCATAAGGCGCCCTCTAATGCGCTCTATAAGGCACCCTATAAAGCGCCTTATAAGTCGCCCTATAGGGAACATTATAAGGTGCCTTGGCGGACAGTGCACTTTATAATGTGCCCTCTGGAGTGCCTTATAGGGCGCCTTATGCGGCACCTTAGGTTACGGCACTGTGAGGGTGTGTTTGCTGGCAGCACTAATTTAAATTTAAAAAGAAAATGCCACAGACAGCACTGATTTAAAGTAAAGGGTAATGTCTCAGACAGTTTTACTTATCAAGCCCACTGGGAGATTGAACTCATGACCCCTGTTTCATCAGTCAATGCATTAAGCATTGTGCTACACCTCTGCTGCTGTGTTTGTTGGTCAGCGCACCTAATTAAGGCTAATGCGCATTAACATGCCACGGCTCCCTCTATCGCACGAAAAGTACCTTATCGCTTGATAACCTTAAATGCTACCTTAAGACCGGAACGCCCACTACCTTATATGGCATCCTGCACACTAACGCCGGCTGCACGTTATGTTTACTAAACTGCGTTAGTGCGATTCACGTTAGGAGCCACGTTAGAAACAGAAATCCCAAATAAGGACATGAGCGGTACATCGTTGCCAAGAACGCGCCGAGAACGCGCATTACAAGGTGCCATAAATTAACGAGCGCTACAGGGCACGTTACCGCGTGTTAATCTTAAGTAGGCGCGCAGGCATATAATCACAGCAACAGAGCTGTAGCACAATGGTTACAACACTGACAGATGGTACAGGGGTCATGGGTTTGATTCCCCAGTGGGCCTAATGTATAAGGCTGGCTGAGGCAGCACCCTTTACATTTAAGTTGTGATTGGTGAGGCATTTGACATGCATTTTAATTTGTGCTGCCAGCAAACACACCCTCACGGTGGCATAACCTAAGGTGCCGCATAAGGCACCCTATAAGGCACTCCATAGGGCACATTAGAAAGTGTACTGTCCGCCAAGGCACCCTATAATGTCCCCTATAGGACACCTTATAAGGCTGTGAACAAAGCCCTGGCTGGCTGCAGGACTGCACGTCACCACACAAACTGTATGCTGTGGTTACCAGGATAGGGTTAACCCACCCGTACCCATGATGCACTGCACATGCAAATCAGCAGTAGACAGATGGGCACAAGATTGGGTATGCACCCCCACAGCAACTCGGCCAGGTAGGGGGAACAGACCGTGTGTGGTACTGCTACAGAGTAGCCACAGACAGTCACATTGTGCGGGTACTGTGCCCACCCTAAGGTTGAAGTGGGGCGCCCAGCACCACGTCCACAGCGCCATTCATGGCTGAACTACGCCATGCTGCAGGTCCCCATCAGTGTGTGATAGGTAGTTCCGTTAGACACACCTAGAATACATCTGTGCCCTGCTGTATGTCCCGGTCTTGTCTAGTCCCTATGGGCGATGATGCACCCAGAATAGTGCATATCCTGTGTTGGTGCCATGGTTACCTGCTGTAGGTGAAGGGGGGGGTGTATGGACCCATGGGCAGATCATGTACCACCACACAATCCACCCTCTGGGGCACAGGGTGGGAAACAGGATACCCACCAAGAGATCAACAGTCTACCTCCCTGCAATGGCAGCAGTAGAGGGGACCAGCAATCCCTGTCCTGCTGGTGAACAGACAGAGCGGTACACATCAATAACGCAATAGCAGACAGACAGCAGGCCTGGAAATGCACAGCTGCCCCCCCACCATTATCAGATATTCTCCAGCAGCAAGCCTCCAGCCGCTGCACCCTGCAAGGTGTTCCAGCAAGACACGTACTAGCTGCAGACAGTCCACCAGCTAGTCCATAGTGCATGGTCCTGGAGGAGATGCATGTACCCAGAACGGGGATATCAGCATACACACCAAGCAGATAGGTCAGTGATTGGGCCCCAAAAGAAAACCCACAAATATCACATGAGAGAAATGCTATATAGCACTATGGGGGAACCTAGCCATGCCATGGTCACTGCTCAGTCAGGGTGAGAGTGACCTCCCAGCTGGACATGCTATGGCCACCCTGTCCGTGCAGGTGGTACCGGGCACTACAATGTCCGAGCCATTGCCCTATGCCCTGTACAGATGCGGCCAGGCCAGGCCACCCTATCCAGGCTATTCCCACGGTACCTTGCTCCTCATTATGCACATTGGCAGGCCAATACTGGCAACAGTGCTAGCAGTGTGGGCTGTGGAGGGTGTTGGCAGCCACCACACACTGGATAGACAGACACACACTCCCCACACCTATGCCAGCATTGTGCAACTATAGAGGTGTTGGGCAGCCCAGGCCACCACACCAGTCCTGGGCACAGTGCAGGCATGGCTATGGTACGCAATACTGTAGGAGTCACTCCCCAGATTGGTAAACACTGTCAGACACAAGACCTGTAGCACACTCCACAGACATCAGAAATGTTGCTATGATGCAGCTCACTCCGAAAATTGTACTTAACCTAGGAATTGCTATCTGCCAGTAATCATAGCAACCTTTTGATAGATGTGTACCATATTCCCAGGTTTAGGGTGGCATTACTAAGGTATGCAAGTGCTAGTATTGGGAGATGCACGCAGAGCCCAAAGTCCTGCCTCTCCAGGAGGCTTTGGATAATTGGGCCTGTGGGTGCGGGTGTGTCTGCCCCTGTTGGCTGCTGCTTTACGGCAGAGGTTCCCAACTCCAGTCCTGTGGTGCAAAACACTGTTCGGGTTTTCATGCTGTCCCTCATGAATATGCATGAGATACATCTGCATACCATGGGGGTGGCGCATAGAAATGCAGCACAGGCATCCTTATCAGAGGCAGCATGGAACCTGAATGGTGTTTGGCCCTCCAGGACTGCATTTGGGAGGCTCTGCTCTAGGTAATGTGCATGTTTATGGTGTCTGTGCTCTGTAGGGTAAAATGTAGGTGTTTTGGACATGTTTACGTCATCTGCAAGAAAGGTTCTGTCTGTATTAGCACGTTATAGTAGTGGGTAAAATAAGAGGACTGGGTTGGCGGAAACCACAGCTGGGACTTGAATCTGTGACCTTCTGCTTCTGAATACACTGGTTTTGTGCACTGCACCACCATGTTATCACAGAGATGGTGCATTCCCTGGTGATACCATGACTGTTGGTCAGACAGGGCCTGTCTGTTGCAGTGCATGGCACCCACCTACACAGGGCTAGGCCACGGTCTGCTCTGGCCAGCTGCCACTGCCCCCTCCACCACCAGTATCTCTCAGCCACCATGCTGACATGCCCTTCTGCTGGTGGAGCTGGTGGTGCGCAGTTTCAGGCCATCCAGTGTGCAGGTAGGCGGCTGCCTATGGTGCAGGTTCTGGGGTAGGGGTGCCTGCATCGACGTCCACGCTCCCCCCCAGCCCCGCCTGCCAATGTTCTGTGCCCTTGGGCGTAGCTGTTGGGTTCTATCCCCTGTGACACTTTGGGAAACATACTCGTGCCCATGTTGGGCCTTCAGCAGTTGCTGTCTGGATGCTCCGCTGTGTCAGCATTCGTATGGGCCACCTAGGCATCACCCTAGTGCGCACTGTGGCCCAGCTCCACCACAGCATGTGCCGCCTGCGGCCCTCTGTATCCCCTTTTCCGGCATCTATCCAGTTGCCGTTCCGACATGTCCGCCCTGATGTTGCGGGACATGTGCACGCCATAGGAACCCTGTCCGATGGTGGGGAAAACCCTGAGCAGCGCTATTTCACTGTGG
Organism: Ichthyophis bannanicus; assembly: GCA_033557465.1. Taxonomy (NCBI): domain Eukaryota; kingdom Metazoa; phylum Chordata; class Amphibia; order Gymnophiona; family Ichthyophiidae; genus Ichthyophis; species Ichthyophis bannanicus. The sequence goes on from CM066031.1 coordinate 1,855,827,469, forward strand.
GCCCATTCACCTTGTATGGGGACGGAGTATAGACCCTTCCACGATTTATATCTGTTCTATGGAGCTTACTCGGGGGGAGGGGTTGATGTTTCTCATTGATACCACTATTGGCCAGCTTGGTTATTGTTTTTTTCCAGTATGTTGGGGTCATTTTCAGTGTTTCTGTGCCCTTTTGTTCTGTGCACATGTATCACACTTATCACTTTTTTTTTGGTTTCCCTGCCTGGGCTGTACATCGCTGACACTGAATTGGTTTCTCTCCCCTGTAATTTGCCTTTAACGGCAGGTTTTCATTCGCGTTGGAATTCAGCCCTGAAATTCAGCGCGTTCGTGTGAGGGGAGCCTCTCCCCGCCCACTCTCCGCCCACTGACCCCTTCTCTCTGCGCTCTCTCCACCTTCTGCGTTGTTTTACCGCACCGCGGGGCTTTACGATTGTTAGCGCATCATAACACGCATTATATGACGTTAACGATCGTAAGCGCAGCATAACGTGCATTATGCTGCGCTTACGATCGTTAACGTTACATAACGCGCGTTATTCACGATTACCACAGTTTAGTAAACATACCCCTAAGACTGCTTAGTAAACATACCCCTAAGGTTTTTAAATTTCCCTCAGTCCTCAAGATTCTATTGGATAAATATCTTAAAGAGATTTTAGCCATATCTGATCCCATTGAGGTTTCCCAGATTTATTATATCCCTTCATCCTTGAAGAAGGTTAATTCAGCGGAAGTTGAATTGGACGAGGTAATTCCCTCTATTTCCAATCTCACTGCCTTTATTGAGGATTCCTTAGAGATTATTTCCTTGCGGTCTACTCTGCTGGTCACCTTTCCTTCTGTGGTGATAAAGCAGCGTATTCTTAAAGCTTACTTTAAAGTTAAGACTGTTAAGTTTTGTGGGCAGGTTGTCAATGTTTTCCCCGATGTATCACGTGCCACCCAATTGCAGCGGAGGCTGTTTCTATCTTTAAAGCCTCAAGTGCTTGCTTTGGGTGCCACGTTTTTTCTAAGATTTCCCTGTAAGTGTGTCATCAATTATGATGGCGCTTCATTCATATTTGTAGATGTAGTATATTTGGAGAAATCCTTGACAGACAGACGGGGTGTGGATGGGAATGATAAAGTCTGATTGTAACTTACCCCTTTAAAGAGTGGGCCAATTTATTTGACTCAGGTTACCGTTGGTTAATTTTTTTCTTGTTATTGTCTAGTTTCACTCCCATGATGTGGGCTATATCATGTATTCATTTCTTCTATATTGGAACTTAAGTTGTCTGTTGATTTCTGATTTTCTACTATTTGTATTCGGTCCTTATATTTGGTGAAAATAATAAAAAAAAAACAACTGTGGGTATAGACGCGCTCATGGTTCAGGAATCGCCTCATAGACATGTCCAGCATGGCATGTCTAACATGCTATTCAACTGGCCCATGCATGTATCCAGCGTGAGTCCCAAGCATGGGTGCAGGCATGGGCCATAGTGTGAAGCATAGAAAATGTCCCCCGCTAATATTATGGGGACATGGGTAAATGCTAAAATCATTTTGGTCGTCCCCCATGCTCATCATATTCTGAAAAGCTGCACATTTCTGATCGTGCCTGTCTCTGTAATAGCCACGCCTTCTCGGTTAAAACGTGTATCTCCTAAGCTGTTGTTCTTGTTGACAGTGTTTTGCTGATGCAAACTGGACATAAATAGGGATGATAGATAAATGCTGATGCAAACTAGACCACATATACAAGTCTGTGTCATGCAGAGGACACTGTAAAGTAATCTCACTACACTCTAATGTATTATAAGATCATGTAAATATTAACATGTTTGTCATGACTTACCTTGCATCACACATTACTTAGCAGTATAACACTCTGTTATTCTTGCATTCGTCATATCTAAAAACACTCCTGAAAATGCTCAAGTATGAACCCTTACCAACCTTACAACAACCTAAACTAACCTTGCAATTCCTCAAAGGATGCATTATATTGCTGAATGACAAAACTATACTCCTCTAATGACCATGGCTTTCTAGCTATGACATCTCTTTTTCACATATTTGGGTACTGGCATTTCTCACAACATGTGGCTACACCTGTCCCATACAATGTCCACTGTCCAATGTCATTCTGTATACATCTGCTATCTGTAGGGCAATCCTGCCTGCCTTCCCACAGTCTGCATTGTGGCAATGCTCCTCTGGTCAGGCATGTGTGGGCATGGGAAGTGGATCCCTGTGCCATTATACCAGGAATCCAGCCTCCAAATATATCACCACTCTCACAACTTGCATAAATCCTGGACTGGGTAAGGATGTAGGCCTCATGGGACAATCTTGGGAATGTTGGCACATCAGTCATGTCTCCCAGGGCCTGGCACAGCTTTTGTATGGCTGCCCCATCAAACAGGCACCTAGTGACACTGTGGTCATTCATAAGGTCCAGATACTGGCCAGGCAGTCGTGTCCTTCGTAAAGTGCAGATCAGCACACCAGATCCTCCCATGCAACCCTCAAACCATACACACCCACACAGACTCTCACTTACAGTCACAACAGACATAATTCTTCCAAAAAGATGCTCAGAGCCTATAAATAAAGGCTGGTATACCATAATAACATGAAGTCCCAGGACTATAAATATAATTTCCCTTTCTCACTCAAACAAGATTTATTTCCAGATTCACTCACATACAATTCTTACATCAACATTCCCATTTTTCATAACACAGAAATTGTTAGGATCCCCTTGATCAGCCCTTTTAGCACAAACAGCAAATTTCAGCATAGCCAGAATAAACAGCAGGGCCGGATTTACCTTGAGTGAGGCCCTACGCCAACAAAAATTGTGGGCCCCCAGCAGGGGCGGCCCAAGGGGGGTGTGGGCCTCATTTGCATAAGGGGCCTCATTTGCATAAATATTTGCATAATGTTACCATATACTAACTTTTAGTAAACGTGCCTCTTAATGAGTGTATGGATAAAGAAAGACTAAAAGATTTCTACATTACTATAATCCAGTGCCAACTGCCAGACACATTAGGAACTACTACAAACACTGCCCATTTAGAACCCATAGCAAACCCGCCGTATCCTAACAGCACTACCAGGACTCACAAAGCACCATACTCTACCAATCAAAAGGCAACACTGCAAATATTAAACCAATACATTTCAGAGAACAACAATACATGACCTACTGGGGAAAGAGAACAAATGGCAATGTCAAATAGGAATTATATAAACAGAACACCTCAGCTCAGTTACACATGCAGAACATAGACCATCACCAAACAAGTAATCACATTTTAGAAACAGGAAGACAATAATTAAACTGGGAATCCCAAAAGCCAAACTTGGAATGTACAACACTGTAGAAATAAACTATACATTAATTTGCTCTTGTACTAAACAAAGCGCAGACGTTAATGATGCACATTTACCAGAGCTGACATATTCCAATTAATAAATTCAAAATAAAGAGATATTTTTCTACCTTTTGTGCATTTTTTTCAGCTGCAATTGCTCCAGCCACTTTCTTCTGGTTACTTCGTGTCTTCTGCTAACTCTCCATCGTCTGCTGTCCATTTGTCCTTTCTTCTCTCTTCTAGTTTTTTTCCATTCTCTCTCTACATCTGCTTTAACATACTAATCTTTCTCCTTTTGCTCTTTCCTCATTCCTATTTTATCCACTCAAATTTTACCCCTCCATCCTCAATCCCCACTTACTCTCCCAATACCCGGCCAATTGTAGATTTTTTATCCCTCCCACACAAAATATTTTTCCCTTCTCCATTTTACTCTTCCAGCCCCATCCCATTCTAATCCTCCCCCAACATCAGCTCCCTTCTAGTTCCAGCCTCACCCAGCATCCATTCCCTTCTAGTCCCTGCATCAGCCCATTTCCAGTCCTAGCCACCCATCAGCCCATTTCCAGTCCTAGCAACCCCCCAACCCAATACCAGTCCTAGCCCCCCATCAACCCACTTACAGTCCTAACCCCCCATCACCCCATTTTCAGCTTAAGCCCCCCTATAACCCATTACCAGTCCTAACCCCCCATCAGCCCACTTCCAGTCCTAACCCCATCAACCCATTTCCAGTCAGCCCCCCATAGCCCATTGCCAGTCCTAACCCCCCCATCAGCCCACTTCCAGTCCTAACCCCATCAACCCATTTCCAGTAAGCCCCCCATAGCCCATTGCCAGTCCTAACCCCCCCCATCAGCCCACAGCCCATTACCAGTCCTAACCCCATCAGCCCACCTCCAGTCTTAACCCCCCCAGCCCATTTCCAGTCCTAGCCCCCCCATAGCCCATTACCAGACAGCCCCCATCAGCCCACAGCCCATTACCAGTCTTAACCCCCCCCAAAGCCCATTACCAGTTCTAACCCCCCCAACAGCCCACAGCCCATTACCAGTCCTAACCTCATCAGCCCACCTCCAGCCTTAATCCCCCAACCCATGTCCAGTCCCAGCCCCCCCAATAGCCCATTACCAGTCCTAACCTCCCCTTCCCCCTCCCCGGCCTAAAGTAAAATTTGATTTTAAAAAAAAACCTGCTGGCTGCCGCCGCGGGGCCCCCTCTGCTGCCGCGGCAGCCTAGACTGACCCGCGGGGGCCCCATCAGCAAGCTCGATCCCGCCATGCCTCCCTCCGTGCAGGCTGTGAGAGGCGCGAAGGAAGACTGTCTCCCTCGCGTCTCTGTTAAGTCCGCAGGGGCTGATGGGAAATGTCCCATCAGCCCCTGCGGGCTTAACAGAGACGCGAAGGAGACAGTCTGCCATCGCGTCTCTCACAGCCTGCACGGAGGGAGGGAGGGAGGGATCGAGCTTGCTGAGGGGGCCCCCGCGGGTCAGTCCATGCTGCCGCGGCAGCAGAGGGGGCCCCGCGGCGGCAGCCAGCAGGGTTTTTTTTAAATTTTATTTAAAAAAAAAAGCCGAACTTGATCCTTTTTTGTGGGCCCTTCCCAGCTGTGGGCCCTACGCCATGGCGTACATGGCGTATACGTAAATCCGGCCCTGATAAACAGTATTGCTATTCTTAGGGGTATGTTTACTAAACCGTCTTAATGTTACCGGCGTTAGTTGCAATCTTAGGGGTATGTTTACTAAGCAGTCTTAACATGCAGCCGACGTTAGTGTGCAGGATGCCATATAAGGTAGTGGGAGTTCCCGTCTTAAGGTAGCATTTCGGGTTATCGTATGATAAAGTCCGTTTTCGTGTGATAGAGGGAGCCGTGGCACGTTAACGCGCATTAGCCTTAATTAGGCGCGCTGACCTACAAGCACAGTAGCAGAGGTGTAGCATAATGGTTAATACATTGACTGATAAAACAGAGGTTATAAGTTTGATCCCCCAGTGGGCTTAATGAGTAAGACTGTCTGAGGCATTACCCTTTACTTTAAATCAGTGCTGTCTGAGGCATTTTCTTTTTTAATTTAAATTAGTGTTGCCAGCAAACACACCCTCACAGTGCCGTAACCGAAGGTGCCGCATAAGGCGCCCTATAAGGAACTCCAGAGGGCACATTATAAAGTGCACTGTCCGCCAAGGCACCTTATAATGTTCCCTATAGGGCGCCTTATAAGGCGCCTTATAGGGCGCCTTATAAGGCGCTTTATAGGGCGCCTTATGAGGCACCTTAAGGTTGCAGCACTGTGAGTGTGTTTTTGCTGGCAGCACTAATTTAAATTAAAAAAAAAGAAAATGCCTCAGACAGCCCTATCAAATAACCCCACTGTGGAATCAAACCCATGACCTCTGGCTCCACAGGCAGTGAAGTAACCAGTGGGCACCCACCTAAGCTTGACTGTGATCTGCTGTGGGCAGATGCCACTGCCCCCTCCGTCACCAGCACCCTCTGCCACCATGCTGACATGCCCTTATGCTGGTGGTTCTGGTGGTGCGCAGTCCCAGCCCATCCAGTGTGGCGGTAGGCAGCTGCCTATGGTGTAGGTTCTCAGGTAGGGGTGCCTACATGGACATGTGCGCTTCCCCCCGGCACCGCCTGCCAATGTTATGTGCCCTTGGGGTACCTGCTGGGTAATATCCCTTGTGAGAATGTGGGACACACACTCATGCCCATGTTGGACCCCCGTCAGTTGCTGTCTTGCTGCTTTACAATTTCGGCATTCCTATGTGCCACCTAGGCATCTGCCTAGTCCACACTGTGCCCCAGCTAGACCACAGCATAACAAATCTGCCCAATATAAACGACAAAACCCTGATCACAGCTATTTCACAGTGGGATCATTCACTTTGTAGGGGGACATAAGAACATAAGAAAATAAGATATGCCATACTGGGTCAGACCAAGGTCCATCAAGCCCAGCATCCTATTTCCAACAGTGGCCAATTTCGGTCATACGTAGCTAGCAGATTCCCCAAAAGACACAAGTTCCAAAATGCTTTTACTGGGTCAAGCATTGATATCCTGGCTCTCTTCTTAATAATGGTTTATGGACCTTTCCTCCAGGAACTTGTCCAAACCTTTTTTTAAACCCAGCTACACTAACAGCTTTTACTACATCCTCCGGTAACAAATTCCAGATTTGATTACACGTTGAGTGAAAAAATATTTTCTTTTATTAGTCTTAAATAGTTTACCCTGTAGCTTCATTGCATGTCCCCTAGTCTTTCTATATTCTGATAACATAAACAATTGATCTACGTTTGCCCATTCCACTCCGTTCATTAATTTATAGACTTCTATCAAATCTCCCCTCATCCGTCTCTTTTCCAGGTTAAAGATCCCTAACCTTTTTAGCCTTTCTTCATAGGAGTATCCTTCCATCCCCTTTACCATTTTGGTGGCTCTTCTCTGAACCTTTTCTAATAACGCTATATGTTTTTAAGATACGGCGACCAGAATTGCACACAATATTCAAGGTGCGGTCTCACCATGGAACGATATAGAGGCATTATAATATCTTTTGTTTTATTTCCCATTCCTTTCCTTATAATACCTAGCATTCTATTTGCTCTCTTGGCCGCCGCTGCACACTGGGCCGAGGGTTTTAACATGTTATCCACAATGATGCCTAAATCTTTTTCCTGGGTGGCGATTCCTAATATGGAACCTTGCATCGTGTAACTATAGTTTGGGTTGTTCTTCCCTAGGTGCATAACTTTGCACTTGTGCACAGTACATTTCATCTGCCATTTTGATGCCCAGTCTTCCAATTTATCAAGATCCTCTTGCAATTTTCCACAATCCTCTTGGGTTTTAACAACTATAAATAGTTTTGTGTTATCTGCAAATATGATAACCTCACTCATTATTCAACTTTGCATGTCATTTATGGATATGTCAAAAAGCAGCAGACCCAGCACAGATCCCTGGGGTACACCACTATTCACCTTTCTCCATTGGGAAACCTGGCCATTTAGCCCTACCCTCTGCTTTCTATCTTTTAACCAGTTCCTGATCCACAATAGTACACTGCCTCCTATCCCATGACTCTTTAGTTTTGCCAAAAGTCTCTGATGAGGGACCTTGTCAAATGCTTTCTGAAAGTCCAGATACACTATATCAACCGACTCACCTTTGTCCACCTGTTTATTCACACCTTCAAAAAAACATAACAGATTAGTAAGACAAGATCTTCCTTATCTAAAGCCATGTTGGTTGTCTCCCATTAGACCATGACTATCTACATGCTGAATAATTTTATTCTTTATGATAGTTTCTTCCATTTTTCCCGGTACTGACGTCAGGCTCACCGGTCTGTAGTTTCCCGGATCACCCCTGGAACCCTTTATAAAAACATGGGTAACATCCCTATATCTTCCTCAGTAAAGACCGAAGCAAAGAATTCATTCAGTCTCTCCGCTATCGCCTTGTCGCCTCTTAGTGCCGCTTTAACCCCTCTATCATCTAATGGACCAACTGACTCTCTCACAGTTTTTTTGCTATGAATGTACTTGAAAAAGTCTTTATTATGCATTTTTGCTTCCACGGCAAGCTTCTTCTCAAATTCTCCCTTTGCCTGCCTTATCAATGCCTTGCATTTAACTTGCCAGTGCTTGTGCTGTTTCCAGGTTTTGTCGTTTGGCTCTTTTTTCCATTTCCTGAAAGATGCTTTTTTGGCAACAACAGCCTCTCTGACCTCACCTTTAAACCGTGCTGGCAGTTTTTTGGACTTACTTCCACTTTTCTTAAATAGTATTTTTTAACAACACCCAAGCTTAATGTAGGTCTTTAACCTTTGCAACTGCTCCTTTTAGTTTTTTCTTAACTATTTTCCTCATTTTATCATAGTCTCCCTTTCGAAAGTTAAAAGTAGTACTGTTGATTTCCTTACTATCCCTCCTCCACTAATTAAATCAAATGCGATCATGCTATGATCACTATTGCCAAGTGGCCCCAACACCCTTATCTCTTGCACCAGATCTGATGTTCCACTAAGGACTAGGTCCAATATGGCTTCCCCTCTGGTCAGTTCATGAACCAGCTGCTCCAAGAAGCAGTCATTTATTTCATCTAGGAACTTTATCTCCCTAGCATATCCTGCCGTGACACTGACCCAGTCGATACCGGGGTAATTGAAATCACACATTATTACTACTGTGCTGTAGCTTTTGTTAGCTTCCTTGATTTCTTTGAGCATTTCATCATCCATTTGTTTATTCTGGCCAGGCAGTCAATAGTACACCCCCACTGCCATCGCCTTCCCCTTTTTACATGGAATTCCCAATCCATAGAGATTCTACAGCAAATTTTGTTTCCTGCAAAACTTTAATCCTTTCTGACTCAATGCCCTCTCTAACATAGAGCACAACCCCTCCACCAATTTGATCAGCTCTATTATTATGATATATTTTGCACCCAGGTATCACAGTGTCCCACTGGTTGTCCTCCTTCCACCATGTCTTTGAGATTCCAATCATATCTAACCTCTCAATGAGTGCTATATATTCTAACTCTCCCATCTTATTTTTTAGACTTCTAGTATTTGCATACAAGCATTTTAGAGACTGTATTTTATTCATATTAATTTGACTATTGGTAGGCATGGGTAATTTGGGATACTTAAGCTCTATCTGCTCCATAGTTGTGGGCATTTGGGCTACTTTACTCTTTTTTGGAACCTCTCTGTTTTTGGTAGTATCCTTCAAGGATACATTCTTCCGAACCATGCGCTCTTGTGCGACTGTCAGCTTTCCCCTATTATCTAGTTTAAAATCTGCTCTATCTCCTTTTTAAAGGTTAATGCCAGCAGCCTGGTTCCATCCTGGTTAAGGTGAAGCCCAACACTTGGAAAAGCCCCTCCTTTCCCCAGAATGTTCCCCATTTCCAAACAAATCCAAAACCCTCATCCTTGCACCATCGTCTCATCCACGCATTGAGACTCTAGAGCTCTGCCTGCCTTTTGGTTCCTGCGCGTGGAACGGGAAGCATTTTGGAGAACGCTACCCTGGAAGCTCTGGATTTCAATTTCCTACCTAAAAGCCTAAATTTAGCCTCCAGAACCTCCCTACCACATTTTCCTATGTCATTGGTACCGACATGTACCAAGACAGCATACTCCTCCTCAGCACTATCTAAGACCTTATCTAGGTGGCGCGTGAGGTCCGCTACCTTCGCACCAGGCAGGCATGTTACCAGGCGATCCTTATTGGGCCAGACCAAGAGTCCAAAAAGCCCAGTATCCTGTTTCTAACAGCGGCCAATCCAGATCACCTTTCAGGCTCTCAAAAAGGTACAGAGATTACACATTGCTCATCCCAGGGCAAGCAATGGATTTACTCGGTCCCCTTTAATAATGTTTTATGGACTTTTCCTCCAGGAACTTGTTCAAACCTTTTTTAAAAACAGCTATGCTAACAACTTTTACTACATCCTCCAGTAACAAATTCCAGAGTTTGATTACATGTTGAGTGAAAAAATATTTTCTCTGATTAGTCTTAAATGGGCTGCATTGTAGTTTCATTGTGTGTCCTCTAGTCTTTCTACTTTTTGTTCTAAAAGAAGGCAGAGAAGGTGCCTCCAGCCACCTGTGGTGGGGAGAAGGGAGGTTCTCTCCTTCCTTCTCCCTGCCCCGATGCCGTTCAGGTGATACAGTGTTTGCCTCAAGAACAATGTTAGAGGATTACCCCTTTAATATCATCAGACTATTATGATATATTTTCATATCAAATACCACTGTCATCTAGGTCCTTAGTAATTCATTCTCATCGATAAAATTATTCCAAGCTTCTTATAAATATCGAAAAAAGCTTTCCTCGTCTGTTGAAAAATAGTTCTCAGTCTTTATCCACTAAATTCCCAATATATCATGTTTCGAGTAAGTCTTCATCAGAATATGGCTGAGTGCAATCTAAGATTCGAAGGAGAGCTGTGCTCAAGAGGCAGACTGATTTTGAAAATATAGTGACAGTGAGAGCACTTCCCCGAATCCAGTTGAGTCCAATGAGGCAAATTGAAGGAAGGAGTCAAGTATTTGGACTTATTGCTACCAATTACCTTCCTCTATGTTGTATTTCATTAGCACGCTTCCTTGATGACAAAGATCTTTTGGAGATGGAAACTCAGATTGTGGATGCTCACTGATTACATAGGACTCAGCAGAGCATTTAGATCCAGAACAGAAACCATGTTGGTAGGAGCAAGATCATTAATAAATATAAAAAGCAATAATTTTAAAAATTATTCCCCTTTGAGTGAAAGCCAGTACAAAGGAATCCAAAAAAGGGGTAGCCTTCTTCTTACCAAGAACCCTCAAAATCAGTTTTGGGAGCCTTATTTTGTAAAATTTGTGTAACTTCCTTTCTGTGTGGTCCAGTTAGTTCAACAACTGCTTGGCAAACAAGGAAGCACACCAATCCTTAGCCTGCAGGTTCTACCACTTGTCCCAACACCAGGATAAAAGCATAACAGATTAGGACTTTACTAGCTGAATAGTCTGGAAGGCCAAGGGAGGAGCAAGGGGGTTCCCAGAGGTTATAAAGAGTGTTTCTGGAGAGACTGTGTCTTTCTGCTTCCCTCTTTCTACTACGCTGACAACAAAGAGACACACCTCCAAGTATCAGGAGTGATTGGGAGCTGACCAAGGCCCATGCCAAAGGAGAAACAGAGCATTTTGGTTCTACTCTAAGCCTCAAAAGTCCTGAGAAGAAGAGTTGTCTTAAGTGGAGACCAAGCCTAAGAGAACACAACAGAAGAAGGGAATATAGTCCCAGGAGTGGAGGTTCTACTTCCCGTTTTCAGACATCCAACTCACGAAGAGAGCTTCCAAAATACCCCCTTTGTCTGTTTGTCTCAATGCCATCTGTTTTGGTATTTCTGAAACTTGCTGTTGCTAAAGGAATCAATATTCAGCCTGGGGCAGACAGTGATTTTTGTAAAATTTCTGGATATCTAGCGGCAGCGGCTGCTGGTGATTATTCAGATACAGTGGTCGGTGGGCCTGCTATCTGGTCAGCTTTTCTGTTGTCCTATGTTATGAAGATTGTTATCCTAATAATTGCCACTATCCGAATACATGGCAGCTCCATCCCTGGACTTTCCCAGCACTACTGGGATAGCGCCATGGAATATGAGACTCAATGGCAATTATTCAGCTGTCAGGTGGTGCTAAGATGCTGATATTTAAGGGTACAGAAGAGCTTCATTTTCTCTTTTGCCTGTATTGGCACACAGTATCAGTCTCTGGAAAATGGTAAAACATCATGCTAAACTTCACACAGAAGGGCTTGCATATCCTTTTCCAACAAGGCCAGACTCCGCACACACAGCTTTCTTAAAAGGAAAGGGAGAGGGAAGATGCCACAGAGACTTACACCGGCTCCCGCAGAATGCTCAAATGAGATCTTTGAAATATGCTAGTCTATGGTAAGAAAGCCAGCATAATTCTATGTATCATTTGAGTTAGGAAACCTGTTTTGTTCCTTACCGTATGCATAAAAATAGCCCTGCCTCACTTGATTGTCTCGCTTTGCTTGAAATCTGGTGCTAGATAATGACAGTCTGGGATCTCACAAAATGTCATTGTTTTTCCCATGCGAACGGATTGTGTTTGGAAAAATGACACCTGTATGCCTATTGTCTGTTGCCAATTAGTATAAATGTTTCAAGTCGTCTAATTATTCTATTATCTGGCTTAATTAGCATTTCAATACGTCATCTCTTGGGGAATTTAAAAAAAAAAGCTTCCAATTAATGTGTCCATCCTCTGGTAATTAGTTCTCACACTGCATTCTGTGAATATGATTTCAGTTTCCCTTGTAATGGAGGGCATTGCTGGAGAGGGGGAATCAGACAATTCATTGCTGGTTTCCCTTACTGCTGTTGAAAAGGTGGGACTGCTAGTGGTCTTTGTCACATGGCATGCAGGGATAGGCTTAAGGATCTCAATATGTATTTGGAGGATAGGTGGAAGAGGGGTGATATGGTAGAGATATTTAAATAGCTCCTTGGAATAAATGCACAGGAGGTAGCTCTCTTTCAGCTGAAAGGAACGAGGAGACATAGGATGAAAGGGGATAGACTGAGGAGCAATCTGAGGAAATGCTTCTTTACAGAAAGGTGCTGGATGTGTGGAACAACCTCTCAGGAGAGCTGGTGGAGATGAGAATTGTAACTGGGGAAAGAAAGGGATTGTAGACATTAATACAGTAGTCCTTAGGGATGGGCAGACTGGATTGGCCATATGGGGCCCAATATTGAGCTGGGCAGGCTATGCGCCCCTATGGTGCATAGCCCTACCTGCCGACCCTTAACCCCGGATATTCAATGCTGGAGTCATATGCGGCTCTGGCATTGAATAGCCAGGGATCGCCGCAGTTACCGGAAGCTCATCGGGCAGCAGCAGTATCAGGGTTTTCCTCGCCTATCTTTTATTTATTTATTTAGCTGTATTTATATACTGCCTTTCTCCGGGTCAAGGCAGTTTACATAGAACTGAGGAGTAACTTACATTGAACATTTGCATCAACTATTTACAGCATGCAATCAAAGAGCAACTTGCTCTTAACTATATACAGGGTTTTTTTTAATATACAGCGGTTAGTGACAGGCTGGTTGTCCTAAAGGTGGAGGGTTATTCACTGTAGTGGAAGTGTTCCGCAAAGAGATGTGTCTTTAATTTTCTGCAGAAGGTCTTGAGGTCCGTGATGTTCCTCAACTGGTCTGGGAGGGTGCGTAGAGTTGGAAGGCTCTTATGCATGATTGTTGATTTGCTTTTGCTTTGGTGTGGGGGATGCTGAGAGTGTTCATTGTTGAGATTCTTCTGGCTCTGTATGGTTGTGAGGCTGTATGAGTATTTGTAGATGTATGGGGAGGGTCTGAGTGAATTGCTTTATGTATTAGCATCATGGTCTTGTATGTTATGTGGTACAGATCGCTAACCAGGCAGCATCACACTCACAATGAATGAATCAAGAAGAACTCCAGAAAACATTTTTTCAGCACTTCATTAAATGTATGAAAAACGTTATAAACCTCTTTTTTTTCAACAATAACAAGTTTATAAAATTTCTTCTCACAAAAATAAACTGCAGACTTGCCTACCAACTTGATAGAACAAAGGGAGGAGTGGCCTAGTGCTTAGGAAAAGTTGCCTCAGCCTGGAAGGTCAGAGGTTCAAATCCCACTAGAGGACAGCAACCTTGGGCCAGAAGGACTGGGGTTTCTAGTCCCACAGGTGCTCCTTGTGGTCTTGGGCAAGCCACTCAACCCTCCATCACCCATGTTCCCTGTAAAATGCTTATCTCCAAGTTATAATGCCTTGTTCAATGTAAACCACCTTGATATTGTGAAAGGCAGTATATAATAAATAAATAAAACTGTGGAATGCAAAGGGATGCCAGTACAAAAAGGAAAAGAGCAGAGGTACTAACATAGAAAACAAATCTTTAAAAATGCACTTGGTAAAGGACAGTGCAAACTAACTTTATTCTGCATCCGACAAGGTCAATCCTCTCCTTTCCCACCCCAGTCTGGCTTCCCCATACAACTGGTGGGGAAGCTAGACGCCAGTGGGAGGCGGCACAAATTGTGGGGATGGACGTCTCGTTGGGACATCCATCCCTGCTATTTGTGGCTCAGAATGAGCCTGCATGTGTATACTCAAGCATGGTGGGCACAATGGGACCACTTATTGTTGCCGAGGGATAGAACTACAGAGTCCCCTTCATCAAAGCTAGCCTGTGTATTTCTGTTTTCACCATGTATGCATAAGATGCAATCAATGATTTTACAACATTGGCATGTTTTGAGCCTTCACCACTGATTTGTGCAATCACCTTTCTTTGCCTTTAAATCAGACAGGGATATTAGAGATGTGGTGGTCCACTCTAATTTAGTGGATTTGAGTGAACGTATGGTGAATCAGGAGCATGGCTTTTGTGATCATTGCTCTGTCTGCCCACAGTTTTTTGATGGGAGTGTTGCTTGAACTTCCTGATAAACCTGGGATCTATTTGAATTTTTCTTCTACATGTCAGACTGAATCTGTAATATACATTATCTGGTGCCCATGTACACTCAGTTACATTGGGAAGACCAAGCATAAATTATATGTCTGGATCTTGGAATACAGAAGTTAGTTGCACAATAAATATACATATGCTCTGATTGTGTCCCATTTTATACAAAGAGCTCATGTTTTTGAGGACTTGTTTTTTTTAGTGCTATCCAGGTCATAAGGCCAGATTCATGTGGGAGTGACCTGGACTGCACCCTGCTACAGACTGAGCAATATTGGATATTTAAATTAGATAGTGTGGTACCGCAGGGCCTCAGCAGAGAGATTGATTGGTCTGTTTTTTATTAAATTCTTGTTTTTAAACTCTTTCTGCTTTGTTCTATTTTACAGCATTTTTGGAGGAGTCCCATTAAGGTATTGACGTACTTTCCACTTATATTACGACACTGCTTGTATTACTACACTGCATATATTCATGCTTCACCTATATTCCGGATAGTGCATGTACTCATGGTATGGTCTATATTATTGCATATATTCATGGTATTGCCTATATTAGTGCCCTACTCCTAGTATATTCCGTACATCACCAGCTACTTTAACACTGCATTGCTGTATCACTGCATCCCATACTGCCAGCCTGGCAATCAACTTACATTACCTAACCCCTAGCCCACAATTAAGCTAACGCAGAAAGGTAGTGACCCTACTAATACATAGCAGTGACACAACATGGCCCTCTCATGCCTTTACATAGTAACACTATACCTTGTAGCCTGCTGGCTGGGTAATACCGAAGGATTTTCCACAAGCCACAACCAAATACCCATCCTTCAAAACCACAGAAGGAGGGGGCAAGCACACCCCACCACTCATCCGATGGCGAGGTGCACCCTAGTCCACCCTATCTACTACATATAGTACTGCAACACAACACAAAAACTAAAAAAGAAATATCCACTCACCTGCAAAATATAAAATGTGCCCTCATAAATGCACGATCTATACGAAAGAAATGGCCAGTCATACATGACATGATTTCCCTCCATCGCCTAGACATACTCTTCATAACCGAAACATGGCTTTCTGATGATGATAACGTCCTCCTCAATCAGCTACTACCTAACAACTTTTCAATACACACATGCCACAGGAGCGGTAAACGAGGTGGAGGTGCACTCGCTATCACCAAAACTGACCTCCATTTCCGCCTGAGCCATGCAACCAACACACCATCCATAGATGCAATCACAATTACCAACAAACACTGCTCCATCAACCTAATATACAGGGCCACATCTACTGACCCCGACTCCCTTGCAACTACAATTGATCTCGCATCCAACTCACAACATCCAAACATACCAAGCTGGGTTATAGGAGACTTCAATTTACCATCCTTGCCAGAGGCACAAGCCTCAGCTTTCCTCGATGCCCTCGAGGAATTAGGATACACACAGCTGATCCACGAGCCCACCCATGTGAAAGGTGGTACACTGGACCTTGTCTTTGCCCCACAGAATACAGGCAACACAATAAACACTACTATACTCTCCAATACTGCAGTCCCCTGGTCTGACCACAGGTTAATCATTTTTCAAATATTACTGCAAAACAAACCCCAGAACAATGCCGATAAGTCCAACAATACCACAAAAGCAGCACCACGTAAGTTCCATGCCTTTGACAAAGACGCGATCCTCGACCAAACTCGCTCACTCCTCGACTTGACATCGATCGACCATGATGAGCTGGTATCTGCCTGGAATGAAAAGTTCACTGCTATTGCTCTGCGACCACAATTAAACAATCCAACTAAGAAAAGAACCTCTGCAGCCTGGTACTCCGCTGAACTTAGAGCGTCATTGACCTGCCTAAGAAAAATGAAAAGATGCTGGCGCAGAACCCACTCCACGGATGATCTAAAAGCATACAATATGCAACTGGAAAAACACCACCAAGCAATATCCGAGAGCATAAAAAGATTCCACACAGACACACTAAAGCGGTCCTTAAACAAACCACACAACCTATTCACTCTGGTAAAGAACCTAACAAAAGAGCCAGCACCTGAGAAACCTAGCCTGATCCATCCTCAAGTCTTCACTGACCTCTTACAAATGAAGCTGTGCCAGACCAATAAATTCACTGCTCCCAACACTCCAATCAAACCGGGATCACTAGCACCACTGTCCATTTTTTCCAAGCCATCTAAAAAACAAATTGAAGATATAATCGCCGGAATCAACACAACCACTGCACAAACCGACCCTTGCCCCGTGTTCTGGATAAAAGAGCTACGATCGACTGTCAGCCCTTTTCTATCCAAGCTAATGGACTGCTCCTTCACAAATGGGACCTTTCCCCAATCCCTCAAACGTACCTCTATCAGGCCACTAATAAAGAACAGTAAGCTTGACCCTAAGAAGCCAGACTCATATAGGCCGATATCAAGCATCCCACTCTTGGCGAAAATCATCGAAAAAGAAGTTCAAACACAAATCCAAGAACATATTGATGCTTCTGCCCCACTTGATTCATGTCAGCACAGTTTTAGAGCTGCTTACGGCGTGGAGACTCTCCTCACCATCCTCTTCAGTACCATAATAACAGGAATTGATAACATACGCCAGGGATATGTGCTCATCTTCTTAGACATCGCAGCCGCGTTCGACTCAGTCTGCCATGATCTCCTCCTACACCGCCTCCAGGAGAAGGGGATATGTGACTCTGCACTTAAATGGTGCAAGTCGTATCTCTCCGATAGATGGCAACACGTAATATCAGGAGAAACAACATCAGAACCTTTCCACCAGAGTCAAGGGGTCCCGCAAGGATCATCTCTCTCTGCACTCATGTTTAATATATATATGCAACCTATCTGCGAGATCATCCGGTCCTTTAAGGTGAGCTGTCTGTTGTATGCTGACGATGTTCTCCTATATATGCCATTCACTACTAAGAACCCTGATCTTTCCCCACTGACAGACTGTTTCGATGCAGTATCCAGCTGGCTCCAAACGCAAAATCTTCAGATACAACATAAGAAATCCGAAGTCCTTTTCATCACAAGGAACCCAAATTTCATCACTCCTCCTTACTTGAAGGTCCAAGATGCAGAACCTCTGACCAAACCCTCCATCAGATACCTGGGAGTCACACTTGACCAGCGACTAGACATGGAGACCCATATAAGTGATGTAGCAAGAGACATATACCATAAAATCCGATCCCTCAGACACCTACGCTCCCTACTTAAACCAGATGACTTCCGGACAGTGTATCAAGCTCTGGTCTTACCACATATCGACTATGCCAACGCAATACTCCATGGTCTACCACAATCCACTTTGCTTCCATTACAGCTAGCAATGAACTCAGCAGCACGAGTTCTCCAGGGCGCTGCCATGAGGGAACACATGACACCCATCCTGAAACAATTACACTGGCTCCCTATAAAAGGCAGGATCACATCAAGACCATACTAATGACCTTCAAGATCATAAACGGACTCGCTCCATCTTCCTTATCCGATCTCATACTGATAACCCCTCCTAATAGATCTAGATGATCTCATGCCGCCAATAAACTAGTAGTCCTAAAAAAAACGACCAAGTGTTGCCAAAGCACAACGAACAGGGCTTTTAAGCTCGCCGCACTTAAATGCTGGAACACCCTTCCACACAGTATCCGTGATATCACCAATCTAACCCAGTTCAGAAAATCTGTGAAACATTACCTCTTCCTCTTGCACTACCTGGATGACAGCACCACTGATCACTCACCATCCAGCTAGGCAAATCTACGCAAATGTCCAATCAATTTGCATTGTACAGATGTAAATAGTTACCCCTGTTTCTTTCCAAGTTCCTATTCCTGTTATTTGTAAACACAAATCAAGTCATTTGAAATGTGTATGTAAAATGTTCCATGTAAACCGCACTGATGGAAAATAGCGCGGTATATAAGAAAATGTAAATAAATAAATAAATTGACACATCACATCAGCTGTGAGGTCATGACATTGGAGGGTTTAACTTCCCTCCCTTAGGGAGTAAGATGCTGGCATTTTTTCTTTTGGCATCTGTTGAGAGTGTGGTTTAAGCATCTGTTGTAATATCTTTGCTATCTGTGGATGTGCTACATTTGTAAAAGTTTCTGTTTGCGTGCTCTAATCCTGACCAGGGACAATAAGCAAAAGGATCCTTCCTCAGTTCTTGGCTCTAATTCCCTGGACTCAGTGCAAGTAAGAAAACACACACACACACACACACACACACACACACACACACACACACACACACACACACACACACACACACACAGTCTAATCTTAATAACAGTACTACTGAAGCTTCAGTGGAAGAATTCACAGGCCTGCAAAACTGAGCAGTCACCCGTAATTTCTCTCCCTGACTGACCGCAGCACTCTCTTTTATTAGGAAAAAATGCCACATTGTCTTATCACTCTGCATCATACTTTTGCTTTACAGATCAAGCTAAACACTATAGGCCAGATATTTAATGCTTGCGGCTAATGTGATTACAGTGGCTAGCCGCTGGTGCTGAACATTAAATCGGGATATTCAATGCTGGGGTAATATTTGGCCACAGCATTGAATATCCGGGGTTGCCGCAAAGCCTCTGACACCACAGAAGCTAACCGGGCAGTGGTAATATTGAGCCACTACCTGGTTAGCTCCCACAGGTAAAGATAGGTTAACGTTTGCTGCACCTATCTTTACCCATGGGTCGCAAATGGGGCAGTGGCTCAATATCGCTGCTGCCCGGTTTGCGATGGCTGTACATTTGCTCTGCCCTGGAACACCTCTGACATACCCCGATGCTAAGCAGTTAGCATCGGGGCATATAGTGGCATTAGTCTTGGATATTCAGTGACATTAACCATGTTAGTGCTGTAGAATATCCCGCCGGGGCATTTACATAGATTACAGCTCTGTAAGCCATGAATATGCCATGGAATATTGGGCACTACATGTTTCAGGTCAAACTGGGCAAAAACGTATTGTTCACACTTAGGGGTATGTTCTACGTTATGTGAGCGCAAGATGCAAGAAATACACAGAGTGTGCAATCATGTATCTAGAAATACAATCAATACTCACTGAAAGAAATGATACGTAGAAAGAAGCTGTCAACAGTGATCACATAACGAAGAACGGGTTTATGTATTGAAAAGATACATTATTCTACGATACACCATAATTCTTTATTTTGATGTATATTACAACATGATGCATAAAGATCCCTAGGTATTATACAATATTAATATACGATCTTTTGATTAAGGTGTCATGCAATCTAAATACGGATAGATGTTTTGTCATCATCACATATACTAAAGCTCCTTATCTTGTTTTTGTTATTTTTTAGTCATATTGATAGAGCACAGGATTAATCTACACGTGAAGCGCACCACGGTGTGCCATAGTGAGTAAAGTATAAAAATTATACGATTCTGTATAGGTGTAATACACCACACTTTTATCGAAATTCCTTGTTTAGCTACAGTATTCTACATTTTATAGACCCCTTGTGTCCTTATATTCACTGCCCTGCGTTTGTTGGTTGGTTCAATGCGTTTATGGCTATATTGATGATTATTTTTAATTGTAATATATTATATATATATTATACTTCCTTATTCTTAATTGCAATATATTATACGCATTATATTTCCATGTTTTAATTTTAATTTTAATATACATGATATGTTTTTTTTTAATTGTATGTACTTTTCACATATGGATGTGAAAGCTGGACAGTGAAAAAGATAGACAGGAAGAAAATTGATGCTTTTGAATTATGGTGCTGGCAGTGAATACTGTGTATACCATGGACTGCCTGAAGAACAAACCAGTCGGTACTAGAGGAGATCAAACCTAAGCTTTCTTTAGAAGCTCAGATGACAAGACTTCGACTTTCATACTTTGGACACATCATGCGAAGAGAGAGATCATTAGAGAAAGATATTATGCTTGGCAAGATAGAAGGTTAACGCAAAAGAGGAAGGCCAGCAATGAGATGGATCGATACAATAACAGCAGCTACGGGTACCAGTCTGTCAACAATGAGCCGCCTGACTGAAGACCGAACACAGTTTAGGATAGCTATCCAGAGGGTCAACATGAGTCAACATCTACTCGACGGCACTTAACAACAAGAACAACATGTACTTTTATTTGTATTTGTATTTTTGCTTTTATGATTAATCATTTTTACTTTCATTTTATCTTGTAAGCTGCATACCCCCTGAGGAAGGCTTTCGCCGAAACGCATTGGGGTTATTCAATAAAAGTAACCTATGACCATTGCACGTCTCTTGCTCCTTGTGTTCCCCATCCATTGCTGTGACATACACCACGGAGGTATAGCCTACTGGTTAGTACAATGCCATTCTTGGCAGTGTTCATTCCTCATTGTTCCCTCCTCTTATGCCTGTCTTACTCAAATAGTGTGCATGCCTGTAACAGTCATATTTTGCAGATCTGTGCTGCCAGCCCATAATACCCTCGCCACAATTGCCAACATTCCCTCGGTCAGTCTATCTGCGTCTGTCAGCTGTGTAGAGTCCTGTCTGCCTGTGCAGGCTGTCACCCCATGTCCTGCACTGCTACCCTTCCCTGCATTGCGCCTCTTCATGCTTGCCTCGCCTGTGCCTGATCTGCATGGCACCACCACTCCTCTGTCCACCCATCATTGTAACTATCCTGCCACCCCCATCTCCACTGGGGGACACACATTCCCATCCCATTGCCACCAACTGTCTTTCCAGTACTTTACATTGCTAACACCCTGTGCTGTGGTACAGTTGCCCCCACCATGTTTGTCATCAGTGCTGGCAGCCACATGGGTTGCCCGCAGATATGGCAGGTCCAGCGGCTCCCAGCTCTCCCTCCTTCACTCACCTGTTCATTGCCTTTCCTGAGTGCTCTATCTAGTGTTAGGGCTATATCTGTCTCTGTGCCTCACAGGTCATGCATGTCATCCTGTGGCACCTTGCAGCCCTTAGGCCACACTAACCTAGGGCACAGTAACCTTGTTAGGCCACCTTAACCTATGGTTCCATAGCTCCGGGTGCCTTCTAGAGTGCCTTGTCCAGGGGTGCCTACTATGGCGCTTAGCTTAAGGAGCCCTATAGGGTGCCTTATGAGGCACCTTACAGGACGCCTTACAAGGCACCTTACAGGGCGCCTTACAAGGCACCTTAAAGGGCGCCTTACAGGGCACCTTACCAGGCACCTTACAGGGCGCCTTACAAGTCACCTTGAGGTAGAAATCCAGGCAGGGCTGAGAGCTGGAAGGGTTAAGTGAAAAGGATACACCTCTTTTGAAAAGGATACACCCCTCTTGATGAAGTCATACCCTGGTACATGCTTGTCCCTCCCCTATTCCTTTGTCCTGCTGCTCTCTCTGCTTGTTAGAGATAACTACTCTCCCTCTGCTTCGCTAGAGATAAGAGTACAGTAGACTTTCTCCAATTGGGACTATACTATAATAAAGTGGCCAATCATGAAGAAATGCTGTAATAATCTGATAAGAAGTCTATATAATCTCTCTGAGCCCTCTGGTGGGGGCCCAGAATTTGGAAAAACTATTTTCTCTGTGTCTGTGCACATTAAACCTTGTGGAAGGCCCCCCAACTTTTGTGTATGTACCTTTTTCTACAACCGACTTGTTGAACTGGAAAACTCATTATCCATCCTATACTGATAAACCTCAAGCTATGATAGATTTGTTTTTGTCTATTATTCAGACCCATCGTCCACCTTGGGCAGACTGTCGTCAGCTCCTTTTAACCTTACTCAGTACCAAAGAGAGATACCGGGTGACTTGGTCAGCCATGAAATGGTTAGAAGAGAACCCTCCAGGTGAACAGGATCCCCAGCAAGCTGCGCTGAGAGACTTTCCTGACCTAGAACCCCACTGGGCTACAAAGAGTGATACAGGACGCCTTGCCATGGATCGCTATCATCGGGCTCTCCTGGAAGGCCTTAAAAAAGGGGGCCAGAAAGCGATGAATGTGGGGAAATATCTGAGGTCCTGCAAACCCCTTATGAGAGCCGGGCCAGTTTTATGAAAGACTCTGTGAATCTTTCCATGTTTACACTTCATTTGACCCTGAAGCACTTGAAGACCAGCAGATGGTGAATACAGCGTTTGTGGGACAATCACAGGGGGACATTCGAAGGAAACTTCAGAAGCTTGAAGGTTTTGCTGGAATGAATATAACCCAACTGATGGAAGTTGCTATGAAGTATTTGTGAACAAAGATCAGGAGATGAAGCGTGAGTGTGAATGAAAGATGAAAAAGAAAGCTGATATGTTAGCAGCGGCGCTAGTCGAGAAAGGACAAGGAAAGTCGACGTGGGAACCGAGAAGCCGAGGTCGGGGTAGAGGAACCCGGCGAGGATCATTGGAGCAAGGACTATTGGAACGAGATCAATGTGCCTATTGCAGAGAAATGGGCCACTGAAAAAGAGAAGAAAAAAACGAATGTCCCAGTTGTGTCAGGCAATATTCCCTGTCCCGAAGAGCTGTTGAGGGCATTCATAAACATCTCCAGCGATTACTCGAATTTGGACTCCTGAAACCATGCCAATCACCTTGGAATACCCCTTTGCTGCCTATTCAAAAACCAGGTACTAATGATTACCAACCTGTACAGGACCTACGGAAGGTCAATGAAGCTGTTGTTACCATCCATCGTGTTCTGCCAAACCCTTAGAATTTACTGAGTTTGATTCCTGCACAAGCAACCTGCTTCACTGTTCTGGACTTAAAGGATGCCTATTTTCTGCTTGAGATTGGCCATTCCTAGCCAGCCACTGTTTGCATTTGAATGGGAAGACCCTATTACTGCCAGTAAGGGTCAGTTGACATGGACACGGTTACCCCAAGGATTCAAAAACTCCCCCACGCAGTTCGGGGATGCACTTAGTCAAGATTTGCGTCAGTTACAGTCTTGCCCTTCTCAACGCATGTTGCTACAATATGTGGACGATTTACTCAATGCTGCTGTTTCCCGGGAAGAATGTCTAACTGCTACTTCAGAACTTCTACACCTACTTTGGATGTCTGGCTATCGGGTGTCCTGAAGTAAGGCCCAATTGCGCCAGACTGAAGTCAGATACTTGGGATTCCATGTTGCCCAAGGCCTTCGAAGATTGGGCTCTGAGTGGAGGGAGGCTGTTTGTTCTATTCCTGAGCCACAAAATCGCAGACAGTTAAGAGGCTTCTTAGGGGCTGCCGGTTTTTGTCAAATCTGGATTCCCAACTATGCAGTGTTGGCAAAGCCCCTGTATGCAGCTTCAACAGGGGGAGAACGAGATCCTTTCGACTGGGGCCTGGACCAAAAGGAGGCCTTTCAGAATATGAAGAAGGCTTTGCTATCAGTCCCAGTCTAGGACTGCCCGACATGGAAAAACCATTCCATCTGTATGTCCATGAAGAAAGGGGGATGGCAGTTGGTGTCCTCACTCAGAGCCTAGGTTCCTGGCAACGACCGGTGGCTTATCTGTCCAAACAGCTGGATCCAGTAGCAAGAGGGTGGCCTTCTTGTCTCCACACAGTAGCAGCAACAGCTCTCTTGGCAACAGAGGCTGATAAATTGTCCCTTGGGCAAGAACTGTACGTTAAAGTGCCACATGCAGTACTG
Source organism: Ichthyophis bannanicus (assembly GCA_033557465.1). Taxonomy (NCBI): domain Eukaryota; kingdom Metazoa; phylum Chordata; class Amphibia; order Gymnophiona; family Ichthyophiidae; genus Ichthyophis; species Ichthyophis bannanicus. The sequence continues at coordinate 1,855,851,581 of CM066031.1, forward strand.
ACACTGATGGAGTACAAAGGCAATTATTGGTTTACCAATGAGTGGATGACAAAGTATCAGAGCATGCTGTGTGCGAATCCTCGGGTTCACTTGGAGATTGTGAAAACACTCAATCCTGCTACTCTACTCCCTGTAGCACCTGGGCTACCTGAACATGATTGTATCCAGGTTATGGATGAAGTGTACTCCAGCCGTCCGGATTTGAAGGATGTACCGTTGGCCTCTCCTAATGTTCAATACTTTACCGATGGCAGCAGTTTCGTGGAAGATGGACAGCGGAAGGCTGGATATGCTGTGGTCACTCCTGGGGTTGTTGTGGAGGCTGAGCCCTTACCCTTAGGGACCTCTGCCCAGAAAGATGAACTCATTGCCCATACTCGAGCCCTCCAGTTAGCTGCAGGTCTGAAGGCAAACATTTTCACTGATTCTAAGTATGCATTCACTACACTCCCTGCCCATGGGGCCCTCTATAGAGAGAAGGGACTCATAAATTCAAGCGGAAAATCTATAAAGTATGGAAGGGAGATTTTGGAGTTACTAGAGACTGTGTGGGCACCAGAAGCGGTGACTGTTGTTCACTGCAAGGCACACCAACGAGGAGACACTCTGGTCATCCAGGGTAACCGCAGGGCAGATAGGGAGGCCAAGTTAGCAGCCCAGCAGGGAACAGTCCCAGTAAGTGTTCAAGCCCTCCTGTTTCCAATTCCTATGTCAGAGTGGGACCCATGTCATACCAGGAAAGAGATGGATTTCTTCACTCAGGAAGGGGCTACTCTCACTACTGCTGGGTGGTTGTGGTTACTGGGAGATCCACCCCGATATGTTATCCCCGAGAGTCTAGCACCTGCTTTTGTCTGACGATTTCATGAGACCACCCACTTAGGTAAGAACTCCATGCAAACCATTCTACAGTCTTATTTCTATGTTCCTCATCTGTCTGCCTTAACGGCAGCTGCAGCACGTCGCTGTCTCCAATGTGCCAGAAATAACCCCCGCCAAGGGCCTCTACCCCCAGTTTCCATACAGGCTGTTGGAGTTGCCCCTATGGAGAATATTGTAGTTGATTTCACTGAGTTACCCCAAGTAAGGGGTTATTGATATCTGCTGGTGATAGTATGTACATTTTCAGGATGGGTTGAGGCCTACCCTTGTAGAACAGAGACAACCCGAGAGGTTACCAGGGCCCTGCTGAAAGAGATCATTCCCAGATTTGGCCTACCTCTTACTATAGGGTCAGATAATGGCCCTGAGTTTGTTGCTAAGTGCCTTCAAGACCTTTCTAAGGCCCTCCAGATTACCTGGAAACTTCACATTGTTTACCACCCACAGAATTCGGGAAAGGTGGAAAGGATGAACCAAACTCTGAAGCTCCAGTTGTCTAAACTCTGTCAGGAAGCTCATCTTAAGTGGGATCAGACTTTGCCGATAGCCCTTCTCCGGGTCCGGTCCTCTCCAACTCGGACCTTGGGAATATCCCCTTATGAAATACCGTATGGTCGACCACCACCCATTGTTCAGGGCCTTAAGGGAGACTTAGAGCAGATAGGTAATGAACTTACGAGACAACACCTACTGGCATTGGGATCTGTTTTTTAGTCTTTGAACAGGTGGATACAAGAGCAACTGCCTATCTCTTTGTCAGAGCTGCTCCATCCCCACCAGCCGGGAGATCGGGTGTGGATTAAGGAATGGAAACGTGAACCACTGTGCCCTACCTTGAGAGGTCCTTACACAGTTCTCCTAGCCACACCGACTGCAGTGAAGGTCGCAGAGGTTACCCCGTGGATTCATCATACTTGTCTTAAGAAAGCTGCTCCTGACTTGGATGATAAGTGGACAGCGCATGAACATTCTCAGGATCATATTCATATTCATATTCATTTATTTGATATACCGCCTTTCATTGGTAGGCAAAGCGGTTTACAATAAAATTTACATGCAAAAGGCACAAGGCCAAGAGTCAGAAAGGAAGTTACATAATGGATAGGAAAGAAGAGCAAGAACAGGAACAAGAGGGGTAGAGGAAGAGGCAAGAGGATCAGGGGTCGGGGGGGGGGAAGGTCGAAGGCAAGGGAAAAGAAATGAGTTTTAAGGGAACGCTTGAAGGTGGGGTAATGAGGTTCGAGATGGAGAGGTGGGGGAAGGGAGTTCCATAGGGCGGGGCCAATAAAGAAGAAAGCTGAGGATCGTGTGGACTGTAAGTGGGCACTTGAGGGGGATGGTAGTACTAGTCAGTTGAGGTGGAAAGAGCGAGGGGTATGACGGGGGGTGTGGAAGCAGAGGAGATCAGACAGGTACTGAGGGATAGAGGTGTGGAGGGCTTTGTGGACCAGTGTGAGGAGTTTTAACTTGATACGGAAGGAAATAGGGAGCCAGTGAAGGTGAAGAAGAAGGGGAGTGATGTGATCCCGAGGAGAAGAGTGGGTGATAAGACGGGCAGCGGTGTTTTGGATGCGTTGGAGTCGTGAGAGTTGCAGTTTGGAGATACCGGAGAAAATGGAATTTGAGAAATCAGTACGGGAGATGACGAGGGTCAATGACAGTGTAGTTATGGCAGATGGAGAAAGGAAAGGACGGATAGCGCGGATCTGACGAAGGTGAAAGAAAGAGACCTTAGAGATGTGAGAGATGTGCGTCGAGAAGGAGAGATCGGAATCAAAAAGAACCCCAAGGTACCGAAAAGAAGAGACTAGTGAGATGGGTGTATTGGGGAAAGAAGGCACCAAGGAAGGGGAGGGGTGGCCGTGGGAGAACCATATAGCTACGGTTTTAGATAAGTTAAGGTGCAAACAATTGTGCGTCAACCAGTCTGAAACGGCAGCTAGACAGGCATTGAGGGGAGCTAAATCAGGGGAGATGGGGGAAGTGTGATGGAGGAGGAGTATGTCATCGGCGTAAAAGAAAGCAGTGATTCCAAATTGCTGAATGAGTAAAGTGAGAGGAGTGAGGAAGAGATTGAAGAGAAGGGGGGCCAGGACAGAGCCTTGAGGAACACCACAAACAAGAGGAAATGGGTCAGAAGGGGAGTGTGATGAGGATGAAGGCAGAACAGCAGCAGAGCGGGAGAAGAGGAAAGAATGAAACCATTGAAAAACAGTACTGTGGAGGCCAGCATCGCGCAAGCGGGACAGAAGAAGGGAGTGGTCAACCAGATCAAACGCGGCAGAGAGGTCAAGTGCAACCGCCACCGAGAAGTCACCACGGTCGTGAGCAGTGTGTAGAGAGTTAGTGAAGGCTAGAAGGACAGTCTCAACGCTGTGCCCAGAGCAAAAACCAGATTGGCATGGGTGGAGCAGATTGGTGGAATCAAGGTGATGAGTGAGTTGAGCAAAAACAATTTTTTCGAGTAGTTTGGAAAGGAAGGGAAGATTCGAGACAGGACGATAACTGTTTGGGTCAAGAAGGTCAAGGGTAGATTTTTTAAGAAGGGGGCGGATAAGGGCGTGTTTCCAGGGGGCAGGAAAGGATCCGGTAGATAGACTGGAATTTAGCATGGTTTGAAGGTGAGGGAGGAGAGACAAGGAAGGAACAAGGAGCCAAGAAGAGGGGATGGGGTCAAGGGAGCAGAAAGTTTTGTTGGAGGAGGTAATAAGATGGTGAAGCTCTGCAGTAGAGATGGGTGAAAAGGAGGACCAGGTGTGGGAAAGCGGTGAGGTGGGGGGAGGAGACGCAACTGGAGGAGGGGGGGAAAGAGGAGGGGGGTGGGAGGGTAGGGAGTCCCTCAAGGTAGTTACTTTGTTGGAAAAAGCTGAGGCTAAGAGAGAGGGAGCAGGAAAAGGGTGGGGGGGTTGAGCAGGAAGGATGAAGAGAAGTAAGAAAGTTAAGAGTAGAGTATAAGTGGCGAGTCTGGTTGGGAGCAGCGGCAATAGTAGCAGAGAAGAAGGTGGCCTTAGCGAGATGAACCTGGGAACGGTAGAGGGAGTGTTGGGAGTTAAAAAAGGAAAGAGAGACGGGTGAAGGGGATTTGCGCCACAGTCTTTCGGCTCTGCGAAGTTGGGAACGAAGCAAACGAAGACCAGGGTGATACCAGGGATGGGAGGGTCGACGGGAAGACTGGCAGGGACGGAGAGGGGCGATGTGGTCAAGAGCGGTGGAGAGAGAAGAAAACCAAGTTGAAGCTTGAGAGGTAGGAGACAAGGAGGGGAAATCTAGAGGGAGGAGTTCAGAGGCGGAAGGGAATTGTTCAGCTAGGGAGGGAGTGAGGTGACGAGAGAGACGAGGGGGAGAAGGTGGTTTAGCTGGAGTTGCTGGAGCTCCAGAGTGGTAGCATAAGGCTGATAGACAAAAATGGTCAGACCATGGAAGAGAGTGAGCGGAAAGGTTAGAAAGGGTGAGGGTGGAGGATGTGGGGGTCAAGAAGAGATCAAGGGTATGGCCAGCGGAATGGGTGGGGATGAAAATATGTTGGAGAAGAGAGAGGTCGTGAAGAAGAGTAAGAAAAGCATGATCCCGAGGAGTAGAAGGGGAGTCGAGATGCAAGTTAAAGTCACCAGCAATGAGGAGATGAGGATAAAGTAGGGAAAGATCAGAGATAGAACGAAAGAGAGTCCCAAAGGTCAGAACGAAGGGCAGGAGGAGAATAGATAAGAAGAATATGAATCGGAGGAGAGGTGTGAAGATGGAGGAGAATAGCCTCATGCTGTGAAGAACCAGGGAATCGGCAGACGATGGAGCCCTGTGCTAGCCGCATACCAGAAGCCGGCTAGTCTACGTACGGCAGACGCTTGAAGGGTCATCTTTAGATACTGTTAGTGGGACATAAGCTCCATGGTCGGTATGCACCTGCTCATGCTGACTTTTGTTCTGGCATTCATGTGGGGCCTTCCCTTGTTGGCCTCAGGAACTATAAATGTAGTAACACTACTTACTGGGACTGCTTTGAATACTTCGGACTTTTGTGTACGCAGCTCATCGCAGCCTGGAGTTTTTGATCAACATGCCTTATTGCTGTACCCATTACTTTCTGTGAAATGCAAACGTTTACTGTAATGCATAATCTGAACTGCAAACAGCCAAAGCTAACCTTTTCTACATTTTTCTACTTCTCGTCCTACCTCAGCCTATTTTAACAAGGCCCCTTTCTCCCTGCAGGCTGTCTCCATGCTTAAAGCTACAGATTGCTTTATTTTTGTAAATGCCACTAAATGGGTTTTTAATGTGTCTAACACCGTTTTATCATGCAAGTCTATTACGATGGTATCTTATGCTTACTCAGAAATGTATCTTCCCTTAGGATGGTTTTTGTTATGTGGTAAAGCTGCTTACACTTATGTTCCCATAAACGCTACTGGAGGTCCTTGCACTTTTGGCAGACTTACTACTGCTTTCTCTCATAGCCCTAGTAAGGTTAGTTCCCACTCGCGCTATCCTCAATCAAACCTATTCCCCCTACCTGTAACTCCAATATGGAACCTTATAGTGACAGCGCTAGGACTGGCAAAATCCATTGTAGGAGCAGCTGAGTTAGCTTTACACAACGCTATGAAAGTAAGCCGTATTGCTTTTTCCTTGGCCAAATCCATTAATCTTACCTCCACCATCCTAGCCACTATGAATCATAAGATGTCCGGTCTGCAGACGGTGATTCTGCAGAATAGGATGACCATTGATTTTCTGCTCCTATGGTTAAATCATGGCTGTGAGGAATTTGAGGGTATGTGTTGTTTTAATCTCACTGATGAGAGTGTTTTCATTGAACGCTCTATTCAAGACCTACGTGATCTAGCTAATCATATCACCGCCCCTTCTATAGGTGCTGGATGGTTTGCGGAATGGTTCAATTGGTAGGTGGACTTAAAACCCTAGTGGTAGGGGTTATGGTTATGGTTTAGGCATTTGATATACCGCCCTTTACTTACGCATCAGAGCGGTTTACACGTATATACTAACAGGTACTTTTTTTATTCCCTTGTCCCCGAAGGGCTCACAATCTAAGTGTACTTGAGGCAATGAAGGGTTAAGTGGCTTGCCCAAGGCCACAAGGAGCAGCCATGGGAATAGAGACCTCAGTCCCTCTGGCCTGAGGTTACTTGTCCCCATGTGGGAATTGAACCCCTGGCCCTCCGGCCTGAGGTAACCTGTCCCAACCACTGAGCCACTCCTCCCTCCTCTCCTTATTCTCCTGCTATGTGTCATCCTGCCATGCTGTATCCCTATCCTTATCCGATTTATTACCTCCACCACTGAGACCATGGTGGAGCAGAAAAACTGCTGCCCATGTGATGGCAGTATGCAAATACAAATCCCTATTACAGTCAGATCAACTGCTATGAGGAAAATTGGCCTCCTTCAATACAAGACAAATTTTTCCCTTAAAAATTGGGGAATGAGGTAGAAATCTAGGCAGGGCTGAGAACTGGAAGGGTTAAGTGAAAAGGATATACCCCTTTTGAAAAGGATACACCCCTCTTGATGAAGTCATACCCTGGTACATGCTTGTCCCTCCCCTATTCCTTTGTCCTGCTGCTCTCTCTGCTTGCTAGAGATAACTACTCTCCCTCTGCTTTGCTAGAGATAAGAGTACAGTAGACTTTCTCCAATTGGGACTATACTATAATAAAGTGGCCAATCATGAAGAAATGCTGTAATAATCTGATAAGAAGTCTATATAATCTCTCTGAGCCCTCTGGTGGGGGCCCAGAATTTGGAAAAACTATTTTCTCTGGGTCTGTGCACATTAAACCGTTGTTTCCTTCTAAGACTCCTTAGGTGTTTCTTTCTTCACTTGTTTATCTGCTACAACCTTACAAGTCGCCTTGTAAGGCACCCTGTAAGGTGCCTTAGGAGGAGCCTTGTAACGCGCAGTAGTTTGTAACATGCGTTAGCTGATATGGCTTGCTGTAATGATGCATCACCCACGTCTTTATATGGGCATCTGTATCTTTACCGCGGAACCTAACGCGAATGACATTACCGCAGTTTAGTAAACATACCCCTTAATCAGGACAAGCATTCTGGAAGCAAAAAGGAAGGAGTGGCCTAGTGGTTGGGGCAAGGTACCACAGGCCAGAAGGTAAGTGGTTCAAATCCCACTAGAGGACAGCAACCTTGGGCCGGAAGGACTGGGGTTTCTAGTCCTACAGGTGCTCCTTGTGGTCTTGGGCAAGCCACTTAACCCTCCATTGCCCATGTTCCCTGTAAGTATTAGTGTATGCATCTCATATCTCCTCATGTTAAATGTATCCACCAACCACATTGACCTGGTGAAAAGCAGGATATAAATGCATCTAAATAAAAACATTCTGCCTCACTTTCAAAAACATCTGCAAAATACAACCTTGGCTTGTACACATGCATTCTACTAGACCAGTGATCTTCAACTCCAATCATGGAGGCCCCTGTACTGGACTGTCAGCAAAATTCTCACTCTCCATGTTTCTGAACCTTTATCCAGTAACCCAGTACCCCATTTTGAGTCCCTTTCTACAGTTTCCTGGTATCACACTTTTGTGCTTTTCTCTTCCTGTGTAGTTATTTGAGCCCCCGAAGCAGATGATAGTTGATGAAACACCATGGTGCCTTTATTGCGGAGTTGGGCTTGGGCTCGAGAAGATGCCCCGTGTAAAGGCTGCAAAGGATATTTTGGACACCTGTGTGCCAAACACAAACAGATGTCGGGTCCATAGATGAGCTAAGTATATTGATGATGTCTATTTGTAGTTTGAAAGAGACTATGGACTGTATGCAATATATGAACTGTCTGAACTGTGAGATAATTTGAAGCAGCAATGAAAGTATTAATATAGATTGCATTGTAGTGAATCTGGATTTTAAGTGCAATAAGAACAGAAAAATATGGGGTAAATGATGAGGATGACACTAAGGTGTGTACAGACCAATGACTATATTCTGCATTTATCTTGTAATGCAGTTTTGATACCTCTCTAAACTCAAATGAAAAGAGTATACAGATATAAAACATACATATGAATTCTATTTCAACTCCATTGAATAATGGCCGTGGGGCATTTTTTGTGAGAAGAAATTTTATAAACTTCTTATTGTTGGAAGAAAAAGAGGTTTATAAAGTTTTTCATACATTTAATGAAGTGGTGCAAAACATGTTTTTTGGAGTTCTGCATCTTGGCTTGGTAACCGAGTGACCAGAGTTTGATTCCCATTGGCACTCCTTGTGGCCTTGGGCAAGTTACTTAACACTCTATTGCCCTGGAAAAAGGCCTAGCAATCTACTGCCAAGAAAACCCAGGAGCTGATGGGTCCGCAGGAGTCAGCATTGACTCAAAGGGACCCATTGCTTTGCTTTTTGATTTATTCCTTGTGAGTATGGTGCAAATCTCAACTTGGTCTAGTTTTGTCTCAGTATTTTTACAATGGCATTAATTCTTTGTGGCCACACTTTGGGCTTTCTTCACGACACCTGGGTGATACGTGGGCGGAAGAAAAAGGGAAGGCTGGGCCCTGACGTCTTCTGTTGTTCTTGTGCAAAGATTATAAAGGTCCGAACTTCTGTTATTTCTGGATCTTGAGCAATTTATAGTGGAGGAAATGTTGTAGTGCTGTTCGATATGACTCGTTACTGTACCAGAGGTTACTGAAGTGGCAGAAATGGCTGTAGTTTAAAAATAGTGTATTTCTGTAATTTTAGCACCGGGTATTGATGGCATTCCCAATGAAGTATTACAGCAATCAGATGCAGTTGTTACCATATTTACAAGGCTCTTTCAGGAATTTTGGAAGACAAATTTATGGCCAACTGACTGGAAAAGATCTATGTTTATACCAATACTGAAGAAAGGTGATCTGACTGACTGTGGAAATTATCGCACAATCGCTCTGATCCCACATGCCAGCAAGATTCTACTCAAGATCATTCAGCAGAGACTACAGCCATACCTAGAATGAGAACTGCCTGAAGTGCAAGCAGGGTTCAGGAAAGGGCGAGGAACGAGAGACATCATCACAGATGTGAGATGGATCCTTGAAAAGACAAAAGAATACCAAAAGGATATTTATATGTATTTTATTGACTACAGCAAGTCTTTTGACCGTGTCAACCATGAGAAACTATGGAACACATTAAGAAACATTGGTATACCAAAACACCTGATAGTTCTCTTGCACAACCTTTACATTGATCAAGAAACAACAATTCAAATGGAAAAAGGAGAAACATAATTCTTTAAATCAGCAAAAGTGTTTGACAAGGCTACATACTTCCCCCATCTTTAATTTATATGCAGAACAAATCATCAGAGAAGCAGGACTGTGTGAACACAACCGAGGTGTGAAGATTGGTGGAAGACTCATCAACAACCTTCACTATGCTGATACTACATTACTTTCTGAAAGTGAAGATGATCTGAAACATTTGCTTCTCAAGATCGAGGAACATAGTCTTAAAATGGGCCTGCACATTAACATTAAGAAGATATTCTGACAACTAGCAAAATCAATAAGTTCATCGATGATGGAGAAAAAATTGAAATAGTTGACAACTTTAACCTACTTGGATCAACAATCAGTAAAAAACAGGACAGGCAGTCAAGAAATCTGATGATGCATTGCTCTTGGCAGAATGGCTATGAAGGACCTAGACAAGATTCTCAAGAGCAGAGATGGCTCCCTTCATACAAAGATTTGACTTGTCCAAGCCATGGTATTTTCAGAAGAGGGAGGGAGATTAAATGTGGAGTGGAAAAGATGAGTTTTCAGCATTGAATGAACTTATTTATTTATTTATTTATTTGAACTCATTTCTATACCGCTCCTTCCAGTGGTCAGCAGCGGTTCACATTAAACATTTAACTCTGCAAAGTTGGCAGTTTACATAAAACAAAACTTAGCAGTTTACATAAAACAGTAGTGGGAACATTGAACAGGTAAAAAATGTACCATTAACTTCATAACTCAAACTATTTACATAATAAGGGAACATATGGTGATACATATGGTTAAAAACTATATACAATGTATTTGAATTGAATACGGAATATGAATTACATACATGTAGGATTTACAGTTAGTTCAGTGGTAGTTTGTAATTTTATATGATAATGGAATGTGTTACACTTCATCAAATTTGTTTCGTGTGTAAATTTTGCTCTATGTTATTTCGGACTGATTGTAGTATTCTTGAAAAAGGTGTGTTTTAAGGTTTTTTCCGGAATGATAAGAGGTCTTTGTTAGCTCTTAGTGTGTCGGGTAGTTTGTTCCATTGTGTGGGCGCTAAGTATGTGAATGCTCTATTGCTGGTGTTCATTTTTACTTTGCAGATAGAAGAAGGAATTTGTAGTGTGTTTAAATTGTGTGTCCGTCTTTTTCTGTCGGGAGGTTGAGTTTTAATAAGTGTGGCAAGGTAGGATGGGGCAATATTGTGTATTAATTTGAATGTTGTAATTATTATTGTATCTTATGCGCACTTGTATGGGTAGCCAGTGAAGTTCTCTTAGTATGGGTGTGATGTGATCCGAGAGTGGTACATTCATTAGGATTCGCGCTGTTACATTTTGGGCCAGCTGGAGTATGTTGGTTGTTTTTTTAGGGAGACCTTGTAAGATGAGAGAATGATAGTTCCAGTCGCAGATCCAGAGGGAGGGAGTTCCATAGTTTGGGGGCCAAGAAGAAAGCAGAGTTGCTGGTAGACTCCAGGTGTGCTTGTGAAGGGGAGGGGAGGGACATACGATTGGAGTGGATGAGTTGGAGTGAACACAGAGGGGTGTGGAGGTGAACCAGATCTGAGAGATATTGTGGGGTGCTAGTGTGACTGGCTTTGTGGACCAGGACTAGGACCTTATACTGTATACAGAAGGTGATGGGGAACCAGTGAAGGTGAATAAGAACTGGGGTGATGTGATCAGTGTGGGAGGCATGGGTGGCAATGCAGGCTGTGGAGTTCTGTAAAAGTTGCAGTCTGTGTAACTGGTACTGTGGTAGACTGGCAAGAGTGATATTGCAATAGTCTATATGGGAGATCACAAGAGAGTGTAGTAATGTGACCAAGGATGGAGTGGCGAAAAAGAGATGGATGGCATGGATCTGATGCAAGGAGCATAAAGAGCAGCGTATGATAAGAGGATAGGTGATCCTGGAATAATAAGGCGGAATCTAGAATGACACCGAGATAGCCCAAGGAGGGGACATGGGAAATGGGGGAGGAGGGAAGTGAGGGAGCTAGGGAAGGAACAGGGCTACCAAAGGTGAATCTGATAGCCAGAGTCTTAGCAGGGTTGAGATGGAGGAAGTTTTAGGACATCCAGGAGATGACACAGGAGAGGCAGGCATTAAGAGGGGGTAATGTCAGGTGCAGTGGGGCTGGTATGGTGTATGAGAATGATGTCATCCATGTAATAATATGCAGAGATATCGTGCTGCTGTATCAGAAGAGTGAGAGGGGTCAAGAAGATATTAAAAAGGAGGGGGCAGGAATAGAACCCTGGGAGACACCACAGGGTAGAGGAATGGCTGGTGAGGTTGCTGGAACCAGAGGAGACAGAAAAAGTCCTAGAGATGAGAAAGGAATGGAACCAATGAAGGACAGAACCAGTGATCCCAGTGTCACAAAAGCCCATGAGGAGAGAGGAGTGGTCGACTAAATCGATAGATGAGGACAGATCCAGTAAGATAGCTAGGGAGATAAGACTGAAATCGTGAGAGACATGAAGTTTATTTATTTATTTAATACTCTTATATACCGCGCTATTCGACATCAGTGCAGTTTACATGGAACATCAAAAGAGGTTTTACGGTGGGGTTACACCGTAAATTACAGATAACAGGGAGATTAACTTGGATAACATGTTAACTATTTACACAAAAAGCATACCAGAACGTATATCAATAACATACGTATATCAATAACATAAGTTCATTCAGAAAAGGGAGGAGAATGGTCTCTGTGCTGTGGCCGGGGCAAAAACCTGATTGTCAGGGGTGAAGGGTGAGGGTGGTATCAAGGTGAAAGGAGAGATGTGAAAAGACCATTTTTTCCAGGAGCTTGGAGAGAACGAGGAGATTGGAGATAGGGCGCCAGTGTGCGGGGATGGACAGGTCCAGGGAGAGTTTTTTTAAGGATGGGACGGATCAGGGCATGCTTCCAAGGAGATGGGAAAGAACCTGAGGAGACTAGAATTAAAGAAACTAAAGATAATAGGGAGGAGGGCCCGGGGGGGTTCAGAGAGCCAGTGAGAGGGGATGGGATCCAGCTGACAGGTAGTCTTGCAGGAGGTGGAAAGGGTTTTTTCTAGTTCAGAGAGGGTTTTAGGATGAAAGGAGGACCAACGGTGGAAAAGGGAGGGGCCCTCTGATACAAGGGTGGGGGGAGAGATGGGGAAGGTGGGAGAAAGGGGAGGGGGCAGGAGGGAAAAGTGAGATGAAGAGTGTGCACTTTATTCCTTAAAATGGGCCGCCAATGAATGGGATCTGGGGAAACGGTAAGGGGGCTGTGGAAGCAGATGACTAGGGGGCTGAGAGAGTATGGAGAAGAGTGTATAGCTGGCGGGAGGAGTTAGAAGATGAAGAAATTAAATTAGCCTAATAGGATTTCTTGGTGTTGTGAATGAGAGAATGGTATTGGGCATGGCAAAGACGAAAGTGGGTCAAGGATTCTGATGAGGGGTGCTTAAGCTAAAGACGCTTTATCCGGCTGAGGTAGGAGCAGTGTAAAAAAGACCAGGATGAAACCATGGATGCTGTTTTGGCCGGCTGAGGGAAGGGACAGGGAAAAGAGGGACAAGGTTGCCGAGAGTGGAGAGCAGGGTGGAATTCCAGATCTGAGCCTGGTGATCGGATGGAAGGGAAAAGAAGTCAAACGCGAAGAGCGTTTCAGCCAAGGGAAACTGCAGAAAGGTATTGGGAGTGATATGGTGTGCAAGAGCAGGAGGGCGGGGCACCTTTCCCTGAGAAAACAGGGGAGGGGGAGACAAATTTATGGAAAAATGAGGCAGAAATGTGCAGTTCCTGCCACACAATTTATAGTATATAGATGCATATTAAGATGGCCCATTATTCTGACATAAATCTCTATCTGCTCGACCTATTTAAAATTACCATGCACAAGTCCATGTTTCACTTCTTTACCCTCCTCAGAGAAGATGTAAGCAGTCACTAGTCTTTTCTTTAAATCTAAGTTTGTTGTTATATATTGGTATTTTAAGTATTGTAAACCGCTTAGATGCTTACTCTGTGTACAGCATAGCAAATATTTTAAACAAATAAAAACAAACATTGCTTATGGAACTTTTTAAATCTTCTGTCAATTCCTGCTATGAAACTTACAGTCTCCCAACTCATTTTTTGATTACCAAATTTTTTTTTTCACTTCTGTAACCCATGTCTCTTTTTTGAGGTGAGGTGACCAGGACTGCACACAGTATTCAAGGTACGGTCACATCATGGGATTACGACATTCATTTTTCATCTTCTATAATCCAACTACTCAAATGCTTGTACTGTTCAATTTGTTCCAGTTTTATTCCTTCAGCAAACATTTCAATAATGCTGGTCTCACGCTGATCTCATTTGTCTTCCTGGTGTTTGAGCTTGTTCCATAGACGTCACAAATGTTGTACGATTACACAGGTACACTAAAAAAATTTTTTTTAAACTGCCTCTAATGTTTCGATTGATTTTTACGTTTTTTGGTGCGCTGAATCCAAATCTGGTAACCAATTTGCTCCATCACGTACAGATTTTTTGCTACATTGGGTTAGCAGTTTGAGGTGAACGTTTCAGATTGAGTGCGATCGAGATAAGTTTCTTGGATGAATTCTTTATACTAATTGTTTAGTAGTTATTCAAATAAGAATAAAGAAAATTGTAACAAGGCAGCACATAAGAATAGAGTAATGTCAACAAAACACACTGTGATGATAGCAAAATTGTCTGCACTTAAAACAGCCACATACATGTGCACAAACATTGAGCATATAAGAGCGAGGTTAGACACAAAGCAAAGCAAAGAAATGTGCAAAAAATGTTGTACAGGTATGTATGTAAGAATAGAAAACGCAAACCGCACCATTGCAATACATGAAGACAAACACCCAATGGTGTGAAAATAAAATTCTAATAAATGAGATCCGACACTGTGGTAATAACTAGCAAATTTTTATTTCAAAGTTTAGTAAAAACACGATATTTGTCAACACAGTTTAGATTTTAAAGTCATTCTTGGGTCAATCAATCTCCTGGTGGGCCCGTTTCTTCTTCCCCCGAATGCTTCCCTTGGTGTGCTGCTTGGCGTATTTTTCATCTGGGGTTTCCCGCAGCAGCAACCAGCAGAAATCAGCCATCATAGTGGTGTTCCATCTTCCTTGGTACCTTCTCTCTGCGTCCTTGATGTCCTGGTGAAACCTTTCACCTTGTTCTTCACTGTACGCCCCCAAGTTTTCGGGAAAGTAGTTCACATGGGAGTGCAAGAAATGGACTTTCAGGCTCATGTTACAGCCTTGTTCTTTGAAGGCATTGAGCATCCTGGCAACAATATCCTTATAGTTCTCATCCCGCCTGTTCCCCAAGAATTTGAGAACAACATCCTTGAAGGAATCCCAGGCTTCTTTTTCCTTCTCAGACATCGTTTCAGCGAATGCTCCATCTGAAATGAGTTTCCTTATATCAGGGCCAACAAACACTCCTTCCTTTAGCTTTGCTTCAGAAAGTCGGGGGAACTTTGAGCAAAGGTACCGAAAGCACTCACCATCTTTTGGAAGGGACTTGATGAATTGCTTAATGAGACCCAACTTAATGTGGAGAGGTGGTAATAGAATTTTATCACGAGGTACCAAGCTCTCATGAAGAAAATTTTTCTCACCGGGTCTCAAATGCTCCCGAATTGGCCAGTCTTTTTTCCCCCAGTGTAGGTCGTGGGCCCGACTATCCCACAAGCAAAGGAAGCAGGGATATTTGGTGAAACCGGATTGCTGCCCTAATAGCATGGATAGAATTTTAAAGTCTCCACAAATTATCCACTTATGCTCATCATAACGAATCTTCTGAAGAATCAGGGCCAAATTCTCGTATTTTTCTTGGAGAATAACAGAGTGAGCAATAGGAACTGAAGCGAATGTGTTGCCATTATGAAGAAGAACACCTTTTATGCTGTCTTTTGACGAATCAATGAACAGCCGCATTCAGCAGGATCATACTTGAGTTTAAACTTTTCCATCACTCCGTATATATCGTTGCAAAATACCAAATCTTCCTCTTTGCTGAAATACTTCAAAAATTGTGTCTCGCGGTTGCGGTACCAATAAAAAGTTGTTCCTGGTGACAATAGATTTTTTTGTTTAAGCCGAGAACCTAGCAGTTGGGCAGCATCTTTTGGGAGTCCTAAATCCCGGACTAAATCATTCAATTCAGCTTGAGAGAAAAGTTCAGGTTTCGGATCTGGTTCAGTTTCAAACTCGGAAGTACTGGACTCATCGGGAAAAGCCATCTGATGAGTCTCATCATGATCAGAACCATCCACACAAATATGATCCAAAGATTTTGGTGGTTCAGGCACAGGTACTTCGTTGCTATGAGGCATAGGCCTAATTGCTGAGGGAAGGTTGGGGTAACTTATTACGTTCTTATTTTTTAAGTTGTATCCCTTCACAATGCAAGAGCAAAAATAGCAGTCACTGCTGTGGTCTCTTTGTTCACGCCACATCATAGGTATTCCGAAATGAAATGCTTGTTTTTTACCTTTCATCCATAAGCGTAGATCTTCCTCACATGTCTTGCACACTTTGTGAGGAGCCCACGGTTTGTCTTGATCGCCTAACTTCAAACCGAAATAGGCGAAATATACTTTTTTAATAAATGCAGAAATGTTCCTCTGCCACTTTTTCACGGTATATTCCCCACAAATAAAACAAACACTGTCCGGAGAGTTGACGCAACCTCTGGCTCTGTGAGCCATCACAAATACACAGCACTGCAAACTACAACTGTAGTGAACCACTTCGGAATAAAGCTGGATTACGACTGAGCAAACAAAAGGTAATAATGAACTTGCAAGAAACTGAAATTTGACAGGAACGTTCATGTCGCAACCACCGTGTTTGAGAGCGAGCGAACGAGGCGAGGCGAACAGGAAAGAACATGCGCCAGCGCGAGTACTGGATTTAGCCCCCCGCCTCCCAATTGTCCTGTTAATGTATAAAATGAATACAAAACACTCTAAAATATCATGAGGGAGTGTTTCTAGTTAGTTAACCATTACAACCTCTATTTTGGGCCAAGAAAATAAACTGCAGTCGGCTAAAAAGAAATTATGTGAACATTCCTTATATGGGTAAGAAATCTAATTTTGCAAGAAAACGTGATGTGATGGAACATTTTGGCTATTTTTCCTGGATTCAGCACCCCAAAATCTATAGGAACCAGTTGCAAAACTGGAGGCAGTTTTTTGGTAGTGTACCTGTGAATTATTTATAATCTCTTGTACATCTTCTATTTACATAGTCACTGAAACAGTTGCACACCCACAATGAGACATAGTAACATATTGTGGTGAGGAGGAGGCAGCCCAGCATGAAAATAAAGGAGAAAGAAGAACTTTTTCTTCTGCTCGGGGGATGGGTTCACTAGAACACATACATCACAGTAGAATCCCTGAGAGAAACCAAGAGGGTAGTGCTAGGCTTAAGCCACTCCCAGACCTCATGACAACCTCAGGCAAGAGTAGGAGGTACAAATGGGTGAAGTCAGGAAGGGAGTTGCCCTGCTCAGCGTTTAAGTTTGAGGGAACAAACAAAGTGAGCAGAAGGGCCTGGGAAGGCAGAAAGGCCA
This sequence comes from Ichthyophis bannanicus, assembly GCA_033557465.1. Lineage (NCBI taxonomy): Eukaryota > Metazoa > Chordata > Amphibia > Gymnophiona > Ichthyophiidae > Ichthyophis > Ichthyophis bannanicus. Next base: position 1,855,868,312 of record CM066031.1, read on the forward strand.
GGAACTCAGAAAGGCCAGGAACTCCAGAGAGCCAAGGAACTGCAAAGATGCAGGAGAGAGCAAACACAGCAGAACCAGCAACCATGAAAGAAACAGATACACAGTGAGTAGCAGCAGAGACAAGAGCAGCCAGCACTGCAGCCCAGGGAGCTACAGGGAAGGTTCCAGGCAAAGGACCAAACAGACTGGCTACAGGGAGAAAGAGAAAAGGTTGGCTTTAAGGAAGCTAAGGCAAGAGTGTTTAGACTCACCGGAGGAAGGGTCTATCTGCAGGCAGCAGAAGCCCCAGGAAGGGAAGTGGAGAGCTTACCCTGAGTCACTGTCTAGCTCAGAGACAGAGGGAGTGCCAAGCCGGAGAAGCCTCAGCCAGGAAGGTGCTGCAGCCAGACTCCAAGGTAGGAGAGATAAAGTCATAAAGCCTAAACCCTGTGTTACATGCTCTGATTCAGAAGAAAGGTTAAAGCCTAGGAAAACCCGGATTAGGAGTAAGGGTTTTGCCAGGGACACTGAACAGGAAGAACCCAGTGAAATCCTACCAAAAGGTGAAAGGGTCATTCAGTGGCATAGGCTATTTAATCTGCTAAAGAATATTAAGGATAAACTGCCAGAACGATTACAAGCATTGCCAAGTTACAGCTCAGTTGAAAGCATGGAAGTAGCAGGCCAAGAAAGTGACCTTACTTCAGTTTGTTCTGAGATGGACTGTAATGTGTGCATGAAGGCTGAGTAATGGAAGCCTGAGAAAGGAAAGAAGTGAAGCTTGTGTAAATATCTTTATTGCAACACTGGTTACAAGTGTTACCTTAAGAGGAGAAGAATAATCCTGTATTTTGCTTTGACCTGAATGTGTACATTTGCTTTGAAGATTTTGTCAACCATTTTTGACACGGATGCTAATAAAATTCCTGTGTGCTTTAAAACAACCACTCGGTTCATAGTCTCCTTGGCACAACTACAATCCTTGGGAAAGAGGAATTGAGATGGCTTCCCGTCCCTACTAGGCAACCGCCTGGTAGGGGCGCGACCGCCACAGGTGGCGTAGTTGGCAGTATACAGCATTCCAGTGGTCAAGTGGTGCGTCTACAAGCTGGTACCTCAGGACGAGGAAGATCCAGGAAGGACGGAGTGACCGGACCGAGAGAAAACACGGAGGAGAAAATCCGGAGTGGAGTCGGATCCGGAGCGCTGTTTTCTGGTGGTAAAGCGAAGACCTGCATCAGAATCAGGTAACCCGTAGGCTAGAGGGGGATAAGCCTAGGATTCTGATGTAAGGGGCCACCAGGTACTCACTAGGAGAGAGTGAGGGGGGGAAAAAAAAAAAAAAAGTGCTGCACTTTGTGTGGTTTTTTTCTGTGTTTGTATTCCAGAAACCGCAGTCCAAGATGGAGACAGCGGACATATTGGCCTGGGTGGCAGACCAGTTCGCCAAGCAGTTGTAGATGGCAGCAGTGAGCCAGGATCAAGCGGCGTCCATGCTTCGCGCTCAACAGCAACCCCTACTGGAGGCGATGGCGAAATGGATTCGGGCCCAGGAAGAAGCGACCAAGATGGCACAGTCTGTACAAAAGGCACAGGCCTTACCAGGTGCACCGGTTGTTTTTCCAGGAGGGGAAAGCCCTGGGACTGGAACCTTCTCATGTGGCCGCCTTTCTAAAGAGGACGATATTGATGTCTTTATTGAGTCCTTTGAAAGAATAGCTGTTTTAGCTCAATGGCCAAAGGAACAATGGGCCATGAGATTTGCTATTACCCTAAGTGGGGAGGCTTTAGCAGCCTACAGGGAAATGCCAGTTGCATTAGTAGCCGAGTATGAGCATGTAAAGAAAGCAGTAAGAGATCGGATGGGGTTAAGTCCCTCGGTCTATAGGAGACTTCTGAGAGCATGTGTACTGAAGGAAGGTGAAACACCTCAAGCTTTATACCATAGAATTAAAAGCTTAGTGTATAAATGGCTTGTACCGGAGAATGGCAATATAGATTCTGTTATTGATACTGTGATATTGGAACAGTTTACAGAAGCTGTACCCAAAGAGTTACAGAGTTTTCTGGTAATGCAGAGCTGTAAAAACACCCAGGAAGCCATTGCGTTGGCTGAGTGTTTTCTAGAGGCCAAGAAGTTAAGCCTCAAGAAAGAGGGCGTTTTTCAGAGGGCAGGTACAGAATTGCAGGAAAGGAAGGCAACCTTTACTAGCCATAAGATGGATAGGAATAAATCCATAGAAGGCAGATGTACCCTGCAGAGAAAATGTTTTTCCTGTGGTGAGCCAGGTCACCTTAAGAGAAAATGTCCAGTAAGGAAAGCTTATGTAATCACACGTCCCAAGGAGATAGGTGAGGGATTTCTCTTGTCAGTAGAGGTAGAAGGAATTCCCATAGAAGCTCTACTAGATTCAGGGGCCAGCCAGTCTATGATTTCCAGCAAACTGTGGAAAAAGATAGAGGCCCAGAGACAGTGCTTACAAGAATCCTCAAGGGGGCAGGTTAAGATTAAATGTGTCCATGGAGCAGCTTCCACCTATCCTCTCCAGAGTGTTAGGATAAAGGGGTTAGGTAGTGGAAGGCAGGTGGCAGTGGCAGTGATACGTAGACTCCCACACGATATGATATTGGGCCGTGACTGGTCCCAGTTCAGAAAGGGGGTGGAAAAACAGTTGCAGGAAGAAACAGGCATGATAACCACATGCACAGACACTAACCTTTCAGGGGAGAATAGGAAGGAAAGGGTTGTGCGCCCCAGGGTTGATACAGGGGGAATAATACCCGCTCCATTGTTCGGTAAGAAAGTAAACCCAGGGAAGTCAGTAGATACTCAGAGGGAAAGGCAAGTGCCAAAACAGAAATTTGTGATAAAGTTCTGTAGGACTACCCCTGAGGCAAGAATTCCCAAGCGGGCTACCGAGCAAGCTGCTGGTATGGATCTCTGTAGCGCAGTAGCGGTGGTCATTCCAAAGCAGGGGAGGGCCATAGTAAACACGGGACTTAGAGTAGAAATACCGCCCGGTTGTTACGGACGGATTGCGCCCAGATCTGGCCTCGCCTTTAAAAAGTTTATAGATGTAGGCGCGGGTGTTGTAGATCCGGATTATAGGGGAGAATTGAAAGTCCTCTTGTTTAATTTTTCGCAAGAAAACTTTAGAGTGGATGTAGGAGATAAGGTGGCACAATTAATTTGTGAAAGAGTTGGTTTTCCGCCCATAGAGGAGGTGGATGAACTATCCTCTACCACCAGGGACTCTAGAGGATTCGGTTCCACAGGCATAGCCGAAATAGAGGAGCTAACAGCCTGTTGCATAGAAAAAGAGGAAGACGATCTGGGACCCCAATTGGGAAAAGGTAGTGTAGATCCTGTTTATAGGATTGGGGAAAGGCTCTCTTGGGCTCAGCAAAATGAGTTATCCAGGGTATTAAAGGACTTCTCGGATGTTCTTACCCCGCTACCCGGGGAAACAGGGATGGTCGCGCATGAAATTGTGATGCCGCCCGGCGAAATAATTCGCCAGCGACCTTACAGGCTCCCCGAGGCAAAGCAGAGGGAAGTAGTTTCCCAAATACAGGAGATGTTAAGGATGGGGGTAATTGAGGTTTCAAAAAGCCCTTGGAACAATCCAATAGTTTTGGTCCCTAAGCCAGATGGGTCTATGCGTTTTTGTATAGATTTCCGGAAGGTAAACGACATCTCACGTTTTGACACATACCCTATGCCTCGGATCGAGGAGATCTTAGATCGTCTAGGCCAGGCCACATACCTGACCACTTTAGATTTAACGAAGGGGTACTGGCAGATTCCCCTCACCAGGGAATCTAGGCTAAAAACTGCATTTAGTTCCCCAATAGGGCTTTTTCAGTTTCGACGGATGCCTTTCGGCCTCCATGGAGCGGCAGTGACATGTCAAAGGCTGGTTGACATGGTCCTACGCCCACACCAGCGATACGCAGCAGCCTATATGGACGATATCGTTGTCCATAGTTCACGGTGGGATGAACATTTGATCCGTATTAAGGCAGTGTTGGGGGCATTGAGGCAAGCGGGACTCACCTTAAATCCCGCTAAATGTATGTTCGGGGCATCCGAGGTGAAGTATCTAGGTCATCGGGTGGGCCAAGGTATGGTTAAACCTCTTCTGGACAAAGTGGAAAGTGTAAAAAACTTTCCAAGGCCTTTAACAAAATACATCTTAGGAGTTTTTTGGGATTAGTGGGTTATTATAGGCGATTTATCCCACATTTTGCAACTAAAGCGGCCGAGCTAACGGAAATGCTCAAAAAGAATGCCCCTAATCAGTTACAATGGACGCAGGAGGCGGAGCAGGCCTTTGGTGTGTTGAAAGAGAAATTGTGCGAAGCACCAATATTACGGGGGGTGGATTTTAGTCTACCTTTTATTATTCAGACTAATGCTTCGGAAACAGGCCTAGGGGCTGTAATGTCACAGAAGCAGGAAGGGTCTGAGCATCCTGTAATGTTTTTAAGTCGCAAGCTAACTCCTCCAGAAAAAAAATACTCAACAGTTGAGCTTGAGTGCCTTGCGATAAGGTGGGCAGTAAATTCACTGAGATTTTATTTAACTGGACGGAGGTTTTTACTTGTGACGGATCATGCCCCGCTTAAATGGCTAAATAAGATGAGGGACAGTAATGCTCGATTGACAAGGTGGTATATGGCCCTGCAGGAGTTTGACTTTAAGATAGAACATAGGGCTGGGAAGCTCCACACAAATGCCGACGCCTTATCCCGTATTACGTGCTGTTCGCGGGTTAATGCGCCAGCCCGTAATAGTCTAAGGAGGGGGATATGTGGTGAGGAGGAGGCAGCCCAGCATGAAAATAAAGGAGAAAGAAGAACTTTTTCTTCTGCTCGGGGGATGGGTTCACTAGAACACATACATCACAGTAGAATCCCTGAGAGAAACCAAGAGGGTAGTGCTAGGCGTAAGCCACTCCCAGACCTCATGACAACCTCAGGCAAGAGTGGGAGGTACAAGTGGGTGGAGTCAGGAAGGGAGTTGCCCTGCTCAGTGTTTAAGTTTGAGGGAACAAACAAAGTGAGCAGAAGGGCCTGGGAAGGCAGAAAGGCCAGGAACTCCAGAAAGGCCAGGAACTCCAGAGAGCCAAGGAACTGCAAAGATGCAGGAGAGAGCAAATACAGCAGAACCAGCAACCATGAAAGAAACAGATACACAGTGAGCAGCAGCAGAGACAAGAGCAGCCAGCACTGCAGCCCAGGGAGCTACAGGGAAGGTTCCAGGCAAAGGACCAAACAGACTGGCTACAGGGAGAAAGAGAAAAGGTTGGCTTTAAGGAAGCTAAGGCAAGAGTGCTTAGACTCACCGGAGGAAGGGTCTATCTGCAGGCAGCAGAAGCCCCAGGAAGGGAAGTGGAGAGCTTACCCTGAGTCACTGTCTAGCTCAGAGACAGAGGGAGTGCCAAGCTGGAGAAGCCTCAGCCAGGAAGGTGCTGCAGCCAGACTCCAAGGTAGGAGAGATAAAGTCATAAAGCCTAAACCCTGTGTTACATGCTCTGATTCAGAAGAAAGGTTAAAGCCTAGGAAAACCCGGATTAGGAGTAAGGGTTTTGCCAGGGACACTGAACAGGAAGAACCCAGTGAAATCCTACCAAAAGGTAAAAGGGTCATTCAGTGGCATAGGCTATTTAATCTGCTAAAGAATATTAAGGATAAACTGCCAGAACGATTACAAGCATTGCCAAGTTACAGCTCAGTTGAAAGCATGGAAGTAGCAGGCCAAGAAAGTGACCTTACTTCAGTTTGTTCTGAGATGGACTGTAATGTGTGCATGAAGGCTGAGTAATGGAAGCCTGAGAAAGGAAAGAAGTGAAGCTTGTGTAAATATCTTTATTGCAACACTGGTTACAAGTGTTACCTTAAGAGGAGAAGAATAATCCTGTATTTTGCTTTGACCTGAATGTGTACATTTGCTTTGAAGATTTTGTCAACCATTTTTGACACGGATGCTAATAAAATTCCTGTGTGCTTTAAAACAACCACTCGGTTCATAGTCTCCTTGGCACAACTACAATCCTTGGGAAAGAGGAATTGAGATGGCTTCCCGTCCCTACTAGGCAACCGCCTGGTAGGGGCGCGACCACCACAATATTAAGATAGTAAATGATGGCAAACAAAGACCAGCATGGCCCATCTAGTCTGCTCAGGAAGGTGTATAGGATTGGAACTGCCACTCTGCATGTTACCCCTACTCTATGCTTTTTACTCTGGGGTGTAACTGCTGATCTGTTTAGGTTACCCCTATTCTATGCCTTTACTCTGGGTTGCGACTGTAGCTTCATGACAGCTACCCCTGTTATGCTTTTTTGAAGTGTGAAAGTCAATTAAATTTTGCTTTGATCAGGAATGTTCCTGTTTCTATCTAGGAATCCTCTATTTTGATCCCACACCTCTTCTGAATTCCATCACCATTTTTGTCCCGCCACCTCTAGCAGGAGAACATTCCGGGCATCCACCACCCTTTCTGTGATAAAGGGTGGTGGATGCCTGGACTTTTTGTCATGGCCATTGTTCTTGTTGTTTGTTGATATGCTTTAAGTTTCCTTCTCTCCGCTGGGAGTTTGCTTCAATCTCTGTGATTCACAAATTTCAGCACTATTTCATTGCAGCATGTTATTAAGTGAACATGTGTTTCATGCTGTGTAGGCACAACAGGAAGAATCCTGAACACTTGTATCACTGAGCCCTGGAGCTTCCTACATGCCTACAGAGGATTTTCAAATATGGAATTTGAAGATCGTTCAAATGAGAACAGTAGGCCAAAATATCAATTAGATATTGAAAGAAAAAGAATAAAGTTGTTTGTCACATACAGGCTTTGATGCAGGTATGGATCCATCAGCATTTGGTTTAATGTCATCATTTGTGATTTGCTAAATCCTCAGCTGGCTCACACAAGGGAATTAGAAACATTAATGCATTTATAATGTATTTTATCTATTCTTTCAAGACTATTTCACTGCTTCTCCTTCTTATCCTTAACACCATTAAATAAATTTGCAGTGCTTCATGACGTTTCATAGGCTTTGAACTTTTTGAAGGACCAGCAAGAAAGCTGCTGTGATACCTGAGCTTTCAAGACCATACAAGTTATTGTACACCGTTCGGATGCCTCACGGCCTTGAGCGGTATAGAAAGTTTTAATAATAATAATAATAATAATAATCTGCCTTTGGTTTTATAAAATGAGGCAGATTCCAGATAGGCCGTATATGTCCTGCGCACATGTGCAAATCAGGTTTAGGCGTGATTCCAATCATATTTCGCATCTGCAAGTATCGATATACATGCGCTTCCATAATCACCACAGGGATGTGTTCGCCGTGGCCCTTTCAACATGCCAGGCACGTGCAATGGACATAAGTATTGGGCCCTTTTGTGGGGATGTTCACATGCAGACCATATTCCAAAAACTTCCACATCTCCAGTTGGGCACATCTCCACGATATAAATGTGGAAGCCTCCGCTGGCCATGCATCTTCAGTTTAAATGTGCATCTCCTAACCTTCTGTCCTCACTGGGAAATGGCTCCAAAGGTTCTCACAAGAAAGTGAAGTTTCACTGAGTAGGAGCTAAACCTCATGTTCCAGGAAATTCTTGCTCGCCTGGACGTTCTGATAGGCAATGACAGCACACGAGTGAATGCCCACAAAAAGCAGCATCAATGCCTCGCCATCTACTGTTAAGTTCAATGCCAGATATCACAATAACAGAGACATTGAGGACCTGAAGCACAAGTGGAGGCAGGTGCGCTGGAACTGGGTATTGACAGTTCTCACAGCAGCTCCCTACATGTGGCTACACCTGTACACATCGGCCATCTGTGGGGCAACCTTGCCTGTCATCTCACAGTCTGCTTTGTGGCAATGCTCCCCTGGTCAGACCTCTGTGGGCAGGAGAGGGGGGATCTCTGTGTCAGCTTACCTGGTAGCCAGCCTACGGAGATTTCACCACTCTCAAAGCTTGCGTTGATCCCGGTCTAGGTAAGGATATATGCATCATGGCATGATCCACGGAATCTTGCACCAACATCAGGAATTTCTCCCAGTGCATTGCGCACTACCTGCATATTGAGAGAGTGGAATGCTTTTCGGTTGCGGAATGTGGCCTCCCTCTGTCGAGGGATCCTCAGGGCCACATGCGTACTATCAATCAACCCAAGCACAGGAAGGAACCCAGCCACCTCTTTAATGAAGCACTGTATGAAGCCTCTGCTGCACTGTGAGGGGAACGCAATATAATCTGAGGCACGCATCAGGAAAGCACTCAGAGACTGGGGGATGCACTTGGACACTGCTGCTGGGCTCAGACCTGCAGTGGCTGCCAGCACATATTAAAAGGTACCCGTTGCTAGGAAGACAAATGCTGTTGTCACCTTTAAATGTACAGACAGGGCCTGTCCCCTGTGTGTCATTGCACTGAGGTGGGGCTTCAGCTCCTGGTCCAGCTGATGTGTGGCTGCCCTCTCAAAGTGGAACCTGGTGACACTGAGTTCATCAGTAAGGTCCATGTACTGGCTTCACATCCTAGGTATCCTCTGATAGGATAGCCTCCTTGCTGCCCTCCTCTTTTCCCTATCTGCCTCATGCAGCACTGTATATGTACAAGTATATGTTAGAATTCCAGTTCTAACATATACTTGTACACCACTACAATTCCATACAAAGTGGTTCAGTGCGGTTTGCAACAAAAAGCATGCATAAAAAGAATAAGGGGCATGTTTACTAAACGGCGCACCTGTGCGGGGCGCACCTGAGCGCCCTAAAATGATGCATTTAAGTGCTCTTAAACGCCCCGTACACGTGCGGGTCACATTAACGGGCCCCGCACACGTGCGCCGAAAACGCGCACGTTTGCGGGGCGGTAATGTGCGAAAGAGGCGTGCCAAGGCGAAATGAGGGCGGAGGAAGGCCCCCTAGGGGCGGAGAGACGGGGTCAGTGGGCGGAATGTGGGAGGGGAGAGACTCGCCGCACAGGAGCGTGCCCGAATCTGCAAAGAACTTTACCGCCAGTGAAACACTCGCGTTAGAGGTGCTGTGCAGGGAAAAGAAACCGTTTCCGTCAGCAATGTGCAGCACAATAGTGGAAGCCCAAAAACCGTGAGCAGTGTGATCTATGTGCACAGATCAAACGCCGTAATGTCACAGGGCACTAACCACACGGGCGCCGCGCACCTTAGCGCATCTGTCAATCACAGCTTCTGTTCTTCACGACGGAACGCCCACTCCTTATACGGCACCCGCTCGGTACCGCGGACCGCACAACACCGGCCTTTAGTAAACAGACCCCTAAGAAGCTTAAGCAAGTGTTGACATTCATTAAGAATGAAACAACCTAGCTTTTTTTAAACTTAAATCAGCTAAATTTTGTGGACAGACTATTAGTATCTTTCCAGATGTTTCTCGTGCCACCCAATTACGCCGGAGGCATTTTTTATCTCTTAAGCCCCGGGTTTTGGCTTTGGGAGCTTCCTTTTTCTTATGCTTCCCTTGTAAGTGTATTGTTGATTTTGAGAATGCTTCCTATGTTTTTGTAGACGTATCTCATCTGGAGAAATTTGTGTTAGACAGGCAGGGTTCTAGAGGGGAAAGTGATCCTTTATTTTTGCCTCCTATTTTGTGGTCTTATTGACCTGTTTTCTGATTGTTGTTTGGAAATAGGAATTGCAGTTGTGTTCTCTTGACGTGGTCTATACTCTGGGTGTTCCTAAGTATTATGTTTTCCTTAAATCTTGGGGGGTTTTTTTGGTTTCTATATTGCTGGTGGAACCCACATTGTCTTACATGTTGTTTGGTTATTGTATATGACTAAAATCTATAAATTAAAAAAAAAAAGAATGAAACAACCAGTCCTCTAAATATTTTGGGGACGAGGGAACGTATCCAGTACCTGCTTGTAGTGATTGTAAACCACACTGATGTCCTTCAGCCTGGGCGGTATGTCAAGAAATTGCATAAACATAAACATAAACTGTATAGGTAATTCTGACCATAATTTAGCCACCTCAAAAGGAATAGTATGTATAAACCTTGGTTTAAAATGAATATCTTTACAAGGAGGATATCATAAAGTGCTAAAAGATGGCAAACGTTTTGACTTATATGCTAAATAAGGAAGCAGTAAAGAGGAAAACTCATTAAAATATTTTTAAAGAAAGTATAAAACTCTGCAGATCCCAATGCCAGCTCCTCCGGTACAACCCTCCTATCTTACGGTGCATGCACACTCTCACTTGCAGGGTCAAATCCTAGAAGACAGCAGAAAATTGGCAAAGTCCTGGCCTTGTTTCCCGTATCCGGCAGGAATAATGGGCATGTCTATGGCAAAAGCTGCAAACATGCACAGGGCTTTCTAGAATACGGTCTACATGTCTCTGGTGCAGGGCATGCCCCTGTTCTACCCCCTTGTGGGTGCATGCAGACATCCCTGTGCAAGCGAGATAAACGTCCGTGGGCGCCGTGAACCAAAGTACGTTTGCAGAACTTACATGAATGGGCACTTAACAGGCATAATTTAGACAGCCACTGTTCTGCAAGTTTGCATAAAAGTCCTTTCACGCATATGTTCAATACGGGCACGCGCAGAGGTGGAGTTTGCGTAGAGCATAAGCAGAGTGCAGATTTTACACGTGCAAGTTGATTTATTGATTTATTTGAGTGTTTTTATATACCGCCTTATCGATCAATCAATGCGGTTTACAAAGAATGACTACAATATGCATAAAGTAATAGTCATAGTTGAATTATGAACATTGAACTTAAGTTAACCATATTATAAAATACTACAACTTATGCACATTCCTGAAAAATCCAGGCATGGGCACTTACACCTGCCATAGAAGAGGCATAATGGCGGCGACTAGTATGAGGCATGCTTTCCCAACGCTTATGCTCCTATTTAATAAAGTAAAGAATGTGTGTACTTTATTTATTTATTTATTTATTACAGGCTCTTATATACCGCTCTATTCAGCATCAGCGCGGTTCACAATATAACAACAGACCAGAACAATAAACTGTTTGGTTTTACAGAGAACAAGGTCAGAGAACTTGGATAAAACATGGGACGTCATTACTGCAACTTTAAAAAATAGGTCCAAAGGCTGGGAAGGACGTAAGATGACTATAGTGGGCAGACATTGATTGGGAGAGCTCCGGCACACTGAGTTTTTCAGCTTTCTGTTCAGTTCTTTGCCTTTTGTCTTCATTGTCAATGGGGCACCAATCTGTGAAGAAGAAGGATAAGTGCTATACAAATGGTAAGTAGCAGTAGTAGTAATCTAAATAAATATTTCTTTATGTAAAGGGTGGTGGATGTGTGGAAGAGACAAGAACTGTATCTGAATTCAAAAAAAGCATGGAACAAATACCAAGGGTCTCTGAGGGAGAGGAAGGGGTTGTAGAGCTAAATTGTTCTTATGGATGAAGATAATGGAAGGGCCGCATGGTCTTTAACTGCCAATATGTTCCTATGTAAATGGGGTAAAACCTCAGTATCTACATATCTCATATATACTAATGAATCTTAAATATTAGCATGGTAAAAATGTCAAATGAAAAAGATATGTTGGAAAAGAGGATGAAAAAAATGTCCTATGAAAGAAATACTATAGATATAGAAAGGATACATTATGAAACAATCTAGAAAAAATAATATACTGCCCTTTTATGAGTCACCCGCCCCCCCCCCCCCCCCAGGAGCAATAGTAACATAGTAAATGACCATCCGATCTGTCCAACTATTTCTATCCTCACCACTAAGAATATATCCCAGGCAGAGTAAAACTGGCTATGTTAAAGATATGACTCCTTAATCAAGACAGATTTTGTCATCCTTTTCCTTTATATTTCACTGTCTTGGATAGATGAGCATATGAAGGGGTCTGTTTACTTAACCGCATTAAGCTTTTGCAGGTAAGGCATCAAAGAAAGTATAGATTAGCACCTCGTTAGCTGCAAAAGCTGTGCATTATTTGTTGGGACGTGCATAGCCGTCCCGGCCATAGTACATCCCACAAACTGACATATTACAATCATTAAATAGAAAATACAATTCTTTTTTTCTACCTTTGTTGTCTGGCCATTTTATTTTTCTAATTGTGTTGGTCCCAGGCTCTGGTTTCCATTTTCTTCAAGGTTTTCAGAGTCTGCTGTCCCTTTGCTATTTTTTCTCTCTCTGCCTATTTTCACTTCCTTCCCTGGGTTCATCTCTAATATTGATGCCTTTCTTTCAATTTTCTTCCATTTATTTTTCTGTTTATTCAGATGTCAGCTCTCTTTCTTGGCATTCAGTCCTCAGTTTCCTATTACTGCATCTACCTACAGTTTTCTCTCACTTATCCCTCCCATTTTCTATCTCCAGGGCCAACACAAGGAGATGAGGTGCCCTAGGAGAACCTCATCCCTTGGGCACCCCACCCTCCGCGGCATCCATTGCCACCACTGTTGTCCCTCTATGGGACCTAGAGCAGCAGCACTAGCCGCAAACAGCCCCATGGACTCACCTTCAAGCTTCGGCGCCGTGGGGCTATTTGCTTCTGACACTCTCCAATGCCAGATGCCGACTTTCCATACAAACAGGAAGTCAGCATCGAGAGTCAGAGAAGGACAGAAGCAAACAGCCCCGGGGCGCTGAAGCTTGAAGATAAGCTCTGGGGGCTGTTTGCAGCTATTGCCATCACTGTTGATCCTGGAGAGGGGCAATAGCAGAGGCATTGGGAGCCTCCGGTGGGCTGGCACCCTAGGCGACCACCTAGTTCACCTAATGGTAGTGCGGGTCCTGCCTATCTCTCTCCTTCCCAAGCCTCTTATTACCCAATCTTTCTATGATTATCACCACTCTCTACTTCAACACATGTATAGCATCTCCCCTCTCGCCTCATCCAATGTCTCTCTATCTCCCCATGTCCAGCATTCAGTCTGTCTACTACTTACTACTACTTACTCTACTTGCTGTAGAGTCAGAATCTACCACAGCACTGTCTAAGAACTAGAATCTACCATTTTATTGCGATAGTCAGAATCTACCATAGCACTGTCTAAGAACCAGAACCTACTATGTATTGCTACAGAATCAGAATCTACCATAGCACTGTCTAAGAACTAGAATCTACCATTGTATGGCAATAGAGTCAGAATCTACCACAGCACTGCCTAAGAACTAGAATCTACCATTGTATTGTGATAGAGTCAGACTCCACCACAGTACTGTCTTAGAATCAGAATCTACATGGTACCAAATTGAACCAGAAGCTCCCATTGACCCAGCCACATACCGGAGCTTACCACACTAACGCCTCAGACTCAGAACCGCTATAGTACTGCCACAGTAAATAAAACCACTGCAACACCTTAACCCCAAGCTCACATTACACAACAGTTACAAACCATCACACCACCCATTCAAGATGACTCCCTCCCTTATTACAGTAATCAACATATACATCCTATACAGCCTAATCTACAGCACTGCTGCCTTCACTGCAGCCGGCAACCCCATACCGACACTACGGGTACCGGGAGAAAATGGGCAGACACCTCCCGGCTTCCGGATGCTGATCCCAGACACAACCAACGTCCACACCTACTGTACATCTCGCTCCAGCATTCCAAGAAATCCCTGCCAATAAAACACCAGCCTCTCCACCTGAACTGCGCTCTCATAAACGCCTGCTCTACCCGGAAGAAGTGGCCGGTCATATCTGACCTCATGTCCCACTATAACTTAGACATCCAACTAATCACAGAAACATGGCTCACAGAAGCCGATACTGCCATCCTTAACCAACTCACCCCACCCAACTTCTCAGCCCACACCTGTCACAGGGATAACCGCAGAGGAGGTGGAGTCCTAGCTCTCACAAGAACTGAGTTACAATTCCAACAAACCACTGCTACTAGTACCACACATCTGGACCATATAACTATATCAAACAGGCACAACTCCATCAACTTAATATATCGACCTCCATCGGCCTCCTCAGATGACTTATCAACGATAATAGATCTCGCTTGCAGCACCAAGAACCCACGCATGTCTAACTGGATTATGGGCGATTTCAACCTCCCGTCACTACCTGAAGAAGACGCCCTCTCCTTACAGGATGCCCTCAGACAGCTGGGATACATACAAATGATCAATGAACCCACACACATAAAGGGAGGCAAGCTAGACCTGATATTCGCTCCGCAATCAGCCGTAAGTCAAGACCACACACTTGTTACCTCTCTCATGGCAGTCCCATGGTCCGACGATAAACTAATACTGTTTCAATTACCCAACCATCACGAGCAAACAAGAACCCAATCTGCAACTAACACCTACACAAAGACAAAATTCAGACACTTCAACAAGGAAGAAATACTATCCAAAGACCTCCCAGAAGCCGATCTTGATGAAATGCTCTCGGTATGGAATAACAGTCTCAACACCATTGCGAACCAACCATCCAGAGGCGCAACACCAAGAAAGAAGAAACCTACCCCATGGTACTCCCATGGGTTACTGACTTCACTTCGCCATTTAAGAAAACTCAAAAGAAAATGGCGACACTCACGAGCCACCGAAGACCTGGACAGCTACAACACAAACCTTGAGAAACACCACAATGAAGTAAACGCAACAAGGAGAGGTTATCATGCTACATTACTTCAACATTCTCTAAACAAACCAAAGGACCTATTTAGCATTGTAAGGACCCTCACAAAGGAAACTTCCCATGCCCAACAAAACATGCCAAATCCTCAGGAATATGCGGCTTACCTTCAATCAAAAACAATCCAGACTGTTAAGTCAGCTCCACTCACCCCTGCGAACAGACCACAGCACAATACACCACTTACTGCCTTTTCACTTTCCTCAGCGAAGCAAGTTGAAGACACAATTAAAGCAATCAACACTACCACAGCACCAAATGATCCCTGTCCAGCATTCTGGATAAGGACACTATGGGGCTTGTTTACAAAGCTGCGGTAGCGGTTCGCGATCATTATCGGAGCCGCGACCCCATTGATTTCAATGGGGCCGCGGCTCCGATAACGACCGCGAACCACTACCGCGGCTTTGTAAACAAGCCCCTATGTAAGGAATTCAGCCCCTTCCTATCCAAAATCATCAACCTCTCATTCAGCACAGGAATATTCCCACAGACCCTGAAACAAACATCCATCAGACCTCTACTAAAAAACTCCAAGTTGGACACCCAGAAAGTTGACTCATACAGGCCGATCTCAAGTATCCCTCTCTTGGCCAAGATAACTGAAAAAATCGCTCAACAACAAATCCAGACTCATATTGAGACTAACGTACCCCTAGACCCATGTCAACATGTATTCAGAGAAGCACATGGGGTCGAGACTTTATTGACCATCCTCTTCAACACTCTAATCACCGGCCTGAACAAAGCCAGAGGAGGCTATGCACTTATCTTCCTTGACATTGCCGCAGCGTTCGATTCCATGGACCACACACTACTCATGGAACGGCTGGCAGAGAAAGGGATCCAAGACACAGCCTTGAGATGGTGCGAATCCTACCTCTCAGACAGATGGCAGCATGTGAGGACCGGATCCACAACATCCACAGCTTTCCAGCAAAAACAAGGTGTCCCACAGGGATCATCCCTCTCAGCACTGTTCTTTAATATATACATGCAGCCCATCTGCACTATCGCTCAAACCTTCGGCATCTCATGCCTCGCATATGCCGACGACGTATTACTCTATACGCCGTTCACTACTAACCAACCAGACTTCTCAACACTGACCTCCTGCTTCAACGCCATAGCAGATTGGCTCCATACCCAAAACCTGAGGATAAATCTAAAGAAAACCGAGGCACTATTCATTACTAGGGATCAATCCTTCGCACCACCAACGGTACTAAAAGTACGAGACGCCGAACTTCAAAGCAAGCCTGCCATCCGCTACCTAGGGATAACACTTGATCAACACCTGAACATGAAAGCCCATATAAATAACACTGTCAAGGCAGTATACCTCAATATCTGCACAATCTGCCACCTACGACCCTTACTCGACCCAGATGACTACAGGACGGTCTACCAGGCACTAATCATGCCCCATTTCGATTACGCCAATATCATCCTACAAGGGCTCCCAAAGAACGCGCTGATCCCACTACAACTTGCCATGTATGCCGCAGCTAGAATTCTACAAGGTACATCCAGGAGGGACCACATAACGCCAATCTTGAAGCAACTTCATTGGCTACCAATCCGCTGTAGAGTCACCTTCAAGACTCTGCTAATGACATTCAAAGCCATCAATAGAATCACCTCCACCTCTATCACAAATCTCATCATCCCCACCCCCTCAAATAGAGTCAGAAGATCATTCACAGCAAACACCCTGAGTATCCCCAGCAAGATCACAAAATGCTCACAGTACACAAAAAAGAGAGCTTTTGAGTACTACGCTCCCTCGTGCTGGAATGCACTCCCACCTAACATCTGGTCCATAACAGACCTCACCGCCTTCAGAAAGGCCCTGAAACATTACCTCTTCGTTCAGCACTATGGCACCACACAACAACCAATCATCTCCAATCAACCAAACAGCTGCCCCACACCACCCACCATACATGACATTAGCACCACATGTTAGCCCTAACAGAAGCCGAGCAGAACAATGTACATAGTATCTAAAAGGTTGATATTGCTTATAATGACCTGGAATGTAAATAGCCAGCCCAAAACCTGTATATAGTTTACCCCTGTTCAACCCAAGTTTACCAACCCTGTTCTCTGTAAGTCCAGTCTGGTCTTCCAAGACTGGACAAAGTTAATGTTAATTGTAAACCGAGTTGAATTTGAAAAGCGCGGTATAGAAAAAACTTTAAATAAATAAAATAAATAAATAAATTATCATTTGTATATCATTACAAGGTGTGCGCAGTGCTGTGCGAATGAGAAAGTTCCTGCTTATTAGAGCTTAAAATCTAAGCAAGACAAACTCTCCCTAATCCTCCCTATATCCAGCATCTCCTCTGTTTGCATTCTTAGTGCCACCCTCCAATGTCCAGCATCTTCCCTCTGTCTCTACAGCACCTCTCCCCCCCCCCGCCATGTCCAGCTTCACCTCTGTTTCCCTAGCCCCTCCCCAGAACCTACTTTCTCTATCTTCTTTCCTTCCCCTGGTGGCCCAGCATGTCTGTTCTTCAATCTTCCTTCCCACTTTCAACCTTCTGCCCTCCCTCTTAGATCCAGCATGTCTCCCCAGTATGGCATCTACCTTCCCTTCCAGGGACAGCACTACCCAATATGCTGAGTAAACACCGCAGGGGCCACCGATGACAGGGGGCACTGTTGCTAGCTTTATGCCCCCTCACTGATTGGCTTCTTGAAAGAGCCATGGGAACACTTCTCTGCTTAACAGGAAATGCTTATTAACTTTAGAAGCCATGGTCCATCAGTTTATAAGATATCAGAGCCGCGGAAGCAGAGAAGTGTTCCCGCAGCTCTCTCAAGCAGCAAAGCAGCAAATACAGGAAGGAAGGAAGGAAGAGGCCGGAAGGGAGTTGATATGAGGGGGGGGGGGGATGGAAGGGACCTGAAAAGAGGGGAAGGAGGGGGCTGGAAGGGAGCTGACACAGTGGGGAAGGGGCTGGAAGGGAGCTGACACAGTGGGGAAGGAGGGGGCTGGAAGGGAGCTGAAAAGAGGGGAAGGAGGGGGCTGGAAGGGAGCTGACACCTAGGGATAGCACTGGAAGAGAGAAGGATAGAGGGGAGGATGACTGGAAGGAAGCTGAAATGGTGGGGAGGGGGCACTAGGACTGGAAGTGAGCTGATACCTGGGATGGTATTTGGATTAGAAGGGGCTGGACAGTGGTGAAGGAGGGGGACTGGAAGGGAATGGACACCAGTGACAGTGCTGGAAATGCAAGGGGGGTTGACATTGGAAAAGTACTGGGAGGGGAGGCCTGGAAAGGGGGCTGACACTGGGGAGGATTGCTGCGACTGGAAATAGACTGATACTGAGGGGAGGTACTAGGACTGGAAGGGAGCTGATGCTGAGGCTGGACAGGAAATGGGTTTATGCTGGGGGAACTGGAAAGGAGCTGAAACTGGAAGGGAACTGATGCTGATATATTCTGGGTCAGGTGGGGAAAAGAGGGAGAAACTGGAGGAGTGAAAAGGGAGAGGGGGAAGATATTCTGCCTGCTGGGGGGGGGGGGGAGAAATAAACTCCACTGCTGAATGTCTATTGACTTAATGGAGCAGAGGCAGAGAGGATGTGCTGCTGCAGGCCTGGACAGTTTACCTCTGCCTCAACCTACTGGATGGAGGATAAGAGAGAGACACTAGATGGGAGGCGGTGTGAGAGATGATAGACATAGAAGGGGAGAGAGAGTGAGCAAAAGATTGGGGAATAATCGACCAGGGAAGATCTAGGGAATGGAAGGACTGGGGTGAAGGTCGAAAAGCGGTAGGTAGATGGCTAAAAAAGAACTGCAAAGTAAGGAGTACTGAAATCTGGGTGGACAGAGAGAGAAATAAATGGAAGAAAGTTGAAAGGAAAAAAATCAATATCCAAGATGGAAGGAAGTGAAGAAAACAAAAAGAGAGACAAGAAATGGCAGATGGATTATAGACCATAGAAAGAGAGCTAAAAGAAGACAGAGGAAAGCAGAAGCCTCAGATCAGGACCAGCATGATCAAAGAATAAAATGGTCAGATAACAAAGGTAGAAAAAATAATTTTATGTTCAATTTAGTAATTTAACTTTGTGCTATCTTTATATTTTACACAGTAAGGGGAACTGCATCTCTTATTTCTCTGGTATTGCTCCTCATGTGGAGTCTGGCTTCTTGGGGTTTCAGTTTAATTTTTGTCTACATATTTTTATTTTTACTTTAGGTTGTAGTCACTTATTCTATATTTTATTTATTTATTTATTTATTTATTTAACTGTATTTATATCCCGCTTTTCACCGGGTCAAAGCGGTGGGACATATAACCAGGGGGGGGGGGAATCAAATGGGGGGGGGGCATCACCGGGGGTTCAACATTGATGATTTTTGGGGTGAACATAGAGACTGACAAGGTAGCATAGTTACTGGTTTGGAGATCTTGGAGAGAAATAGGGGGGGGGGGGGGTTCCTATTCAGAGATGTTCTTGGAATAGGATGTTTTTTAGCTGCTTTTTGAATGATGGGAGATCACCGTTGTTCCTGATGTGGTTTGGTAGAGATTTCCAGAGGGATGGGGCATAGAGTTCAAAGGCTCTGTTGCAGGTCCGTTGAGTTGCTTTGGTTCTTTTGTGGGGGATGGCAACGGAGCTGTTGGAGGATTGTCTGGTTGTTCTGCTGTGGGTTGGGCGAGGCAGTAGGGTGCGGAGTGGGGTGCCCTGTGTTTGGTGGATGGTTTTGTGGGTGAGTAGAAGAGTTTTGTACTTGATTCTTGCGTCGATGGGGAGAATATGAAGGTCCCTCAGTACTGGGGTGATGTGGTCTCGTTTCTTTGCATTGTGAATTATTCTCGCCGTGGTGTTTAGGGCAGTTCGGAGGGGATTGGTCTGTGTGGCAGGTAGGCCATGGTAGATTATGTTGCAGTAGTCCAGATGAGGGAGTGTTAGAGCTTGCATTACTGTCCTGAAGTCTTGTGGTTCGAGGAGGGGTCGGAGGCGTTGTACCGTTTTTGCCTTGTGGAATACAGTTCTCCTGCTCTTGTTGATTTGTTGCTTAAGAGTTAGGGCTTGGTCAATGATAATGCCGAGATATCTTATGTGTGGTTGTACTTGAATTTGCGTGGTTCCCATGGTGAGGTGAGTGGGTGGTTTGAAGTCTGGGTCTTTTGTCACTATAAGGGCTTCGGTCTTCTTTATGTTAATGGATAAGTTGTTCTCTTGTAGCCAGTTGGATACGTCGGTGAAGCAGGTTGATAGCTGGTCATTTTTTGGGTCCGTTGTTGTAATTGGGGCGTAGAGCATTATGTCATCGGCGTATATGTGGAAGTTGACATTGTGAGTGCGTATGACTGAGCAGAGTGGACGGAGGTAGATGTTGAAAAGCATCGCTGATAGTGTGGATCCTTGTGGTACTCCTTGATGTTGCTGGAAGGGGGATGAGGTGGAGGTTTTGGTGTGGATCAGTTGCTGTCGGTTGGTTAGATAGGACCTGAACCATTGGAGTACAGTACCTTTGATCCCAATTGTTTGGAGTCTGTGGATGAGGGTGTTATGGGAGATGGTGTCGAATGCCACTGATATATGCAGAAAAATTAGGATGTATCCGGAGTGTTTCTCTTGGGTTCCTATGATAAGGGTGTTCATCAGCATGGTCATTAGGGTCTCAACCCCGTGTAATGGTCGGAATCCGTGTTGCTGCGGGTCCAGTATGTTGTTAATGTCTAGGTGTTCTTGAAGCTGACGTTGGACTATCTTCTCAATTATCTTTGCGGTGAGCGGGAGGCTTGCTACTGGTCTGTAGGAGGTGGGGTCTAGGGGATCTAGGTTGTGCTTTTTTAGGGTTGGTCAGATGATTGTGGTCTTGAGGGCGTCTGGCATGTGTCCTTGTTTAAAGGATTCATTTACGATGTGGGTTAGTGGTGCACTGAGGTCTTCTTTGTTTTTCTTTATCCAGTCGGCAGGGCAAGGATCCAGCGGGGAGGTGGTGGTGTTCAAGCAGGAGATGGTGGAGGATATTTATTCTTTTGAGGTTGTGTCGAATGTATTCCAGTCTCTGATCAGGGTGGTGTATGAAGTTGTCTTGGTTGTTGTTTCAGCGTAGTGATGTGGGTTTTGTGGTTGCTGCAGCTGTTTGTATTGTCGGGCTAGAAGATCAGGGGGGATGTCTGGCAGCTGGTCGGAGTTACTGGGTGCTTTTGTTAGATTTTTGACAATTTGGAAGAGCTCTCGAGGTTTGTTTATGGCTGTTGCGATGGTTTTGGTGTGGTAGGTTTTTTTGGCATTGTCAGTTTCTGAGTGGTATGCATTGAGTTCGTAGAGGTATTTTGCTTTGTCTCTGTCGCTTTTGGTTTTTCTCCATTTCCTTTCGGTTCTTCTAAGTCTGGTTTTCAGTTTTCGGAGGCTGGGGGTGAACCATCGGGCTTTTGATGAGATGGGTCTGGTATTGGTGCTGTTTCTATTTGTGCTGGCTGCTGAGGAGATTGTGGTATTCCAGTTGTGGATCAGGACATCAAGGTTGTTGGAGTCTGTGTGTAAGTTAGGCAGGGTTTTTGTTAGGAAGTCTTCCTTGTTAAATGCTTTGAATCTCCTTGCGTGGTGTTTGTTTTCTCTGTTATTTCTGAGTTGATAGGTGTGGGATATGTTGATAATGTAGTGGTCTGACCACGGTACTGGCGAGATTGTTGGTTTTCTGTATGAGGAGACGGTTTGGGAGTTTAGAAATATGAGGTCAAGTATGTTTCCTTTTTCATGTGTTGGTTCTTGTATGATTTGTGTCAGGTCCATTGCTGTCATGGCGTTGAGGAAGGTTTCTGCTTGCTTCTCCTGGAGTGATGGGAGGTTGAAGTCTCCTAGGATAATTTGTTCCTTTGAAGGGCTGGTGCTTTCGGAGATGAGGTGTAGAATCTGTGGTAGGTCAGAGGTTGTGGTGGGTGCACGGTAGATCAGGCATATCAAGAGGTATTTGTTGGTGAGGGTGAGGATGTCTGCTTCGTTGGAGGTTTCTGCGGCGTGGATCCGGAGGTGGAGGTTGTCTTTGGCAATGATGGCTACACCTCCGCCTTTGGCATGTGTTCGGGAGCAGTGTTGGAGGCTGTATCCCTTTGGTGTTAGCTGGTTCATTACTACTGTGTTGTGGTCTGTTAGCCAGGTTTCTGTTACACAGAGGATGTCAATCTTCTCAGTTGTGATCAGGTCCCGGAGCATATGGTATTTGTTCCTGACTGAGCGAGCGTTTATGAGAGAGATGGAGAGGTGGTGGTGGTTTGTGGGGTTGGTGGTGTAGGTTGGTGTGCAATGTGAGAGTGAGTGAGTGTGTGCATGGTTGTGTGTACGGTTGTGGATGCATGTGAGTTGAGCTGTCGTGGTGTCTGGGCAGAGAGGGTTGCAGGGTTTGGCTGAGTGGGGGTAGAGGGTTAGGAGGGGGGTTAGGAGAAAGATGGGGGTTAGGAAGGGTGGCATACTGTGTGGGAGTACCTGGGTTTCTGGAGTGGTGGGGTCTTTTCTTTGCGAAGTTGTTGTTGTCGTTGTTCTTTGGTTCGGTGGTGGAGGTGCCTCTGTTGGATGTAGTGTGGCTATATTTGGTGAGGGTCTGTGTTCTGAGTGTATGACCAAGGCCAGGCGTTCTGTTAACATTTAGTTTGTATGTAGGGATTTATACTGTAGTAATTTGAATTGTTCAGCTTTTCAAATAGGTGTATGGGTATTCTAGGGCCAGTTGCAGTATTTATAGTGCTACTTTTTTCTGAGTAACCCCCTTATTGTATGAGTTTTGGAAGTTTATGCTGGTATGGTATAGTAGATTTGGCTTTGTAGATCTTTGGTGACTTTTGTGGGGTTTTATATTAGTTCACAATATGCCTGGTACTGGAGAATGTTTATGATGCTGTTAGTAATCAGACTTTTTGGGGGACAATCACAGCCTGTATGTATGATGCTAAGTATTTACTGCTAAGTAGTTATTTTTATTCTAGCTATGCATTTGCCCTTTCACTGCAAGTTTCTTACAACATTGGATTAAGGAGAAATACTAGCATCATGTGAAAAGAGTTCACAAAGGAGTTTTGGGAAAAAGGAGAGTGGTGTGTAACCAACATTAATAATAGTAAGGGAGGGGTGCTGATTTATAGGCTGTAGGGGGGGGGGTGCTAGAAACCCTAGAAATGGCCCTATTCCTTTCCTCTGGGTCTAGCATCCTCCCTTCTCACTATTCCCTTTTCTCTGGTGCCCAGCATGTCTTGAATCTTCCATCCTCCCTCCCCTCCCCCCCGATCCAGCATCTCCCCCCCACTACTGTAGCATAAATCTTTGTTCTACCTCCCCCCCCCCCCCCCCCCCCACTGCTGAGGTTGATCACAGCATATTAGCCTAGATCTGCAGGTAGCCGAAGTGAGACGCAAGAAACACGGGACCTTGAACCCACACCTGTGCAAATGCTCAGCTGTATCACGCTTCCTGCTTCTCTGGGGGACTCAACTGAGCCTTTTGCACAGGTGCAAGCTGAAGGTCTCGTGTTTCTTGCATCTTGCTGCAGTTGCATGAACATCCAGTAGGGTAATATGTTGCGATCGGTCTTCCCTGGGGGGGGGGGGAAGAGGGAAGGGGAGGGTTGATGCTGGACTGGGAGGGAGCAGTGGAGTTTAAAGTCGGCCATTCAATAGCACTGTGCTCATCAAAAAACCGTCTGTCTGGCAGACCTGGCTGGTGGCGCACGGCACACTTTCACTTGCAGTCGGTAGTGTCCATGTACCTCCCATGACTGTAGATGGTACATCCCTGCCACGGAGTATACATATCGTGGCACTGAACATACATGGTTTTCTTTTGTAAAGTCGGCATTCAAAAAACTTCTCACCACACATCTGAATTCTGACCCATAAGCTTCTTTGGAACATGATGATTCTACAGTTTTGTCTATAAGGCCTGCGTGAGCTGTGAATCCTCTAATCCAATGTCTGTCTTTCTCTGAAAATCATCATTAAAATTGTTTTAGACATTTCCGTTAGATTCTTCTGATTACAGTCAACAAAACCTGCCCATGAACATGGTCTTAATATATGTCTTGGTTTCCATGGAAACTGCAATTTTCCTAGCAACCAGAGTTGATTGACACAGTGCTTCTTATTGCATTGCAACCGAGTCGTGGAGACCAACTAAAGCTATTTATTGTCATTTAGAGCCTAATAAAAGCTTTGAAATGCATTTTAGAATGAATAGCATTTTCTACTTTCTTTATCCTAACGATGGTGGAAAATGCCCTGAGAAGGCTGAAGATAAGGAGATGGGTTAAGAAACATTACTTGATGACAATCTTGATGAGGTCAAAAGAAGGAGCAGAAGAAGCAGAGGAGTCGCTGCAGTCTCTGCACGAAAACACAAAGCACAAGGTACGGTCTATTGCACTTCAAAATGTTCCCCATCGTGTCATGTCAGTTAGGGTTACCAATAAGCTCCACCTTTTTGTAGGATATGTAGATCCATTCCAGGTTTTGCCTGCTTTGCATGCACACAGCCTTGCAGTTCTGGTCTCCCCTGAGAAAAGCAAGGATTATGCAGTGGAAATAAAAAAACAGTAGGACTGGACCAGCCTGTCCTGAGAAGCGACATGGAGCCACTAGGCAACCACAGTGGCTATCCTGTGCGTCATCGGCTAGAAGTTCATGAGGTTAAGGAACTCATGAAGAAAGTAGCAAAGCAAACAGCGCTTCCTGATTGCTGCTGCTTGCGTATTTTTGGAAGGCACCCTGGTTCAGGGAGCTATTTAGATGCTGAACCTGAATAAAGACTAAAATAAGAGTACACAGGCCAACAAGTATAATTTTGTTAATTAAGAACCATAAAAAAAGATGTATCCAAATGATTTTAATACAAGACCAATCTCCAAAAGGAATGAAAGCAAACCACATAGAAAGCCCAATATAGGAAACGGATAAGTAGTATCAGGATACAATCCAGTGACAAACTGTGAAATCAGTCATGACATCAATGAGTTCAGACATTTGCCCATTTTCTGAACTCCACCTTGACCTCTGACACCTTTGGCATTTGTTATGCTATTTTTTTGCTCAATAAATTGGTGGAGTTTTTTCCTTTATTAATGATTTGCTCTTTCTGTGGTCTACCCATTTGCTTTACAAAAAATGTAATAATGATATTTACCTCAATTGCACTCGCTGCCTTCTATAATCGTTTTTAAAGCTAGGTTGCTCTTTTGCGGAAAAGCAGCAATGTTTTTCTGAGGCATTGCCCATATATGGCAAAGGAATAGACAGGAAGAAGGGATTCCGGTGCATGACTGAAACGTTAGTGCAGGGGAGGGATGTTTGGATTTCTTCAAGGCTGCGTTTCTGCCTTGCAAAGTAGGAGACTTTGAAGGCATAATGTCCTGCTCCTCTAAGAAGAGAACCATGATTCCTAGGGAACAGTCAGATCATACACAGAGTAGTTTAGACTAGAAGAGGCAGGGTGGCAGATGAGATCAGGCTGCTACTCTTACCTAGTAAGTGAGGTAAGTGGATAAACACCAAAAGGCAATAATTCCAAAAAGAACAAGGGAGATAAGGAGGGCAGGCTTGAAGATATACAGAAACGAGGCAGGGGAAGGCACAATCTTGAAGGCTAAGAAGGTAATTTTATAACTTGCGCACTGAATATACAACGGAGTTGCACCATTTTCCAAGGGAAGATATGTGTGAGTCTTCCCTTTGGAGAATTATCCCATGGAAAGTACATTTGCATATTTACTTCTACTATTTACAGCAAATTTACGCTACCTTATTAGTGCAGTAAGGGGCATGTTTACTAAAGTGCGCTGTTAGCATGGTGTTTGCTGCATTCTAAGGGTTATGTTTACTAAACGGCAGTAAAGGAGCAAGTGTGCCGTTAGCGTATGCTAATTATGCATGTGCACACTTAGCGCATGCAAAAAGGCACTTTAGCACATGCTAACGGCACCAGCTGTGGAAAGTGCCCTGTGGGTGGAGAGAAGGCGTGCGGGGGGGGGGGGGGGGAAGTGAGGGTCAATGTGCGGGGAGCGGGCAGGAACAAGGCTTGCTCCCTTAACGCAGGCACTTTAATGGCAGGAACTCTAACGCAATTCAAAACCTGACGGAAAGGGTGTTTTTTGAGGTGAGAGAGCCTATTTTACATTTGCAATGTGATGCAAAGAGAGGGGAGCCCAATAGAGTGATAGTAGTGCTCCATTAGCAGCAACAGCCTGGTGCCCAAGTATGAAAGAGCACTATGTTGATGGTACAAATGGGGGCAAAGGAGGTGGCACATGGGTCATGCAATGGGGGCTGCTGGTGCACAGGGGGGGCCAGGCAGCTACCTAGATGGCACATAGCAGCATAAGACTACCAAATATGCCAAACTGTGTCAGACCAAGGTCCATCAAGCCCAGTATCCTGTGTCCAACAGTGCACAATCTAGGTCACAAGTATCTAGCAGTTTCCCAAAAGATACACAGGATCCCCAATAACTGTAATGGGACAAGCAGTGCAAAACTCGGATCCTATTTAGCAATGGTTTATCCAGGAATCTGTCCAAACCTTTTTAAACCCAGCTACACTGACAGCTTTTACCATATCCTCCATTAATGGAGTGCGGGGTCTGATTATGTGTTGACTGAAAAAATATTTTCACCTAGAAGACCCAACCGTAGCTGCACTGCAGGTCCCCTAGTCTGTCCATGGTCTGATGGCATAGAAAAGTGACCTACATTTACCTGTTCCACTCCGGTCAATAATCTATAGACCTCTATCATATCCCCCCTCAGCCATCTCTTCCCCAGGTTGATGAGCCCCAACCTTTTTAGCCTCTCGACAAAGGGGTATTCTGCCATCCACAGAACCATCTGTGATGTTCGTCATGATCGCACAGTGACAGTGGCAGAACACAGTCCTGCTACTGCTGTGGAAAGGGAATGTGCCACATGGGGTGGTCTAAGGATCCTGGCACCCCATGCAGAGATCTAGGCTGCTCCCCCCCCCCCCCCGCCGCAGAACCCAGCTATGGGGGAAGATGCCAATAGTACCAGATGCTGTAGCCCTCCAGGTAGATGGAAAATGCAGGTGCCTGGGGAAATACTACAGCAGTGGCTTCCATCCTCCCCCCTTCCCCGAGATGTATTGGTGGCAAGCAGTGATGGGGCCCTATATTGGCAGCTGGTGGGGGGGGGCTGCATGGCTGTCCATGTCTGTACCTTCCTCCCCATCCAGACCTTTTGCCCAAGGTGCCCACCAAACATGCTGGAACTACAACCACCACCACTGACATGTCTTCATGGTGGGGTGTTGGTGGTGGCATGGGAATTGGCACCGGCCTGCATCAGACAGAAGCCTTGTCCTGGTCATGTGCACCATGTGCATTGCAGTATGTGCCAAAGGTCAGCTGAAGAGAAGCATGTCAGCAATAGGAGCTGTCTTCTCAATGAGGAGCACTGTGGTGCAACACACACAGTTGGTGTGTGTATATGTGTGGAGGGTCACAGGTTCTGGTCCCCAGTGGAGTTTCTGTATTGCATATTCCTGTGGATAAGCTTTAGCTGACAATGTAAGTACAGATCCAGCATGTGCAACCCTCAAGGAGATAGCCAGCAAGGGTGGAAACACCCACCAGCAGCACTGACAGGCTCCACTATCCACAGCTGGTTGGAGGCTAATAGCACACAGTAAAAGGGCAAACAGTGCACATGTTATCAATCCTCGAACTGACATTGAGACAGGAGTGGCAAGCAGGAATGCCAACTATCTCCACTTTTGAACAGTGCGCCAATGAGAGTGTATGCACGTGTGTGTGTGTGTGTGTGTGTGTGTGTGTGTGTGTGTGTGTGTGTGTGTGTGTGTGTGTGTGTGTGTGTGTGTGTGTGTTTATGGCTCCCCTTTGTCCTGTGGCTTTCTACACTGCACTTTGGCTCACATTGTCTGAGTTTTTCCCAGCCTGTTTGGAAAATGTGAATAAGGCGAGACAGAGGATTTGGGTATCACCTGAAATAGCGCGGATTGGCCTGGATGTGTCTGCCACAATAGTAGGGTCACTGGCTGAGACGCCATTGTGCCCATCTGCCACATGCATTGCCTGGGTGGCCACTGTATGTCATGCTGAGATGGCACTCTCACTATGACTAAAAAGTGACCATGGTATGGCTATGAATCCACATAGCTCTATTATAATGTCTGGCTCCAGTGATGTGGATGCATTTTTTGTCTGGGGATGCTAATCACTGAGTAAATGGCTGGGTGTCAGTGCTGAGTATCTCAAGGCGGAGTGCTCGAGGTAACACTACACATCTGCCGTGCATACTGACCAGCAGACCTACTGTAGTTGGTTTGTGCTTGGCTGATACAGCATAGTAAAGGGCAGTCTTTCTGCCTGTGCTGTAGTTAATTGTTAGTCTTCAATTGTTGGGGCAGCAGTTGTTCATGGCCTACCTACTGGGGGTCCTTACAAGACTGTAGCAGTAGCCCCACACCAACCTATACCTGTAGCCCCACTACAATAGTTGTCCATAAGCAACAACATATTGACACTGGCTGCTAATCTACATCAGTATTGGAGAATTAGTGTCTAAGGGGCAGAGCTGCTGCTGTCGCTGTCAATACACAGAAAATGCCTGCTAAACACTAGCAATGATGTGGACCTACAACACTGCCAACAGAGATCATCTCTAACAGAGCAGGTTAGGTGGATCAGGTGCAGGGCACCCCTCCTCACCCTCAGGGTGACAGCTGAAACTGCTCGGCAGCACGGCTTGCTGTTATATGCATGTAGCACACACAGCCAGTGCATCTTACTGAGCTGATATGCTGGATCAGTGCATTCTCCATTGGTTCTTCAGCTGCAGACCGCTGTTTTGCATGTGCAGTAACTCAAAGGTAGTGGAGGGCCCAACCTAAGCCGGCAGACAGCAAACAGTTTGATCAGAGATCTGCAGGTTCTATACGGGTACATAGAGCCATGTGGAGGTGTTGCCCACTGGTTCATGCAATGTTTCTGTGGTCAAAGATCCAGGGTTTGATTCCCACTTGTTCATCTTGTGCCTGAGTATGCTTGCACAGTCCTGGCTCTGCTGTGACCTGCAGGCAATCATTCTTCTACATTTCTATGCATTATGGTCACACGTTTGGCAGCCCAACATGGCATTCCCCATCATGGGCATCTGTGAACATGGCTTTAGTCACTCTGCCGTGGCACATTGCAGTGGGTCAGTGATGTATATGCAGCAGATGTCTGGGTCATCTGGTATGAATGCATTTTCTGTTTTGCCATCTTTGTGACCTCCCAGCTTTACATAAAGAGGATATATCTCATACATTCAGGCACCTGACACTCATTGCATAGCCATTCCCTGCACTGTTCTGCCATCATTACTTGCCCCACATGGGGCAAATGGGTTCAACTTGTCCCTTTCTGTCATGCCACTCTGTTGGGTGTATTGTCTTGCAGTTGCACAGGCTGAGGCACCAGTTCCACCCGCACAAATGGTATTTCATGTAGCCCATGGCACTGCTACTTTTGGTTCACATACCCAATGCCTTTGGCCTGTATGATCCCATACATCCATCCACCACACACATTGCACTCTCTGCTTGGCAAATCCATAGCACAGCCCTGCACCCACCATTTGACCATCAGGGAGATTTATGGTGGGGCAGCTTGCTGGCAGTAAACTGCTGCACCATGCCCATCAGGGGTCATTTGCAGCAGTTAGCCTTATCATGCACACCTCTCTTGTGACTGCTCCACATAAGCACTCATGGACAATCCTCACTGTGCTGCCCACATCAGGAACATGCTGCCTCCACCCAGACACTGTCCTGGCCTATGGCATGCCACACAATGACAGTACATTTGGATACCTGTCCACACCTCACAGACACTATAATGTAGCTTACAGTGCAGGAGCATCTAGGTATGAACTCCTATCACAGCGCCCCCCGCTGCTGCATCCCCTCTGCTGACTCCACTGCCTCCAGCACCCACCCATGACACAACTAATACCCACAGTGACCATCATCACTAGGGAACTGCCTATCTCGCCTAGTCAACAGCATAGGAAACATTGCCAGGCATCAGGTGAGTCAACTCCATCAGCTACCAATTGTGCTTGCATCCAAACCTTCTCCAATGGCTTCCCTGCCCCCCTTTTAGAGTTTCAGTGTCTTTCCTGCATTAAGGTGCATGCCAGACACCTTCCTACAGCATGTCCCATTACCACACGGTAAGTGTTCACTACCACCCCTTAATGTCCTGTTACCACATGGTAAGTGTCCATTTTCACCCCTTAATGCCGGAACGCCTCTGACATGCCCAGCACACTTAACACACGGTAATCCCTTATCACTGTTGTTACCGCATGGAAAATACTGCTCCTTTACCGCTGTTTAGTAAACATACCCCTAAGTGAGTCACTCTGTTAGCATAGGGTCCCATGTTAAAAGTCCCATGGGAACTTGGTACTGAGTGGGTTGGGGCGGAACGTGGGTACTGATGTGGCTGTTATGGATATGTGTGAATGTTGTCGGTTAGAACAGTATAGCACATTACCAGTGTGCTCTCAGCAGCGGGATGGCTGCATACAGTATACCACAAATGTTAGCCCCAGCCTCTGTGCTAATTTTGTACCACAAATAAGCGTTACTAGAGTGCCCTTTAGTAAATATGCCTCTAATGCTTTTTTTTATACATTTTATCTTTATGCAATTTTACAATAACAACCAAGAATACAATCTTGTACAGAAACTGGAATATGATTAGCAACACAATCAAAAACAACAAAAAGCAAAGATTATTAGGCAAAAACATACAATCATTCCCAATCTAGTCCACCAGAGAGGAGATCCAAGTACGAGGAAATAAACCCATACCAATACGGAGAGGATAATTCACTGGTCAACAATGAAATCGTTACTGACTTTAAAAGGCCCTAATCTGTAGTTTCTTCGTGAGCTGAACGCGAATATAATATTAAAAAAATTTTATTGGCTCTCGTTTTGAAGATATTGCATGTAGTTCATTTTTGACGTTTCACCATGTAAATTTATCCAGTAGGACTTCAACAACATCCCAAATAAGTCTTGAATGATGTAATATTGCATCATATTGCATAATACAGTACCAGCATGCACACATCATCCAGAGTTGATTGCATAATTTTCTGATGCAATGCAATACTACTGCCAGACGGCTGCTGAAGCCATCTGACGTCAGCAGTGTACTATACGCAGTCGGAAAGGAAAGTAATCTGGTATTCTGCTGCGATATTGAAAGCCTCATGAATGCCTTAAAAATCACTCATGACCCACAAGACTGGAGACTATTTATAGACTCTTCGAAACTGAGTCTGAAAGCTGTGCTTTTGAACAATGGAAACCGTCTTCCATCTATTCCAGTAGCGCATGCCGTCCACATGAAAGAGACATACGATAACTTAAAGCATCTACTGACTTCCATTAACTATAACAAGTACAGCTGGCACCTCTGTGGTGACTTGAAGGTAGTTGCCCTTTTAATGGGACTGCAGCAGGGATATATAAAATACATGTGTTTCTTATGTGAGTGGGATAGCCGAGCAAGGGATTGGCACTACTTGCGGAAGGAATGGAATCACAGACAAAATGTAACAGTTGGAGAGAAGAATATCCATCACCCAGCTCTGGTTGAGGCTCACAAAATCCTGCTACCACCCCTTCACATCAAACTAGGTTTGATGAAAAACTTTGTGAAAGCCATGGACTGCACTTCGCCAGCTTTCCGATACCTGCATGAAAAATTCCCTCCACTCAGCAAAGCAAAGATTAAAGAGGGAGTTTTTGTGGGTCCTCAGATTCGAGAGCTCTTCAAAGATGACCGGTTCAACAACTTGCCGCAGGGTGATGCGAAACAAGCATGGAATGCTTTTCACCTAGTGTCAACAAACGTTCTTGGGAATGTTAGGGCAGAAAATCACAAGGAACTAGTAGAAGACATGCTGATGCAGTATCAGAAACTTGGCTGCAATATGTCTCTAAAGATCCATTTCCTTGATTCCCATCTCGATTTCTTTCCTGATAACTGTGGTATGGTTAGTGATGAACAGGGCGAATGTTTTCACCAGGATATTGCAACAATGGAGCAAAGATACCAGGGAAAATGGTCCACTACAATGCTGACTGACTACTGCTAGACACTCCCCAGAGAAACTCCCGAACAGCTGTAGCAGAGATAGGTGAAAAAATCTAAAGAGTAGTCTATGGCTTGGTTTTTTACAGGTATTAACCGAAGGCCTATTATTTTTACTATTGACATGCATTTCGTGATGTAAACATTAATTCTTGTAGATTACAAAAAAACTAGAGCCAACTTTGCAATTTCACTGTCATATTCGTGTTCAGCATATAAAAATTGATAAGAAATGACTATTTTTATTTCAGTAACATGACGTTTGTAAAAATTTGTTGACCAGTGTAATCAAGACAGGCAAAACAACCAATAACTCAAAATTTCATGGTGGTTTGATGGGAGGCCCCGCCGAAGCTCCCAAATGGTGGGAGTTAAGAAAAGTCAGTAGGAACAGGCTTGGCATTTAATCAAGCACTTACAAGGACTCCAGGGCATAGGAGGAGAAACTCTCTCCTCCTTCTCTGAATATCACGAGCAAGATCAGGGTACATAACCAATAACCCTCTGAATCACAAATTTATTTTTTTTAAGAAAATCTTCATTAACCATTCTTTATCTGATAAGGCTAATGTAATCAACAATGTAGCTGGTATTACTTCCTCTTCCTGGGATTTCTCCAGGATAGCAGTAATATTAAGAACATCAGCTTGCCCTAACCCTGGGACATCTCTTGACACAGCAGCTTTCTTAGAAGATGGGATATAATATGACTTCACATTTGATGGGTGAGACTCAGGGGGTATCCCCAATATATCAGTCAATTAACTGTGAAACACATAGGTTTTCAACCCAGTCCTCAGGGAACCCTAGGCCAGTCAGGTTTTCAGGCTTCCCAGAATGGATTTTCATGAGAAAGATTTGCATGTTCTGCCTTCATTGTATGCAAATCTATCTTATGCATATTCATTGTGGGAATCCTGAAAACCTGACTGGCCTGGGGTTCCCTGAGGACTGGTTGAGAACCTATGCGGCTGATATGAGGGAGGCGCGGGGAAAATTCATCAATCTCAAGGTAGCAGCTCCAGCAGAATTCTCCAAAATCTCCAATTTATCTTTAATTAAAGGGGACGCCTTAATATGAATGTCAGACTGTTCCTCCGCCAAACTAATTTTTGTTTGGACCGTAGTTTTGAGGCAACTCTACCTTGGCTGAAGTTTCCTCAATAGTCCGTGAATATCCCTAATGCTTTTAACACACATTATTATGAACTAATAACATTAGTGCAGGAAAACAAAGCAAATTAACGGCATTGTCATGGCAGCACGCATTAGTTAGGTAGCACTACATCTTTTCTGATTTCTTTGAGGTGCAGATACACGTTATATGAAGTAGGTATGTAAGCACCAACCCCTCCCCAACAGTGATGCATTTCCCCCATATTGTGAAAACTATAAAGACCATGGATGTAAATTCTAAAAATGGACATATTTAACTCATTAAATTGAAATCATTTTTTTCTACCCCCTCTGTCCGCATTACTGGAATTGTGGACAGGAGGCTGCCAAACAGGTGGGATTTAGGGACACAGCTCTAATATCAGGGACAAGCCCTGGAAATCGGGGACATTGGGTAACCTTATTATTACTGCCCACAAAACAGTGTTTTAGCTGTGGAAATGTCTCTTAAAATTACCCCATGAAGGCAATATTATGAGCAAGTTCAGCATGTAGAACACATATAACACTGCTGAGGAGTTAGTGACGTACCAATGGTTGTGTGAACAGTGCAGCCGCACAGGCGCAAGTATGGAAGGGGGCACTGATATGATCACTGGGCTTCCAGGAAGCTCAAAAAGAGGGAGCTCCTGCATGTGACTGGGGGGGGGGGGGGGAAGGGGGGGCCAGGTTTGAGAGTCACACAGGGTGCATTTCTAGTTTGGTACAGTCTCGCCAAGAGTATTCAACCATAAAATTAGGTACTCAAAAGATATAGCACCTAATTTATGTATCATATGGATAGGTGTTCCTGGGGGTGGAGAATGGGCGGTGCTGTGCCCTTCTCTGTCACTGCCAACTCAGGGCTTCATTCATTCCGCTTTGCTGCACCATGCAGTATGCCAGGAACAAGCTACTCGAGTCAGTACGTCAGGCTCCATCTCTGGCCCTATTCCAATCCAAGCTAAAACCCCACCTCTTCGAGGCTGCTTTGGGGTCCTGACCCCCTTATTCTCCTGAATACCACCTCTGTGTATCTTTACCATTCCCCTAATCCCTAATTGTTGTGTTGGCTGTCTTGATTAGATTGTAAGATCTTTAGAGAAGGGGCTGTTGTATGCAGGACTTTTTTGAGGGGATATTTGGTGATACTGAGACCCGGCACCTTTCTCATTGCCTGTTAGAATTGACCCATGGCCCTCATGCATTAATGAAGGAACTCTGCACATGAATACCAGCACCATTTTTGCTGGGAAAATGCACTACTTATTTGTATATGTGCACCCTGCTTACGCCTTGTAGTGCTATACAAATACTGTAAGTAGTAGTACGAGCAGGAGCAGGTAATTTTATTAAGTTTGTTTGCATTTAAGGGCGTCTTATAAAATTACCACAGGGATTACATGCATAAAAGTATGTATGATGCCAAGAAAACATGTACTTTTTTTGACCTGCATAAGAACATAAGACATGCCATAGTGGGTTCGACTAAGGGTCCATCAAGCCCAGTATCCTGTTTCTATCAGCGGCTAATCCAGGGATAAGGAGTGGATTTCCCTGGTCCTCTTTAATAATGGTTTATGGACTTTTCCTCCAGGAACTTGTACAAAGTGTCTTGGGGAAGAGTTTGGCTGGAGACTGGGCAGAGTTGCGACTTACGTGTGTTGTTTATAAAATACGTGTGTGCATGTGTACGTCACGTGTGAACACTGATGCCTGCTACCAAGCAGACCAAAGTGTCTACAGCTTCAATCTAGGCACAATGGCTGCCGCTTTCCTCCTAGTATTTTATAAAAACCCATAGGCATCTGTGTGCCTTTATAAAATAGGTGTGAAATAGGTGCCTTCTTGGCCTGACATACAGGCAGCTTGTCATAAAGTCATCCCATGTGTACGAGTGCATGTACTAATGTCTACCGGCACACACACGGTGCAACTCGGAGTGAGAGCTTTGTGATGGGCTATTTTTTAAAGGCACATAGGTGCATACATTGCTTTAATAGAAAAGGTGCTACATATGCACTCATGTGCTTTTCCCACCTAAGTCTCTTCTTATGAAATTACCTCCTATGTTACATGACATGCACGTGTATACAAAATGGCACGTGCATGTAAAGGCATATGTGTTGCACTCATGTACAAACTGAGCAGTTTGCAGAAATGTCTGTGCCTATAAAACAGGCGTGCTCTAGGTGGGAACAGGCGCGTATTGGCGGGATGACTACAGAGGCAGAGGCTACATATTTGGTAAGGTCAGTAGGTGCCTATGTTGTTAAATATGGGAACAGGCCCAACACCAGAACAATTTGCCTTTTAGACCTGATACATGGATTATTGGCTGGTGCTTGAGATTTGCTTTCGAATTACTGGTCAATTTAGCTTTTCATTGCCCTCTGTCTTCTCTTACCTTCCTTGTTCTCTACTACTACTTGTTTTTACTCTCTATTCTGATTTCATCCCCTCTGTCTCTTCCCTCTCTCTGTCTGTTTGCTTCATCTTTGACTCTCTCTCTTTCTTTCTCTACTAGTTGTCCCACTGACACTCCTTGTGACCTTGGGCAAGTCACTTAACCCTCCATTGTCTCAGGTACAAACTTAGATTGTAAGTCCTCTGGAAACAGGGAAGAACCTCCAGTACCTGACTGCAACTCACCCTGAGCCCATTAGAAATGGGTGAGCTAAATACGAATAAGGTCTGCCTGTCTCTGTGTGTGCCTCTAAGTGTGACTGTAGGTGTCTGTCTGTGTGGGGTTGTGTTGCTGGTGGTAGGTGTGATGTGGCTAGTCGTGGGTTTAGTGTCATTGGTGGTGGGTTTGGTGTTTTGGTAAGAACATAGGAACATAAGAAATGCCATACTGGGTCAGACCAAGATCCATCAAGTCCAGTATCCTGTTTCCAAAAGTGGCCAATCCAGGTCACATGTACCTGACAGGTTCCCAAAACGATATACAAGTTCCATAATGCTTGTATTGGGGCAAGAAGTGGTTTTCCTGGGTCCTCTTTAATAATGGTTTATGGACCTTTCCTCCAGAAACTTGTCCAAACCTTTTTTAAACCCAGCTACACTAACAGCTTTTACGGCATACTCTGGTAACAAATTCCAGAGTTTGATTACACATTGAGTGAAAAAATATTTTCTCTTATTAGTCTTAAATGGGTTACACTTTAGCTTCATTGCATGTCCCCTAGTCTTTCTTCTCTTTGATGATGGAAACAATCAATCTACATCTACCTGTTCCATTCCATTCATTAATTTATAGACCTCTATCATAGAAACATAGAAATATGATGACAGAAAAAGACCACATGGCCTATCTAGTCTGTACTTCCATATCAACAACTACAACAGTCCCCTTTTTTCCTTTAGAGATACTCTGTGTTTGTCCCATGCTTTTTTGAATTCAGTTACTGTCCTCATCTCTACCACCTCCACTGGGAGACTATTCCACGGATCCACCACTCTTTCCGTAAAGAAATATTTCTGCATATCACTCCTGAATCTATCCCCCTTCACCCTCATCCCATGTCCCCTCATAGCAGAACTTGCTTTCAATTGAAAGAGGCTCTCCCCCTGAACATTTATGCCATGGAGGCATTTAAACATCTCAAACATATCGCCTCTATCCGCCTTTCCTCTAAGGTGTACATATTAAGATCCTTAAGTCTGTCCTCATATGCTTTATAATGAAGACCACTAACCATTTTAGTAGCCACCCTCTGCACAGACTCCATCCTGTTCACATCCTTTTGAAGGTGCGGTCTCCAGAATTGTATACTATACTCCAAATGAGGTCACACCAAAGACTTATACAGAGACACTATCACCTCCTTTTTTCTGCTAGCCATATCTTGTCTGAGACAAAGCTCACAAGAGCCACTCATGGTAGAAAGCCTAGAAACTACCAGTCGATATAGTGTATCTGGATTTTCAGAAAGCCTTTGACGAGATCCCTCATAAGAGATGCTTGGTGAAATTAAAAAGTCATGCACCAAGCATCCTTCTAGCTTTTGCCATCGCCTTTTCTACCTGTTTAGCTACTTTAAGATCATCAGACACAACCATGCCTAGGTCCCGCTCTTCTTTAGTGAACAAAAGTACTTCACCCCCTATACTATATTGCTCCCTTGGATTGCTGCAGCCCAAATGCATGGCCTTACATTTTTTAACATTAAATCCCAGCTGCCAAATTCTAGACCATTCTTCAAGCTTAGCTAGATCCCTCCTCATGTTATCTACACCTTCCTGGGTGTCTACTCTATTGCAGATTTTGGTATCATCCACAAAGAGGCAAACCTTACCCAACAGCCCTTCCGCTATATCACTAACAAAGATGTTAAAAAGAATCGGACCAAGGACAGATCCCTGAGGCACACCACTGGTAACATC
Source organism: Ichthyophis bannanicus (assembly GCA_033557465.1). NCBI lineage: Eukaryota > Metazoa > Chordata > Amphibia > Gymnophiona > Ichthyophiidae > Ichthyophis > Ichthyophis bannanicus. The sequence continues at coordinate 1,855,905,676 of CM066031.1, forward strand.
CTTCTCCTCAGAGTGAGCCCCATTTACCTATACTCTTTGTCGCCTCCCACCCAACCAATTTCTAACCCAAGCAGTAACTTTAGGGTCCGCCCCTAGGGTACTCAGTTTGTTTATAAGTCGCCTGTGAGGAACAGTGTCAAAGGTTTTACTGAAATCTAAATACACCACATCTAGGGCTCTCCCTCGGTCCAACTCCCTGGTCACCCAGTCAAAGAAATCAATCAGATTTGTCTGACAAGACCTGCCTCTGGTGAATCCATGCTGCTTCGGATCCTGTAATCCGCTGGACTCCTGAAACGTCACTATTTTCTCTTTCAGCAGCGTTTCCAATAATTTACTCACCACCGAAGTTAAACTAACCGGCCTGTAGTTTTCAACCACATCCTTACTTCCGCTTTTGTGTAAAGGCACCCCATGAGCCTCTCTCCAGTCCTTTGGCACCACTCCACGCTCAGCTGTCTATCTCCCCTCAGCTGTCTCTTTTCCAGGTTGAAGAGCCCTAACCTTTTAAGCCTCTCCTCATAGGGGTATCCTTCCATCCTCTTTACCATTTTGGTGTCTCTTCTCTGGACCTTTTCTAATTACGCTATATCCTTTTTTAAGATACAGTGACCAGAATTACACACAATATTCAAGGTGCTGTTGCACCATGGAATGATACAGAGGCATTATAATATCCTTTGTTTTATTCTTCATTCCTTTCCTTATGATTCTTAGTATTATATTTGCCTTCTTGGCCATCACTACACACTGGGTGGAGGGTTTCAACGTGTTATCCACGATGAAGCCTAAATCTTTTTCCTGGGCGGTGCTTCCTAATGTGGAACTTTGCATCGTGTAACCATAGTTTGGGTTGTTCTTTCCTAGGTGTATAACTTTGTATTTGTCCACATTAAATTTTATCTCCCATTTGAATGTCCAGTCTACCAATTTAGCAAGGACCTCTTGCAACTTTTCACAATCCTCTTGGGTTTTAACAACTTTGAATAATTTTGTCTCATCTGCAAATTTGATCATCTCACTCGTTATTCCCTTTTCCAGATAATTTATGAATATGTTAAAAAGCTGCAGACCCAGCAAAGATCCATGGGGTACTCCCTATTTACTTTTCTCCATTGGGAAAATTGGCCATTTAGCCCTACCCTCTGCTTTGTATCTTTAACCAGTTCCTGATCCACAATAGTACACTGCCTCCTATCCCATGACTTTTTAATTTCACCAAGCATCTCTTATGAGGGATCTCATCAAAGGCTTTCTGAAAATCCAGATACACTATATCGACTGGTAGTTTCTAGGCTTTCTACCATGAGTGGCTCTTGTGAGCTTTGTCTCAGACAAGATAGGGGCAATGGTATCAAATATTCTCTTCATCTCAGGTTCAAAATGACATGAATCAACATGAGAACTGTTGTTGACATTTCCCATGTCATTTCAAATGATTGCTCATCCATCTTTTTCAGGTGATCCTCTGAGCCCGCTCGGGCTGTTTGTAAGCTTGTTTGACAATGCAACGAGGGCACCTCCTTTCTAAGCTACAAGCCATAGCGCCTGCCACTCACTGCTTCTATTCAATCAGCCTACAAAGAATAAACGCATGCAGATTCTTCCGTAGCCTCCTAACATGACAGGTTGTTCTTAACCTTCACATGCTTGTTCTGCTCTCTCAACTTAGTTCCCGGAATTTGTTTGCCTTAGAAATCCATCCTCAAAGAAAAAAAATATCAAGCATCTCTTTCCTCTACTTCTGTTAATAAAGACCTTTGAGAATTTCATAGAGAATAAGCCCATAATCCAGGAATCACTTCTTTTTCTAAAACCATATTTTTATTTCCCTGCTTTCTGGGCTATAAAGTACTCCTTTGTTCTTTTAAAATGCTCTTGATTACCTCCTTTCTACATCCCCTCCCCCTTGCTAAAAAATTATGGGGGTCATTTTAGAAACCCTGGTTGTGCTCCGGACATCGGTAAAAAGGGCATAGAGATATCCAAAGCAGTAAGACGTCCCCGGAGTCATTTTAGAGAGCTCTTTTAAAGAGGTCCCTGGTGGAAGGACGTCCAAGGCAGGTGTAAATCTGGCCAAGCTGGGGGCATGTCCAGGGCATTCCTGAGAATTTAGACATCCTGGCCCGATTTCAGAAACATGCTGGATGTCCTGAGCTACCTCACAGTTTATATTGTACCTGCTCCAGGCACAAAAAAGGCATCTGAAAACTGCTCATTTTGTCAGGCAGCAATCTGGAGGGTATGGAGAAGGAGGCATTTATTTAATTATTTAACTGTTTTTATTTTTCTTGCCTTATCTTAAAGTCAAAGCGGATTACAGGGAACTTGTAATACGATCCTAATATTAGGATTCACCATTGAACAGTGCAATAAACAAAACATAGTAAACATAACAAAGTAGAACGCGATTAACCTGAATTGTGTGAGGTGGGCATAACTTAATACATGGACATTCAAATTAATGGAATATTAGGTAAATGTGGTTGTTGCTGGAAGAGGATGGCGCGGTACATGAACAAGGTACTAGACCTAATGCAGTGACATAACAACGTGGAACTTGTTTCATCTGAGATGCATGCAGTGGGCTCACCTAACCTATAAACATTTAAATTAATGGATCATAGAGCAAGTGAGTGCAAAAGGAAGGATTGAGGGTGGTGAGGGATGTAGTGGAGTTTGATGTAGAATTAGGTCCGGAAGTATTCCCTGAATAGGTGAGCTTTTATTTTCTTTCTGAATTTGCTGAGTTCTTGTGTGGTACAAATGTCATAGGGGACTTCGTTCCATATGTTTGGTGTGTAGAGAGAGAAGGCTTTGTTTCATATTGTCTGAGTACTTGTCTTGTGGGAAGAGGGGACGACGAGAGTAGCTTGCATGTTTTTCTTTCTAGGTCTGTAATTTGGGATTTTATGAATTAGTGATTGCAGGAAAGTTGATGAGGGCTGATTGTATATTTTTAAAAGGGTGATTATGACCTTGTACTTTATGCAGACCACAATAGGCAGCCAGTGTAGATCTTTGAGTCCTGGTGTTATTCTCTCGTGTCTGGGGGTGCTAAATACTATCCGTGCTGCAGCTTAAACGGGGGCATTTCCTGTCTCAGGCGAGACAGGAAATGCCATTGTTTACCCTACCAACACTCAGCGCGCCAGCGTGCTCAACTTTAACAGAGCCAAGGGAAAGAAAGAAAATGCCATTCTTTCTTACAGCTCTGCAGAGGTGAGCCAGGGCACCAAGCTCTCTCTGAAACTGGTCAGGCAGGCATGGGTCTTCCCAAGGCGCGAGGCCATGTGAGGGCAACATTCCTGCACAATGGAAGGGCCGGCCCTGTGTGAATGCTGGTACCTCAGGCTTTTTGAAAATTCATGGTTTGGGTGCATTGATCTTATATATTGCAAGATTAGCACAACCAGCTCATGGGTTTTGCAAATAATTACAGTGCCAGCATTTACAAAGTTGCTGCATGCCAGGGGGGTGTCTTAACATGCTACCATGTGGCACACACAGGGGTATGTTTACTAGACCACGGTAATGTTACCGTCGTTAATTTCCCTGGTAATTTTACAGATGCCCATATAAAGGAGTGGGCAGTGCATCATTAAAGCAAGCCATGTCAGGTAACGTGCATTACAAGGCGCTTAACGCACAGTACAGTGCGCTATGGACCCACCGCTCGTAAGCATCACAGCCAACGGGAAACAGCAGGGGTTGCAATCTAAGGCACGCAGAGAGTAGAAGACGTGCTTAAGGATGTGCAGACATGGTGCCTCATGAGAAACGGAGCCGTAGGTGTAAGGCCATAGACCACAGGCAGCTGATATCGCAGTCTGTAATGAGGACGTGAGCCACAGTTAACATATGCACACACACCATGAAATGGTGTGCAGTGAACACAGCATGCAGAGGAGTAAACAACGGTAACAGAAAGGGCTCCAGGGGTCAGTCTGAAGGGCCAGCTGTGTGAAAAGTGTATGTATAAGAGAAAAATGGGCAAGGAATCAAAAAAGGAGTAAGAGAGAATTGAACTGGTATACTGAAGAACCCAAACACAGCTCACTGACACCACTGAGCCACCTGCCCACCCAGACACCCCAAAGAAAGGGAGCATATGTAATAGCTAGCATGTGACGGATAGGCTTCATGGAGGGGACATTGCAGTGTACAGTGAAGAGAAGGAAGGGTGTGTGGAGAAGGGACAAAGCCGGAGGCATTGTATGTTAAGGAGAGCAGAACAGATGCAAAGGAAAAGGAACCTGTGGGACCCAAATCCACAACCTATGTTGGCTCTATGTATGTCTGCAACCACTATCCCAAACAACCACAACAAGCACAATGCAAATATATTCCGCCAAGTGGACATCATGTCTGCTAGATTATCGTGCAGCATACGCGTGTTGTGTCTGACGCACAGTGTGCACAAGAACGTGCATGATGTTACAAATCTTCCTACATGCCTTATGAGATACATCTAAGTGCCTTAGAACATGTGGTCGGATTATAGCGCGTAACAACACTCATTCCAAACAGACATCACACACAGTATTATGAGCACAGCGCTGCAGCGTGTGTTCACCGCAACATGCATATGGCGCAACACTGCACACTACAGTAGACTACCTGTCCATTACCCATACTCTGTGCTCCCACCGGTTCTAGGACTATAGCTGTTCCCCAGACCCCAACCATGGTCTGACATTCACCAGCAGCAGGCGCAGTCAGACTGTGCTTGCTGCACGACACCAGATGTTCCAGCCATGTACAAACTAACCGCAGACACTCCACTAGCCAGTCTATCTTGCATGCTCACAGTAGAACTATGTACACCCAGACCTGGGTTGTATGGCACAGGCACCCGTCAGGTACCCAAGTGATTGGCCCTCCAGAACAGGATGCACACATATATCACTTGAGACAGATACCATGTAGCACTATGTGGGAACATAGCCATGCCATGGTCACTGTTTGGTCAGTGTGAGAGTGCCCTAACAGCAAGATGTGCTGTGGCCACCTTGTCCATGCAGATGGTGGTTGGGCACTACAATGTCCCAGCCATTGCCCTACACCCTCTGCCCAGTCCGCCCTGCCCAGGCCCTACCCACAATACCTTGTTCCTCTTTATGCACATTTGCAGGCTAACGCTGGTAATAGCGGAACATTGTGGGCCCAGTGAGGTGTAGGCAGCCACAAAACAATTGATAGACATACACACACACACACACTCCTATTGCAGCATTGCACAAAGATAGGAGTGGTTGGCAACCCTGCCTGCCACACTGGTCCTGATCACAGTGCCGACATTGCCAGACTGTGCAGGAGGTAGTGATAATGCTCCGGTGGTGACTGTGGCTCCTTGCTGGGGCCAACAGACTGACTCTGCGTGGAGCTTTGGATAGTGGAGCCTGTGTGAGTGGGTGTTTGTACCCCTGTTGGCCGCTGCTTTGGGGATCACACATGTTGATTTTGTATCTGCATTGTAGGGTAAAATATAGGGTCATGCTCTGCAAGATCCACAGCTGGGACTTGAACCTGTAACCCTCTGTTTCATGACACATTGGCTGTGTGCACTGCACCACACTGTTGCCACAGAAGCCCAGCAGTCCCTGGGGCTACCTTTACTTCTCCTCAGCCAGACCTTTTCTGTTGCACTGCACACCACGTACTGGTACAGGGCATGGCCTAGTGCACTGCAGGAAGATGCCTCTGCCCCCTCTAGCACCAACACACACCCCCCTGCCATGCTGCCTGGCCATATGCTGTTGGTGCTGGTAGTGCGCAGTCCCAGGTCATCCACTGTGCAGGTAGGCGGTTGACTAGGGAGCAGGGTCTGGGGTGGGGAGGCATACGTGGACATCCACACATCCCCTCCATCACTGCCTACCAATATTATGTCAATTCCACATGGGGGAGAGATGGCTGGGGGTATGTCAGGTCAGTGCTCTAGCCACTATTGGCTAGGGTAGACCAGGTAGATGTAGGTGGATTGTGTTTGGCCTTGGTCAGCTGCTGTCTTGCTGATTTCTAGTTTCTATGTTCCTATGTGCCACCTAGGCGACAGCCTAATCCACCCTGTGCCCATCTGTCTCCACTACATGTCCCGCCTGCAGCCCCCTATGCCCCATTTGCACCATCGCCATAGTGGCCTTTCATACTTGGGCACTATGCTGTTGCTGCAAATGGATCACTACTATCACTTTTCTTGGGCTCCCTGCCTATGTTGTACATTGCTGACGCTAAAATGGTTTCACCATCCTGCAAATGTGCATCTAAGGACAGGTTTTCAGTTACGGTAATGTTCAGCCTTTCAGTTCCCCGTATTAGTGTTGCGGGAGCTTCTCCCCAACCATTGACTCCTTTCCGCCCTCTCTCCGCTCTCTGTGGGATTTACCGCGGATGGTGACATTAACGTGTGATAGGTACTCTTAACGCTCGTTAATATTACTTAACACACGGTAACGTAGCCGCTGCTACGTTAACGCGGTTTAGTAAATATACCCCATAGAGAGGGGTGGAACCTCCTGCTACATGATGTGACACAGGAAGAAAATGAGGAATTATTTGGAGGAAGGTGAAAATTAATGATTCTTTATTCTTCATTAGTGCTTCTGTATGGACACTTTGCAGAGAGTGACAAAGTTATAATTAGATGGGGCCTTGTCATAAAAACACATAAAAGGCTTAAAGCTGGAAAACCAGATGCAGTAAAGTCTGAGAAAAGCACAAGAGCAACTGTGCTAACAGAAATATCACCAGGTGACTATTTTGGTCTATGTAAAGAGAGACAGAAGACCTTCAAGTACCAAGAGGTATCTCTACTAAAGAGTGTTAGATTCAGGAGTGATTTGCGGAAAATATCTTTTACACAAAGAGTGGTGGATCCTTGGAATAGTCTCCCAGTGGAGGTGGTAGAGATGAGGACAATATCTGAATTCAAAAAAGCATGGGACAAAGACAGAGGATCTCTAAAGGAAAAAAGGGGACTCTTGTAGTTGTTGATAAGGACGGACAGACTAGATAGGCCATGTGGTCTTTTTCTGTCATCATTTTTCTATGTTTCTATGTAACACGGCGATAACAGGGGAAAAGAGCACTGTGGTAACAGCTAACATAACACAGGGAAATTTCTGCAGTTTTTGCATTTGGCCTATCTGCATACCATGCATTAGCAGCATGAGTGGGTGGGCAGGGGAATTGACAAAGAGTGGGCATGCCTGTAACATGAAGTTACTGCAGACATTGACAGTACGCGGTAATCGTAGACATTGCAGGTAGAGCTTAGGCCACCTCAATGGGTGACATTACTGAAGCTGTACCAGTGATTTGCCCTGCTGTGATGCCTATAGTTTCATCATGTTATCTGACACGGCAATGCTCTGCATGCACCCGACAGATAATGTGCGACTTTTGCAGCTAACATGGCACTATGTGCACTAACGCCCTTTAGTAGACATACCCCCAAAAGATGCAGAGGGGATCTATGTTCTCCTGACATCCCAAGTTAAGCTCAACAATCTTCTTATAATGTTCCCTGCCTGGTATTCCCAGATAAAACTGGCATGGTCTTCATGAAACAGCTGGGGCACAAAATCCAGCAGATGGTTATCTAGCACATTTCCTAACACTGTAATGTCTACTACCACTACTTCTACTTAGCACTAGTAGGCATACAAAGTGCTGCATGCATACATGTAAGAGACAGTCCCTGCTCTAAGGAGCTTACAATCGATTCAAGAGAGACAAACAGAACAAACAGGGGACTAGGTTAAGTCTTGAGGGGAAATGATTAAGAAACACTTGAGTGTTGAACAGACAAGCAGGGGAGTCAGGATCCAAAAGTAGCCTCAAAGACGTGGGTTTTTAGCCTGGACTTGAATAGGACCAAAAGTGGAGTCTGACACACTACTCAGGTAGTCTGTTGCAGGTATACAGTGCTACAATGTGGAAAGAACAGAGCCTGGAGTTGACAGCAAAAGCAAGTTGCCTGATGAGCAGAGGAGAAGTATAGGGGGAGATAAGTGAGGAGAAGTAATGAGGAACCAACAGAAGTTTGAACTGGATGTGGAAACAGAGAGGGAGTCAGTGAAGTGACTTGAGAAGAGGGCTTATATGAGAACAGCAACACCGGCAGGGGCATGCAATGGATGTCATCTACTTGGATTTCAGCAAAGCCTTTGATACTGTTCCTCATAGGAGGCTTATCAATAAACTCAGGAGTTTGGGGATAGATCCCAAGATGGCAAATTGGATCAGAAATTGGTTGACTGACAGATGACAGAAGGTGATGATACAAGGAGATCACTCGGATGAAAGGAGGGTGATTGGTGGGGTGCCCCAGGGGTCGGTTCTGTGCCAGGCACTGTTCAATGTATTTGTGAGTGATATTGCTGAAGGACTGCATGGAAAAGTCTGTCTATTTGCAGATGACACAGACATTTGTAACAGAGTGGACTCCCCCGAGGGAGTGGTTAACATGAGGAATGATCTACAAAAGCTGGAAGAATGGTCTAATGCTTGGCAATTAAGATTTAATGCCAAGAAGTGCAGAGTCATGCACTTGGGAAGCAGAAATCCAAAGGAAATGTACGCAATAGGGGGCGAGAGATTGGTGTGTACGGATCTTGAGAAAGACCTTGGAGTGATAATTTCTGAAGCTCTCAAGCTGGCAAAACAGTGCGACAAGGCGGTGGCAAAAGCCAGGAGGATGTTCGGATGCATACGAAGAGGAATTATTAGCAGAAAGGAAGAGGTACTTATGCCACTGTATAAGTCACTGGTGAGGCCTCACTTGGAATACTGTGTTCAGTTTTAGAGAACATATCTTGGAAAGGATGTAAAAAGACTGGAAACTGTTCAGAGGAAGGCGACCAAAATGATTTGGAGCCTGCGTCAGAAACCTTATGAGAAGAGACTTGAAGACCTAAACACGTACACTTTGGAGGAGAGGAGGGACAGGGGAGATATGATTCAGACCTTTAAATACTTAAAGAGAAATAACGAACAAGCAAACCTCTACCAAAGACGGAGAAGCTGCAAAACTAGAGGGCATAACATGAAGCTGCAAGGGGGTAAATTGAAAGGCAATGTCAGGAAATACTTTTTCACTGAAAGGGTGGTGGATGCTTGGAATGCGCTCCCGATGGAAGTGGTGGGGGCAAATACGGTGGCGGAGTTCAAAAGGGCATGGGATAGACACAGTGGATCCCTTTACAGCAACAAGAAAATATCAAAATAATCTGAACCATCTAATTCCTTAACAAATAGGGGTGTACTACCAGGAGTGGTGGGATCACCCCTAAACAAAGACATGGGGAAGGGGGGCCTGCACAGAGTGGCAGGTGTACCTACTCTTTTATTTAGACTGTTTTTTTATATACCGCCTTATCCTTCAATCAAAGCGGTCACAACGCAATTGGGGGATACATTTAACACATGGGGATATGAGACACATATACTAATACTTACAGGGAACATGGACAATGGAGGGTTAAGTGACTTGCCCAAGATCACAAGGAGCATCTGTGGGGCCAGAAACCCCAGTCCTTCCGGCCCAAGGTTGCTGTCCTCTAGTAGACTAGAACCCCCGACCTTCTGGCCTGAAGTACCTTGCCCCAACCACTAGACTACTCCTCCCTCTTGACATCGTCTGGTAACATGCCTGCCTGGTGCGAAAGTAGCGGACCTCACGCGCCACCTAGATAAGGTCTTAGATAGTGCTGGGGAGGAGTCTGCTGTCTTGGTACATGTCGGTACCAATGACATAGGAAAATGTGGTAGGGAGGTTCTGGAGGCTAAATTTAAGTTTTTAGGTAGGAAGTTGAAATCCAGAACTTCCAGGGTAGCATTCTCCGAACTGCTTCCTGTTCCACGCGCAGGACCCAAAAGGCAGGCAGAGCTCCGGAGTCTCAATGCGTGGATGAGACAATGGTGCAGAGATGAGGGTTTTGGATTTGTTAGGAACTGGGGAACATTCTGGGGAAAGGAGGGGCTCTTCTGAAGGGATGGGCTTCACCTTAACCGGGATGAAACCAGGCTGCTGGCATTAACCTTTAAAAAGGAGATCGAGCAGCTTTTAAACTAGATATTAGGGGAAAGCCGACAGTCGCCCAAGAGCGGATGGTTCGGAAGAATGTATCGTTGAAGGATACTACCAAAAGCAGAGAGGTTCCCAAAAGAGTAAAGTAGCCCAAATGCCCTCAAGTATGGAGCAGACAGAGCTTAAAGATCCCAAATTACCCATGTCTATCAATAGCCAAATTAATATGAATGAAATACATTCTCTAAAATGCTTGTATGCAAATGCTAGAAGTCTAAAAAATAAGATGGGAGAGTTAGAATTTATAGCACTAAATGAAAGGTTAGATATGACTGGAATATCAGAGACATGGTGGAAGGACGACAACCAGTGGGACACTGTGATACCTGGGTACAAACTATATCGTAATGATAGAGCTGATCAAATTGGTGGAGGGGTTGCTCTCTATGTTAGAGAGGGCATTGAGTCAGAAAGGATTAAAGTTTTCCAGGAAACAAAATCTGAGTAGAATCTATATGGATTGAAATTCCATGTAAAAGGGGGACGGCAATGGCAGTGGGGGTGTACTATCGAGCGCCTGGCCAGAATGAACAAATGGATGATGAAAAGCTCAAAGAAATCAAGGAAGATAACAAAAGTTACAGCGCAGTAATAATAATGGGTGATTTCAACTACCCCGGTACCGACTGGGTCAGTGTCACGTCAGGACATGCTAGGGAGATAAAGTTCCTAGATGAAATAAATGACTGATTCTTGGAGCAGCTGGTTCATGAACCGATCAGAGGGGAAGCCATATTAGACCTAGTCCTTAGTGGAACACCAGATCTAGTGCAAGAGATAAGGTTGTTGGGGCCACTTGGCAATAGTGATCATAGCATGATCGCCTTTGATTTAAATAGTGGAGGAGGAATAGTAAGGAAATCCACAGTACTACCTTTTAACTTTCGAAAGGGAGACTATGATAAAATGAGGAAAACAGTTAAAAAAACCCGAAAAGGAGCAGTTGCAAAAGTTAAAGACGTACTTCAAGCTTGGCTGTTGTTGAAAAATACTATCTTGGAGCCCAGACCAGCTGTATTCCATGCTTTAAGAAAAGTGGAAGGAAGTCCAAAAAACTGCCAGCATGGTTTAAAGGTGAGGTCAGAAAGGCTGTTGTTGCCAAAAAAGCATCTTTCAGGAAATGGAAAAAAGAGCCAAATGGAAACAGCACAAGCACTGGCAAGTCAAATGCAAGGCATTGATAAGGCAGACAAAGGGAGAATTTGAGAAGAAGCTTGCTGCAGAAGCAAAAACAAGAAGTAAAGACCTTGTCAAGTACATTCGTAGCAAAAAACATGTGAGAGTCAGTTGGTCCATTAGATGATAAAGGGGTTAAAGGAGCACTAAGATGAGACAAGGCAATAGCGGAGAGACTGAATGAATTCTTTGCTTCGGTCTTTACTGAGGAAGATGTAGGGATGTTACCCATGACTGAAGTGGTATTTAAAGGTGCGGAAGAATTGAAGGAAATATCCATACATCGGGAAGATGTATTACAACTATTAGATAAATTGAAGAGTAGCAAATCACCTGGGCTGGATGGTATACATCCAAGGGTGTTGAAAGAACTGAAATATGAGATTGCAAACCTGCTATTAGTAATCTGTGAACTATCATTAAAATCATCTCTAATACCTGAAGATTGGAGGATCGCCAATGTAACACCAATTTTTAAAAAGAGTTCCAGGGGTGATCCGGGAAACTACAGAACGGTGAGCCTGACATCAGTACTGGTAAAAATGGTAGAAACCATCATAAAGAATAAAATTACTCAGCATGTAGATAGTCATGACCTAATGGGAGACAGCCAACATGGCTTTAGACAAGGAAGATCTTGTCTTACTAATCTGTTATGTTTTTTTGAAGGAGTGAATAATCAGGTGGACAAAGGTGAGTCAGTTGATATTGTGCATCTGGACTTTTAGAAAGCCTTTGACAAGGTCCCTCATGAGAGACTTTTGGCAAAACTAAAGAGTCATGGGATAGGAGGCAGTGTACTATTGCGGATCAGGAACTGGTTAAAAGATAGAAAGCAGAGGCTAGGGCTTAATGGCCAATTTTCCCAATGGAGAAAGGTGAATAGTGGTGTACCCCAGGGATCTGTGCTGGGTCCGCTGGTTTTTGACATATTCATAAATGACCTGGAAAGTGAAATAACGAGTGAGGTTATCAAATTTGCAGATGACACAAAACTATTTAAAGTTGTTAAAACCCAAGAGGATTGTGTAAAATTGCAAGAGGATCTTGATAAATTGGAAGACTGGGCATCGAAATGGCAGATGAAATATAATGTGGACAAGTGCAAGGTTATGCACCTAGGGAAGAACAACCCAAACTATGGTCACACGATGCAAGGTTCCACATTAGGAACTACCACCCAGGACAAAGATTTAGGCGTCATTGTGGATACCATGTTAAAACCCTCGGCCCAGTGTGCAGCAGCGGCCAAGAGAGCAAATAGAATGCTAGGTATGATAAGGAAAGGAATGGAAAATAAAACAAAATATATTATAATGCCTCTATATCGTTCCATGGTGAGACCGCACCTTGAATATTGTGTGCAATTCTGGTCGCCGTATCTTAAAAAGGATATAGCGATTTTAGAAAAGGTTCAGAGAAGAGCCATCAAAATGGTAAAGGGGATGGAAGGATACTCCTATGAAGAAAGGCTAAAAAGGTTAGGGCTCTTTAACCTGGAAAAGAGACGGCTGAGGGGAGATATGATAGAAGTCTATAAATTAATGAATGGAGTGGAACGGGTAAACGTAGATCGATTGTTTACCTTATCAGAATATAGAAAGACTAGGGGACATGCAATGAAGCTACAGGGTAAACTATTGAAGACTAATAAAAGAAAATATTTTTTCATGCAACGTGTAATCAAACTCTGGAATTTGTTACCGGAGGATGTAGTAAAGGCTGTTAGTGTAGCTGGGTTTAAAAAAGGTTTGGACAAGTTCCTGGAGAAAAGGTCCTTAAACCATTATTAAGAAGGGACCCAGGATATCAATGCTTGAACCAATACAAGCATTGTGGAACCTGTTCCCTTGGGGAAACTGCTATGTACATATGACCTAGATTGGCCACTGTTGGAAACAGAATACTGGGCTTGATGGACCTTGGTCTGACCCAGTATGGCATATCTTATGTTCTTATGTTCAGACTAGATGGACCATACTGGTCTTTATCTGCCGTCATTTACTATGTTACTATGAAAGATTAGCTGTACACAGGGCCGGCCCATCCATTGAACAAGAATGTTCTTTGCACAGGGCCCCGCGTTTCAGGGGGCCCCGCGCAAAGAACATTCTGCTTTTTTTTAAAAATTATATTTAAAAAAAAAAGCTGGCTCTGGCTGCTGCCGCGGCCTCCGCAGCAAAATGGAGTGTCCCGCGCGGCCCCCTCTCCTCGCTGAGCCTCTCTGCAAGGGCTTTCAGATTCGCGAAGGGAGAGTGTCTGTCTCCCTCGCGTCTCTGTTAAGCCCGCAGGGGCTAATGGGAAATTTCCCATCTGCCCCTTTAGACGCGAGGGGCTGATGGGAAATTTCCCATTAGCCCCTGCGGGCTTAACAGAGACGCGAGGGAGACACTCTCCCTTCGCGAATCTGAAAGCCCTTGCAGAGAGGCTCAGCGAGGAGAGGGGGCCCCGCGGGACACTCAATTCTGGCGCTACCACGGCGGCAGCGGCAGCAGCCAGAGCCAGGCTTTTTTTTAAATTTTAAATTTGCCATAAGCCGATATATGGGGGGGGGGGGTGTTAAGAGTGGGGGTGGGGTGGGGGGGGGTGTTAATACTGATAATGGTGGTGGGCTGGGCTGGGCTGGGCTGGGGGGGGGTGTTAAGACTGGTGCTGGGCTGGGCGGGGCGGGGCTGGGCTGGGGGGTGTTAAGACTGGTGCTGGGCTGGGCTGGGCTGGGCTGGGGGGGGTGTTAAGACTGGTGCTGGGCTGGGCTGGGCTGGCGGGGGTGTTGAGACTGGTGCTGGGCTGGGCTGGGCTGGGCTGGGGGGGTGTTAAGACTGTTGCTGGGCTGGGCTGGGCTGGGCTGGGCTGGGGGGGTGTTAAGACTGGTGCTGGGCTGGGATGGGCTGTGATGGGGGGGTGTTAAGACTGGTAATGGGCTGGGCTGGGCTGGGGGGGTGTTAAGACTGGTAATGGGCTGGGGGTGTGTTAAGACTGGTAATGGGCTGGGGGGTTAAGACTGATAATGGGCTGTGGGCTGATGGGGGCTGTCTGGAAATGGGGTGATGGGGGGTTAAGACTGGTAATGGGCTGGGGGTGGGCTAGGACTGGTAATGGGCTGTTAGCTGTTCGGGGGGGTTAGGACTGGTAATGGGCTATGGGGGGGTTAAGACTGGTAATGGGCTGTGGGCTGATGGGGGCTGTCTGGAAATGGGGTGATGGGGGGTTAGGACTGGTAATGGGCTGGGGGGGGGTTAAGACTGGTAATGGGCTGTGGGCTGATGGGGGCTGTCTGGAAATGGGGTGATGGGGGTTAGGGCTGGTAATGGCTGGGGGGGGGTTAAGACTGGTAATGGGCTGTGGGCTGATGGGGGCTGTCTGGTAATGGGCTATGGGGGGGGGCTAGGACTGGAAAGGGGCTGGGGGGGTTAAGACTGGAGGTGAGCTGATGGGGTTAGGACTGGTAATGGGTTGTTGGCTGATGGGGAGGGGTCAGGACTTGAGGTGGGCTGATGTGGTTAGGACTGGTAATGGGCTGTGGGCTGATGGGGAAGGGGGTTAGGACTGGCAGTGGGCTATGGGGGGCTGACTGGAAATGGGCTGATGGTGTTAAGACTGGAATTGGGCTGATTGGGTTTTAGGACTGGAAAAGTGTAAGAGGGGTGGCTTAAACTGAAAATGGGGTGATGGGGGTTAGGACGGGAAGTGGGTTGAGGGGGGGCTAGGACTGGTACTGGAAATGGGCTGTTGGGGGGAGCTAAGATTGGAAATGGGCTGTGGTGGGGGATTGAATTGAAATGGACTCATGGAGGGGCTAGAACTGGAAGTAGGCTCATGGGGGGGCTTGGACTGGAATTGGGCTAAGTGGAGAGGAGCTAGGATTTGACATGGGCTGATGGTGGGGCTAGGACATGACTAGAAATGGGCTGATGGGGGGCTAGGATTGGAAATGAGCTGATGAAGGGACTCAGACTGAAAATGGATGGGGGAGCTAGGACCGGAAATGGGTTGATGGGGGATAGGACTGGAAATGGGCTGATGCAGGGACTAGAAGGGAATGGATGCTGGGTGAGACTGGAACTAGAAGGGAGCTGATGTTGGGGGAGGATTAGAATGGGATGGGGCTGGGAGAGTAAAATGGAGAGGGGAAAAATATTTTGTGTGGGAGGGATGAAAAATCTACAATGGGCCGTTATTGGGAGAGGCAGTGGGGATTGAGGATGGAGGGGTAAAATTTGTGTGGATGAAATAGGAATGAGGAAAGAGCAAAAGGAGAAAGATTAGTATGTTAAAGCAGATGTAGAGAGAGAGAATGGAAAAAAAACTAGAAGAGAGAAGAAAGAACAAATGGACAGCAGACGATGGAGAGTTAGCAGAAAACATGAAGAAACCAGAAGAAAGTGGCTGGAGCAATTGCAACTGGAAAAAAATGCACAAAAGGTAGAAAGATCTCTTTATTTTGAATTTATTAACTGGAATATGAAAGCTCTGGGAAATGTGCATCATTAACGTCTGCGCTTTGTTTGGTACAAGAGGAAATTAATTTATAGTTTTATTTCTACAGTGTTGCTGTACATTCCAAGTTTGGCTTTTGGGGTTCCCAGTTTAATTATTGCCTTCCTGTTTCTAAATTGTGATTCCTTGTTTGATGATGGTCTATGTTCTGCATGTGTAACTGAGCTGAGGTATTCTGTTTATGTAATTCCTATTTGACATTGCCACTTGTTCTCTTTCCCCAGTATTCTCTGAAATGTATTGGTTTAATATTTGCAGTGTTGCCTTTTGATAGGTAGGGTATGGTGCTTTGTGAGTCCTGGTAATGCTGTCAGGATATGGCGGGTTTGCTATGGGTTCTAAATGGGCAGCGTTTGTAGTTGTTCCTAATGTGCCTGGCGGTTGGCACTGGATTATAGTAATGTAGAAATCTTTTAGTCTTTCTTTATCCATACCCTCATTAAGAGACATGTTTACTAAAAGTTAGTGTATGGTAACATTATGCAAATATTTATGCAAATAAGGCCACTTATGCAAATGAGGCCCCGCACCGAGTCTCCGCACATGGCCCCGCACCCCCCTTGGGCCGCCCCTGGCTGTACAAATGAGTTTTGAATGGGTCAAAGGGGAGAGAGATGGTTCAATGGGAGACCAGCGAGGAGTAGGTTGCAATAGTCTAAGCAAAAAAGGGGGGTCTTGGTAGTGTGTTCAGAAAGATAGGGATAGGTTTTGCTGATATTATAGAGAAAGACACAACAGGTTTTAGCTATCTGTTGGATATGCACAGAGAGAGAGAGAGAGGAGTCAAAGATGTCCATAAGGTTGCGAGTTAGAGAGACAAGGAGAGTGACAGTGTTATCCACAGAATTAAAGAAAGGATGAAAGGGATAGGTGGGTTTAGGAGGAAAGATAAGTTCCATGTTGACCATGTTTAGTTTCTGATGGTGTTGGGTCATCCAGGAAGCTGGGTCAGACAAGCAGCCTGGAGAGATTTCTGATATAGAGAGGTAAATCTGAAAGTCATCAGTGTAATGATACTGAAAACCATGGGAGGAGATCAGGGCATCAAGGTAGTGAGTATAGAGTGAATGTCCATGTTAAGAAGCAAGATGAGCCTGTATGAGCTACATAATATATGGTCCTTTTCGTGTTTTGGAAGAATAGTGATCTCCACCTCTTTCACGGAGAGCACTAACTCCTTTCCCTCTTTAATATCATTACACAAATTCATTAATGGGATCACAGTAAATGTCTTGTAAAGTGCTGACCCGGAGGCTGCCTTCTCTCAATGATCCGATCACCTGCCTCACTTCTCCTGGTATAATATCCCTGTCTAATAGATCCTTACGCTCTTCTCAAAGCAGCAGTAGTTTCACCTCCTTCAATAGTTCTTAATCCCCATATCCTCTATCTGGGCATCCTAGAATAAAGATCCTAGAAGAAGTCCTGGAAGGCTTGGTTAATCTGCTTCTTCTCATAACACAGCTTTACTACTTTAGTGTCAGTTCTCATTATACGCAAGCACAGCATTCCAGCCCTATTCCAGCCCTATTTCCTTGTTGCTTCACTCTATCTAATTTATAAGCTACGTCAGAAGCTGTTAAAGCCCAAAGTTCCTCTCACCAATTCCAATTGCTTATACACCTTGGAGGACAATGCAGCCTTATGCTGTTGCTCTGGCCCTCGCACCCATTCCCTTAGTTCCCATTCTTTGCATTTCCTATCACTTCTAGCATGGGTCACAACTAAGATTAAGGATTCCCTGGATAACCACTTTCATTCCAGGAGAGACCTTATCCCCCTCTTTCAGTGTAAAACATTCCCCAATAGTTTTCTCAACTTTCCTGAAGATCCCTTTATTTTCCAACAAGCTATGATTTATTCTCCAAAATTGCATCATGGATTTCTCATGCATTATTCCCACTTGAGCCCATATCAATGCATGGTCAGATCATGTAACTGACTTACCCACTTCCCCCAAAGTATGTACCAACATCTACTCTAGAAGGATCATATCTAGTCTAGAGTATGACTTACGAGTACAGGAAGAGACAATTTAATACTATTTCCCTCCTTGTTTGGCTCTTCAAGTGTCTTCCAAATGAAAAAAAATATTGATAAAGCACTTAAATTGTAACCTATATAACCTTAGCCCCCTTCTTATCCTGCTGAATTATGCAAGCTAAAATTAACCATAATATTAAAATCCCTCTTCCCTTCCACCACCACTATAAAGTACCTTTTTTAGCATTTAGGATTTTTGACTAAAAGCCCTTGAAGAATTGGATTAACTTAGGCTCATATAAGCAGACCAAGGCCACTGAAAGCCACTGATGCATAGATTTACTATAACAAATGTTCCGCTTTCATCTATAAGTACCTCCTCTATCTCCAACATGAGGTGATTAGAGATCAAAATTCCCACTCCCCTCTTCCTATGCTGAGTGCAATTGGTGGCCAAAATCCATTTAGAAAAAGACCACCCTATAATAAATATTCATTCACTTTCTTTAAGCGCATCTCCCAAACTATATATCAGCTTCTAATTGCTTTGCTGCACTGAAAAAATCCATCTCTTATTCCCTGAATTCAAACCTTCAAATTAGTCATAACCAGCTTAATCTGCTGTACAATTTTCCTACTTATTGCCACTGCTCTTCACATCCCATGCCCCTTTCTTTAAATCACCCAGCCAGCCATATAACCCTGGCCTGCTACTACTCACAAAGACATGCCTCCTTCTCCAGCCTACTTTGCCTCCCCCTCCCTCCCCCCAGCTCCCACTCCAAAATCTTGATGAAACAGCCTTGCACCCCTTTTCATAGAGTAGTGATACCACTTGCCTGTCCAGACCTCACCATTCAGCATAAACTCATACAAAGATCCAGTTCTTCACACTCCAACTCCCTAATACTCAAACCTCCCTTCACACGCATTTATACCTGCACTTAATCTCCACCAAGATGAGAAGACTCATTCACTCAAAGCTTCTAGATTAAACCTGTTGGATTCATAATTGGGGGAGTTGAACGTTGCCCAAATAAGATGATGTTGCTACACAACAAGATGGAGTATTTGAAGAATCAGACTCAGAAGAACAAATTGTGGTTGCTGAATTTCCCAACATCTCCCCTGATAGCTCCTATCGATATGGTTAAGAAGTATCTCCAAGAAGTACTAAAGATGCCATCAGACGTACTTCCATCTGTTTCTAAGGTGCAATATCTAACTATGGACAGCGCCAGGGCAACGTTTGCATTAGAAGATTGAGGGAGAGATCAATCAGCGAGTGTGAACTTGACTGGGAAATCTAGAAAAGGCCTTGGAGATGATAACAGATAGAACCACATTGTCCTAGAACCTGATCATAACACTGTGCCTTTACTGTACATCAGATGTATGAATGAGACTTTTTGGGTGCATATATTTCCTGTTTTGTTACACATTTTTCTGAGGAGACATAGAGGCTTCTGTGCTTTAAAATCAATGGTCCTGGCCTTGTTGTTGTTGTTAAGTGCCGTCGAGTCGGAGTTGACTCATGGCGACCCTCTGGATAGCTATCCTAAATTGTGTTCGGTCTTCAGTCAGGCGGCTCATTGTTGACAGACTGGTACCCGTAGCTGCTGTTATTGTATCGATCCATCTCATTGCTGGTCTTCCTCTTTTGCGTTGACCTTCTATCTTGGCAAGCATGATGTCTTTCTCTAATGATCTCTCTCTCCGCATGATGTGTCCAAAGTATGAAAGTCGAAGTCTTGTCATCTGAGCTTCTAAAGAAAGCTTAGGTTTGATCTCCTCTAGTACAGACTGGTTTGTTCTTTGGGCAGTCCATGGTATACACAGTATTCGCCGCCAGCACCATAATTCAAAGGCATCAATTTTCTTCCTGTCTATCTTTTTCACTGTCCAGCTTTCACATCCATATGATGTTATTGAAAATGCCATGGCTTGAACAAGTCGAATCTTTGTATGGAGAGAGACATCTCTGCTCTTGAGAACCTTATCTAGGTCTTTCATAGCCATTCTGCCAAGAGCAATACGTCGTCTGATTTCATGACTGCTTGTTGCTTCTTTATTGATAGTTGATCCAAGTAGGTTAAAGTTATTCACAATTTCAATTTCTTCTCCTTCGACGATGAACCTGTTGATTATGCCAGTTGTTATGATCTTTGTCTTCTTTACATTAAGGTGCAGGCCCATTTTGAGACTATGTTCTTTGATTGTGAGAAGCAAATGTTTCAGATCATCTTCACTTTCCGCCAGTAATGTGGTATCATCAGCATAGCGAAGGTTGTTGATGAGTCTTCCACCAATCTTCACACCTCTGTTGTCTTCATACAATCCTGCTTCTCTGATGATTTGTTCTGCATATAAATTAAACAGGTAGGGGGAAAGTATGCAGCCTTGTCTTACACCTTTGCTTATTTTAAACCATTCTGTTTCTCCTTGTTCCGTTCGAACTGTTGCTTCTTGATCAATGTACAGATTGTGCAAGAGAACGATCAGGTGTTCTGGTATACCCATGCTTCTCAATGTGGCCCAGAGTTTCTCATGGTTTACACAGTCAAAAGTTTTGCTATAGTCGATAAAGCACAAATAGATATCCTTTTGGTATTCTTTAGTCTTTTCAAGGATCTATCTCACATCCGCAATGATGTCTCTCGTTCCTCGCCCTTTTCTGAACCCTGCTTGCACTTCAGGTAATTCTTGTTCCAGGTATGATTGTAGTCTCTTTTGAATAATCTTCAGTAGAATCTTGCTGGCATGCGGGATCAGAGCGATTGTGCGATAATTTCCACAGTCAGTTGGATCACCTTTCTTTAGTATTGGTATAAACACAGATCTTTTCCAGTCAGTTGGCCATGATGCTGTCTTCCATATTTCTTGGCAGAGCCTTGTAAGTATGGTAACAGCTGCATCAGATTGCTGTAATACTTCTATGGGAATGCAATCAATGCCTGGTGCTTTGTTCTTTGATAAGGCTTTCAATGCTGCTTCAACTTCTTTCATCACCAATGGTTCCAGATCATAAGGTACAGGTTGAAACGGCTGTTGGTCCACTTGATCTTTATCGTATAAAAACTCTGTATATTCCTTCCATCTTTTCTTGATCTTCTCAGCATCATTCAACATAGAACCTTGAGCATCTTGTAACATTCCAATTTGATGCTGGAACTTTTTCTTTAACTCTCGTAGCTTTAAGAAAGCTGATCTTGTTCTTCCTCTAATTGTTTCTGCTTCTATTTCCTTGCATGCGTCATTGTAGTACTTTTCCTTGTCCTGTCTTGCTGCACTTTGGAAATCTCTGTTGAGTTCTGTGATTGTCTTTCTTTCTCCTCTGGCTTTAGCTTTTCTGCGTTTCTGGGCAATTTTCAGAGTTTCTTCCGTCATCCATTTTGGCCGTTTTTTCTTTTTTACCTTTTGTAGAGACTTCTTGCTTTCTTCCAACACAACCTTCTTGATGTCATTCCATAAATCTTCTGGAACTCTATCATTTGTATTTAAAGCAGCAAATCGATTTTGCAGGCAGTCTTTAAATTCCAGTGGTATATTCTCAAGGTCATATTTTGCTGCATTCATGAGTGGTTTGCTCTTTTTCAGCTTTAGCTTGAGTTTGCATACTAGTAGTTGATGATCTGTACCACAGTCAGCTCCAGGTTTTGTCTTTGTTGATGTTATAGAGCTTTTCCATCATTGACTTCTACAGATGTAGTCAATTAGATTTTTATACAATCCATTGGGTGAAGTCCATGTGTACAGTCACCGCTTGTGTTGCTGGAAGAAGGTGTTCGAGATGAATAGATAGAATTCTGCAAGACCAACAATCAGTCTTTCTCCAGCTTCATTTCTGTTGCCAAGTCCATATTTTCCAACTACTTTGTCTTCTTCTTTGTTGCCAACCTTTGCGTTCCAATCACCCATGACTATCAGGATATCCTGTTTGCATGTTCTGTCAATTTCAGCTTGTACTTGTTCATAGAACTCTTCAATTTAATTCTCTTCTGCAGCTGTTGTTGGGGCATATACTTGAATTATAGTTGTGTTGATAGGCATTCCTCGTAGACGAATAGAGATTAAGCATTCGCTGACTGCATTGTATTTCATTACAGTTCTTGCAAGTTTCTTCTTTATTATAAATGCAACACCATTTCTTCTTTGTCTTTCATTTCCAGCATAGTAGACCATGTGATCATCTGATGCAAAGTGCCCGATGCCAGTCCATTTCAGTTCGCTGACACCCAACAGATCAAGTTGTACACATTCCATTTCATTCTTGACCATCTCCAACTTCCCTTGGTTCATGCTTCGTACATTCCATGTTCCAATGTGTAAGACATCTTTATTTATTTATTTATTTATTTATCTATTTCTTCTATACCGCCCCTTCCAGAGATGGTGCTAGGTGCTAGCTAAATGATGAAATTTCATTGCAAATGTTTCGTTTCATGAGAACAACCAGGATTTCTGTTTTGACTTTGAACAGCTCACGGAGAATTCTTATATGCTAGAGAGAAATCCCGAATCATGTAATCAGCTACTCTCAAAATTAGCATAGAGTGGAGGAGTAGTCTAATGGTTAGATCACTGGCTTGAGAACCAAACAACTAGGGATTGATTCCCACTAGTACTCCTTGGGCAAGTCACTTAACTCTTCATTGCTCAGACAAATCCAAGTTTCAATGTCCCTGTTTAATGTACATTACCAAGTTTTAAGTTACAACATAAACCACTTTGATTGAAATGATAAAGCAGTGTAAAAAAACTGTCAAATAAAATAAATAGTGCTTTGTGGAACAGCTGTTGTACTATCTGCCATGTAATAATCATTGCTTATTTTAAAGATTTTCTTATAGTTTTCCTATTGGCCCCCTATTTTATGGGCTAATATTAAGGGTATATTTCCTTTAGAGATTGAATACTGTATTTCCCTCATTAGAGATCTGGTCTTGGATGTAAATTGATAAATAAATACAAATTAAAAAAAAATTAAGAACTTCCATGCATACAGTACCTTGTTATGTTGCCTGTACACACTGCTTTCTTTGAGCTCCAGGATGGAGGTTCTCTTTAGCACATTTGCTAAATGGAATGTGTGCATTCAAGTCAATGTTAACTGCTGGCCTTTCTTGGCAGTGTGACCCAAAGTAGATTACCAGGATGGAGGGTTAAATGACTTGCCCAAGGCCACAAAAGGCACAAGCAGGAATTGAACTCCAGCCATTTGGTTATCAAGCCAGTACTCTAACCATTAGGCTACTCCTTAACAAGCAGGGGTAGGGGTCATTTTCTAAATTTACTTTAGCGTGTAAATTTTCAATATATGTGCACATAAAATAGTTCTTATAAATTTAACTAAGACAGGAGCTGCTAGGTCGCCTGGAGTCAGCATTGACTCAAAAGCACTAAAATAAAAAAAAAGGTATGTGTGCTGGCATGGATGTGAATAGTTTTACTATAAGTGCTGCGGGGGCATGAACTGGGTGGAGCCTCAATGTATGTATGTTGATTATAAAATGTTTATGTTTATGTTTATGTTTATTTTATTTGATAAACCGCCTTTCTGAAACAAGCAAGGCGGTGCACAATATACAAGCAAACAGGAAAGGCTCAAAGGCCAGTGAAATGGAAAGGAAATTTTACAATGGTTACAGGAGAGAAGAGAGAGGAGAAAGACAGGACAGGACAAGGAAGGGACAGTCTCAGGGAGGAGATAGAGCTTAAGGCGGGTCACACAGAGGGGAGGGAAGGTCGAAGGCTGTGGAGAAGAGGTGCTATCATGGCTGCTCTCACCCAGAGATTCAAATTTTGTCTTTGCCATCTGTGCGTAGGCATCTCTGTCATGAAAATACATTAATCTATGTGTGTAGTCACATACTCCATGCGTGGACACTTATTCCTGCTCCCAATCAGATGTAGATGTCCACAGCCTCAATGTATCTCGAGGGTTGCTGGATTCACACTAGTATTTTATAAAGACTATCAGGAATAGCAGAGTTGCCAAATTAACCAGTTCCAGGAGTGAGATCTTGTGCCAGTTCTGGTTTTAAATTTGCATTGCAATGCAGTATGATATTTGTAGTCCTTGATTTTACCAAAAGGAATCAGTGCAGCAGGGCAGCTCTATAATGAGACAGAGTGAAACAACTGTCTCAGGCAGCAAAGTTTTGGGGGCGGAAAAAAATGCCCCCAAAACAGCCACCTCACTCCGCCTTCAAAGTTAACCCCCCCCCAAAAAAAACCAAGGGTGGAACAAGCTGCTGCTGCTGTTTCTCAGCATACAATGGGCTTATGGGGAGGGGCTAGGGCTAGAAATAGGCTGGGGCTGGTATTGGGCTGATGGGGAGCTAGGACTGGTAATGGGCTGAGGGGGGGGCTAGCACTGGCAATGGGATGAAAAGGGGGTTGGGGGCTTCGACTGAAAATGGGCTGATCAGGGCTGTTTATGGCTGGTAATGGACTAATGGAGGGGGCTAGCACTAGAAATGCTTTGATTGGGGGGGGCTAGGACTGGAAATGGGCAAGGACTGGAAATGGTATGATTGGGGGGGGCTAGGAATGGCAATGGGCTGATGGGCAGGTTAGGATTGGTAACGGGCTGATTAGGGGTAAAAGCATATTTTTGACTACATATGTCTGTTTTTAGTTTGTACTAATATATTCCCTACTTGGTGAAGATCTATCTCTGTTCTGCATATGTATGACTGAGGCTACATGTTCTGTTGGCATGGAGTTTCTATGTAGGAAGCTGTAGTAATCTGGCTTGTATATGGTGTTGCCCTTTTCTGGGTATGCTCCATGCTGTGCTGTTATGGAATAGTAGATTTGCTCTATGGGTCTTGTACTCTGGGTTCTTGGCGAGGTCAACTGTAGGGTGTTGGGGGGGGGGGGGGTACTGGAATAGATTTGCAGATTTGCAGTTTTGCATTCTTTATGCTGCCAGACTGAAATTTAAAATAGTTCAGATTCAAGGAA
The DNA here is from genome assembly GCA_033557465.1 of Ichthyophis bannanicus. Taxonomy (NCBI): domain Eukaryota; kingdom Metazoa; phylum Chordata; class Amphibia; order Gymnophiona; family Ichthyophiidae; genus Ichthyophis; species Ichthyophis bannanicus. The sequence goes on from CM066031.1 coordinate 1,855,930,394, forward strand.
ATTCCAAATTTTAAGGGAATGTCTCAGTTTAATTTTGTTTAGTAGCCTGAAAGCTTCACCACTGCTGAGTTCCGGACTTTTCCAGCTCTAGCACATTCCAATCCAGCATTTGAATTCATGGGCTACCAGGATTAGTTTCTCATTTTATATCTTCCCTCCTCATCAATAATCTGGTCATAGCCAAATAAATCTGCTGTACAGATACTTTAATGGTTTGATTGGGGGGGGGGGGGGGAGGGCTGTGTAAATGGCTTTTCATTAATCAAATTTAATGCTTTATTATTATGTTTGTTTTATTGTAACTTCTGCTTTACTAAATTGCATGTATATGTTTAGAAGCCACATAGGATTTTAGATGGGTGGCATATACATTTTAAATAAAGTATACTAAATTTATGCAAATGATGCTGCAGTGAGTCTCTGCACATGGCCCTGCACATGGCCCTGTATATGGCCCTGTATATGGCCCTGCATCACCCTCATGCTGTCCCTGAGGAAAAGTATACAGATTCTTTCCCAATTCCTTTTTGCTTTCCCACTCCTCCTAAAAGGGTCAGAGAAACTCACCCATTTTCTTAGAGACTTCCCTTACTTCCTTTCTAACCTCAAGATAGATGTCTATGGAGTATATTTACTAAAGGGCGTTAAGGGTGCACCTGTTAGCAAGTGGTAACGGCAGCGGTAAGGGTGTCATCATGTGGTAAAGGGCGGGGTTATCGGGTGCTATCTGGACATCGGGCATTAAGGGGTCAAGCGTGCACTTTAATGCCTGAAAATGGCAGTCACCTTAACGCAGGATAAGGGAGCCCCTGTGAAAGTCAATTATGAGGTGATGGATGGAAGAAAGGTAAGAGCTGATGGGCCCATCAGATCCATATGTATCCTATGTGTCAGTCAGTAGGTGGGATGAGCATGTGAGAGGCAGCTGTGCTGTATTAGTGAGGGGTGCCCACATAATATTCTGTAATGTCTATGTGTGGCATAGGCTTGGGAAGAAGTGTTCCCTGGCAGAGCCAGGAGCCCCACGATGTGGGTATCAAAATGATGACCGAGCAGGAGTGGTGATGTGCAGATCATTCACAGGAGAGGCGTGAGTGATACATCCTAATGATTAAACTGTTCTTGTGTGGGCCATGGCATAGCAGCTGGCAGGAGAATACATGACTATACATAAAGGGCACATGCTGATGGATGGGCTGCAGGATGGATGGAGGTAGATGAGAGTGCGTCATGGCCTTGCAGCCACAATGTACTTGATGTGACCGCACAAATGCAGTTATAGTGTATGTGAAAAAAGTGTAGCTGTGCCACAGGGAAGTCCCAATACCAGCTATGTGGATATCACAGTTATGTCAGCTTTCCTAACAACCATACAGTCTTCCTGACACATGTGCATATAACAACTGGACAAGTGTCTCTCTTATCGGCCATATGGAGCAAGTAAGGACATGTGATGATCCTTGCAGGTGGCCATCTCAGGATTGGGATGTATATGCATATACTGAGACATTTGATGGAGCCAAGGATGTTCAGTCACAGTTATGATGATATTTTCCAATCATGGGATAACTCATGTGTCATACATCTGCAGGGTGAACATGTCAGACCCTTTGCAATAGGCTACACCAGAGCCTATAAAGTCATTCTGGCAGATGGGCATGAGTGCAATATGCACATTTGCATACCTAATGCAGACCCCGACTGTTTCTGGCAGTATATTAAAGTGAGTGTCCCACAGCTACAAAGAGAACAAGTGGGAGTCAAGTCCTAGTCTGTCACTTACCGAGAGATTGCGCTAACCATTAGACTACACCTCCACACACCTCTTCATAGCACTGTCTAGAAGGAAAGAGACTGCCTGCAATGGGCGAAACCTAGGACATGCAACAATATGGCTGGCACAGTCAGAGGCAGTGGTATGCCATATCTAGAGCCTTCCTACAGTGGCACACATGCAATACGCACTGCACTGCACACACAGTATACTAGCTGCATAACAGACACACAGCTGCAGAATACATCCCTTGTCCAAAGGCCAAGCCACATGTGAGGTCAAGATGCCCTTCTCCCACTGTACCTCTAATGCCAAACAACAGTCACATGCAGATGTCCTCTGCACTGCAGTGTGGCAGTTACCACTGAGGTAGCACAAGTGCAGAGCGTGCAGTCCCTGTCACCTGCCGCACGCTGCAAGATAGGTACACCTGCACATACACCTAATGCAAACCACATTCATGACCCTTGAGGCACATCGCTGACCATCCTGCCCTCCTCGGGGGAACATACACACGCCTACCACCATCATATATGACAAAAAAGAACTGGGCAATGCTGCAGTGATCACAGTCATTGCTATGGCTGCAATTGGGGTCCTTGCTGCTGGTATCAGTTACCCCCTCCAATACCCATGATGCACCACACAATCTGAGCACAGATATGCAACTTATGGCTGTATGAAGAATGCAGCAATCCATCACATCAGCACTATACTATGCAGGGACAATATAATGCTCATCTCTTGGTATGCTGTACAGTTGTGGCATGCCAGAGTGTCCTGTCTTATTTGTGCCTTGTGTCCTGCTCCTGTTGGTTATGGACTCTCCTATAACATCTCATGTCACTTCCTATGGCTGTGGCAACTGTCGACAAGGAACCAAAATGCTGTGAGTGTTGTCCAGGCAGCAGAAGGAGGGTGCTGACACCAAACAGAAGGGACTGCCAAAACCATAGTTACCAGCGAGTTTCCAGCAGTCCAAGAACTGCTGTTAGCCTCACTTTCTAGGAATTCAAATCACCCAGATCAATCCCAGGCAGCCTGCATATGCTGAGGAACACTGTCCTGTGTCAGCCACTCACATACCATCTGTGCCCAGTCTGCTAGTCACCACACACTGCATGTGTACATACCCACCATGAACACATCGGTTTTGTACAAACCGCAGTCTAAGTAGTGACTGGACTACCATGAAAAAAGCAACCCACATATCATTACAGCTTGACCCTATATAATGCTATTTGCTTATATAACTGTGACATGGTCACAGCTTACTCAGAGTGAGAGTGGCCTCTCAGCATGAACAGATGTGTACACCCAGGTCATGCCTGTGGCAGACTCATGTAAGATTTTTATTTATTTATTTATACATTTCTTCTATACCACCCTGTCCAGAGATCAAGGGCAGTTTACAGTTAACAACTGAACAACTTTTACATGGAACAGTGTTATTAACTATTTACAGGGGACATATTGTACAAACAAACTTGTGTGTCAACTTTCTATTTACATATGTAGAGGAGTTAGCCTATTCTTAACTTAGCTTTTTCTTTGGATGGGTGGGGCAAGGTTCTGGGGTTGTTTAAGATAGCTCAGCCATTGAGCTACCCTCCAACACATATACATCATGTGCAAACCACTCTGTTCTAGACAATACCAAGAATCCTATGTTCCTCATTATGTACCATTTTATCTTGGGCCTGGGGACAGCTCTTGCAATGCAAGGGACAGTGGAAAGTGGGTCAGAGACAGGCGGAGAATGCATGCTGGCCCACAGTGGTCTACATCTGGCACATACACAAATACAGTGTCTCCCTACACAGCTGTGGGCAGTGGGCATTGCACCTGGTTCCATGCCTGTATTCACATAAAATTTCATGTCCCTAACCATGGACACTCCAAAACTGGCCAGTGCAGCATATGCACTCTCCCATACTGCAGATACATTGCCCCCTCCCCAAGACAGCATGGAATCATGGCAGGTTGGACATGGGTTTGGATGCAGGAACAGTTTCTAGTGACACATATGCCACCATGCCCTGCCTTCTTCTACTCTAGCACCATCCTTGTGACTGTCACACTCAGTGCCCATGGGAAGTCAGTGAGGCTGTCTTGCAGGCCCTCTGATGCAAAACATGCAGACACTAAGTAGGCCTGCATAGGTTCTGGCCATGTGAACATAGGCTTTGGCCAGCAATGCCACCTACGAACATGTATGATACTGTTCCCAGCACCCCACCTCCACCCCAACCCCAACCACAACATTCACCCCAGGCACTGCTGTCCTGTATGTTGGCAGGCAATGCAGAGACCAACATGACATCCTGTACCACATTTTGGCAGTTGGAAGTGTGCACGCACCATTCAAAGGTCAGTGTCCCACTGTCCCAATCAGGCACACAGGTGCATTTTGAGTCTCATTTGGGGTAAAAAGAAATGTATTGAAGGATGCTTTGGCCAATGATCAGTAGACAGTGTTGAAGTGATGTTTCTTGTGTGCGCATTTGCCTGGTATGTCCCTCCCTGTATGTGTATACACTACTTGGAGCACAGAGTTCCCCAAATGCAGCATGGGACAAGAGCAACATGCATGCAAGGAATCACAGATCCCTACCAGTGTCACCAGCTAAATGAATGGATTGCAAATTCACAGAGGCCAGCCCTCCCCCTGAACCTAGTTCCCTATAGGCTGTAGCTGTGCCAGGTGGGCTGACATTGTTGCCACAAGTACAGCTGTTATGGCAGTTTGCATTACTCTGGACTCTCACCTGTGCAAATGGGTGTGTCCTGAGGCCTGGAGGTTGAGTCAGAGGTGAGGGTTACAACACACCCACGTGTTCCCCCTGCTCACTCCAGTCAAGAAAGCAGATGATTTGGGAGCTGCACAACAGTGTCATGTTGGGAGGTATGTAAGGTAATACTGTGGGGATAAGTCTTGTCGATGGTGTAACTAGAAATGCATTACGGCATCACAGCCACAGGTTGCAACTACATGCTGAAAACTAAATTACCACTTCTAAATGGTGTTTCACATAGCATGTGCGGTTGCTGTATAGCTGATCTGCAGCATGTTGTATACACAGCCATAGCACCTGGGCACCACATACATCACTGAGGCTCACACTATTCTGGAGACACATGCGCACGCGCGCGCGCACACACACACACACACACACACACACACACACACACACACACACACATACACATGATCCCACTGTCCAAAAGTGGTGCAGATTGGTGTTCTTACCTGCCTCTTAGGCTTCCTTTGATGCTCTACCATTCTCAATGCCTGCTGAATGTGCAGGCACTAGTAGCGTGCTTTTAAATGCTCAGGTGCTAGCAACACCTGCTCAGTGTGCAGGCACTATTAATGCACTCTGCAATGCTTGGGTGCTGTCAATGCCTGCTCAATATGTCGGTGCTATTAGCATGCTCTGCCATCCAGCTGTGATTGGTGCAGTTTATCAGTGTGGCAGCTGAGCATATAACCTCTTGCAGGACAAAGTGTTGAAGGTTGCACATGCTGATACAGTTCTGGAAACATAGGATAAAGTTAATGCACCAGGACATACATTTCCTGATCCACAGGCTAGTCTTGAACCTATGACCTTTCTCTCATACACACACACTGGCCATGTGTTTGGAGCCACAGAGCAGCCATGTGTATTTATCATTCCATAGGTATATAAGTGATCATTGTCAGGATGCATGAGGGAATGAGTTGGGGTATGCCTATGTCATATTAGATCTCTGCAGGCTCTCCTACACCTGCCAAACATACTTGTCTGACAAGGTATGTTTGATAGGAATGGGAGAGGAATGTCCTGTTAGTTCTGTATGTTGCACTGCCTTGCTATGCTGCTGGTTCAAATGGCATTCATGTTTTACATATGGGATCTGTTCAGTCAAAGGGGCAGGCCATGATACATGAACACACACATTGCAGACCATGGGTGTACTTGCAGAATGCCAATGTTACCATTTCCTGGTGTGTGCTTGTGGGGCAGTCATGGACTAATCTCATATCTGGCAGACCAGTATAGCTTATTTGGATTCACATGTGGCTCAGATGCTGTAACTGACTGAATACCCTCTTATGGGGGGTCACAAGTTCACAGACAGATTATAGTTGTCATTTGGTAGGTGAGGGGACAAGGTGGGCATTTTTCCTGTGACATGGGCTGTTATCATTTTGCACGCTCTTCCTGCCTCTGTGGCATAGTTTTATTTATTTATTTGGTTACATTTGTATATTGCTTCTTCCAGCGATCAGTAGCGGTTTACATTAAACTTTTGTCAGAGCAAACATTTGTTACATATAACAAGAATCAAATTGTCTACATATGCATATCAGAAATTCAAAATTATACAGTGTGAACTATTTACAGTTATATACATTTATTTATATTGTGGTGCTGGGCTGCACTTGTGTAGTGTGTTTCTGTGCTGTGTAATCACGTGGGCTGAGTGAAAGGTATTGTTTAGTTGGCATGCCTTTGTTTCATGTGCTAGGTGTGAAGCAATTAATTGTTGTTATCTATGTTATGTTGTAGTATTTCTGGAATAGGTAGGTTTTTAGCTTTCTCTGGAAGTCTTGTAGGTCATTGATGGCTCTTAGTGTGTTAGGTAGATTATTCCATTGTGAGGGAGCTGTGTATGTGAAAGTTCTGCTACTTGTGAGAGTTTTGACGGTACATATGGTGAGTGGGATGTGTAGGGTATATAGGTTGTGTGTTCTGCTCCTGTTGGGGGGGTTTGTTGAGATAAGGGTGGAGAGATAAGATGGTGCTAGGTTGTGGATCAATTTGAATGTTGTTACTATTATTTTATATCTTATGCGGGCATGGATGGGGAGCCAGTGGAGTTCCATTAGTATTGGGGTGATGTGGTCTGAGACCGCAATTTCATTATAATCTGAGCGGTGACATTTTGTGCCATTTGTAGTATGCTGAGCGTTTTTTTGGGTAACCCTTGGAGAATTCCATTGCAGTAGTCCAAGTGAGGTGTGATGAGTGCTTGGACTACTGTTCTGAAGTTGGACTGCTCAATAATGTTGTGCAGAGGTTGGAGGATCCGTAGTTTGTGGAATATTGCCCGGTTTAGTATCTTAGGTGGGTTTCCATCTTGAGGTTTTTGTCGAGGGTTACTCCCAGATATTTTATTTCATGTTTGATGTTGTATGTATTGTTGTTCAGGAGGATAGTTGGGGGGTGTGGGGGGGGGGTTGAAATCAGGGTTTTTGGAGATGAACATTACTTCGGTTTTCTTGTGGTTGATGCTCATGTTGTTCTGCTGTAGCCATGTTTGCTTTCCTTGAGGCATGCTTCCAAATGATTATAGTTTGGATTCTTCGTGTACAGTTGTGTATATAGCATTATATCATCTGCATATAGGTGGTAATTAATCTTGTGCTTCTGAAATATTGTGCAGATAGGCCGAAAGTATAGGTTGAACAGTAGGGAGGACAGCGCTGAACCTTGCGGTATTCCCTGTGTTTGTGGGAATGTCTTTGATGTTTCTTGGTTAAAGTGGACCTGCTGCATTCTATTGGATATGCAGGAGCTGAACCATTTTAGGGGGTTCCTTCTATTCCTATGGATTCAAGTCTGGTGATGAGGGTCCCATGGTTTACCGTGTCAAATGCTGCAATTATGTCTATGAATATTAGGATGCACATTTTCTTGCTGTTTTCAATGCCTTTATATAATTTGTCGAGTAGTACTAGTAGTAGGGTTTCTACTCTATGGTATTGACAGAAGCCATATTGTTGGTCATCAAGTGCATTTCTGGCATTTATGTGGTCTTGTAATTGCTGCTGGACTGATTTTTCAGTAGTCTTGGCTATGAATTGTATGCTTCAGATAGGACGGTATGAAGATGGGTCATCCTTCTTGAGTGTTTTGTTTGTTAGTATAGGTCTTATGAGGGATCTTTTTTGGTCTTATGAGGGATCTAGTTTTCCCCCAACATGCACATATCCACTCAATATTTATGTGTGGGGGCATACTGATTCCAGGGCCAGCACATCTACTTGGAATAGTAGTCGGGTGCCAGGGTCCAATGATCATGGAAGACACCATGCCGGCCAGTCTCTCCCTCTCTGCCACCATGGCGAAGCCACCATTTAAGTGCTGCCAGCAGCCTTATTGAGGTTGCACACATGCATCTAGACATACCTTGCTGCTCCTGCCTCCCCACCACCGGGGGATGTGGGCATACATGCTGCTTTCTTAGACCTTAGTAGGGGGGGACCACAATGTACTCTGCTGTACCTATCACTGACATGCATGCCATCCAACCCACAGTGGTAACTGCAGCGTTGCAACTGACACACAGGACCATGACAAAGTTTTGTCTGCAGCAGGCCACAGTCGCTGCAACCCCCACCTCCACCTCACACAGTGCTTACATGGCAGCATGGTGGCAGTGGGGGTAGCACGACTCCTTTTTTGACTGTGGCAGCATGTATGTGTGCTGCAACTGTTACAATGAAGTCATACCAGACATCACAGATGTACATCCTAGGCAGCGGCCTTGTCAGCCTAGCGGGCCAGCCAGCCCCACTGCATCACCCACGTGACACCTTCTTTGCCAATTCTGCAACAAGAACAAAGTGCCCTTTCTTAATAGGGCACCATGCTGCTGCTGCTAATGGAACACTACTATCACATATTGGGAAAGCCAGAGGGTGAAGCACATTGCATACATTAAAATAGGCTCTCTCCCTTCAGAAATAGCCCTTTCCGTGAGGCTTCAGTTGACATTAGGGTTCCCAGTGCTGAGGGTTCTAATGCACGGTACCACAACTCAGCGTTAGGGAAGCACCCCCTATCCCCGCCCACTCTCTGCCTCCATTAACGCTCACTCTCCAGCTCCTTTCACTTTAATGCTAAGGGCCCCACTTCTGAATGTTAATCCAGATTTGCCGGCGCTTTCCATGGCGTTAACTGTTCATAGGCGCTGATAACGCATCTTAATGGCACAGTGGCTCCTTTAATGCCATTTAGTAAACATACCCCTATGTGTCTTTTTAAAATTGGGCATAAATAGGTGCTTTCTTACCTTTTATATGGAGATGTCCTGTTATAAAATTCCCCTCTTAGACGTCAGTGTTCAAAAGATGCTAATACATTGGGCATAGCACTTAATGTGTAAGGCCTTTCCACAATTTAATTTTTTTTAACAGCATTAAAGGTATAAAAAAAGAAACATGTACAGGGTGTTTCAGGGACAGGTCTGACTATATGTTTACAATATGGGGGTATATGGGAGTAATTTTATAACAGGGTACCCTGGGTAAGTGGACAGGAAGATGCCCATTTTGCATCTATGTTATAAAGTCACATTCCATAGGTGTCTATGTGACTTCATAAAATACTAGCGCAGTTCCTGTAGAAATCATGCCTACATAGAAAGAACATTGATATCTGGACACTATAGGCCCGATTCTGGGATGCGGGTTTCAGGGCTGCATGTCCTGGTGGGATGTGAAGCCCCGCAAGCCATTCAGGCCTTATTCCCCCTCCGGCTCTCCCCGTATGTCCTGAGCAGCAGGATAGGAAGAGCCGGCCTGGGGCGGGAGTGGGCGAGATCTGGGTGGAGCAGGGGCAGGCCAGCTTGGCAGGACTGATTCAGGTCACGGCTCTGTATGTCCTGCCGGGTCAAAGGGACATGCTGCTTATTCCACCTTGGAAGTGGAATAAGCAGCACCAACCCAGCGATCGGGCCGGGGGATCCCCCCCCAGTGCCAGGGCCAGGGCCGGGTGCAGGGGGGTCCTTGCCGCTCGATCCAGGCCCTAGCAGGCCAACCATGTGTTGGGCGGCAGAGATGAGGGGAGCCTAAGCCATAGGAGACGGAGGTGCCTGCGGGAAGAACATCCCTGCAGGCAGCAGGGGCATGCTGGGTCATCCATAGGCCCGATTCTGTGCACCGTGGGAACATTTTGTTCCTACAGTCCAGAATCAGGTCCTAACTGGCCCATCTTCCTCTGGGACATCCAGATGGTCCGGACATCCCCCTCTCTGAATCGGGCTCCACAGGCCCGATATTCAAAGTGAGTAATTCGGTTAGGAGACCTGCAATCTGTGTTAATTTCGGTGACTTGGATATACAATGACATTAACATGATCAGTGCCGCTGAATATCCCCAAGTGCCACAGCTGAGTGCCCTGATGCTAGCCGGCTAGAATTAGAGCATTCTGGGAAGTAGCCGGCAAATTGGGCTGTGGCAAAATTCAGCCACTATCTGGTTATCACTAAGCAACGAAAGTTAGGCACCTTCACCACCAAAGCTAGTCGGGCAATGGCTGAGTATCACTGTTACCCCGATAGCTTTGCCGCTATCCAGTCAACCCAGATAGTCAATGCTAGTGGCCGGATATGGCCCTGGTATCGAATATTTGGATTTTCAGTTCAGCAATAACGGCTAGCCACCACTGCTGAATATCAGTCCCTATACATATTGTGAGACTATACCCGCCTTAGGCGCCCGCCTAGACATGGAGTATAGCCTGGGTTGTTAAAGAAATACTCTGTAGTCATGTCCAAAGTGTAAATTAAAGCTGGGCTTTATTCCCCTTCCCTTGAGGATTGCCTTGAATACATCAAACGAGGATAACACAAAATAAACTGTTGCTTCACAGATAAATAAAAGTTTCTTCCAAACAATACTTATGCTTCTTCTTGCTTCTTTTTAACAAAGAGATTCTATCTCATCTGAAATGCATAAAGCACACTCCATCGGTTCTGGAATGACCTCTGGGTTTGAACTTTCCCACTGCATAACCTCAGGACCTGGTCCTGTATACGGGCACCATGTTTCTGTATCACTGCTTTCAGAACCTTGCCCTCGGGAGACCTCAGCTTCTGGGAGACTGCTTTGTACAGTCCGATATACAGGGAGCTGTGCTTGGGGTTTCTTCCCACCACCTATTCCAATAGGGGTTTTCTAGCACCCTGTAAGCTTGGCTTTTTATACAAGGACCCACTTCTTTCCCTTTATAGAAGACAGGGTACTTATCTATCTTCTGGGTGAAGATTGTTTCCAGCCCTTCCCCCTCTAGCCAAGGCTTTTTCTCTGGGGTGCAAACTGCCTTTCGCCATGAGCACCAGACACTGGGCTTAGCTGAGCTGAAATCACTTCCTGGTTTCAGTGAGCCTTCCTGGGGGTGACTTTTTCTCTCTGCCTGCTTGGTTGCTTTCCTCTGCCCGAGGACCCTTCTGGCTTGGAAGTCTTTTGCACTGTTCTTCCCAGCACCCTCGGGTTCAACAGCCTGCTTCCATTCAGCCCTGTTTCTCCAAGACAATGTGTCTCTCGGTGTTTGCTCCTGAGTCCTTGTCTCTATTCCCTTCTGAGACTGACTCCTCTGCCTGGACTCTCTGCTCTCCTTGATCTCCCCGATCCTCCTGATCTCACTGATCTCCCCTTGTGGGATTTCCCACCTGGTTTTATTTCCCTGCTTGTTAGATGTAGAACGTGACTCTTCCCTCAGGTGAGCCTGATTGGGACTCTGAATTTCTACTGCGTCACTAATGCCATGAGGAAAGTTTGTTTCTCCATTCCCTGCTTCCCTGCAACGTGAATGTATCAACTGCACATGTGGCTGTGAGGTAAGCTCTTCTTTTACATTTCCCTTTATTATTTCAGGCTCAGTGCTGTCTGCCTCATGACATATCCCCCCCCTTAAGCTATTTCGGGCTCAAGGATATATGTCCTTACAGCACGGAACACGCGATAATGCGTCAGCATTGAGGTGGAGCTTGCCTTCCCTGTGTTTTACAGTAAAATTGAATGCCTGCAAAGCTAAGTGCCAGCGGGTGAGCCGCGGATTATGATTCTGCATGGTACCCAGCCACTTCAGAGGTGCATGATCAGTTACCAGTATAAAGTGGCGACCCATGAGATAAAACCTAAGGGCTTCTACCGCCCGATAAATCGCCAAGCATTCCTTTTTCACGGTTGAGTAATTAATCTCCGCCCTTGACAGTTTTCTGCTCAAATATAGAATGGGGTGTTCTACTCCCTCAAATTCTTGCGACAGGACTGCCCCTAGACCAGATTCCGAGTCATCCATTTGGAGGATAAATGGCCTGTGGAAGTCCAACCCCCGCAAAACCGGGGCTTGACATAACTTCCCTTTTAATAGGAGGAATGCTCTCTCTGCCTCAGCTGTCCATACTAGGTTATTTGGGGCATTTTTCCTCAACATATTAGTTAAGACCGCACTTTCGTCTGCAAACCGAGGTATGAACCTGCGGTAATAACCAATTAGACCGAGGAAACTCCGAAGGTGCTTCTTGGTTATGGGCTGTGGGAACTTTTGCACACTCTCCACCTTACTGACTAATGGTCGAATCATACCTTTCCCGACCATGTGCCCTAAATATTTCACCTCTGCCCCAGGGAATAAACACTTCGCCGGATTTAGGGTTAGACCGGCCTGTCGTAGGGCTTTTAATAAGGCCTCTACCCTAGGTAGATGCTGTGCCCAATTTTCACTGTGTATAACGATGTTGTCCATATACGCCACCGCATAGTGTTGATGGGGACGTAACACTTGGTCAACTAAGCGTTGACATGTCGCCGCTGCCTACCTGACAGCGGCACACAACAATGGCTTAAAACCAGCTGCTTCTGAGGCGCGCCCGCGCCTTGCGGGCCCGCGCCTGAGGGCCTCGCAAGAGGGCCTTTTGGCGTGGCCCTTAGGCGTTGGGCCGTGGCGTCTGTTGCTGAGGGTAGCATTGTTGTCATGATTTGGATTGGATTGACGTGCTGCTTTTATTGTGGTAACTTGCTGTTCCATGTTCCTCTTCTTCTCATATCTGTTTGACTGTCTCTGTCCTCTTTTCTGTCCTATCATATAAATGGCGTTCCTTTCCTTTTTCCTCAAATGAAATGGCATTGTAAACCGCTCTAATGCCCCTGGCCTGAGCGGTATATCATATTCAAATAAACATAAACATAAACATGTAAACCGAACGGCATTCGCCTGAAATGGAATAAACCGAGGGGAGTACTAAAGGCTGTTTTTGGCCTAGAGGCACGGGTAAGTGGAATCTGCCAATAACCTTTTGTAAGGTCAAGAGTGGTCAGATACCGTGCCTGCCCTAAACGGTCAAGCAACTCCTCAATCCTCGGCATGGGGTATGCGTCAAAAAGGGAGATGGTGTTGACTCGACGAAAATCGATACAAAAGCGCAGGCTTCCATCCGGTTTTGGTACCAAAACCACCGGGCTGCACCACGGTCTTTTACATTCCTCAATGACTCCCATTTTTAGCATATCCCGTACTTGTTCTATTACCTCCCTCTTACGGGCCTCCGGCAGGCGATATGGCCTTTGCCGCACTATTTCCCCGGGAGGGGTATGAATCTCATGGGCTACCAACCCTGTTTCTCCTGGCAATGGGGTGAAGACGTCTCTAAAACCCACTAGCAATTGTGTTAACTGGTTTCGCTGCTGCTGTGATAACTCCTCTCCCATTTTTGGAGCTGGGTTTTCCTTACAATCCCTGACCTGGGGTCCTAAATCCTCCTCTACCTTCTCTTCCGCTAGGGCGGTCATACCTTTAACCTCTTTTTGCCCCGTGGAACCAAAACCGCCCCCTCTGCGGCTGGTGGTAGTCAAATATGGCATCTCTTTTAACTCGGAACCCAACCAGCTCACATATGAGTTGGGCCACTCTGTCCCCTATCTTAACTCTAAAATCTTGCTCGCCAAAATTAAAGAGTAAGATCTGAATGACCCCCCTGTAATCGGGGTCAAAACCCCCGCCCCAACATCAATAAAATGTTTGGCCGCGAGCCCAGACCGGGGTGCTATCCTACCATAGCAGCCTGCTGGCAACTGGATTTGTAACCCGGTGCTTATTAATGCTTTTCCCTTTTTGGGAACTACCTCCTCTACTGCACTGAAAAGGTCGTATCCCGCCGCAGCAGCACTAGCTCTTTGTGGGCCTTGGGCGTTTGGGACAGCTTTACAGTATTTTAAAACAAAACCCTCTTTTTTGGCTACTCCAATATTCTCGGGGACTTCCTTACCAGACTCCTTCCTTTTGGGTTTAGCAAATAAAGGTTCAGGAATTAAGGTCACCAAGGCTTCACCGTCCCCCTTGTCCTTCAGTTGCTTTTGGGGCTCCCACCCGGTCAGTTTATTTTCCTTCGGGGGTTCAACATGGCTCCTCACCTGTTGGACGTAGGACTCGCTAGGTATCCTCTCTTCCTCACAGTGTAGGCCTTCGCCTAGCCCTTCATCAAATAGTGGCCAATCTCTGCCTAACATTATGTCAAAGGGAAGACGTGGAACTAAAGCGACTAAAACCTTTTCCCTGGTTCCCAACCCTTTTATGGTTAAATTGTAAAGAGGGTAAGCGTAGACGCTCCATGTATACATTTTATTTTGGCCATGCCTTCCGGTTGATTAGAGGTGGATTGGTTGCTGGCCTGTAAGCGACGCCAGAACTTCTCCGACACCATAGTCTGGTCGCCCCTGAATCAAGTAGGGCCTTGGCCAACACGCCCTGTACTTCTACCTCAAGGCGAAAGCCTTCTTGCCTATATTTTTCTTTCTCACCCATCAGTGATGTGCGTGACATGCACTCATCCCTCTTGTGACCCGTCCTCCCACATTTAAAACATCTCATGCGAGAGTCATTCCCCATACCTTTATCCATACATTTCTTTGTATCTGGTATGCATGACATTGGTTCTTTCATTACTCTGCTGAAATCTGCCACCCCATACGAGTCGCTAGCTCCTCCATGCGGTTTATGGGCTATCCGAGCCTCCATGAGCCTTTCGGTTAAGAGAGCAGCCTCGTCTGACGTCTGGCAATTCTGGAGAGTGAGGAATGCCCTGACCTCAGCTGGCACAGCCTCAGAGAACTGCTCCAACACGAGCATATCAAGGATACTCTCTAGTGTTCTCTCTTCTGGGGTAAGCCACTTCCACACCAGGCTACGTATCCTTTGGCCTAGTGCCTTAGGAGTTTCACCTGGCTGGATTTTTGTTGCCCTTAACATTCGGCGATACACCATAGGCGACAGGCCTAGCCGGTCTCGTATTGCTGCTTTTACATCTTTGTACTCAGTTGCCTGGGCGATGGGCATTGCTTTATAAGCCGCCAAGGCTTCTCCCGTCAGGGAGGTGGCTAACCGGACCGCCCACTGCTTCTCGGGCCACCCTGCACCTCGAGCTACCCGCTCAAAGGCCTCAAGAAAGTCATCAATATTGTCTTTGCTGGACCATTGTCCAAAAGATAAGATCCCACATGTTTGTGGGCCTACCCCACAGTAGTGTCCTTCAGGCATCTTGTCTGTCATCCGCTCCTGTAGCAAAGCCTGCACCAAGTCCATCAGCGGCTTCTGCTATGCCTGAATAGCTGCTAATGCTTGCTCCTGACACTGCTGGGCCAGCTCTCTCTGTTTCTCGAATTGGAGCCCAATCCAACGTAGAGTGTCTTGTGGAGTCTCCATGATGGCAGCCTGCCATAAACCAAGAAAAAAAAAACACACCAAGTGCGGCACCTTTTTTTTTTTTTCTAAATGCAGTTAAGCTGGGGTTTTCAGTCCCCCTTATTTCTCCTCACAGAATCCCACCCTGGCTGTACCCAGATACCTTTACCTGAGTCAGGTGGTGATTCTGGCCTTGAGAAAGTTCTCTTGTCTTTCCAGATCCTGGAGTCCTCTGGGCGTGGTCCACCGCAGTCCCTGTCCTGTTCTCCGGTGATGGTGACTCCACTGTGCTCACACGGTATCCTTCTTTTCAGGAATCCAAAGAACTACGCCATTTGTGAGACTATACCCGCCTTAGGTGCCCGCCTAGACATGGGGTATAGCCTGGGTTGTTAAAGAAATACTCTGTAGTCGTGTCCAAAGTATAAATTAAAGCTGGGCTTTATTCCCCTTCCTTTGAGGATTGCCTTGAATACATCAAACGAGGATAACACAAAATAAACTGTTGCTTCACAGGTAAATAAAAGTTTCTTCCAAACAATACTTATGCTTCTTCTTGCTTCTTTTTAACAAAGAGATTCTATCTCATCTGAAATGCATAAAGCACACTCCATCGGTTCTGGAATGACCTCTGGGTTTGAACTTTCCCAATGCATAACCTCAGGACCTGGTCCTGTATACGGGCACCATGTTTCTGTATCACTGCTTTCAGAACCTTGCCCTCGGGAGACCTCAGCTTCTGGGAGAGGAGACTGCTTTGTACAGTCCGATATACAGGGAGCTGTGCTTGGGGTTTCTTCCCACCACCTATTCCAATAGGGGTTTTCTAGCACCCTGTAAGCTTGGCTTTTTATACAAGGACCCACTTCTTTCCCTTTATAGAATACAGGGTACTTATCTTTCTTCTGGGTGAAGATTGTTTCCAGCCCTTCCCCCTCTAGCCAAGGCTTTTTCTCCGGGGTGCAAACTGCCTTTCTCCATGAGCACCAGACACTGGGCTTAGCTGAGCTGAAATCACTTCCTGGTTTCAGTGAGCCTTCCTGGGGGTGACTTTTTCTCTCTGCCTGCTTGGTTGCTTTCCTCTGCACGAGGACCCCTCTGGCTTGGAAGTCTTTTGCACTGTTCTTCCCAGCACTCTCGGGTTCAACAGCCTGCTTCCATTCAGCCCTGTTTCTCCAAGACAACATGTCTCTCGATGTTTGCTCCTGAGTCCTTGTCTCTATTCCCTTCTGAGACTGACTCCTCTGCCTGGACTCTCTGCTCTCCTTGATCTCCCCGATCCTCCTGATCTCACTGATCTCCCCTTGTGGGATTTCCCACCTGGTTTTATTTCCCTGCTTGTTAGACGTAGAACGTGACTCTTCCCTCAGGTGAGCCTGATTGGGTCTCTGAATTTCTACTGCATCACTAATGCCATGAGGAAAGTTTGTTTCTCCATTCCCTGCTTCCCTGCAACGTGAATGTATCAACTGCACATGTGGCTGTGAGGTAAGCTCTTCTTTTACATTTCCCTTTATTATTTCAGGCTCAGTGCTGTCTGCCTCATGACATATCCCCCCCCCTTAAGCTATTTCGGGCTGAAGGACATATGTCCTTACAGCACGGAATACGCGATAATGCGTCAGCATTGAGGTGGAGCTTGCCTGCCCTGTGTTTTACAGTAAAATTGAATGCCTGCAAAGCTAAGTGCCAGCGGGTGAGCCATGGATTATGATTCTGCATGGTACCCAGCCACTTCAGAGGTGCATGATCAGTTACCAGTATAAAGTGGCGACCCATGAGATAAAACCTAAGGGCTTCTACCGCCCGATAAATCGCCAAGCATTCCTTTTTCACGGTTGAGTAATTAATCTCCGCCCTTGACAGTTTTCTGCTCAAATATAGAATGGGGTTTTCTACTCCCTCAAATTCTTGCGACAGGACCGCCCCTAGACCAGATTCCGAGTCGTCCGTTTGGAGGATAAATGGCCTGTGGAAGTCCACCCCCCGCAAAACCGGGGCTTGACATAACTTCCCTTTTAATAGGAGGAATGCTCTCTCCGCCTCAGCTGTCCATACTAGGTTATTTGGGGCATTTTTTCTCAACATATTAGTTAAGACCGCACTTTCGTCCGCAAACCGAGGTATGAACCTGCGGTAATAACCAATTAGACCGAGGAAACTCCGAAGGTGCTTCTTGGTTATGGGCTGTGGGAACTTTTGCACACTCTCCACCTTACTGACTAATGGTCGAATCATACCTTTCCCGACCATGTGCCCTAAATATTTCACCTCTGCCCCAGCGAATAAACACTTCGCCGGATTTAGGGTTAGACCGGCCTGTCGTAGGGCTTTTAATAAGGCCTCTACCCTAGGTAGAAGCTGTGCCCAATTTTCACTGTGTATAACGATGTCGTCCATATACGCCACCGCATAGTGTTGATGGGGACGTAACACTTGGTCAACTAAGCGTTGATATGTCGCCGCTGCCTACCTGACAGCACACACCAATGGCTTAAAACCAGCCGCTTCTGAGGCTCACCTGCGCCTGAGGGCCTCGCCAGAGGGCCCTTTGGCGTGGCCCTTAGGCGTTGGGCCATGGCGTCTGTTGCTGAGGGTAGCATTGTTGTCATGATTTGGATTGGATTGACGTGCTGCTTTTATTGTGGTAACTTGCTGTTCCATGTTCCTCTTCTTCTCATATCTGTTTGACTGTCTCTGTCCTCTTTTCTGTCCTATCATATAAATGGCGTTCCTTTCCTTTTTCCTCAAATGAAATAGCATTGTAAACCGCTCTAATGCCCCTGGCCTGAGCGGAATATCAAATTCAAATAAACATAAACATAAACATGTAAACCGAACGGCATTCACCTGAATTGGAATAAACCGAGGGGAGTACTAAAGGCTGTTTTTGGCCTAGAGGCACGGGTAAGTGGAATCTGCCAATAACCTTTTGTAAGGTCAAGAGTGGTCAGATACCGTGCCTGCCCTAACCGGTCAAGCAACTCCTCAATCCTCGGCATGGGATATGTGTCAAAAAGGGAGATGGTGTTGACTCGACCAAAATCGATACAAAAGCGCAGGCTTCCATCTGGTTTTGGTACCAAAACCACCGGGCTTCACCACGGACTTTTAGATTCCTCAATGACTCCCATTTTTAGCATATCCCGTACTTGTTCTATTACCTCCCTCTTACGGGCCTCCGGCAGGCGATATGGCCTTTGCCGCACTATTTCCCCGGGAGGGGTGTGAATCTCATGGGCTACCAACCCTGTTTCTCCTGGCAATGGGGTAAGGATGTCTCTAAAACCCACTAGCAATTGTGTTAACTGGTTTCGCTGCTGCTGTGATAACTCCTCTCCCATTTTTGGAGCTGGGTTTTCCTTACAATCCCTGACCTGGGGTCCTAAATCCTCCTCTACCTTCTCTTCCGCTAGGGCGGTCATACCTTTAACCTCTTTTTGCCCTGTGGAACCAAAACCGCCCCCTCCGCGGCTGGTGGTAGTCAAATATGGCATCTCTTTTAACTCGGAACCCAACCAGCTCACATATGAGTTGGGCCACTCTGTCCCCTATCTTAACTCTAAAACCTTGCTCGCCAAAATTAAAGAGTAAGATCTGAACGACCCCCCTGTAATCGGGGTCAATAACCCCCGCCCCAACATCAATAAAATGTTTGGCCGCGAGCCCAGACCGGGGTGCTATCCTACCATAGCAGCCTGCTGGCAACTGGATTTGTAACCCGGTGCTTATTAATGCTTTTCCCTTTTTGGGAACTACCTCCTCTACCGCACTGAAAAGGTCGTATCCCGCCACAGCGGCACTGGCTCTTTGTGGACCTTGGGCGTTTGGGACAGCTTTACAGTATTTTAAAACAAAACCCTCTTTTTTGGCTACTCCAATATTCTCGGGGAATTCCTTACCAGACTCCTTCCTTTTGGGTTTAGCAAATAAAGGTTCAGGAATTAAGGTCACCAAGGCTTCACCGTCCCCCTTGTCCTTCAGTTGCTTTTGGGGCTCCCTCCCTGTCAGTTTATTTTCCTTTGGGGGTTCAACATGGCTCCTCACCTGTTGGACATAGGGCTCGCTAGGTATCCTCTCTTCCTCACAGTGTAGGCCTTCGCCTAGCCCTTCATCAAATAGTGGCCAATCTCTGCCTAACACTATGTCAAAGGGAAGACGTGGAACTAAAGCGACTAAAACCTTTTCCCTGGTTCCCAACCCTTTTATGGTTAAATTGTAAAGAGGGTAAGCGGTAGACGCTCCATGTATACATTTTATTTTGGCCATGCCTTCCGGTTGATTAGGGGTGGATTGGTTGCTGGCCTGTAAGCGACGCCAGAACCTCTCCGACACCATAGTGTGGTCGCCCCTGAATCAAGTATGGCCTTGGCCAACATGCCCTGTACTTCTACCTCAAGGCGAAAGCCTTCTTGCCTATATTTTTCTTTCTCACCCATCAGTGCTGTGCGTGACATGCATTCATCCCTCTTGTGACCCGTCCTCCCACATTTAAAACATCTCATGCGAGAGTCATTCCCCATACCTTTATCCATACATTTCTTTGTATCTGGTATGCATGACATTGGGTCTTTCATTACTCTGCTGAAATCTGCCACCCCATACGAGTCGCTAGCTCCTCCGTGCGGTTTATGGGCTATCCGAGCTTCCATGAGCCTTTCGGTTAAGAGAGCAGCCTCGTCTGACTTCTGGCAATTCTGGAGAGTGAGGAATGCCCTGACCTCAGCTGGCACAGCCTCAGAGAACTGCTCCAACACGAGCATATCAAGGATACTCTCTAGTGTTCTCTCTTCTGGCGTAAGCCACTTCCACACCAGGCTATGTATCCTTTGGCCTAGTGCCCTAGGAGTTTCACCTGGCTGGATTTTTGTTGCCCTTAACATTCGGCGATACACCATAGGCGACAGGTCTAGCCGGTCTCGTATGGCTGCTTTTACATCTTTGTACTCAGTTGCCTGGGCGGCAGGCATAGCTTTATAAGCCGCCAAGGCTTCTCCCGTCAGGGAGGTGGCTATCCGGACCACCCACTGCTTCTCGGGCCACCCTGCACCTCGAGCTACCCGCTCAAAGGCCTCAAGAAAGTCATCAATATTGTCTTTCTTGGACCATTGTTCAAAAGATAAGATCCCACATGTTTGTGGGCCTACCCCACAGTAGTGTCCTTCAGGCATCTTGTCTGTCATCCGCTGCTGTAGCAAAGCCTGCACCAAGTCCGTCAGCGGCTTCTGCTGCGCCTGCATAGCTGCTAATGCTTGCTCCTGACACTGCTGGCCCAGCTCTCTCTGTTTCTCGAATTGGAGCCCAATCCAAAGTAGAGTGTCTTGTGGAGTCTCCATGATGGCAGCCTGCAATAAACCAAGAAAAAAAAAACACACCAAGTGCGGCACCCTTTCTTTTTTTTTCTAAATGCAGTTAAGCTGGGGTTTTCAGTCCCCCTTATTTCTCCTCACAGAATCCCACCCTGGCTGTACCCAGATACCTTTACCTGAGTCAGGTGGTGATTCTGGCCTTGAGAAAGTTCTCTTGTCTTTCCAGATCCTGGAGTCCTCTGGGCGTGGTCCACCGCAGTCCCGGTCCTGTTCTCCGGTGCTGGTGACTCCACTGTGCTCACACGGTATCCTTCTTTTCAGGAATCCAAAGAACTACGCCATTTGTGAGACTATACCCGCCTTAGGTGCCCGCCTAGACATGGGGTATAGCCTGGGTTGTTAAAGAAATACTCTGTAGTCGTGTCCAAAGTGTAAATTAAAGCTGGGCTTTATTCCCCTTACCTTGAGGATTGCCTTGACTTCATCAAACGAGGATAACACAAAATAAACTGTTGCTTCACAGGTAAATAAAAGTTTCTTCCATACAATACTTATGCTTCTTCTTGCTTCTTTTTAACAAAGAGATTCTATCTCATCTGAAATGCATAAAGCACACTCCATCGGTTCTGGAATGACCTCTGGGTTTGAACTTTCCCACTGCATAACCTCAGGACCTGGTCCTGTATACGGGCACCATGTTTCTGTATCACTGCTTTCAGAACCTTGCCCTCGGGAGACCTCAGCTTCTGGGAGAGGAGACTGCTTTGTACAGTCCGATATACAGGGAGCTGTGCTTGGGGTTTCTTCCCACCACCTATTCCAATAGGGGTTTTCTAGCACCCTGTAAGCTTGGCTTTTTATACAAGGACCCACTTCTTTCCCTTTATAGAAGACAGGGAACTTATCTTTCTTCTGGGTGAAGATTGTTTCCAGCCCTTCCCCCTCTAGCCAAGGCTTTTTCTCCGGGGTGCAAACTGCCTTTCGCCATGAGCACCAGACACTGGGCTTAGCTGAGCTGAAATCACTTCCTGGTTTCAGTGAGCCTTCCTGGGGGTGACTTTTTCTCTCTGCCTGCTTGGTTGCTTTCCTCTGCACGAGGACCCCTCTGGCTTGGAAGTCTTTTGCACTGTTCTTCCCAGCACTCTCGGGTTCAACAGCCTGCTTCCATTCAGCCCTGTTTCTCCAAGACAACATGTCTCTCGGTGTTTGCTCCTGAGTCCTTGTCTCTATTCCCTTCTGAGACTGACTCCTCTGCCTGGACTCTCTGCTCTCCTTGATCTCCCCGATCCTCCTGATCTCACTAATCTCCCCTTGTGGGATTTCCCACCTGGTTTTATTTCCCTGCTTGTTAGACGTAGAACGTGACTCTTCCCTCAGGTGAGCCTGATTGGGATTCTGAATTTCTACTGCGTCACTTATGCCATGAGGAAAGTTTGTTTCTCCATTCCCTGCTTCCCTGCAACGTGAATGTATCAACTGCACATGTGGCTGTGAGGTAAGCTCTTCTTTTACATTTCCCTTTATTATTTCAGGCTCAGTGCTGTCTGCCTCATGACAATATTTGGGGTCATTTTAAAAGCCTTAGTCATAATTTGGACATCCAAAAACATGCATGCGGATGTCCAAATCACAACAATGTCTCTGGAGGCATTTTATAAATGGCTTTTAAAGATGTCTCCGGTGCGGGGACAGCCAAGTAGGCATGGGCGTGCTGGAGGCATGTATGAACTTAGACATCCCAACTCAATTTCAGAAATGTTAGGGACATTGGGAAAGTGCTCGTTTTGGCCATAAGACATCTGGAGGATGGAGAGAAGATGATATTCCATCGTCCACAGTACTCTCCATAATCACAATGGCAAACTGAGATCATACCCAGTGAACCCAGGGCCGGCCCAACTATTAGTCAAACTAGGTGGTCACCTAGAGCAGCTGCTTCAGAAAGGCAGCAAAGAGCAGGGGCATGCATCGCTGAACAAGAGGGAAGGCATAAGACTTAAGGTTTGCCTAGGGACGCTGATACCTTGCACGAATTCTGGGGCCAGCCCTGAGCGTTCCCTGACTTATGATGTGAAACTGGTTCCTTTCATGGTGCTTACAAAACAAACCTATTTGGAGAATCTAACTTGTCAGATTTCTGAGACTCCTAGCGCAGCAGTTTGAACAAGTTTAGAGCAGGCCTTCATTGCCGTACAACTTTATAATAAAAGATGGAATTGCTTAAAGAGTCATCCGGTGAAGGTCAGAATACTTTTCACTGCTAAAGCTACATATGGACAAAAGCACATTAGGAATTTGCCACGCTCCCTTCAGCAGCAAGACAAATATGGTGGCAGATGGTGAAAACCCCATCTTATACCTCTCTGCTCTTCTGAACCTTGGCTGCAGTCCAGTGTTTGGAATAGTACATTTCTCTATAGTCATTGAATTACCTTGATTAAAGCATATCTATTCTGCTTTGGGGATACCCTTTTTATAAAACCATTTACATATTTTGCATACAACGACCCTGTGCCATCAGTGAGAATTGGAAGTCAGTCTTATTTATTCAAGTCTGAAGTAACAGCATTCGGAGACTCCTAGCCCTCCTCTAGAAAACCGTGTCATGAGCGCTGCAGAGAATGTCAGAATCTTCCTGATGGTGTGGGTGAGGAATTCTGATACAGTCAAACCTCGGTTTTCATTTGCCCCGGTTTTCATACGCTTCGGTTTTCAACGTCTTTTTTGACTGAGATTTTGTCCCGGTTCTCATACATCGCTTCGGTTTTCAACGTCTTTTTTGACTGAGATTTTGTCCCGGTTCTCGTACATCGCCTCAGTTTTCGTAAAGTACAGTACTGTAAATACATACACCCTCGCGCTGCACACCAGTCTGTATACACTGCCGGAACGCCCGCCCGGTCCCGGAAGCACTGCACCGATCGCCAGCGTGATGAGAAGCGAAAGCCAGCTGAGCACGTAAATGAAACACATCCTCGAGCCTGGTCAGAGTCAGAGAGGCAAGGATTGCGCAGAGAGGAAGGCCCCGATCTCGTCCACTGCCTGCCCGTTCTCTGGAGCGCCCCCTCAGGCTCGGAGGTAGCAGGGAATAAAAGCTGTCAACGTAAGCAGGAGATGTTGCATGAATGTGGGAGGCAGTTCTTTCTCTTGCAGGGTACGTCTGAAGCTATATCATTAAGATTTTCTGTCATTCTGAAGCATTGAGCAGATAATGTAAAGGTATTTTAATGGGCTGAATCCAATGTGATTCCGAAGAGAGCTGGGCACAGCAGCTTGTCAGGGGTGGCTAAGGCCAGATGTTAACATGCTGTACTGTACAGTACTGTACTTAGCTTGCTTTCAGTGATGTTAAATGTTCATTTATCCATTTCATTAGTCATTTATATTTATTTCTCATTGTTTTCTGTATGTAAAAATATAGTTATTCTCTATAAAATGTATTTTTTGTGATTATTTTTGGGTGTCTGGAACGGATTAATTGGATTTACATTATTTCTTATGGGAAATATTGCTTCAGTTTTCATACGTTTCGGTTTTAGTCAGACTTTTTCGAACGGATTAATCATGAAAACCGAGGTTTGACTGTATATCCACTAGATTTGCCAACTGAATCACTAGGGTAAATCCAGTTCTGGGTTTACCCACTGCATGCCGGGTCTTGTAGTGTTGCTTTTCTTAAGGAATGCAATCAAGAAATCAGAGATACAGGTCCTTGCATACAATGAGCTAAAGCCAAAACCGGGTCAATGCCATCAGGAGAATTTGCAGCCATCTGACAACCATAACACCCTGCCATTTAGGGTATTATTCACTAAGGGGGTCATCTTGGAAGCCCTAGTCATGCTTTGGACATCTGAAAATGGGTATAGGGACTCCCAGAGCACAGAGATGTCTCCAGAGCCATTTTTGATGTTCCAAGTCTGAACCGGGGTGTGGTGGAGGCCTGGCTGGGGTGTTCCCAGGAACCTGGGCGCCCCCACCTGATCTCAGAAATGTCCTGAATGTCTGGAATCACATCTAAGTTTAGACCTGCTCCAGGCATGAACAAGCATCTGAAAAGTGCGTGTTTGGCTATAAAACATTAAGACGTTGTAGAGAAGAAAGTGCTCCACCATCCCCAGCACTCAGCGCAGTTTAAATGACAGCAGCAGTGGAATTTGACTGCTGGCCCTAACCAACTACTCTAAACATTAGGCTATTCTTAGATATCCACGTTCTGAAATACTATTCTGGGGATGTCTATGTCAGCCACGCCCACGTCTGTGAAATCATATCTGCACCTAGACGTAGCTGCTTTTTTCTTTCTTCAGATGATCCGGTTTAGATGTCCCAGACTGCACTTGCACATCTCCTTAAAATTCCCCCTCTAAATATATTTTTTTCCACAGGCGCACAACGGGAGAAACGTTCTTTGTGATTCAAGCATCAAGGTTACCAGGTATGAAATGTAAACACACTGAAAACTTGTCTGGAGGAAAATGAAACGAGGGCTGTTTTGTAGGTTATTTGGGACAAGCTTTGTTTTGTCTCATTAGATACTGTACTAAAGCAGGGCAACTCCCAAAGCGAGCAAGTCACAAAACCATTTTTGCAGGTAAATGAGCATTTAAACACAAACGTTGACTTTTAAAAAATTGCTACTTTTACCTGCACGCATGGGTTGGGGTGAGGATGAGGGAAGCAACAGCATCTGCAGTTTGCTATCTTCCAAACTGTGCACATTATTTTGATAAAACAAAAAAACCCCAAAATGCTTCAATGTCACTATGACCTTGTAAGTTCTCTCCTCGGATTATTACATTGGCTTCCCGTCCATTTCCGCAATCCACATACAGTCCTCACATTCATTCTGCAGCTCCCCGTTCCTTCTCTTTCTCTACGCTTTTCTCGCACCCATATCTGTGCCTGTCTCCTCTATTGCTAACTCAGCTCTTTCAACAATGCTGCATGATGTGCCTGGAACAGACTCCCTCTCATCTTTTTTGAGGCTGTTTTTAGATCTTGACCATTTGACCATTCTCCTAGATTCACTTGTTTGTCATGTATGCTTGTCTTGACTAGATTGTAAGCTCTTTGGAGAAGAAACTGACTCTCTTATGAGTGTGTTGCAGTGTTGTGTATGCCTAGTAGTGTTTTAAAGATGATAAGATAGCTAATAGTACCTTTGGTAGTGGAAATCAAGAAGAGGACAGTAATGCTAAAAGATTTGATCATTTCAATTGGATCTCCTTGTTGGTTGTTTTAGGTAGTTAACAAAAGGAACTTGACTTTTTGACCTGTGTCTGGATTCGTTGCTGGAAGATTTTTCTGACATAGCGTTAGAATACCTGGTGCAGTTGGTAAATACGTTATTGGGCACAAGAAGTTATTCTACTGGCAGGAAAGTCGGCGGAGGACTTCCATGCAGCTTGTAGATCAGGGGTGGCGAACCGATGGCACACAGGAAAAAGGTTTTGACACGTGTCAACTAGCAGCATATTCTCTTTATTTTTCCTTGATAATATTAAATATGTTGTAATAATTCTCTGATTGAACTTTTACTGGAAGAGCTTGCTTATTGTTATTACTAAAATAACTGAAACATTCAAAATCTTTTTTTAAAACAAACTGAACTAAAATGGCATATTGGGGGTTGGGAGGTGCTTCTCATTCTGGTTTGGTGCCA
This sequence comes from Ichthyophis bannanicus, assembly GCA_033557465.1. Taxonomy (NCBI): domain Eukaryota; kingdom Metazoa; phylum Chordata; class Amphibia; order Gymnophiona; family Ichthyophiidae; genus Ichthyophis; species Ichthyophis bannanicus. The sequence goes on from CM066031.1 coordinate 1,855,956,597, forward strand.
TCTGGATGGGTGTGAGAACAACTGTTTTGAAATCCTAGTATCTGGGTGATAAGAGAGGATAACGGTTGTCCTTAACTCTGATGTGTGTGTTTCCTTCTGTTGCATTGGGGGTTTTTTCTATTAGATTAGAAAAAGCGTAAAATGGAATTAGAACAATAGTAATAAACATCAATATGCTGTGCAAAATTTACCATTGGCACACAAGTTCATTTTTTAAGAATATTCCTGTCGATTAGGGCACATGCTCTCAAAAAGGTTCTCCCCCTCTGTTGTAGATGCTTAGCAGGGATGCTGATTAGGGGTGGAAAGAAGAACCTTAGGGTGGTAAATCTTTTCTAATAGATCTCAAATGGTTTCAACTGAAGCTCAATTGTCCCATGGTTGGACACTGGATTCAAGTATACTACAAGGCTTTCCAAAACTCCCCATCCTATCTAATTTATACATTTACCCCCTCGGTGCTCTGATTAGAAGTTTGGGTATACAATTATGCAGATGATATTAAATTCCTTCTACCATGGGAGACCTCTTGGGAAAAATCCTTTGAAGTTTTGGACAACATATTGAATGCCATCTCCACTGGATGTCAAAGAGCAGTTTTAAATTAAGTAACCTAGTGGTTAGAGCACTGGCTTGGTAACCAAGAGACCAGAGTTCATTTCCCACTGGCACTCCTTGTGGCCATGGACAAGTCACTTAACCCTCCATTGCCTAAGAAGAAAGGTCTGGCAATCTACTTCCTGTGACATCACCAAGAAAACCCAGGAGCTGCTGGGTCACCAAAGGCACACATTGCATTTTGAAAAGAGAAAACAGAGATTCTTTGAACTGGCAGTCTGCTACTAGAAAATAAATATAAGAATATTCAGTTGAAATCAGTGTTTTGATAATATCATTTTTCGACGTATTTCGAAAACATTTCTATTGAAGCGTGTTAACCTATTTAGTCATTATTCATTGAAGAACCATTTCATCCCCCTATCATTTTGGTTGGTCGCCTCTGTACTTTCTTGTTTTGCTGTGTTTTCTTTTGGATAACAGCACTTCCTGTGAACACTCTGGAGTCTGTCCTGCTCCTAATTCTCCTCATGTCTTATATACAAGAATCTAGATAAGAACCAGAAGCATGGGATCTGGAACCAGAAGCATGGGATCTGGAATCCTGCTTGAGACTTCATTCCCTCCTCACCTTGCCACCTTAATCTCTCCTTGTCTCCACCTTGTCTGTCCACTCCGCTTTCTTAATGTAGCTCTCCTCTCTCTCCCCCTTCTTCTGCCCTTCACCTAGTCATCTCCAGAAACTCCTCATTCTCCTACCTTGGCCCTTCACTTTGGAATTCCCTACCACCCTCACTCTGCATTGAACCCCCTCTCCCCAAATTTAAGAAAAACCTGAAGACCTGGCTGTTTCAGCAAACCTTTTCTCAAACCATTTCCTTCTCTTCTTCCTACCATCCCACCCCACCCACCCCACCCCACCCCACCCCACCAGAATTTGTAATCCCTTCTTTTCCCCTCTGGATATTTGTCTTTTTTCTCTCTCCTTTTTGTACATTGTTTCCCTGGATTTTTAGACCTTTGTAAACTGTTCTAATGCAGCTTTGTTCTTGTTGTGGTATATGAAGCACAGTTAAATAAAATAAATAAATACATATTAAAGATCTGCTTTAGGACATGGGGTATATTTACTAAAGAGCGTTAAGGGAACAGGGGATAATGTGTGAAAACGGCATTGTTAAGGGTGTTTTCATGCGATAAAGGCAATGGGTGGGTAGTAGGCATTCTGGAGATAAGGGCACAAGGGCCCACTTAGCGGGCACTAACAGGACACCAGGTGTTAAGGTGCCAAGCATGCACCTCAACGCCTGAAAAAGACAGTCAGCTTAACGCTGGATAAGGGAGTCCCAGCGAAACTCAATGCAGAGGGGATGGATGGAAGGATATGTGGGAGACAGCTGGACTGATTCAGTGAGGTGTGCCCACATAAAATGCTGTAATGTCAGTGAGTGGCATAGGATGGGGAAGACGTGTCCCCCTGTGGAGCCAGAATCACCACGATGTGTGCACCCAAAGTATGAAGAGCATGAGTGATGATGTGCAGTAGAAGCATGAGTGACACACCGAAATGAAGAAAAAGTCCCTGTGTGGGGCACGGTGTAGCAGGTAGCAGGAGAATACATTTATTTATTTTATTTACATTCTCTTATATACCTCGCTATTCTGTATCAGTGCGGTTTACATTGAACAAACTGAAATTACATTGAACAGGGCATTATAATACATAACTGCACAGAGCCAGCAGAGATAAATGGATGGGCTGAGGAAGGATGGTGGTAGGTGAAAGTGTGGTATGGACATGCAGCACAAATGTACCTGATGTGACAATTACATTGGTAGTGTGTCTGAAAAAAGGGTGACTGTGCCATGTGGAAGACCCAATACCAGCTATGGTGGTCTCACAACTGTCCCAGTCTCCCAACCACCAGACAAGCATGCATATGGCAACTGGAGAAGAGTTGCTTATCTTGACCAGATGGAGCAAATAAGGAAGTGTGATGATCCCTGCAGGTGACCATCCCAGGGACAGGATGTGGCTGCATGTAATGTATACATGTGATGCAGCCAAGCCACCGTGATGATGAAATATTAATTTCATGGTTGTTTTGTATTTTATAGATGCAGGGCCGTACCGTGTGTAAATTGCGCCCTGTGTGACTTTCACATTGGGTGCGCCCCCCCTCCCCCCCCCGCGGCAGGAGAGAAGAGGCACGCCCGATGTGCATGCCGGCGAGAAGGCTTAAGGGGCACATTTTAGCTGTCTTCCCTTGCCTGCCACCACTGAGAGATGAAAAAGTGGTGGCAGCAGGCAACGTCAGACATCTAAAATGTGCCCCTTAAGCCTTTGCACCCTGTGCGGCCGCACCACTCGCACAGGGCTAGGTACGGGCCTATATAGATGTATATGTATAACTGGCTTGTGTTAAACTGCTTTATCATGTCAGTCAAAGTGGTTTGCATTGTACCTGAAATATAGTTGATCAGGTTGACATCTCGGTGTGGGGACCCATGTTAGACAAAATATGGGGGGTTGCACCTAATATTTCTGTTCCTGGAAGGTATGATAAACTTACCACACCTGGACATATCATTCCCAATCTGTAGGCTGGATTAAACCTGTGAGCTCTTGTTCGTACACACACTGGCCTTGTGTTTTGAGCCACAGAGCAACCATGTGGACTCATGAGTTTCTGGGTCCATGAGTCCATGGGTTTCTAGGTGGTCATTGTCAGGGTCCATAAGGACATGATGTGGGATGTGCCTCTGTGTGCTTAGCTGTCTGCAGCTTCTCTGCCATCCTTGACTGACAAGGTCTGTTCGGAAGGTGAGTGAGAGGGACGTCTTGTGACACAAGTTGCATAGTCTTGCTATGCTGCTGGTGGAACTGACATGCATCTTCTACATATGGGATCTGTCCAGTCAAATTCACAAATTCCAGCCCATGGGTGTCTTAGCATAATGACCATCGTACCCATTGCATGGTGTGTGCTTATGGGCGAGTCATGGACCACTCTCATATGTTGCCGGTCACAATGGGTAATCTAGATCAAATAGTGGCTCAGGTGATTGTGTCCAACTGAGTACTGAGTTGCGGAGGGATCACTCACAGCTTCGGGTCATTTGATAGGTAATAGAGCAGGGTGCTCATGTTTTCCTCTGATATGGGCTGCTCTCATATTGCATAGTATTCCTGCTTCAGTGCACTCTTTATTCACCATAGGCACATATCCACTCAATATGTGCAGGTGTGGGGATCCTGATCCTGAGGCCATCTAGTGGGCACACTAGCCATGTCCCAGGATCCACAGTTAGTGGTAGGCAGCATGGCAGCCAATCCCTCACTCCCTGCAGGCATGCCCCTGTCACCACCACAGTGCTGCCAATGGTCTTATTTAGATACCACACCTGCAGCTAGTCACACCATGCCACTCCTGCCCCCATCTACTGGAGGCTTTGTGCACAGGTGCTGCTGCCTTAGGGGGAATGGAGGATGTGCTCTGCTGTGCCTGCTGCAGACATGCTTGGCATCCACTGACAGTGGCAACTGCCATGTTGCACCTGTCAAACAGTGCTGGAGCAAAGATCTCTCCAGCTGCAGGCTGCACCCACTGTACCACCACCACCATACTCACACAACACTGACATGGTGCCATGGTGGCAGTGGGGGTGGCAGGACCCCCTTCTGACTGCCGCAGCATGTATTTGTGCTGCCACTGTCACAGCAGTCATATCGGCTATCAAAAATGTTCTCCCTAGGCGGCCGCCTTGTCAGCCTAGTGGACCTGCCAGCCCCACAGCTTCACCCATGTGACACTTCCTTTGCCACATTGGCACCATCAACATAGTGCCCTGTCATAATAGGGCACTATGCTGTTGTTGCTAATGTAACACTACTATCACTTTTATGGGATCGCCTGTGTCTGCATCACATTGCAGTCAGTTAAATAGGTTCTCCTTACCTCTAAAAAAACCCTTTCTGCGAGGTTTTACTTGGCGTTAGGGCTTCCAGTGCTGAGGGCTCTAACGCGCGATTACACAAGCCAGCGTTAAAGGAGCACCCGCTGTCAACACCCACTGTCCCATTAATGTCCACTCTCCACCTACTTTTCCCTTAGCGCTGCAGGCCCCTCTACTGCTTGTTAATGCAACATTATCAACACTTTCTGTTGTGCTGTGGAAGGGTGTCGATAAGAGACATTAATGGCACACTTGCTCCCTTAATGCTCTTTAGTAAACATACCCCATAGTGAAGGATCGTTCCTTACTTTAAAAGTTAGAGTTTTTCCTATTATTGCTAGGATGATCCAAAAGAAAGGGAAACAATTCTTATCTGCTTATTTACTGTTTATTTAAGGTTTTCTAATTAAAACAACCAATAGAATAACAATGCAGCATCATTAATCTAACTCAACACTCTATGTCAAGATAATGCCAAGATATTGCCAATACATCCACCTCACAGTGAATCTCATTGATGATAATAACAGAGTCTCATAAGCAAAGGCAATCCTCACTAACTATACTCTGCATTAAACCTTCAGCTGTGTTGTTGTTTTTTTTGCTTTTTTAGAACATTTAACTGAAATATATCAATCACATTCAAACCAGACTCTGAACTTGGTGTGCATTTGTGACTGCATCTTCCATTAGTCCAACCTAATCCACTTTAAAAGACATTTATTTTTATTTTTTTGGGGAGACCCTCATTTTCTTAAGTTATCCCAGTCACTATCCAAAACCCTTCATGCCCCCTATTACTATCTCTCCTCACTCCTGTGGTACTTTCATTTCTCCACCAATCTACTCTAACGTTTGCAGCCTTCTTATAGTACCTAAGTAAATGTCTTTTTCAAACATCCGCAATTAATTCCCTTTCTTAAGTGATAAGCAAGTCAAAGGGCTGGTTCTCTTTGTTCACATGTAACAACCACAAGATCGGAGGATAATATGACTAATGCTCTTGATGGTTCAATAGACAACAGTGCTGTTCTCCTTTTCCTTTTTCTCTACATATCTTAAGCTTAGTGCATCAGATCCCAACCCCTCCGAGTGAATGGGGAGTTGGGCGGGTAACCTGGCTGAGCCTGTCATCCATTCACTTGGTGGGGTGGAAGGGAACGGACGCTGGTGGGAAGGAAAGGGTGAGGGTTTGGGAGGCGAGGATAAAGTGCGTAGACTCACCAGCAGGGTTTGGCGGGCTTCATCAATGGCAGGTGGGATATGGGAAGTGCTCTGGGGGGGGGGGGGGATAGGAGGGGAGGGAGGCAGTGGAAAGATGGGTGAGGGGGGTCCTTCTTGTCACAGCTTAGGGTGAGATTTAGAAGTGGCTGACCTCCTCCTAGGGTTAATTCATTCTCCCCACCCCTTGAGAGGGCAGGGAGGAAGATAGGGATAGGAGCACTGCGGGGCTTCCCGCAGCATGAGTGTCACTACCATGTGCAGGCCAGTTATTTTAAGACTTCCGAATGCTGGAAATAAGCCTCGGCCTGGCATCACTGCATGCTAAGGAGTTGGGGGGGAGGGGATTGGTAGGAGTGGAGAGTCCAGAAATATGGTCTAGGGCTGGGCTAGGACGACACCATCTAGCCTGATCCTTCGGGAGAGTTTAATATCGCTTGCTTTGAGATGTTATTGTTAAATATTTGGATTTTGAATAAAGCTGCGGCCAGTGTTTGCCAAGCACCTCTCCTGGGAGTGTTATTTCATGGCTTGTGGGTGAGCGAATGGATGGGAGTGCGAATGTCTAAGTTAGTTGATTTTACTATCTCTTACCTACGCTGCTATAGGTTAGATCCCTACTACTTCTACTATTATTAATGGTTATCATTTGTATACAGCTACAAGGTGTACACAGCAATATACATTACAAGTAAGAGACATTCTCTTCCCAATAGAGCTTACAATCTAATCTAATTTTGGACGTCATTAGCCGAGGATCTGGCGTTTTTTGTCAGTTTGAATAGACGGACACACTTTCTTCTAATCGGGGACACGAGACAGAGGCTTGTTGCTTCGAAACGTGCACATCGTGATCGATCAGATAAGTGTGGATTTACAATAATACAATAAGACGTATGCAAAAATTTGAATAAAGTATTTTAAAAAAGGGACATGTACTGCGTGAGAGGGAGAGGGGTTTCCTCTTTGTCTTGCGGTTTATGCCCGACAAAAATTAAGTAATGATTGTTGTCGGGGAGTAGCGGTATTCTTTTTCCATTTTGTATTTTATGAATACCAGCAATATTGGGTTTTCTATTTTTGATTATACAATCTAATCAAGGCAGACCGCACAACTGAGAACTAGGGTAAATACCTACAATGCCTGATTGTAAGTCACCTTGAACTGCTACTGGAGATAAATACTAATAAAAAAAATAAATAAAAAAAAACAATCAATCAATCTAGGGGAATGGCAAAGATACAGATAGTTCATGAGCAGAAGAATAATGGAATCAGCATCCTAAAGCAGCCTCGAAGAGGTGGGTTTATAGCCTGCAGAAACCAGGACTGCTCTTTTCTCAAGCCGCTCTCCAGAGATGCCTCGCTCGCTCCTCTAGCATTGGAATTCCTGCCAGCAAGGAAACCCATGCAAGATATGGGGTATCACAGGGCCTGTCCACATGGGCCTGCCGGAAGGAGAGTTGCTTGAGAGAAAAGTAGTGTTGGCTACTGTGGAGGATTTAGTCTGCAGCGATGGAGGTAAGAAGGCCTGGATCAAGACATAGCAACAGAAGGTACATTCTGGCCCCTATTGGAATATGATGATGGAGGCAGTTGCCTATGCCTAAATCTGGTCCTGTCTAAATATCACTAACATACCCTATGATTTCATAGCTATTCATAGCTCTATGCTCAAGGAGAGACACATGCATCCTAGTACAGGAACTATGAATACCCTGACAATGTGTGGGTACTTCTGTATGTAGAGACCACTAAGGTCCTGTATTTTTATTTCACCAGGAACTCTAGTGGCTCTACCACCCTCTGTAACCTGCCTGTTTCTAGAACAAGAGGGTACTGTCTGGGCTCAGATTCGTTCAGCTAATCTCAGCGAGTTAATGCCAGCAAAGTCCTTGACTTGTTGATGTTAGTTGGAACGAGAAGTGCAATTTTGGAAGAAAAGTGAAAGGGGTATAAAACCCCAGCCCTAATTCAAATCTGGGTCTTTGTATCCCCAGCCATCATACCAAGTAAACTCCACCAGGTTCAGAACCGGTTTCTGGCCTGGACTGAGTGGTTTTGTAGTAAAAGGAGAGGAGAGAGTGAGCCTAGAGTACACTAGGCCTACCAGTGTATACTGGTCACATCCCTAAAACTCTAGGCAAACCTTGAGAATCAGATCTGCAGGGAGAATCTTGCTCCTGGAAATTGTGCCCCCAGATTGCTTGACAGCGTGCCTAATTGCCGCAACGGACATACAGCCTTGTAGGAGTTACATATAGATAAGTACTCTCTTGAAAATTTACTTTTACAACTCCAAAATGTGCCTAAAATAGGAGTAATGTAAAAGTCATTCCCATGGGTATAACTGTATTTTGTCATTCCCATGGGTATAACTGTACACCTTTATAAAAACTGTCCTGGGTATATACCTGTCCTGGGTATATACCTGGGTATATACCTGGGTATAAAACTGTCCTGGGTATATACCTTCTATCAGTAACTGACAATACCTTGATCATCCCCAAAGAATCCATCAAGTGCACACAGACGACCAAGAAAAGAACATTCGCCTTCTATGCCCCAAAATGTTGGAACGAACTTCCACCTGAAATTAGATCCATCAAAGGCCTTATGCAGTTCCGTAAGGCAATTAAACACCACATTTTCCTACTTCACTTTGCTCAAGCATCCACCCCACCTCTACTCGCCCACCTGCCAATGTCTACAAACCGCACCCTGTCACAAGTATCTTGAACCCGCCTTAGACCTCCTGTATATACAATCCAAATCTAATTATATTTTGTACATATGTTTTTAGTTCCCCTGTTGCTCCAAGTTTATGCTCCTGTTACAATGTATGTTCCAAGTTTAAACTCCTGTTACAATGTAAGCACAGAACAGACTTCTGACTGTGCACCCTTGTTGTATGTAAACCGCACTGATAACAAATAGCGCGGTATATAAAAGTTATAAAATAAATAAAATAAATAAATAAATACCCTTACACTTATTTGCACAGTTTGCATAGATAATTTTATTCAACCTGGGGTGGAGGTGTCCCGGGCTTGGGATTGGGCAGGCTATATGTACTTTGTAAAATATGCGTGTATACATGCAAATACAATGAGAAATTTGTGCATGTCACAAAGCAGGTGTAAATGTGTGTGTGTGTTTCGTGGAGCAGTTTTCTAAGGGAATGTGTGCGCATATATTCTCTTTGAAAATTGGTATAATTTATGAATGTCCTTACGACTAAGTTGTGCAGCTTCTTACAGAATTATCCACCTTGTCATCAATAAACTGGGGAAAATGAAAAGAGCAAACACTCAAAAATAATTTAGACATATAATCAAAGTTACTTCTATGAAACTAAAATATCTCGTCATAGATATATTTTGGCATGCTTGCTCCTTTTACCTTTCCTGGATGCTTCATTCCTGGTTAGTAAGTTGGCATTTTTTGACCAGATGTACCTTCTATCTTTCTTCACGTGATGTCCTTACAGTCTGCACAGTAATTCTGGAGCTTGTGTTTTGGACTGGGGCCATTTTCTAATTCCATCAAAATAATGAATCCCATGGATGAGACAGCACTCTGCATCAAGCTTGTAAGTGTACGTCAACTGGAGAGCAACCTCTTCTCCATTAGCTCACCAGTCAATAAGTAATTAATATGTTTTGTTGATGTCATTTTATGACGTAAAAACAACCAATAAAAAATCAGTACGCAATAGGCATCTTCCAGGCTGTGTATTTATTTATTTATTTATTTGAACACATTTTTATACCGCTCCTTCCAGTGATCAGCAGCGGTTCACATCTAACAATTAAACTCTGCGCAATTAGCAGTTACATATAACAGTAAGAAGATAACATTGAACATTGGAGGGTAACATTGATTTCAAATAACTCAGATAACTCAAACTATTTACATAATAGAAGAGAACATGTTAAAATATATGTTATAATTTAACTATATACAGCATTTGTGATAGAGTACATGCAAGTAGGTTTACAGTTTAATTCATTCTTTGTGGATTTGGAGTTTCTTATAATAACGGAGGGTTGAGCTCCATCAGATTGTTTCATGTACAAATTTGCTCTATGTTATTTCTGTCTGGTTGTAGTATTCTTGAAATAAATGTGTTTTAAGGTTTTTATGGAATGATGTGAGATCTATGTTAGCTCTTAAGGTGTCAGGGAGTTTGTTCCATTGTGTGGGAGCTATGTATGTGAATGCTCTATTACTAGTGTTTACTTTTACCTTGCAAATGGAGAGAGGAGTTTGTAGTGTATTTAGATTGTGTGTACACCTTTTCCGATTAGTGGGTTGTGTATTAATGAGTGAGGCAAGGTAAGATGGGGCAATATTGTGTATTAACTTGAATGTTGTAATTATTATTTTGTATCTTATACATGCATGTATAGGTAGCCAGTGAGGTTCTCTTAGAATGGGTGTGATGTGATCTGAGAAAGGTACGTTCATCAAAATTCAAGCCGTGACATTCTGTGCCATCTGTAGTATGTTTATTGTTTTTTTGGGAAGTCCTTGTAATATGCCATTACAATAGTCCAGATGTGGAGTTATGATCGTATTATTGATCTAAAATCTGATAGTTCAATGATATTGCGTAAGAGCTGTAGGGTTCTTATTTTGTAGAAGATAGTTCTGTTTAATAGTCTTAGGTGGGTTTCCATGTTAAGTGTCATATCTAGGGTGACACCTAGGTATTTTAGTTCTTGTTTAGTGTTGTAGGTTGTATTATTTAGTATGATTGGGGGGGGGGGTGTTTAAATTCCGGGTTTTTAGAGATAAACATTACTTCTGTTTTTTTATGATTGATGAACATATTGTTTTGCTGGAGCCATAATTGTGCTTCTTTAAGGCAAGTTTCTATGTGGCTGTAATCTGGGTTACATATATCCAGTTGTGTATAAAGCATTATGTCATCCGCATATAGATGATAGTCAATTTTGTGTTTTTGGAATATTGTGCAGATGGGTCTTAGGTATAGGTTAAATAGTGTGGCAGATAATGCTGAGCCTTGTGGAATACCTTGTGTCTGTGGGAAGGTATTAGACAGATTTTTATCAAAGTATACTTGTTGTATCCTGTTAGATATATAAGAAGAGAACCATTTTAAGGGAGTTCCATTTATTCCTATTGATTCCAATCTCTCTATGAGGGTCTTATGGTTCACTGAATCAAAGGCTGCTGTTATGTCAATGAAGATTAAGACAAACATTTTCTTGCAGTTTTCAATGCCTCTATAAAGTTTATCAAATAGTACGAGTAGAAGTGTTTCTACTCCATGTGATTGTCGAAAACCATATTGTTGAGCATCAAGTGCATTTGTGCTATCTATATGATCTTGTAATTGGTATTGTACGGTTTTTTCAATGATTTTGGCTATGAAAGGTATACTTGATATGGGTCTGTAAGCAGATGGGTCTGTTTTGTTTAGTGATTTGTTTTTTAGTATAGGTCGTATAAGGGATCTTTTTAGTTCTGTTGGCATGTTTCCTTGTAGTAGGGATTGGTTTACTATGTTTAGTATTATGGGTGCAATTTCTGCTTTTGTAGCCTACAGGGCAAGGATCGAGGGGGGATGTGGTGGTGTTTATGTTTGAGATTGTGCTTAGTAATTGTGCTTACCAATGGTGCTTACCAATGGTGAAAGTGTTTCTGATGTTGTAGTGGGAGATCATTTTGCATCCTGTGATTACCAGATGGTGTGGATCAGTATTAGGACTAGGGCTGTTAGAATCCATTCCAAGGTGAGGATCTTAGACTTTAGGAAGACTAACTTTGCGAAGATGGGCCAATACCTCAGGGAGTCGTTAGTGGGATGGGAACAGCTGGGGGATGTAGAAAAACAGTGGGCAAAACTGAAAGGGGGTATTTTAAAGGCAACCAACCTTTTTGTTAAAATGGTAAATAAAGGCAAAAGGAACAGGAGACCACTATGGTTTTCGAAGGAAGTAGCTGAAAAAGTGAAGAAAAAGAGGGAGGCCTTCATGAAATACAAGAGATCACAGAGAGAGGAAGACAGGCATCTGTATTTGGAAAAACTTAGAGAAGCTAGCAAAGTAGTCAAGAAGGCAAAGATTCAAAAGGAGGAGGAAATAACCAATGCAATAAAATGGGGGGATAAGACATTTTTCAGATATATTAGTGAGAAGAGGAAGGGCAAAAGGGGGGGGGATATGTAGAAGCTGATAAGGATAAAGCGGAATTGCTTAACAAATATTTTTGTTCTGTGTTCACAGATGACGAACCAGGAGCAGGACCTCAGAAAACACCCACAAATAAGAACAGAAGCGAGGGACATCTTGAACAATTTTCAGAAGACTGTGTTCGTGAGAAACTAGCTCAACTTAAAGTAGACAAAGCGATGGGACCGGATGGGATACACCCTAGAATACTGAGGGAACTTGGGGACGTTCTAGCAACTCCACTGACTGACCTTTTCAATGCCTCGTTGGAGTCGGGAGTGGTGCCAAAGGACTGGAGAGAGGCTCATGTGGTGCCTTTACACAAAAGCGGAAGTAAGGATGTGGTTGAAAACTACAGGCCGGTTAGTTAACCTCGGTGGTGAGTAAATTATTGGAAACGCTGCTGAAAGAGAAAATAGTGAGGTTTTTGGAGTCCAGCGGATTACAGGATCCGAGGCAGCAAGGATTCACCAGAGGCAGGTCTTGTCAGACAAATCTGATTGATTTGTTTGACTGGGTGACCAGGGAGTTGGACCGAGGGAGAGCTCTAGATGTGGTGTATTTAGATTTCAGTAAAGCCTTTGACACAGTTCCTCACAGGCGACTTATAAACAAACTGAGCACCCTAGGGATGGACCCTAAAGTTACTGCTTGGGTTAGAAATTGGTTGGGTGGGAGGCGACAAAGAGTACAAGTAAATGGAGTTCACTCTGAGGAGAAGGATGTTACCAGTGGTGTGCCCCAGGGATCTGTCCTTGGTCCGATTCTTTTTAACATCTTTGTTAGTGATATAGCGGAAGCGCTGTTGGGTAAGGTTTGCCTCTTTGCAGATGATACCAAAATCTGCAATAGAGTAAACACCCAGGAAAGTGTAGATAACATGAGGAGGGATCTAGCTAAGCTTGAAGAATGGTCTAGAATTTGGCAGCTGGGATTTAATGTTAAAAAATGTAAGGTCATGCATTTGGGCTGCAGCAATCCAAGGGAGCAATACAGTATAGGAGGTGAAGTACTTTTGTCCACTAAAGAAGAGCGGGACCTAGGCGTGGTTGTGTCTGATGATCTTAAAGTAGCTAAACAGGTTGAAAAGGCGACGGCAAAAGCTAGAAGGATGCTTGGGTGCATACGGAGAGGAATGGCTAGCAGAAAAAAGTAGGTGATAATGCCTCTGTATAAGTCTTTGGTGCGACCTCATTTGGAGTATGGTGTGCAATTCTGGAGACCGCACCTTCAAAAGGATGTGAACAGGATGGAGTCGGTGCAGAGGGTTGCTACTAAAATGATTAATGGGCTTCATTATAAAGCATATGAGGACAGACTTAAGGATCTTAATATGTACACCTTAGAGGAAAGGCGGGATAGAGGTGATATGATTGAGATGTTTAAATACCTCTGTGGCATAAATGTTCAGGGACAGAGCCTCTTTCAATTGAAAGCAAGTTCTGCTACGAGGGGACATGGGATGAGGGTGAAGGGAGATAGATTCAGGAGTGATATGCGGATTCCTAAAGCTGCGAGAGTTAAAGAAAAAGTTCCAGCCTCGAATTGGAATGTTACAAGATGCTCAAGGTTCTATGTTGAATGATGCTGAGAAGATCAAGAAAAGGTGGAAGGAATATACAGAGTTTTTATATGATAAAGATCAAGTGGACCAACAGCCGTTTCAACCTATACCTTATGATCTGGAACCATTGGTGATGAAAGAAGAAGTTGAAGCAGCATTGAAAGCCTTATCAAAGAACAAAGCACCAGGCATTGATAGCATTCCCATAGAAGTATTGCAGCAATCTGATGCAGCTGTTACCGTACTTACAAGGCTCTGCCAAGAAATATGGAAGACAACATCATGGCCAACTGACTGGAAAAGATCTGTGTTTATACCAATACTAAAGAAAGGTGATCCAACTGACTGTGGAAATTATCGCACAATCGCTCTGATCCCACATGCCAGCAAGATTCTACTGAAGATTATTCAAAAGAGACTACAGCCATACCTAGAACAAGAACTACCTGAAGTGCAAGCAGGGTTCAGGAAAGGGCGAGGAACGAGAGACATCATTGCGGATGTGAGATGGATCCTTGAAAAGACTAAAGAATACCAAAAGGATATCTATTTGTGCTTTATCGACTATAGCAAGGCTTTTGACTGTGTAAACCATGAGAAACTCTGGGCCACATTAAGAAGCATGGGTATACCAGAACACCTGATCGTTCTCTTGCGTAATCTGTACATTGATCAAGAAGCAACAGTTCAAACGGAACAAGGAGAAACAGAATGGTTTAAAATAAGCAAAGGTGTAAGACAAGGCTGCATACTTTCCCCCTACCTGTTTAATTTATATGCAGAACAAATCATCAGAGAAGCAGGACTGTATGAAGACAACAGAGGTGTGAAGATTGGTGGAAGACTCATCAACAACCTTCGCTATGCTGATGATACTACATTACTGGCTGAAAGTGAAGATGATCTGAAACATTTGCTTCTCACAATCAAAGAACATAGTCTCAAAATGGGCCTGCACCTTAATGTAAAGAAGACAAAGATCATGACAACTGGCATAATCAACAGGTTCATCATTGAAGGAGAAGAAATTGAAATTGTGAACAACTTTAACCTACTTGGATCAACTATCAATAAAGAAGCAACAAGCAGTCAAGAAATCAGACGACGCATTGCTCTTGGCAGAATGGCTATGAAAGACCTAGATAAGATTCTCAAGAGCAGAGATGTCTCTCTCCATACAAAGATTCGACTTGTTCAAGCCATGGTATTTTCAATAACATCATATGGATGTGAAAGCTGGACAGTGAAAAAGACAGACAGGAAGAAAATTGATGCCTTTGAATTATGGTGCTGGCGGCGAATACTGTGTATACCATGGACTGCCCGAAGAACAAACCAGTCGGTACTAGAAGAGATCAAACCTAAGCTTTCTTTAGAAGCTCAGATGACAAGACTTCGACTTTCATACTTCGGACACATCATGCGAAGAGAGAGATCATTAGAGAAAGACATCATGCTTGGCAAGATAGAAGGTCAACGCAAAAGAGGAAGGCCAGCAATGAGATGGATTGCTACAATAGTTTGAATAGTGTTATTCTAGTTAATGTTCAAAACATGTTCAATGTAACTAAACGTGTACATAGTTAACACAAGTTCCATGTAAAATATACAGAAGTATATTGATTTTTGTTCGATGTGAACCGCCCCTGATCTCTGGAAGGGGCGGTATATAAGAAACTGTTAAATAAATAAATAAAATAAATAACAGCAGCTACGGGTACCAGTCTGTCAACAATGAGCCGCCTGACTGAAGACCGAACACAATTTAGGATAGCTATCCAGAGGGTCGCCATGAGTCGACTCCGACTCGACGGCACTTAACAACAACAACATGCGGAAATATTTCTTTACAGAAAGAGTAGTGGATCCATGGAATAGTCTCCCAGTGGAGGTGGTAGAGATGAGGACAGTAACTGAATTCAAAAAAGCATGGGACCAACACAGAGGATCTCTAAAGGTAAAAAGTGGACTGTTGTAGTTGTTGTTATGGAAGGACAGACTAGATAGGCCATGTGGTCTTTTTCTGTCATCATGTTTCTATGTTTCTATGTATGCTATCTATTGGGTAAAAGCTCTCCCACACTACTGTGGGGTTAGTATTTTGTATTACCTTTTGAGATGTGTTATTTTCAATTTTGTGGGAGATTATCTCTTCATTAGGGTTTAATTTTTTAGAGTAGTGATCTGCAAGTGCTTGTGCATTTATTGGATATTTTGTATTTATGTCTTTTGGGGGTTTGGTGAGGGATTTTACAAGCTCAAATAATTCTCTTGGTCTATTTAAAGCGTATGTATCATTGCAGTCTAGTAAGGACACGTTGGACAGCACCACTGCTCTCCTTTCCAACCTCAAAATCCTGCAGTAATTTTTCCCTTGTTACTCTAGCATACTTGAGTAAATATGGATCTTAGTCTGCCCTTGAGAAAGTTGGCTATAAGTGCTAATAGAACATAATAGATACATCGAGCTCGATATTCAGAGGGAAGATATCCTGTTAAAGTTATCTGTTTAACTTAAACAAATATTCAGTTTACTTACCCAGTTATGTCTGGCCACTCAGTATACTCACCTAGACTTAACCAGATATAGCTATCCAGTTAACTTTAGGACAGTGATTTTTTTTGCCAGACTCAACAGGAAAACTTTCACTGGATAGTGCTGAATATCGGCCTTATCCAGTTCGAGGGTACTTTTATAACAGGTTAGCTAGGTTAATAGGGTAGAAAGGTGGCTATTTTTCACCTATTTTATTAAGACATAAATGTGCCTATGTGTCTTTATAAAATAAGAAATTACGCCTAGATTGATGGCACTAACATTACACTTGCTCAGAAGGAAGCATAAATGTTCGTACGTACGTTATGCACATATGCAAGTATTTTATGAATTCTGCACAAGTGTCGCCCTGACTCCTGCCCTAAGTATACCTCCTCCTATTCTACAGGAACTTGCCGTATTGCCTAGTCTTAGCATGACCTCATTATGCCCTTGGGCTAATCTTTTACACATTAAAAGGGTTTATAAAATTGCCCTCTTCGAGGGGAATTTAAAAGGTGTGCCTACGTGAACATGCCTTTGAGGGCACATCTTGCAGGCCTCTTCTATAAAGTAAGATATGCATGTTAATTTAAGCTGCGAGCACCTGTACCAGCCCCATGGCTTATGTAATGTCTGCATCTAGATTTTTCAAGAACACGCGTTAATTATACTATTTTATAATTTATGTGCTTAACTTTATGTTCTGCCCGCACTCTGCTCAAACTCTGTTCCTCTAATGCCCTCAGTGAAAGTAGATGCAATTAGTCTGATGTACACTCAGAATAGCGACCACATCAATTATGCACGCAAATGTTCATTTAAGGAAATAGATGACTGAAATACGTAGGGGAGGGGAATATTCAAAGGGCTTAATGCAGTTAACAGACGTACTAACTCTCAATTCTGCTGAGTAGGATATTCCGAGGCACTTACCCAGTTTGTGCTACCGAATATCCCCTCTTAAATCTACTGAACTGCTTAGCATCGGGGAATCCAGTGGCTTAGGGGGGCTGCACCCACGTTAGCCAGTCAGTGGTGATATGCAGCCACTAACCATCCAATCTAAACTGAGTACAGTTAGGCCAAAAAAGAATTGGCCTAATTTTAACCAGTGATGAATATCACCATTGACTGGATAACTTAATCCGCACACAACTCAAAACCTTCTCATTTGTTGAGCATGTTGGAGAAAATGTACAAAATCTAAATGTCGACCCAACAGAGCACACACTTTGCGGCAATGCATAACTGAGACACTCTGACTTACATCTACACTAACTTGTCTCTACAACTCATCCACTTCACATATTTTTGACACTTCACCTCCCTCTCAGCTAACCAGGAACTTCACTAAAACTATGTCTAAACTTTCCTCACTCACCTGAATTATATATAAAAGTTTAATCACTTAGGGGTACGTTTACTAAACCATCTTAATGTAGCAGCGGCAGTATTATCACGCGATAAGATACCTTATCACGCAATAATGGCGCTTTATCGGGCGCAGAGGTACCGTAACGCGTGATAATGTGCACAGCAGCGCAAACGAGTGCTGAGGGTGGAGAAAGGCTTCCGGAGGGCGGAGGAAGGCTCCCCAGGGGCGGAGAGAGGGGGTCAATGGGTGGAGAGTGGGAGGGGAGAGGCTCCCTGCACACTAACGCTGTGGATTCCAGGTCTGAAAACTAACACCAGTGAAACCCTGGCGTTAGAGCAGATTTAAAGGGAAGAGAAACCATTTCCGTCGGCAATGTACAGCAAAGCTAGGGAAACCTACAAAAAGTGATAAGTGTTATACATTTGTACGGAACAAAAGGGCAAATAAACATTGAAAACGACCTGAACAAAATGGAAAAAAAACATAACCAAGCTGGCCAATAGTGATATTAATGGGAAACAGCAAAAAACACTATCGAGAAAGCTCCAAAAAAAAGATATTATTTTTGGAAGGGTCTATGCTCTGTCCCCATACAAGGTGAATGATCCCACAGTGAAATAGCGCTGATCAGGGTTTTCCCTTGTTATTGGACAGGTTTCCTATGGCATGCACATGTTCCGTAACAGCAGGGTGGGCATGTTGGAATGGGCAACTGGACAGATGCTGGAAAAGGGGATACAGAGGGCTGCAGGCGGCACATGCTGTTGTGAAGCTGGGCCACAGTGCGGACTAGGCCCATAGGAATGCTGAAACAGTAGAGCAGCCAGACAGCAACTGATGAGGGCCAAACATGGGCATGAGTGTGTTTCCCACAGTGTCACAGGGGATAGTACCCAGCAGGTACCCCCAAGGGCACAGAACATTGGCAGGCGGTGCTGGGAGGAAGCGTGGACATCTATGCAGGCACCCCTACCCGAGAACCCACACCATAGGCAGCCGCCTACCGGCACACTGGATGGCCTGATACTGCGCACCACCAGCACCATCAGCAGAAGGGCATGTCAGCATGGTGGTAGAAGGGTACTGGTGGTGAAAGGGGCAGTGGCTGCTGCCCACAGCAGACCGTGGCCTAGCCCTGTTTAGGTGGGTGCCATGCACTGCAACAGACAGGCTCTGTCTGACAAACAGTCATGGTATCCCCAGGGAATGAACTGTCCAGTGTGGTGCAGTACACACAGCCAGTGTGTGCAGGAGTAGAAGGTCACAGGTTCAAGTCCCAGCTGTGGTTCCTGCCAGCCCAGTCCCCATGTTTTACCCGCTACTAAACCGTGGTAATAAAGATGGAACCTCTATTGCAGATAACATAAACATGCCTCAAATGCCTATATTTTACCCTACAGAGCACAGACACCATAAACATGTTCATTACCTAGAGCAGAGTCTCACAAATGCAGTCCTGGAGGACCAAACACCATTCAGATTCCATGCTGTCTCTAATAAAGAGGCTTGTGCTGCATTTCTATGCGCCGCCCGCATGGTATGCAGATGTAGCTCATGCATATTCATGAGGGACAGCATGAAAACCCGAACAGTGTTTGGCCCACCAGGACTGGAGTTGGGAACCTCTGCCCTAGAGCAGTGGCCAACATGGGCAGAAACACCCACACCCACAGGCTCCATTATCCAAAGCCTCCTGGAGAGGCAGGATGTTGGGCCCTGCGTGCATCTCCCAATACTAGCACTTGCATACCTTAGCAATGTCACCTTAAACCTGGGAATACGATACACATCTATCAAAAGGTTGCTATGAGTACTGGCAGATAGCAATTCCTAAGTTAAGCACAATCTGCTCATTGAGCTGTATCATACCAACCTCTCTGATGTCTGTGGAGTGTGTTTGAGGTCTGGTGTCTGACAGTGTTCACCACCCTGGGGAGTGACCCCAACAATATTGCGTACCATAGCCATGCCTGCACTGTGCCCAGGACTGGTGCGGTGGCCAGGGCTGCCAAAAGCCTCTATAGTTGCACAATGCTGGCATAGGTGTGGGAGTGTGTGTCTGTCTATCGAGTGTGTGGTGGCTGCCAACACCTTACACAGCCCATGCTGCTTGCACTGTTGCCAGTGTTAGCCTGCCAATGTGCATAATGAGGAGCAAGGTACTATGGGTATAGCCGGGACAGGGTGGCCTGGCCTGGATGCATCTGCACAGGGCATAGGGCAATGGCTCGGACATTGTAGTGCCCGGCCACAACCTGCATGGACAGGGTGGCCACAGCATGTCCTGCTGGGAGGTCACTCTCACCCTGACTGAGCAGTGACCACGGCATGGCTGGGTTCCCCCATAGTGCTATATTGTATTGCTTCCAAGTGAAATGTATGGGTTCTCTTTTCTGGGGCCTAATCACTGACTTATCTGCTTGGTAGATGTGTTCACATCTCTTCCAGGAACATGCATTGTTGGCTAGCTTACAGGGTGCAGTGGCTGGTGACTCACTGTGCTTGTTGCTGGAGAATGTCTGATGATGGTGGGGGTCAGCTGAGCATTTCCAGGCCTATTGTCTTTCTGCCATTTGCCTTATGGATGTGTACAGCTCTGCATTGGCTGTGCTGTAGGGTGTCTGTTCCCCAGCAGGACTGGGGTTGATGGCCCCCCTCTACCGCCACCATTGCAGGGAGGTAGAATGTGGATCTGTTGGTGGGAGATCCTGTCTCCCACCCCTGAGCCACAGAGGGTGGGTTGGGTAGTGGTACATAATCTGCCTATGGGTCCAAACACCCCCCTTCACTTACATCATGTTACAATGGCACCAACACAGATTATGCACTATTCTGGGTGCATCATAGCCCATAAGGACTAAACCTGATTAACAACTATAGATGGACACTAATGTATCCTAGGTGTGCCTGCAGGAACTACCTATCACTCACTCACTCACACACACACACACACACACACAGGCTGAGGTGCTGTGGGGTGCATACCCCATCTTGTGATCATCTGTAGACTGCTGATTTGCATGTGCTGTGCATCATGGGTATGGGTGTGTTGACCCTATCCTGGTAACCACAGAATGTTTGTGTGGTGACATGCAGTCCTTCTGTAGCCAGCCAGGGGCTTGTTAGTAGCTGTAGCACACTGTTTACTTCACTGCCTGTGGAGCCAGAGGTCATGGGTTTGGTTCCACAGTGGGGTTATTTGATAGGGCTGTCTGAGGCATTGTCTTTCTTTAATGTAAATTAGTGCTGCCAGCAAAAACACCCTCACAATGCTGTAACCTTAAGGTGCCTCATAAGGCGCCCCATAAAGTGCCTTATAAGGTGCCCTATAAAGCGCCTTATAAGGCGTCCTATAGGGGACATAATAGGGTGCCTTGGCGGACAGTGCACTTTATAATGTGCTCTCTGGAGTGCCTTATAGGGCACCTTATGCGGCACAATGCCTCACAAAGCACTGCTTAAACATAAAGGGTAATGCTTCAGCCAGCCTTATTCATTAGGCACACTGGGGGATTGAATCTATGACCCCTGTATCCTCACCAACAAGATCCAGAAGACATATAGCAATAAACACCCTAATAACACCGAAGGCCATAACAACGTGTAGCCGATCAACAGCGAACAGAGCCTTCATGTTCTGTGCCCCAAAACACTGGAACTCCCTACCACCCGAAATTCGTGCCATAACTAACATATGCCAATTCAGAAAGGCCCTCAAGCATAACTTATTCATCAAATACTACCCTACATAAAGCTTCCCCACAAGCAACATCTCATAAATCCCTTTCATGTTATCAAAATTAACAGACCAACTTTCTATGTATATAGTTTTACCCCCATATTATTCAAGTTTATCGAATCCAAGTTTATCGTCCTGTTTTATGTAAAACCGAGCAGCCTGTTGTTCTGGTCTTTGTTTATCTGTGAACCGCGCTGATTGTAAATAGCGCGGTATATAAAAAACTGTAATAAATAAATAAATAAATAAATAACCAATGTGCTATGCCTCTGCTGTTTTGTTTGCACATCAGCGCGCCTACTTAAGATTAACACGCGTCAACATGCATTGCTCAATCCATCGAGCGATAATCCCGGTTTGCTACGTTTAGACCGGAATGCCCACTCCTTTTATGGCATCCTGCACACTATCGCCGGGCGCACTTTAGGACTGCTTAGTAAACATACCCCTTAGAATCATGTAAATATTCTTGATTGTTTGTACTCAAGCACTTGTTATATTGTTGAAATGTTCAATGCATCTCAGTTGTTCTGTATGTAAACTGCTATATTACCTGATATGGTGGTATAAAAATCACTCAAATAAATAAATAAATAAAATAATCGCTTTCCAGGCAAATTGGCTTTTCATTATTGCTGGCTGGATATGGCCTGGCACTGAATAATATCCAGGCATAGATTAAAGTGGTGAGAGTCAGCTGCTTTTAATGGTACTCGCTGCCACCGCTAAATATGGCTGCCTAGTTTTCCCTGTGTAAACGCTTGCATAAATGTAGGCAAGACTCATAAAATTATGCCCTTAAAGTCTGTGTGTTCCTGGCATACCTCTTCCCTCTCATATTTAACTGATCTGCACGCAGCATATTGATATTTTTTGTTATTTATTCGGATTTAGCTCAGCTCTTCTCAGTGGTATTTCCCTGGCCCCATCGGGCTTACAGTCTAAGGACCCAATATTCAGTGGTGGCGGCTAGATGATCTAATGCATCCAGCTGCCGCCTCCAAATTTTAAACCCGGATAATCAATGCCTGGTCATATCCGGCTCCACCATTGAGTATCCCGCTTCCTGGATTTGCCAGAAGCTCACCGGGCAGTGGCGATATTCAGATGCTGCTGGTTAGTTTCCTTGGCAAATATTAGGCCATCCTTTGCTGTGCCTGACATTTGCCACATAACTATAACCGGGCAACAGCTCAATATCGCCACCACCTGGTTATGACCAGGTGCCGCTCCTGTTCCAGCCCCCTGAAAGCCCTGATTCTAATCGCTTTGCATCGGGGTATGTTGTTCTTTCAGTGCGCGTGCTACTTTTTCCATTTACAGCTCGTCTTTATTGTTTTCCTAACCATGTTAGTGCTTCTGAATATCCCGCTGGGCGACATTTACACAGTTTCAGGTCTGTAAATTGAATATCAAGCCCTGTACCTGAGGCAATGGAGGGCTGTGACTTGCCTAAAGTCACATGGAACATCAGTGGAATTTGAATCCTGGTTTCTCTGGTTCTCGGTCGGATGTTCTCACCCCTAGATAATTGCCAAAATATCCTGGACAAATCTTTTCAATATCAATCTCTCTATGGACTGTCATTTTTTTTAGCTGCCTTCCTAAGCAGATATAATACCATTGAATGAGAGTAATTATATAACAGACTTCCTAACTTGTATGGCAGATATATGCTTAAGTACCCCTTTTTTAATAAAGACAATTTATATGCATAAGTGCTGATATGAAGTTACTAGGCATGTGCTTTAGTTTCCGTGCAAATGAGAAAATTGATGAAAATCATTTTTTTTATTTTCATAAATGCATGTTACATAAATATAACAAAGAAAAGCATGCTTCTAAATTTCAAACAAGGCAAAAGAAAATTACCCAATAAGTAAACGCTATTCAGATATAGAGACCCAGAAGAAATCAAAAGCTATTCCCTACAAACCTCCAAGCTGAAAGGGAGAAAATGGTCACCCAAGGGTCCTAAATTATTTACTCCCTGACTACTCTAAAATGCATTTTTCCAAATGCCATACGTCAGAAAAAACAAAGCTGTTCCCAGCATAGGATACAATGCACTTACAAGGGAACCAAATGTAAAAGGTGGCCCCAACTGCTAAAACATAGGGGTATGTTTACTAAACCGCGCTAAAGGAGCAAGTGTTCCATTAATGCATATTAACGTGGGTTAATGCCGCTTTAGCGTGTGTTAACGGGATCGGCAGCATAAAGCGCTCTGTGGGTGGAGAGTAGGCAGAGAATAGGGGTCAGTGGGCGGGGAGTGGGTGGGAACAAGGCCCTGTTCCCTTAACGATGGCACCTTAACATCAGGAACCTTACCGCATATCAAAACCTCTCGGTAAGGGTGCTATACACCATACATTACAACCATTTGCTATCTACTAGATCTAATGGCTTTTATTTGCACCAATTACTAGAACAATCCTATCTGTTCTCACTCCTAAACAAGTTGGTGCATCTACTAGAACAATCCGCTGTGTTCATACATTCACACAGATTTCCTTACACACAGATTTCCTCAAACACAACACCCCCCCTCACAATGGCCCCCACAAAGTTTCAAGCCCTCCCTATCCCTCTCCTCCTAATAACTCTCCTAATACACAACATTTCCATGTACAAATCAGACCAACCCCCCTATAATACTATCCCCATTATCCACAACCCATACAGAAACACATTACAAGTTCCACCATATATCTACTCACATAACCATAATCCACACCAAAATACCCACAGACCCTATCCTAGACTAATCCAAGTAAACCATCAACAACCTAGTAATATGAATGTCTCCTCCAACACACTCACCCTGAGAAAACTCATCCTCATAAACATACGTTCCATAAGAAACAAATTACCAATCGTCAACGACATGATCAGAGATGAAAAACCCGACATACTCTTCATCATGGAGACATGGCTCTCAACCACAGACACAATCCTATTAAACCAACTGTACACACAACACTATGACTTATTCAACTGCCACCGGGATGCCAAAAGAGGGGGAGGAGCCCTCATCCTTACCAGAAAAGACCTTCACTATACCCTAACAAACATAAATAGTATAGATGGCATGGACATCATCAATAAAGAGAATAAAACCCTTGCACTCTGCCTCATCTAAAGGCCCCCATCTGTTGACCACAACAACCTCACCCCTATTCTGGAACTTGCATGCACAGCCTCATAGAGAAAACCACTTATTATACTGGGCGATTTGAACCTCCCATCACTCAACCCCTCTCACACAATAAACTTCATGGACACAATGACAGAAATGGGATATGAACAGATCATACATGCCCCCACTCACATAAAGGGAAACACCCTGGATCTCGTCTTCCTCCCCTCGCCTTTCAATAACCACCAACTCCACACCCCCCAACCATAACCGAGGTACCCTGGTCCGACCATCACTTAATAACCTTCTATCTCCACACACAAACACCCAATACCAACACACCAAGCACTACGCCACATAACACACGCTATACCCACTTCAATAAAGATACCTTCCTAGACAATGTGCTACCCAAACTCGCAACAAATACATCAAACATCAATATAGCCATAAACCAATGGAACTTAACAATCCAAAAGGCAGCCGCCCCTACACAAGTTACACCAGAACAAACACTAAAAAGATCAGAAAAATGGTTCACCCAAGAACTCGCCAAGCTAAAAAAACAACTAAGAAAACAAGAAAAAAGATGGAGAACAAAATCGAACGAAAACAAATCCCAATACATAAGCCTACTCAACACATAAAGACACAACCACCAAATCAAAACGAGACTACCACTCTAAAGTAATAAACATGGCCATCAATCGACCAAGAGAATTATTTTCAATTGTAAAATCACTAACAAAAACCCAAAAACCAGAACCAGAACACTCCACAATAAGCGTACAAACATTAGCTGCACATTTTGCTGAGAAACTAAAAAGTAAGTCCCCCAACACTATCACAGCAATGCATATACATCCAAAAAACTCAAATAAATGGGAAACCTTTCATGTGGTCGATCAAAAGCACCTCCTCAAGATCATAACAATGATTAATACCACAACCTCCCCCCTTGACCCATGCCCAGTATCATGGATCAAATCCACCAAAGCTGAACTCGCTACAAACATCCAAAACATAATTAATCAATCACTCTCACAAGGCATCATGCCGGATGCCCTTAAGCTCACCTCCATCCGTCCCATCCTAAAAAATAATACATTAGATCCAAAAGACCCAAGCTCATACAGGCCCATAGCCAGTATACCATTTATTGCTAAAGTAGTAGAAAAAATCATACAACTCCAACTACAAGACTATATTGACCTACACGCACCCCTTGACTCCCACCAATTCCGATTCCGCCCCTTCCATGGAGTTGAAACCTTACTAATAACACTGATGGATAACCTCATTAGAGGAACAGACGACAACAAACAAAGTTTCATCCTCCTTTTCATAGATATAGCCGCCACATTTGACATCAACCATAACACACTAATTGATAGGCTAGCAAACCTGGGAATAGGAGGCACTGTCCTCAAATGGTTTATGTCATATATATCTCACCGATTGCTATGTGTCCAACTAGGCCAAAACATCTCAGAAATGTTCTCACAAGGACAGGGAATCCCACAAGGTTCGGCCCTCTCGGCCCTCCTTTTTAATCTATACCTAAAGCCCATCACGAACATATTTAAAAAATACAAAATTAACCATTACATTTATGCCGATGACATCATGCTCGCTATCCCCATAAACACTAGCAGCCCCTCATGCCACAATCTATCTGAATGTATCAGAGAGGCTGAATCCTGGCTAGAAACCAACTACCTCAGCATTAACCTTAAAAAAACAGAAGCTATGTTTGTATCAAGAAAACACGGTGCAATCTACCCCAAAACCATCATAATCAACAACACCACTATCCCTGTCAAACAAGAGGTAAAATACCTAGGGATGATATTAGATCACACACTCAGTATGCTCCCCCACATAAAGCAAACAGTAAAAACTGTATTCTATAAACTAAAGACCGTACAGCACCTAAGACCCCTCCTCGACATCCATGATTTTAGATCTGTAGTTAACTCACTAATTACCCCCCACTTCGACTATTGTAATAGTCTACTGAATGGCCTACCACTTAAAAATACAAATATACTCCAAAGAGCCCAGAACATCTCCGCCAGGGTAATAGCAAAAGCACGTCTAACTGACCACATAACCCCCATTCTACATGAACTACACTGGCTCCCTATAAATAGCCAGATAAAATATAAAATACTCTTAACAACATTCAAACTCCTCAATGATATCTCCCCCTCACACCTAACCACCCTCCTACACTCCCCACCAGAATCCAGAACACGCAGACAAAACGCAACCCACTCACTTGACATACCCAAAGCCATCTGCAAGACAAAGAAAACTACAAGCTCCAGAGCCTTTTCATTTGCTGCCCCTACCCTCTGGAATGAACTTCCACTGACCCTCCACATGACAAAAGACCTCCAACTATTCAGAAAAGGACTCAAAACACACCTTTTCACTGAACATTTTGAAAACCCAACTGAAATCCCTCACCTCCCACGAGCTACCTCCCAACAAACACAGAGCCAACCTACTAACCTCCTATTAACCCCCCCCCCCACATACCCCCTACCTAAACAACCCCAGAGCTTCACCCCACCCTAACCAAAAAAAAAAAAAAGACAAATCAAGAAGAGGCCGACTCCTGTTTATATGTAACTACAAAGATTGTCACATAAGTTTGTTTGTACAATATGTTCCTTGTAAATAGTTAATACCGCTGTCCCACGTAAAAGTTGTTTGAAAATAGTTAATATTGCTGTTCCATGTAAAAGTTGTTCAATTGTTCTCTGTTCCCTGTAAACCACCCTTGATCTCTGGAAGGGGCGGTATAAAAGAAATGTATAAATAAATAAATACATACATTTTGAGGAGAGAGAACCAATTTAAACGTCTGCAATGTGCTACACAGACAGGTGAGCCCAAGAAAGTGATAGTAGTGCTCCATTAGCAGCAAAAGCATAGTGCCCAAGTATGAAAGGGCACTATGTTGATAGTGCAAATGGGGTAAAGGAGATGGCACATGGGTCATACAATGTGGGCTACTGGTGCACAGGGTGGACCAGGCAGCTGCCTAGGTGGCACATAAAAAGATTAGATTAGAAAATATGCCAGACAAGGTCCATCATGCCCAGTATCCTGTGTCCAGCAATGGACAATCTAGGTCACAGGCACCTAGCAGTTTCCCCAAAAGACATACAGGATCAACAATGCTTGAAATGGGGTAAGCAGTGTATATCCCAGGTCCTCTTTAACAATGGTTTATGGACATGTGCAACCCTCAATGAATCGGCCAGCAAGGGTACAAACACCCACTCAGACAGGTTCTACTATCCTCAGCTGGATGAAGTCAGGCTGACAGCACCGGCACACTGAGCAGCACACTACTAGCTCCTGCACAATAAGCACTCCTTAACAATGTCTGAGCTGAGATTGGGACCAGAGTGGCAGGCAGGAATGCCAACCATCCCCATGTTGCACAGTGTGTGTGTGGTGTGTGTATGTCTCTCCATTGTTTTGTGGCTTTCTACTCCTCACTGAGCCTTGCAGTACCTAAGTTGTTTCCAGCTTTAGCTTGCAAATGTGCATGATGAGGAGCAAGGTATTGTGGGTATGGACTGAAACAGGGTAGATTGGCCAGTTTCGGGGGTGGATCAATGGCTGGATCAATGGCTGGGACGTTGTAGCACCCAACTGCCACCCGCAAGGACTGGGTGGCCACAGCATGTCATTCTGGGAGGGCACTCATACTCTGACCGAGCAGTGACCATGGCATGGCTTTGTATGCAAGTAGTGGTACATAGTGTTTGGCTCTAGTGGTGTGGGTGCACCTCCTGTTCTGTGGGCACGATCAACAAATGAACTGCTGAGTATCCATGCTGTATATTTCAAGCTTGAGTGCATATGATTACTCTGCACATAGGCAGTGCGTACTGGCCAGAAGGCTGTCTGCAGTTGGCATGTGCATTGCTGGGACATCCAGTCATAGGCAGCAGGTGCTTGCTGTGGGTAAATATTACACCTAGGCAGTTGAGAAGTAAGGTAGTCTGGGCCAGCAGGTACCTAGTAACAACCCCATACAAGTTCCCCTCCCCCCTGAAAGTTGGCAGCCATGATATCAGCATTGTAACACTGGGCATTGCAATTCACTGTTCTAGGTGGGTCCCAGTCCAATAAGGCCAGACAGGGGCGGTGGCCTCAGGCGGCAGTTTCTAGGGAGTGGCACTGATTTGCGCTCCCTAGAAACTGCCTGATAGAACCGCCAAGACGTCCAGCTGGATTTCCATTAAAATCAAATGAAAGCAGCCACAGGAACATTTCTCCGTTTCCGCGGCTCTGCTTTCAAACTGCTGGGTCGCGTGGAGCCGGCGGGGTGGGAAGGGGCCCGAGGTCATCGTTTCCGCCACCCTTCCACTTCTGCTCCTGCTGCTTCCTCCAAAATGAAAGCAGCCATGGGAACAGAGCTGCTTTTTTTTGGAGGAAGCAGCAGGAGCGGAAGCAGAAGGGTGGCGGAAGCGATAACCTTGGGCCCCCCCACCCTGCTGGTTCCACGCGATCCAGCAGTTTGAAAGCAGAGCCGCAGGAAAGGAGAAATGTTCCCGCTGCTTGTTTTTGATTTTAATGGATGAATCAGTGAGGTGAGGGGGGAGGAGGGAAGGGAGCAGAGAAGGGGGGAGCTTGGAAGGGAGCAGACAATGAGGGCCTGCAGGGGAGCAGAGAAGGGGGGTCCTGGAAGGGAGCAGACGGGGGGGGGGGTGGAGCAGGAAAGGATCAGACATGGGGGCCTGGAGGGGAGCAGACAAGGGGGGTCCTGGAGGGGAGCAGACAAGGGGGGGGTCCTAGAAGGGAGCAGATGGGGGGATCTGGAAGGGAGCAGACAGAGGGGTCTGGAGGGGAGCAGACAGAGGGGGCCTGGAGGGGAGCAGATGGGGGGGGGGCTTGGAGGGGAGCAGATGGAGGGGGCTTGGAGGGGAATGGAGCGGAGCAGAGCAGACATGGGGGGGAGCTGGAAGGGAGCTGACATGGGAGGGGGAACTGGGACTGAAAGTTCACTGATACCTGGGATGGTATTTTAACTAGAAGGGGCTGGACGATGGGGAAGGAGGGGGACTGGAAGAGAATAGACACCAGTGGCGGTACTGGGAAGGCAAACTTATAACAAAGACCACTAACCATTTTAGTAGCCACCCTCTGCACCGATTCCATCTTGTTTATATCTTTTTGAAGGTGCGGTCTCCAAAATTGCTCATAATACTCCAAATGTGGTAGCACCAGAGACCTATTCAGAGGCACTATCAGCTCCTTTCTTCTGCTGGCCATTCCTCTCCCTATGCACCCAAGCATCCTTCTGGTTTTCACCATTGCCTTTTCTACCTGTTTAGCCACTTTAAGATCACCAGAAACAATCACACCCAGGTCCCGCTCTTCTTTCATCAACAGAAGTACTTCACCCCCTACACTGTACCGCCCCCTTGGAGTTTTGCAGCCCAAGTGCACGACCCTGTGTTTTTTAGCATTAAATCTCAGCTGCCAAATTCTTGACCATTCCTCAAGCTTAGTTAGATCCATCCTCATATTATCTATTCCTTCCTGGGTGTCTACTTTATTGCAGATTTTGATATCATCTGCAAACAGGCAAACCTTACTTGACAGCTTTTCCACAATATCACCAACAAAGATATTAAAAAGAATCAGACCAAGGACAGATCCCTGTGGCACACCACTGGTAATTTCCTTCTCCTCAGAGTGAGCTTCATTTACCTGTACCGTTTATTGCCTCCCACTCAACCAATTTCTAACTCAGTCAATCACTTTAGGGTCCATCCCTAGGGTGCTCAGTTTTGTTAATAAGTTGCCTGTGTGGAACGGTGTCAAAGGCTTTACTGAAATCTAAGTACATCACAGACCTAAACCTTAGGCTTTTGTTGTAAGAAGGCCTTCCAACGCATCTGAGTGGCTCTAGCCACATCAGGAAATATACTGACGGACTGGCCACAGAAAGGAAGAGACATTTTTGCAAAATATAGCTTCAAAATAGAAAATGTATCAATCTCAGACCCAAAAGTGACCAACAAAGTTGCCGTCTCAGAAACGTTATCTTGTGAGGTTTCAAGGAGCTCAGTTAATTCCAGATTATGTAGAGATGTAATCAAATCACAACCTTCCCCTTCTGCCACCTCAACACTCGTCCCTTTACGCAAATAATACCATTTAGAAATTAGGAAGGTATCAACCTTACCATACTTCAGAATTTTCTTTAAATACTTTTTCAACAATTCCAAAGGTGACAATAAACGCATTACAGGAAAATTCAAAAATCTTAAATTCCTTGCTTTCATCAAATTTTCAAGCATCTCAAGCCTATTATGAATAATCAAACTATCTTGAACTACTGCACTCCCCAAAGTCTGAAAGGTAGGTAGAGAACTTTCAATCTTAGCCATTCAAGACTCCACGGAGGCAAATATAGAATCCTGCTGTTTAAACTTAACTACAGATTCTTCAGAAAATGTACAAAGATGATTCATTGTCCCCTTCCAAAAGGATTCCATTCTCACCAATAGACCCCAAATGTCTTTCAAGGAAATCTCATTAGGAGACTCTGAGACCAATGCAGCTTCTTGAGAGGATCGCAAAGAGAAAGTAGCCACCTCAGCATAACAGGTGCTGTGACGGTCACAAGGAGCCCCAATAACCAACTGAGAATGATGCAAAACCACCAACTTTGGAGTAGTTCCCTAGAAAAGTATGTCAATTTCCAGCACAGTCACTCCCATTAATAATGATGGCTGGGGTGGGGGTATAGGATGAGCAGAGATCAAGGAGTTTTCAGACGGTTAGGGGAACCTGACCCGTTACAGCTCTCAAACGCTGATCCATAGGACCTTTAATCGTTCCTCCTCCACTACTAGCTCCAGCTTTTGTTTACCCATCAGAAAAGAGCAGAGGTTCTGGAAAGGGGTGGGTCACATGGGCCCTGGCCTCACCGAACTGTGCTGCCTCGATCGCTGATCTTCTCTTCATGTCTGCCCGAGGGGATGTGATCTCTCGTAGGCAGACAGGAGGTAAGGCAGCTATCGTGACATGGCAGATAGTAGACTTTCCTTGGGGATCCCATCCCTCATGGACAGAAGAGTGCCATGATCATGGCAAAGACCCCTTCTGTCTGCCTGCGAGAGATTGGATTCCTGTGGGCAGATGTGAAGGGAAGGTTGGCAATCGCGGCAGCACAGTTTGGCTGGCTGAGGGGCAGAGCTTGGCCCCTCCAAAGAAAATAGTGTTCCGGCACACCTAGAAAAGATAATTCCTTCACTGCTCCTCTATACTCCGAAGGGGCTCCAAAGGGGCATAACCTTCCCCTTTGGTCATGCCCTTTTGGAGCAGGCTCCCACAGGCACTTGCCTGTGGCAGTGTCCCACAGCTTACTTGGGCCTCATATCCTCTGGCACTGATCTGGGGGGAGAAGCTCTAACACCACCGTTCTTCATAGGTGCTGCACCTGCTGATAAGAGCTGAAAACACACACAGCAGAACACAGCACTCTCCCATGCCCTCCTTCCCAAAGCTGATGAAAATCATGATCTTTGGTTCTTTGCAGGGCCAACTTACTGGAAGCAAGTGTGACAAAAAATCCCTAATTGTCATTTACTCACTTTGTTTTTAACAGGTGTGCAGGTGCTTCCATACACTCTGGAACCTATCTGGAAGGGGGAGACGGTCAAGGAGGGATGACCTGCATGAGGCACTTCAGCCAATCATGCTGCAAATCCTTGACAGCATCCAGAGAAATCTAACCCTGATGAGTTCTGCAAATCCCATGGGAAATGAGGTCACAGCAGAGCTGCAACACACAGCCCAGCCTCTGTCCCCGAGAAACATTTGTCTTTGACTTTAAGGGAGTAGAGAATGAAGGTGTGGTGGGAGTTAGGATTCCAAAGGAGAAAAAAATGAAGTGTAAACATAGTAGATACAAATCTGTCTTTGAGGGAGTGAGTAAAGGCTCCTTTGGGCTTAGGAACTGAAGACTGAAAAAACCCCAACAACAACAAAAAAAACCCCAGACAGCTTCAAATCTGATTTTGAATCACTGAGGAAGGGGTAGTGCCTGGTGGGGCTAGCTACTTGAAAGCACAAAAAATAGACTGAAAAAACTGCTTCAAGGGAGAAGAGTGTTCTTGCCTTCCTTAGTGCTGCTGTGCCTCTGTGCTTGAAATCTTTGGGTAGGCTTCCTCTTCCTACCAACTCCTCCAGGGAGTGCCTCTCTGGAGTGAGGGAGGAGATCAGGAAAGTCATAGAGAAGCTAGAAAAATCCTGGCTTTACTGTTTCCCAACTGGCAATTTCTTAGGGCCCAATATGCAGTTGGGCGGGCTATGTGCTGCATCGGCGCATAACCCTGCCCACTGACCTCTAAATCCGGATATTCAATGCTGCGGTCACGACATTGAATATCTGGATTTGACGCCAAGAGGATGCAGTCACAGACCCTAACCGGGTGGTGGCATTATTGGATCACTACCCAGTTAGAATCCGTGGCTAGAACTAGGTGAACCAAAAGCTCGCCTAGTTTTAGGTGCAGATGGCTAACCCGGTAGTGGTCCAATATCGCTGCTACCCAGTTACCAGCAATCTCCACCCCCGCTCCACCCCAGAATGCCCCCCAACATGCCCCAATGCCAACCAGATAGGTGCCATTGAATATTCCCATCTAAGGCATTTACAATGCTTACAGGGCTGTAAAGTGTGTAAATGCCTTTTGTATATCGGGCCCTTACATCCCATAGAATTTTGTAAGTGTCTATTTCTGTGTGTGAAAGCACTGTTTTATGTGCAAAATGACTTGTAAAAGTACCCTCAAAATGCACAGGTACTTCAGTGAGAAAATACTCATATAACGTTTGCTAAAATGCTAAAATACTCATATAACGTTTGCTAAATGCTAAAATGCTAAAGCCTTTTTTTGGCTATGCTCTACTGCCCATCTTTATTTGGCAAATCATTTTAAGTCTAACTGCAAAGAGCTGAATAAATTCCATCAAGCCTTCTCCCCGCAGTCTTCAATATAAATCAGCCCTGACAATGGTAATCATTCACAGCTCTAGATCAGCGAGCATGGGTCAATAATCTATTAATCCTCGTGTTTGGGGTTCCCATTTCACTGATCAGTTGCCCCTATAGACAGGCTCAGTGGCCCACTGTCAAACTGCGAATGCTTCCAGTGTTCCCAGGAAAAAGAAGTAGCTGGGGCGGCCGTGTCTGTTTCTCTGTCAGAAGGGTTCATGGGGCAGATTCAGAACTCTCTCCCCGGCAGCCTTCATCTTTGCACATTGTTAGGCGGCAAATCAAGAAACATGTCAAACATGAAACAGGTTTCTGAGTAACTTTCCATCGCTGTGTGCACGTTCGCTTTGATTTCGTCCAGGAGGTATAGGGGATTTTAAAAGGTGTGGGTTTGAATGAAAGAGGTTTCATATGATGTTGGGTGATCTACGCAATATTGCACAGTAGGGCACATTATTGCTCGATAATGCGCACTATAGGGGTTATTTTAGAAGCATCCCCACATCTAAAAAGAAGCATTTACACATGTACATTGGCATACAAGCGTAAATGTTATTTTAGAACAGGGGATGCTTATCATGTTTAAATTCCCTGGAGGTGTGGTGAGGATGGAGAGGGGGAGTCGTTTGGGCAGGCCCACCAAATAGACATGGATTCTCCATTTCATACTGGGAATCCATGTCCCTACCAAGAAATCTGGCTGTCAGTATCACAGCTTCTCCTAGGCAAGTCTAAGTGCCTCCTGGCAAGGGCAGGTATGAATGTCAATGCCGGCTCTCTTCTGCTCAGCCAAAGAGCAGACACTCCCCCATTCCATTGTCTAGCTTTACGTAGCATCTGGGAGCATGAAGGATGACCACTTGCACCTTCTCATATGGCACCAATGACCCCTAGCGGTAATATCATGGTTGTCTATAGTCTTCAACCTTCTACAGCTCTATATGATCCTTCCAAATCCAGTCTAATTATTCGTCAGAGATGAGAATTAAATGTTGTTTCTAGGCTCACTAGGGAGCCCTTAGAAATATTTAAGTATTCTCCGTCTACAAGGATTGCAGCAGAGTTAATATATGATGAGCATATTATTCCAGTTTATTTTAAGCTTCACTGGTTGTCAGAGGCTCAAAGGATTGCTTTTAAAGTTGCTTGGTAGGATTTTAAAGGTGTGCCTGACCTGGGCCCAGGGCCGGATTTACCTATACGCCAACTACGCCGTGGCGTAGGGCCCACAGCTGGCAAGGGCCCACAAAAATTGAACAAATTTGTTACCTTTTTTAAAATTAAATTTAAAAAAAAAACGCTGGCTGCTGCCGCGGCAGCATGGACTGTCCCGGGCCCCCTCTGCTGCCACGGCAGCATGGACTGTCCCGCGGGGCCCCCTCTGCCCGGCTGAGCCCCTCCGTGCCGGCTTTGAGAGGTGCGAAGGGAGAGTATCTTCCTCGCGTCTCTGTTAAGCCTGCAGGCGCTGATGGGAAATTTCCCATCTGCCCCTGCGGGCTTAACAGAGACGCGAGGGAGACACTCTCCCTTCGCGCCTCTCAAAGCCGGCACGGAGGGGCTCAGCCGGGCAGAGAGGGCCCCGCGGGACAGTCCATGCTGCTGCAGCAGCAGCGGCAGCGGCCAGTGTTTTATTTTTTTTTTATTAAAGTTTACTTGAGCCGATGGGGGGGGCTGGGACTGGAAATGGGCTGGGGGGGTTAAGACTGGAGTTGAGCTGACACGAAGAAACCAGAAGAAAGTGGCTGGAGCAATTGCAGCTGAAAAGAAATGCACAAAAGGTAGAAAAATATCTCTTTATTGTGAATTTATTAATTGGAATATGTCAGCTCTGGTAAATGTGCATCATTAACATCTGCACTTTGTTTAGTACAAGAGCAAATTAATGTATAGTTTTATTTCTACAGTGTTGTACATTCCAAGTTTGGCTTTTGGGATTCCCAGTTTAATTATGACGTCAGGGCCAACAGCACGCAGCTGATCCGGCGTGCTCGTTTTTATCTTTTCTGGGGGCCCACAATTTTTGTTGGCATAGGGCCTCACTCAAGGTAAATCCGGCCCTGCCTGGGCCCAATTTATTTTAAAGTCCAGCAGTACATCCCCCCCCCCCCAAGTCTTTATGTTCTTCTCAGTTAGCTCTCCTGAAAGGGTGAACAACGAAACATATATCTAACACAGACCTGGCCCAACAGCAGGGCCAGCCCAACCATCAGGCAAACTAGGCAGCTGCCTAAGGCAGCAACTTCTGGAGGATTTCAAAGAGCAGGGCATTCAAAGCTAAATAATAGATTCTGATAGCCAAGGGTGGGGGATGCATAAGACTTAAGGTTTATCTAGGGTGCCAACACCTTGAACCAACTCTGGGGACAGCCCTGCCCCATACCTCTAGTTGTCTGGGCCTAGTTACATGGAAGTTACTTCCTCTTGGGCTGTGACTCTCTAGAGCAGGGGTTTTCAACCCAGTCCTCAGGAAACCCTAGGCCAGTCAGGTTTTCAGGATTCCCAGACTGAATATGCATGAGAAAGATTTGCATGTTCTGCCTTCATTGTATGCAAATCTATGTTATGCATATTCACTGTGGCAATCCTGAAAACCTGACTGGCCTAGAGTTCCCCGAGGACTGGGTTGAAATCCTATGCTCTAGAGAGTCTGAAGATCTGGCTTTGGGGTTTAAGGTATTATTACATCTTACGAGGGATGTTATCGTTTGCTCCCGCTATGAGGGCAGTTTGGTTGTAAGTGGGTTATTAAGTGGGTAAGTTATAAGAAGGTGCCCATTTTTAGGCACCAACAATGTACATAAATGTCAATATTTTATTTTTTTGTGTGCACGTGGCCACTCACGACTATAAATGGCATCTTATAAAATACCGACTAGCGTGCAAATACATGCATTGTTCGCACTGTGAGCATACGCACCTCCGTCCTTGACCGCAAGCCCATGCCTTCTCATAACTAGCATATAGAGAAACTAAATTCCACCAATAGTTGCTCTCCAGCTTATCCGCATCTTTCCAGCAAATCAGGATCAACTTCAGAGCAACTGCAACCAAAAAGTTGAACAAAAAAAGTTTCTCTTTCTGCACAGGCAATGTTGGACTTGCAGACCGAAGGAAAACCAAATCCCATGATAGAGGTGCCCGAAAGGAGAGAATCCGTTGGATCATGTCCCATACCTCTCGCCAGAACCTCTGCACTCTGGGGCAATCATACAACAGATGTTTCAAAGTACCTAGGGACGCCAAGCACGTCCAACAATGAGCCTCTACTCCAGGAGCCCATCGGGAGAGCCGGCTGGGTGTCATAGATGCCCTATGAGAGAGAAAAAATAAAGACTGGGTAATCGCTGCAGCACTGGAGACCATGTTTGCCCTAGACCAGAGAGTGGACCAGAGTTGGGG
This sequence comes from Ichthyophis bannanicus, assembly GCA_033557465.1. Taxonomy (NCBI): domain Eukaryota; kingdom Metazoa; phylum Chordata; class Amphibia; order Gymnophiona; family Ichthyophiidae; genus Ichthyophis; species Ichthyophis bannanicus. Next base: position 1,855,993,325 of record CM066031.1, read on the forward strand.
CAGGATATAAAAGGCTACCTCTGCCTCCCAACTCTTTTTCAGACCAGTTAGCGAGGCAGACCACACATTTCTGAGAATCGCATAGAGTTTGGAGACTGTCCCCGTACCCTCAGAGCAGGCAAGCAACACCCGTTGCAGTCCCCATTCCTCCGACAGGCTAGCTACAGAAATCTTTGCCTGCATTAGACAACTTTGTAACTGGACCCATTGAAACCGGCACCGATCGGGTAGATCAAACTCCCTAGCAAGTGCCTCCCAGGTTTTCCAACCTTGGAGGTGGGTGAGGTGCCCAAGTGTCCAAATACCCTTTTCTTGCCAGCTCCTCCAGGAGATCGTCTTGCCACCAATCTTTAGCTTAGGATTATACCAGATAGGGAACTCTTTGGAAACGGGATTCTCTGGTGCAATTACCTCTGCTAGACCCGAGGAAGCCCACTGAGTAGCTGAAATAGCGGGAGAGAGCATATAGGCTGCAGGGAGCTTCATTACAAGCAACAGCTGAAGAGGGACACGCGGTATTATTCTCCTCTCTACTTCCAGCCATACCGGGCCAGACTCGTTAGCCTCCACAGAGCACCAATATGCTCCCTGTTTCAGCAGAAAGGCCTGGTGATACGCCCTGAAGTCAGGAAAATTAACCCCTCCCTGATCCCTGCTCGCTTTAAGCTTGACAGTCGCAATTCTGGGGGGTTTCCCTGCCCACAAAAACCGTATCAGTTGCCTCTCCCAGCCCTTATACATCCGAGATGGCATCTCCATCGGAAGCATCTCTAGAGTATAATTTATCTTAGGAGACAGGACCATCTTAATGGCCTCCATCCTGCCCCACCATGTCAGATACAGGGGGGACCACTTTACCGAGAAAGTTCGAAGCAACTCTTCTATGGCCTGGCAATTGATTGAGAGCGTCTCTTCAGCCGAGAAACAATATTTAACACCAAGGTATTTGATGGGCCCAGATGCCCACACAAAAGGATGATCCCCTAACGCGGAAGAAAAAGGCACCCTGTTCATAGGAAATGCAACTGACTTCCCCCAGTTTATCTTATATCCAGATATTTCCGAGTAAGCGCCCATAACTCTTAGAATTTCACCCACCTGATCCGGCTGAACAAAGAGCAACAAATCATCAGCATATGCTGACAATTTTACCTGCAAGTCCCCTACTTGGATGCCCTGAATCCCCTCAGAATGTTGAATGGCTATGGCCAAGGGTTCTAGAGCAAGATTAAACAAAAGTGGGGAAAGGGGTCATCCCTGCCTCGTCCCTCGTTGTAAAACAAAAGGGGGAGACAAGGTTCCATTCACTAAAATTCTTGCCTGAGGATTAACATACAACACCTTAATCAGATTTATAAACGAGTCCCCAAAGCCAAACCAATGCAATGCTCGGTACATAAAGGCCCATTCCAACCGATCCAAAGCCTTTTCGGCATCCAGAGAGAGTCTGACCATGGGCCTATCCTGCGAATGCGTCAGAGCGAAAAGATCTATGAGAAGACGAGCATTATCCGCGGTTGATCTTCCCGGGAGGAACCCGCATTGATCCGGGTGAATTAACCCGGAGACCACCTTCGAGAGACGCCTGGCGAGAACTCCAGCAAAGATCTTACAATCTGTTTTAAGAGCGAGATCGGCCTATAACTGCCCACCTCCAGGGGATCCCTCCCTTCCTTAGCTAGCACTACTATAGTTGCCGTGTTAAAACTCCCTACCTGTGGGGATTGATCCACTAACAGTTGAAAAAAGCAGGCCATCTGGGGAGCTAACTCTTCCTGAAATACTTGATAAAATTCGGCCGGGAGTCCATCAGGGCCCACCGCCTTACCTGCCTTTGCATCTCTAAGGGCCGCTTGTACTTCAACCCCCTCTATGGGCAGACCCAATTCCTCCGCCTGTTGGGCACTAAGAACAGGATGGGACAGCTTCTCTAAAAAGTTTTGATAAACAGAGTCATCACATTCGCCCGTCGAGGAATATAGGTCCTGATAAAAGGACCGAAAACTCTCCCCGATCTCGCTACTCCTCGTAAGTAGTCCCTGATTCCCTGATGCTAGGGCCACAATATTGGTTTTCCCCCTGGGAGGGCTGAGCACAGATGCCAGCAACCTGCCAGCTTTGTTTTGCTCAACATGATATCTCGCATCTTGTGCATGCTGAGCTTTACGAACGTCCGCGCTCAAGAGCGTATTATACTGATACCTTAATTTCTGCAGGCGCAAGAGCACACAAGGCTCCATCTTTGTCCTCAATAGCCTCTCGCCAGCGGAGATTTGCACTTCAAGCTCAGCCAATTCAGCCTTCCTCTGCTTAGACTGACGGATGACATAACTAGTAATCTGAGCACGGATAGTGGCCTTGAAGGCCTCCCACCAGGCCCAGACTCCAGTCTCTGAAGGGAGATTCTTCGCAAAATATTCTTTGATCTCCAACCGAATCAAAGCACAAAAGGCCGGCTCCCCCAGCAGTTCCCTAGGGAAAAACCATCCTGACTTCCGAGGGGCTGCGTGCCCAAACGTTAAGAGTAAAAAGACTGCCGCATGGTCCGACACCGTAGTGGCACAGATACCCTCCTCCAATGCCGACTCCACTAAAGATCTGGAGATTAGAAGGAAATCAATACGTGAATGCGACTTGTGTGGAAGGGAATAGAAGGTAAATTCCTTGTCCACAGGGTGCAAAGTCCGCCAGACATCATACAAACCCAAGTCTTGCATCAGAGACAAAAGAACGGAGACTGCCCTACCCAGCTTGGACGATCGGAACGGTTGCCGGTCTAGCAATGGGTCCAGCACCAAATTGAAATCCCCACCCAAAATCATAGGTAGGGTCCGTAGGTCATGAGCCACCATCGCCACCTTCTGAAAGAAGGAGACATCATCAAAGTTTGGCCCGTAAATATTCAATACGGCTAATTTCTCACCATTAAGGTGCATTACCACCACCGCCCACCGCCCTTGCGGGTCTGCCAATCCTAACTCAATCTGTGGCTGGAGGGTTTTCCATACCAAAGTTATTACCCCATTCTTTTTGCCTACTGCTGCTGCGTGTACTGCAACCACATAATGCCCCTTACCCATTTTCATTGCTTCTACAGAGGACAGATGGGTCTCCTGGAGTAGGACGACGTTGGCATTCTACTTGGCACAATACAATAAAATTTTCTTTCGCTTAATGGGATTATTGACCCCTTTCACATTCAGCGAGAGGACCTTAAGGGACCTCATAGTGCTTAGTAGACGAATATACATTAGCAGCAGGGTCTTTAGTCATTAACATCAACTTCCGGCTCTGAATAGTACCCCCAACCGATATCAATGGAGACAACACCCCTCCCAACCAACCCCACCACCCTGGGTGAACCATCGATCCCACAAGATTGCCCTCTGAAACCCACCCCCCCTTATGAACTCCTCTTACACAACCCCCTCCCTCCTTGTTATGAGTATGACAGTGTACAACTCGCACCCTTCCTAAACAGCCAGCCCCCAAAAAAAACTTCATTCTCTCATCCTTCCAAACAAATGACCCGGCTCCCACCAAACGTCCCACACACACTCACTCAATAGAGATCTCAATTACACACCCACAGCAAACACTAAGAACTAAAGCCTGACGGCCACTATTGTTGCCGCCACAACAGGCCCAAACATGGCTGTAGGCAGAAAAAGTCTCCAGAGATATGCACTATAAGCGTCCTCAGCGCATTACTGCAGCTTCTTGTTCCTCGATGAAAGCCAAAAGGGCCTTTGGATCCTCAAAAGACCGGGTCTGATTGTGTAGTGTGACTCTAAGTCTGGCAGGAGCGAATAGCCCATAACGAGCTTGAAGGCTTTGCAATCGCGGCCTTAACGCGAGCATCTGTTTCCGACGGGCCACCGTGGTCTTATTAAAGTCCGGGAAGAAAACTATGTTCACTCCCTCAAACTTCAGTGGCGCCAGAACACGGGCAGCCGACATGACCTGAGCCACTTGTTGAAATCGCAACAGCTTCATGATAATCGGGCGGGGTCGCGATGAATGTGGATCCTGATGTGTAGGGACTCGATGGGCCCTCTCTATCTCGAATGGTCGGTCAAACTCGAGCCGTAGCAGATCCGGGATGGTTTTGCCCAGAAAGCCCAATATGTCACGTCCTTCAGCCCCTTCAGGCATCCCCACTAGCCGGATGTTGTTCCGTCGCACCCGATTATTAAGGTCTTCGAGATTCCGCTCCAAGGCAGAGATGCGCTTAGTGTTTGCTACCATCTCCTTCAGACGCTCCTCGTGCACCTCTACTCTTATGGAAAGTCCGTCCATCTTCTCAGAAAGCGTGGTGAGCTGCGCTTTCATGTCTTTAAGCTCAGCCACATCAGCTTGCACCCCGCTCAGCCCCATTGGCGGTGACCAACTCTCGCACAGCCCTAATCTCAGCCAAGAGCTCTTGCAGGCCGTCAGTATTGTCCTTCGGGCCAGCGGCCTTTTGCGGAGAGGGGGGATCAGCTTTCAGCCGCTTAGTTCCCGTGGCCGCGGGCGTGTTGAAATCAAGTCTAGAGGGTTTGCTGGAGGTCATTGCCAAAACTTACTGCCACTGGAGCTCCGATAACAATATTTCCTCGCTGAGGGGCAGGATAATTACCAGGATTCCGGGGAGAGAAAGGATCAAGCGGCCATCTTGCACCGTCGCAGGCTCCGCCCCCCCCTATGATATGCTTTTTACCTATGGTACATAAAGATGTTAATCATCCACCAGGTTGCCCTATGGTTTTTACCCGAGGTTTAGTTCTTGAACCTTTATCTCGATTTTTAGATACCTTTTTGAGACCTTCCCTCCGAGATATTCCATATTATATTCAGGACACAGCTCACTTTTTGAGATTACTTCACAACTTTTCAGCACTGGTGTCTTATATGGTCTCTATGGATATTGCAAGTTTATACATCAATATCCCTCAAGATAGAGCTTTGGAGGTGATTATGCATACATTGTCCACCAGACCATTGGCAGCTCGGATACCTCAAGATTTTTTCTATGAAATAACAATGCTGGTACTGCATAAGAATTATTTTTGGTATAATGGTATCTTTTACTAGCAAAACCATGGTGTTGCTATGGGAGTGACTATAGCTCCTTCAGTGGCTTCTCTATGCGTGGCTAATTTTAAACATCAATATATGTCTGAGTCTCCTTTTCCTCAAAGGTGTGCATGTGGAAAATATACTTGGAGACTGAGTTATTCTCCTTTCACTCTTGGCTGAATACATTGGATAATAATTTATAATTTACATTATGCCACAATGCTTCAGTGATGGACCTTTTGGATATGCGAGTGATGAGGATTGCTACTGCTTTTGTTACCTCTATTTACCGTAAACCGGTGGATCATAATGCTTATTTGCAATTTCATAGTTGTCATCCATATAGATTGAAATTGTCTTCCCCTTAGCCACTTTTTATGTGCTCATCATATCTGCTCTACTGAACAACAATTTAAAGTGGGATTCTCAATTTTTGACGTCACAATTTCTTTCAAGGGCTACCCGGCTTCGGCTGTTAAACAAGCTTACTATAGGGCAAAATATGCACAAAGAGACCTTCTGTTGCATTATAAAGAACCCCCATTGGATGACCTTTTGGTTTGTGTTTTACCCTGTACTATGGGGTCTCATCATGTGATGAAATCGATACACAAACATTGGAACATCTTGAGTTTACATCCTAGGCTAGTGGACTGCATTTAAGTGGGGGAAGAATTTGGGTAAAATGTTAACTAAGTTCAGTTTGTCTGGTGTTCCACTGGAAGATTTGAGTTCTCCTGTTGGTCACTATTCTTGTGATCACTGCACTTGGTGCCAACATACCCTTAAGGATGAAAGCTGGACTCATTCTAAAACATATTTTTCAAGAAACCATACTATCTGTGATACTGAATGGGTGACGTATTTGATTGTCTGTCCTTGTTCCCTAATATACAATTGTCAAACAAAGAGAAAAATACATCTACACTTGAATGAACACAAAAGCCGTATTAATACCCATTCACAAGTGGCTCCATTAGTTTCTCATTGGCTTCAATTTCACCATCAAATCTGACCTCCATTGGAACATGTACTTTTAACCTGGAGGGGAGGTAATTGACTTATGCAATTGGATGTTTGTGAGCATTCTTGGATGTGTCTCCTGAACTCTACTGAATCATCTGGCCTGACTCAAAGTATTGATTAGGCTTCTCTGCTCTAATTGGTTGGTTTGGTCGCGTGCTCTCTGATTGCCTTTCATAAATTCTACCAGCTTTAGTTAGGTTGTGACAGCATTCAACCAGCTGGAGTAGTGTTCTGGGGCTCTTGATGGAGTTTTCTTTCCCTGATACAGATAAGTGCTGCTTTTCTTATCAAAACACAATATTGTGTCAGGTTATTGCTATTTCTCTGTATTTTTATATGTAGGATTTCTAATTCACATTTTTTGAGTTAGATTATCGCGGGGTTTGAATCACGATTTATAATTAGACAAAAAAGGACCTATGATGATTCTAGAGCATAACTAGAGGTGGCCTTAAAGGGCTGTTATACTAGAAGTCCATTTGGCTTTAATAAGCTCATGGGTGTTTAAGGTCCTATTCTGTATTATGATAAGATAGAGATCTGGAATGGTTTATTGATATCTAGTGGGTAGGGCAGCAGCCTAGGGCCACAAAGACCAGTGCTCAAATCCAACTGGCACTCCTTGTGGCCTTGGGCAAGCCACTTAACCCTCCATTGCCTCAAGTACAAATTTAGATTGTGAGCCCTTCAGCGACAGGGAAATACATACTATACCTGAATTGAATGTAACTTGCCTTGATCTCCCCCTGGAACAGTGCGAGCTAAATACAAAAAATAAAGAACTGCACTGTCCTAACACGAATGCACTTAATTCTACCTATTGAGATGGCGTTAGATGAACCCAGGGCTAACTGTGCTGAGCTCATCACACTCCACCACTAACCCAGCCAATCACGACCCTAATGCAGAGTGAGTGTGGGAACCATCCCATGCCATCATGACCCTGGGCCAGCTGGCAATGCAAGTCCCAGCACACACCAGAACAATGCTCTGCTAGCTAGACCCCCCCATAAAATTACTCCAGAGAATGCAGGGGCAAGTTGGAATTTTGTGTATGTAAGTGCCAGTAGGGTCACACACATGTGCACATAAGTGCCAGTTTTGCCCATATTCTTCCTTTTCTCCACCCCTAGAATCACTTACGCATATATTACATTATGGTAGGTACTATGGGGGGTAGTTATATAAAGCATTTTCTGCATATAAGGCATGTTTTATAAGTGGAAAATGGCTATTTTGAAATTGCATTGTGGAATGGGTGTGTACGAGACTCGTGCCATCAAGAGCATGTGCACTTTTACGCAGTCCTCGTCTACACATTCCTGGGGGTGGCATTTCGGTAGCGCTGCGGTGGAACTGAAAGGCACCTGGGGTACTTAATGTAACACACATGTGGATACAGAGAGCACATGTACACAGCTGCACCTCCCATGGAGCAGGTGTAAATTTGTGTGAGTGCATTTATGTGGTACTCAGGATTATTGCAGGAGTCTGTTATGAAAAGGCCTATATATGCCTGAACTGCCTTTATGAAATACTAAATAAACTATATTTCTAAAAAGGTAGCCACAGTCAAAATATAGAACAACTAGATGAAATAAGCCAGGCTCATATTCATATATTAAGAATTAATTTGCGGAACTCTCAGATACACATGGAAGAACAACAATTAATGAAATTGTTATAATTCATTCAGAAGTAATATTATCAGTCATCTGGTATTTTTCAATTCATCACTATTAAGATTCATGAATGTTCAAACATATTTATAATTCATATAGAGAAAGTAAGTCCATGAAATCAATTGCAACAAACCTCTTACTGGAATTCAAAAATATAAATATAGATTAGTCCCAAAATTTCATGAAAATAGAAAGAATAAACTTAGCTGAAACCCATAGAAGTAATGTAATAAAAACCACAATCCCCAACATGATGTCATGTTTCAAAGGTCAGACTGTATCCGTCTGCATCAGGGGAAATCTCTCTCATGAGAAATATCCAGCTCACATTGGCACTCCAAATAGCATTACGTTTTCAAGAGATACATTTCTTAACCATAGTTAATGCATCTGAAGATACAAAATACGGTGGCAACGTTTATGTTTCCAGTCACATGACTATCCCAGTGATGTAAAAGGATTCAAATAATGAGAACATTTGACTTCCAAATTGAGGCTATTAGGAGCCATCATATTCAAATTAAAGATTCCTTCCTATTTAGCTGCATTTCTATTCATCACTCTCCATTTAGGGTCATCAATTTGATGCCCCTTAGTTATCCAATGTCCACTAGAGGTGGCAAGAGATCATCAGTAGGGTTTGTCTTCTTACTTTGGGGAGTCAAACGGTAAGGAAGTCATACTGGCAGTGGAGGCAGGGGGACTAGTTCACCCTTAGTGCCTGCAACATTTGGGGGGGCACTGCTCCCCATGCCCCTCCCAAACTATGCCTATGAGAGAGATTCTTGGTCATCAGTCTACTTCATGTTCAATTAAGTAGAGTCTAATTTTCCGTCTGGTCTGGCCAACATATACACTAGTAGTGGGCAAGGGCATATGATAACATAAATCACAAAATCAGAGTCATAGTCAGTGCCATAGAGTCTTTTAAATTTGTGACCCATCATAGATCTTCCCACGCATTTCCTATGAGTTAACGCATACCAGTTATATTTAACAAAAGGCTTCAAACAGGCTTGTTTCCGAGCTAGATATGTTAAACGGGAGCTTCTGGTGGATTATAAGAATTCAAAATTGACCAGTCAACCTGTGTGTGTTCTGCCTTAAAATTCAACAGTTGACAAAGAACAGTGTCAATCACTAGCATGTTCTTACTCGGCACTCATTTTTTCAGCATTTTACTATTGTTGCTTGCCATCATAGTAAGAATGTTCTGAAATGTTTTATTCCATATAAGCTTTACCCTGCTATTGAGAAGATTGAACCAAATCATTAAGCATGCGATAAATGTTAACTAGTGTGCATCAACTCACCCAGTATATTAAAGTCTTAACGGCATAGTGTGCCATGAATTTTGGAAAGACAACATCAGGAGGAGTTGTGATAAGGTACATCAACCAGAGAAGGTGTGGGAAAGGGATCTGAGTGGAACCCAGTGACTTAAACAAACTGTTACCCCAAACAAATAGGAGGTTATCTGCAGGACAATCAGTATTAGAACATAAGAACATAAGATATGCAATACTGGGTCAGACCAAGGTCCATCAAGCCCAGTATCCTGTTTCCAACAGTGGCCAATCCAGGTCACAAGTACCTAGCAGTTTCCCCAAAAGACACAGGTTCCACAATGCTTGTACTGGGTCAAGAATTGATATCCTGGGTCCCTTCTTAATAATGGTTTATGGACCTTTTCTCCAGGAACTTGTCCAAACCTTTTTTAAACCCAGCTACACTAACAGCCTTTACTACATCCTCCGGTAACAAATTCCAGAGTTTGATTACACGTTGAGTGCAAAAATATTTTCTTTTATTAGTCTTAAATAGTTTACCCTGTAGCTTCATTGCATGTCCCCTAGTCTTTCTATATTCTGATAAGGTAAACAATCGATCTACGTTTACGCGTTCCACTCCGTTCAATAATTTATAGATTTCTATCATATCTCCCCTCAGCCGTCTCTTTTCCAGGTTAAAGAGCCCTAACCTTTTTAGCCTTTCTTCATAGGAGTATCCCTCCATCCCCTTTACCATTTTGGAGGCTCTTCTCTGAACCTTTTCTAAAATCGCTATATCCTTTTTAAGATACGGCGACCAGAATTGCACACAATATTCAAGGTGTGGTCTCACCATGGAACGATATAGAGGCATTATAATATCTTTTGTTTTATTTTCCATTCCTTTCCTTATCATACCTAGCATTCTATTTGCTCTCTTGGCCGCCGCTGCACACTGGGCCGAGGGTTTTAACATGGTATCCACAATGACGCCTAAATCTTTTTCCTGGGTGGTGGTTCCTAACCTTGCATCGTGTAACCATAGTTTGGGTTGTTCTTCCCTAGGTGCATAACCTTGCACTTGTCCACATTAAATTTCATCTGCCATTTTGATGCCCAGTCTTCCAATTTATCAAGATCCTCTTGCAATTTTCCACAATCCTCTTGGGTTTTAACAACTTTAAATAGTTTTGTGTCATCTGCAAATTTGATAACCTCACTAGTTATTCCTCTTTCCAGGTCATTTATGAATATGTCAAAAAGCAGCGGACGCAGCACAGATCCCTGGGGCACACCACTATTCATCTTTCTCCATTGGGAAAATTGGCCATTTAGCCCTACCCTCTGCTTTCTATCATTTAACCAGTTCCTGATCCACAATAGTACACTGCCTCCTATCCAATGACTCTTTAGTTTTGCCAAAAGTCTCTGATGAGGGACCTTGTCAAAGGCTTTCTGAAAGTCTAGATGCACAATATCAACTGACTCACCTTTGTCCACCTGTTTATTCACTCCTTCAAAAAAACATAACAGATTAGTAAGACAAGATCTTCCTTGTCTAAAGCCATGTTGGCTGTCTCCCATTAGGTCATGATTATCTACATGCTGAGTAATTTTATTCTTTATAATGGTTTCTACCATTTTTCCCGGTACTGATGTCAGGCTCACCGGTCTGTAGTTTCCCGGATCACCCCTGGAACCCTTTTAAAAAATTGGTGTTACATTGGCGATCCTCCAATCTTCAGGTATAAGAGATGATTTTAATGATAGTTCACAGATTACTAATAGCAGGTCTGCAATCTCATATTTCAGTTCTTTCAACACCCTTGGATGTATACCATCCGGCCCAGGTGATTTGCTACTCTTCAGTTTATCTAATAGTTGTAATACATCTTCCCGATGTATCAATATTTCCTTCAATTCTTCCGCACCTTTAAATACCACTTCAGTCATGGGTAACATCCCTACATCTTCCTCAGTAAAGACTGAAGCAAAGAATTCATTCAGTTTCTCCGCTATCGCCTTGTCGCCTCTCAGTGCTCCTTTAACCCCTTTATTATCTAATGGACCAACTAACTCTCTCACAGGTTTTTTGCTACGAATGTACTTGAAAAGGTCTTTATTTCGTGTTTTTGCTTCCGCAGCAAGCTTCCTCTCAAATTCTCCCTTTGCCTGCCTTATCAATGCCTTGCATTTGACTTGCTAGTGCTTGTGCTGTTTCCAGGTTTCGTCGTTTGGCTCTTTTTTCCATTTCCTGAAAGATGCTTTTTTGGCAACAACAGCCTCTCTGACCATGCTGGCAGATTTTTGGACTTCCTTCCACTTTTCTTAAAGCGTAGAATACAGCTGGTCTGGGCTTCCAAGAAAGTATTTTTCAACAACACCCAAGCTTGATGCATGTCTTTAACCTTTGCAACTGCTTCTTTTAGTTTTTTCTTAACTGTTTTCCTCATTTTATCATAGTCTCCCTTTCGAAATTTAAAAGGTAGTACTGTGGATTTCCTTACTATCCCTCCTAAACTAATTAAATCAAAGGCGATCATGCTATGATCACTATTGCCAAGTGGCCCCAACACCCTTATCTCTTGCAGTAGTTCTGGTGTTCCACTAAGGACTAGTTCTAATATGGCTTCCCCTCTGGTCGGTTCATGAACCAGCTGCTCCAAGAAGCAGTCATTTATTTCATCTAGGAACTTTATCTCCCTAGCATGTCCTGACGTGACACTAACCCAGTCGATACTGGGGTAATTGAAATCACCCATTATTATTACTGCGCTGTAACCTTTGTTAGCTTCCTTAATTTCTTTGAGCATTTCATCATCCATTTGGTCATTCTGGCCAGGCACTCGATGGTACACCCCCACTGCCATCGCCTTCCCCCTTTTACATGGAATTTCAATCCATATAGATTCTACAGCAAATTTTGTTTCCTGCAAAACTTTAATCCTTTCTGACTCAATGCCCTCTCTAACATAGAGAGCAACCCCTCCACCATTTCCTTTCATTTAGTGCTATATATTCTAACTCTCCCGTCTTATTTTTTAGACTTCTAGCATTTGCATACAAGCATTTTAGAGATTGTATTTTATTCATATTAATTTGGATATTGGTAGACATGGGTAATTTGGGATCTTTAAGCTGTGTCTGCTCCATACTTGAGGGCATTTGGGCTACTTTACTCTTTTGTGGAAGCTCTCTGCTTTTGGTAGTATCCTTCAAGGATACATTTTTCCGAACCATCCGCTCTTGGGCGACTGTCGGCTTTCCCCTAATATCTAGTTTAAAAGCTGCTCTATCTCCTTTTTAAAGGCTAATGCCAGCAGCTTGGTTCCATACCGGTTAAGGTGAAGCCCATCCCTTCGGAAGAGCCCCTCCTTTCCCAAGAATGTTCCCCAGTTCCTAACAAATCCAAAACCCTCATCTCTGCACCATTGTCTCATCCATGCATTGAGACTCCGGAGCTCTGCCTGCCTATTGGGTCTTGCGCGTGGAACAGGAAGCATTTCGGAGAATGCAACCCTGGAAGTTCTGGATTTCAACTTCCTACCTAAAAGCCTAAATTTTGCCTCCAGAACCTCCCTACCACATTTTCCTATGTCATTGGTACCAACATGTACCAAGACAGCAGACTCCTCCCCAGGACTATCTAAGACCTTATCTAGGTGGTGCATGAGGTCGCACCAGGCAGGCATGTTACCAGGCGATCCTCGCGTCCACCAGCCACCCAGCTATCTACATGCCTAATGACCGAATCACCAACTATAACGGCTGTTTTAACCCTTCCCTCATGGGCACATGACCCTGGAGAAACTTCCTCGGTGCGAGAGGGTTTTACATCACCTGGAGGACAGGTCCTAGTTACAGGATCACTTCCTGCCACACCAGGGTGATGCTCTCCTGTCACGTGACCTCTCTCCTCCTTGGCAACAGGGATGCTGCCAGACTGCAGGTGGGACTTCAGGACTATATCCCTGTAGGTCTTGTCTATGTACCTCTCTGTCTGTCTTATGTTTTTCAAGTCTGCTACTCTAGCCTCTAGAGAATGGACTCATTCTCTGAGAGCAAAGAGCTCCTTGCACCTAGTGCACATGTAAGACTTCTCACCAACTGGGAGAAAATCATACATGTGACACTCAATGCAAAAGACTGGAAAGCCCCCATCCCGCTGCTGGACTTCTGTCTGCATCTTAGTTTTAAGTTTGTGTTTAGATCTAAGTTCTTTACTTACTAAGGGTTGCTATGGATATGTATACTAATAAAACTACCTAATACGTGCAATATACCTTGTTCACCTGAAGCTTAATTAATCTCAGGTCCTTAGTGTATGACTGATTTGGGTAATGAGCTTCACCTGAAAGCACCTCCTGTCTTTTAAGATGTTTAAGTACCTATAAAGCTACGATTATCCCAGGAGTGGGTGGGTGTGGGGAGGGAGGGAAGGAAATAACACTTATTAAAAGAGGGCTGCTACACAGTACCCTGTCTTGTGCTGCTGAGGTAAGCTATATTCAGATTTGATTTAAATTATAGTTCTTAGCTGCTGCTAGGCTCTAACTTCTTATGAAATTTAAACTACAAGCTCTATGCTGGGTTCTAAATTTAACCAGAAAGCTCTCTTCTGTGTTTTAAATGTAAGCTAAAAGTACTTTGCTGATGCTAGGCCCTGACTGATTTAACAAAAAATAGTGGGTTCACAGATTAATTAGCTTTAATACAAAGAATTCCTTTTAGAAAATTACCAGAAGTATATACTCACAGTTGCAGATCTCTCTCCAGAAGTAACGGTCCCTTTTTCTAGTCCTTCAAGACTATATTCCATGCAAGTGCCTTGGAGACAGTCTGCACTTGCCTTCCAGGATTCTATAAATAAAAATGCTTATGCTGCCCAATGAACTTGCTATAATAAAAAAGGATTCATATACCTTTGGTACCCTCTTGTCAAATTTTGCATTGCCTTCTAACTTGCTCCAGTTTAGACCTTAACCTCTGTCTCCCTCTATCCACCAGGGCATTTTATTTTAATTTTAGTGCCCTGGTCGCCTGCAACTTTTTATTTTATCCCATTTAAAGCATCAGCTACCCCAAATACATTTCTTTTTTTGTGGTAGGACTTCCCATATCCTCACTTGGTTTGTGCTTGTTGTGCTCTGAAAGCTAGTGTGCATGGGTATACTAGAACACGTGATAGTTCTCATGTACATACTCTACATTGATCAAAAAGCAACAGTTCAAACTGAACAAGGAGAAACAGAATGATTTAAAATCAGCAAAAGCACAACAAAACTGCATACTTTCCCCATACTTGTTTAATTTATATGCAAACAAATTATCAGAGAAACAGGACTGTATGAAGACAATCGAGGTGTGAAGATTGGTGGAAGACTCATCAACAACCTTTGCCATTCTGACAATACTACATTACTGGCTAAAAGTAAAGTTGATCTGAAACAATTGCTTGTCAAGATCAAGGAACAGTCTTAAAATGTGCTTGCACCTTAAGATCCTGACAACTAGCAAAATCAATCATTTCATCCTTGATTGAGAAGTAATAGAAATAACAGATGACCTTAACAAGCTTGGATCAATAAAAAATAAAAAACAAGAAGCAGTCAAGAAATCCAACGATGTATTACTCTTGGCTGAATGGCTTTGAAGGACCTAGACAAGATTCTCAAGTGCATAGACATATCTCTGCCTGCAAAGATTTGACTTGTCCAAGCCATGGTATTTTCAATAACATCAAATGGATGCAAAAGTTAGACTATGAAGAAGGAAGACAGGAAGAAAATCGATGCCTTTGAATTATGACTGGTGAAGAATATTGTGTATACCATGGACCGCCCGAAGAATAAACCAGTCAGTACTAGAGGAGATCAAACCAAAGCTTTCTGTAGAAGCTCAAATGATAAGACTTTGACTTTCATACTTTGGACACATCATATGAAGAGAGAGAGATCATTAAAGAAAGACAAGGTTGAAGATCAGTACAAAAGAGGAAGGCCAGTAATGTGATGGATCAATACAATAATAGCAGCTATGGATGCCCCTCTATCGTTAATGAACTGCCTGATTGAAGACCAATCACAGTTTAGGAAAACTATCCAGAGGGTCGCCAAGAGTTGACATCAACTCAAGGGCACTTAATAACAACAGGACTTCCAGAGTCACCCCCACTCTCTACTGAGAGGCTGGCTAAATAAATAAATATCAGACCAGTTGAAGTCACACATAACAGCTGTCCACAGTTATTTCTGTTACTGGCTGCAGCTAATGGAGAGGATTTAAGCAGCCTTTCATTTGAGTATTTTCACCCAAAGTCCAGTGCACCCTCTGACTGTTAAAACCCCACTAATCTAGTGGTCTGTCTATTCTGTACTTTCTTCTACAGAAATGTCAATGTACCACTTATGACTGATTAGGGAACAGGATGTATCTCTGCCTCTGTAGATGTTACATTTGCTTATCTTCTAACCCACTTTTGATTTTTCATGCCACATCAGTTTGTTTTGGTGTTGGCAACAGTTTCAGAAGAGAATCACCGACATAGAGGCCACTTCCTAATTCCTCTTTCCTATTAACACGTGCAATATTTATAAGTCTCCTTAAAAATATTACCAGCCCCTTCGCCCCCACCAGCTGTCCATTTACTTTATACGTCTTTGGAAAGCAAACCATGATGAATTTGCATATTCTGGCACCTTCCTGCCTTGATCATTTTTATTGTCCTGATGAAAAGGGAATAGTTCTCCAAAGCTAGTCACATTTTTGGCTCTAGCTCCTCCCCTTTGGAATAGCCTTCCCACCCCCTCATGTTTGGAAGTTAGCTCTAAACTCTTCAGAAAAGCTCTAAAAACACACTTGTTTGAAACTGCACTTGAAGTCCCTTAAACCTAGGCTCCACTGGGTCACCGCCAGCAGAATATACTTTTTACCTCCTTTGCTTTTCTCCTATCCCTCTGCCGCCACTCCCCCCCCCCTACCACCACACACCTTCTCCATACCCTCTCTTTTCATTCTCCTGCTGCACTAGTTCCTTTTTTTATCTCTTTCCTTTTGTAATTGGAGTTCTTTTTCTATTTCTATAAATTTTTACAATTTTATTGCTAACCGCATTGCTTGTGCGCAGAAACGTGGTATCGAAAATAAAGACAAACATAAACATAAACAAGTCCTCTGAGCAGCAAGTACAACTCTACCCTCCTTAATGGACAGACTAGCTGGACCATGCTAGTCTTTATCTGCCGTCATTTACTATGTCACCATGTTATTAAATTAGTCTGGTTAGAAGGTAACACCATCAGCTAACCTGCTATCTGTTGTTTGATCACTGACAAGTATAGGCTGCCTCAGAGGGGCATAGTGATATCTTGGGAACTTTGATTTGGCAAAAACAAGGTCATGAATTGGTAACTAGTCTGTTCGAATTGAACCAATATTTTCTTCTTTATTAAGCTTCATTGTTAAACCAAATTATATTTATATATTTATTATGATTCATTGACTGCCTTTATGAAGGAATTTACCCAAGGGGGTGTACATCAGGTATAGCTTGACATAAACAACTTACATTGTAGAAACAGCCTAATAACAGTAAAATGACCAAATGCCAGCATAATGCACCATTAGAACAATGCAGTAAACTTGGAGACAGGCAAATTTAATCTTAGTAGTAACAATTAAATGAAAGAATGTCAGTAATATACACCAAAAACAACATAGTATCTAATGTCTATCTGTCTCTACAGCTGCCTCTTTATATAGCCGTCTGTACATAAATCATATTACTACAGTCACACTTATTAACTTACTGATATTGTAAAGCCTGGGCAAAGGTATTTCAAAAATCCATCCACATACTCTATAAATATAAAGCACATTAGCAGGGGGGAAAGGGTAAATTCAATGTGAAAACAATTGACTGGAAATGAATGTGGTGCGCAAAGGTTAACAGCTGTTCTGGTTAGAAGCAGCTGTAAACCTATTGCACTTCTGTGCCACAGAATGTATTAGTGTCTCTCTGTAGAATGAAAGCCTGTGAATTCTGAGCTCGAGCTGGCAAAGATGCCCCAGTGTATCCTACCCCAAGTTAGAGAAATAGTTTATCATGCAATCCGAAGATCAAGGAAGAGGGAAAAAAATACAAAATACTGGAAGTGCGGATAACATGAGGAATCTAGCGAAGCTTGAAGAATGGATGGAAGTTTAACAGTTAAATTTAATGCTAAAAAAAATGTGATGGCATGCGTTTGGCCTGCAAAGATCTTAGGGAGTACAGTGGTGATTATATTGGACCTGGGGACATTGGGGTGATCATAGTGGAGAACAGGTAGAAAAGGCGATGGTAAGTCAAAAGAATGCTTGGGTGCATAGGAAGAGGAATGTCTAGCGAGAAAAAGAAAGCAATAGTGTCTTTTTAGACGTCTCTAGTGAGATCTCATTTGGAATACTGTGCAAAATTCTGGAGATCGCACCTTCAAAGGATATAAACAGGCTGGAGTCTGCCTAGAGAGTGCTATTGAAATGGTTAGTGGCCTTTCTCATAAGGCAAATGGGGTTAGACTTAAATATCACAATATGTATACTTTTGAGGAATAGTAAAATAGGGGAATATGATAGAGACATTTAAATACCTCCATGGTATAAATGCACAGGGGATGACCTCTTTCAGTTGAAAGGAAGCTCTGGAATGAGGGGGTTATAGGATGAAAGAGAAAGAGGATAGACTCAGGAGTAACTGGAGGAAATGTTTCTTTACAGGGTGATGGGTGTATAGAATAGCCTCCCAGTGGAGATGTTGGAGATGAGAACTGTATCTGAATTCAAGAAAGTATGGGGCAAATACAGAGGATCTGAGGAAGAGGAAGGGATTGTAGAACTTATGGATAGGAAGACTGGCTAGGCCAAATGATCTTTATCTGCCATCATTTTCTATGTTTCTGTGTTATGAAGACTCACTGTTTAGGAGCATTTTTAACCATGCAAAGGCCATAAAATGAGAAAGGTGATTGTGACTGCAGGAACTTGATTGGTGTGCCTATTGTCTATGGGATCTAATCAGTTTGTACGGGGGAGGGGGCTTAGATGGGGGTGGGAATGGGCAGTACAGAGCTGGAGTTAGGGCAGGCAGTGGACAGTCTCTGGCCCCGAACGTACAGGGCTGATTCTGAAATCGACCCTGTATGTCCACTCAGCCACACATAGAAGTCAGTCCATACCTTTGTTTCCAATCAATGCTGGCTGCCATGGTAGGACTCAGCCAGTCAGGGTGTCCCAGTGCATTTCCCTATTCTTTGCAGCCTTTTTCACCAAAGAAGCAGATTACGTAGCCTCCCCTACCAGTATGCAGCAGAGGCCATAGACCATGCTTCAGTCCCACAAGGTTTCACAATTACCTAAAATACTGGATGTTATTGACTGCACACATGTGGCCCTCAGGGCCACAAGAAAGAGGAAATCTACTATTATTAGTAAAATTTAGCACACACCTTTCCAGTAGCAGCTCAAGGTAAGTTATAATCAGATATTTCCCTGTGCCTGCAGGGCTTCTGATATAAGCTTGTATTGGAGGCAATGGAGGGTTAAGCAACTTGCCCAAGGCCACAAGGAGTGCCAGTGGGATTTGATCCTTGGTTTTGCTGATCCCAGGCCACCATCTTTCCGGGGCTGATGGGATTTCCCATCAGCCCCGGCGGGATTAACAGAGCTGCGAGAGGTCAGAGAAGCTCTCCCTTCGCGGCTCTGAAAGCCCGCGCTTTGGGACTCGGGAGCTGATGCTGCAGGGAGGCTCTGCCGGGCAGGCGGGGCCCCGCGGCGGGATATTTGATTCTGCCGCTGCCACGGCGGCAGCGGCTGCAGCTGCCGGTTTGTTTGTTTTTTAATCTATCAGGGCTGATGGGGGGAGGGGGTTAGGACTGGTAATGGGCTATGGGGGGGTTAGGACTGGTAATGGGCTATGGGGGGCTAAGACTGGAAGTGGGTTGATGGGGGAGAGGGTTAGGACTGGTAATGGGCTATGGGGGGGGTTAGGACTACTAATGGGCTATGGGGGGGCTAAGACTGAAAGTGGGCTGATGGGGGGGTTAGGACTGGAAATGGGCTGATGGGGGGTTAGGATGTAATGGGCTATGGCTGGGCTAAGACTGGAAATGGGCTGATGGAGGGGGGGTTAGGATGTAATGGGCTGTGGGGGGCTAAGACTGGAAATGGGATGATGGGGGGTAGGACTGGTAATGGGCTATAGGGGGGGCTAGGACAGGAAGTGTGCTGATGGGGGGTTAGGACTGGTAATGGTCTATGGGGCTGCTAAGGCTGAAATGGGCTGATGGGGGGTTAGGACTAGTAATGGGCTATGGGTGGGCTAGGACTGGAAATGGGCTATGGGGGTCTAGGACTGGTAATGGGCTATGGGGGGGGGCTAAGACTGAAAATGGGGTGATGGGGGGCTTAGGACTGGAAGTGGGCTGATGGGGGGCTTAGGACTGGTAATGGGCTATGGGGGGGCTAGGACTGGTAATGGGCTGGGGGGGTGGCTAGGACTGGAAATGGGCTGAGTGGAAGGAGGGCTTGAACTGCAAATAGCTGATGGGGACGGGGGCTTGGAATGGAAATGGGCTGTGTGGAAGAAGGGCTTGAACTACAAATAGCTGATGGGTAGGGGGGCTTGGAATGGAAATGAGCTGTAAGGGGAGGGAGCTAGGACTGGAAATGGGCTGATGGAGGGCTAGGACTGGAAATGGGCTGTTGGGGGGGCTTGGATTGAAATGGACTCATGGAGGGGCTAGAACTGGAAGTATGCTCATGGGGGGCTTGGATTGGAAATGGGCTGAGTGGAGGGGAGCTAGGATTTGACATGGGCTGATGATGGTGGGGCTAGGAAAGGACTAGCAATGGGCTGATGGGGCAGGGATTGGAAATGAGCTGATGGAGGGACTCGGATGGGGGAGCTAGGACTTGAAATGGGTTGATGGGGGTTAGGACTGGTAATGGGTTATGGGGGCTTAGGACTGATAATGGGCTATGGGGGGGCTAGGACTGGTAATGGGCTGGGGGGGTGGCTAGGACTGGAAATAGGCTGAGTTGACAGAGGGCTTGAACTGCAAATAGCTGATGGGGACGGGGGCTTGGAATGGAAATGGGCTGAGTGGAAGGAAGGCTTGAACTACAAATAGCTGATGGGGAGGGGGGCTTGGAATGGAAATGGGCTGTGAGGGGAGGGAGCTTGGAATGGAAATGGGCTGTGAGGGGAGGGAGCTAGGACTGGAAATGGGCTGAGTCAGGGTGGGCTAGGACAGGAAATGTGCTGATGGAGGGCTAGGATAGGACTGGAAATGGGCTGCTGGGGGGGCTTGGATTGAAATGGACTCATGGAGGGGCTAGAACTGGAAGTAGGCTCATGGGGAGCTTGGATTAGAAATGGGCTGAGTGGAGGGGAGCTAGGATTTGACATCGGCTGATGGTGGGGCTAGGAAAGGACTAGAAATGGGCTGATGGGGGGCTGGGATTGGAAATGAGCTGATGGAGGGACTCGGATGGGGGAGCTAGGACTGGAAATGGGCTGATGGTGGGGCTAGGATAGGACTAGAAATGGGCTTATGGGGGACTGTGATTGGAAATGAGCTGATGGAGGGACTTGGATGGGGGGCTAGGACTGGAAATGGGATGATGCGGGGACTAGAAGGGAGCGGATGCTGGGTGGGGCTGGAACTAGAAGGGAGCTGATGTTGGGGGAGGATTAGAATGGGATGGAGCTGGGAGAGTGAAATGGAGAGGGAAAAATATTTTGTGTAGGAGGGAAGACAAATCTACAATTGGCCGGATATTGGGAGAGTAAGTGGGGATTGAGGATGGCGGGGTAAAATTTGAGTGGATGAAATAGGAATGAGGAAAGGGCAAAAGGAGAAAGATTAGTATGTTAAAGCAGATGTAGAGAGAGAATGGAAAAAAACTAGAAGAGTGAAGAAAGGACAAATGGACAGCAGACGATGGAGAGTTAGCAGAAGACACAAAGAAACCAGAAGAAAGTGGCTGGAGCAATTGCAACTGAAAAAAAATGCACAAAAGGTAGAAAAATATCTCTTTATTGAATTTATTAACTGAAATATGCCTGCTCTGGGAAATGTGCATCATTAATGTCTGCGCTTTGTTTAGTGCAAGAGGAAATTAATTTATAGTTTTATTTCTACAGTGTTGTTGGGCTTTTGGGGTTCCCAGTTTAATTATTGTCTTCCTGTTTCTAAATTGTGATTCTTGTTTGGTGATGGTCTATCTTCTGCATGTGTAACTGAGCTGAGGTATTCTGTTTATGTAATTCCTATTTGACAGTGCCACTTGTTCTCTTTCCCCAGTAGGTCATGTATTGTTGTTCTCTGAAATATATTGGTTTAATATTTGTAGTGTTGCCTTTTGATAGATAGGGTCTTATGCTTTGTGAGTCCTGGTAGTGCTGTCAGGATACGGCGGGTTTGCTATGGGTTCTAAATGGGCAGTGTTTGAAGTAGTTCCTAATGTGCCTGGCAGTTGGCACTGGATTATAGTAATGTAGAAATCTTTTAGTCTTTCTTTATCCATACACTCATTAAGAGGCATGTTTACTAAAAGTTAGTGTATGGTAGGGTTGCCAACTTTTTCACCGAGAAAAACCCGACACCTGTGGCTTGCCATGCTCCACCCATTCTCCGCCCCTAGTCCCAACCCTGCCCCGCCCCCAGCCCCACCCACAAAAATTACCGAGGATACGTGTAGGCTAACTTCCTTGGTCAGATAATAATTAAACTGGGAACCCCAAAATCCAAACATGAAATGTACAACACTGGAGAAATAAAACTATAAAGTAATTTCCTCTTGCACTAAACAAAAACGCAAAGATGTTAGCAATACACACTTTCCAGACCAGACATATTCCAGTTAATAAATTCAAAATAAAAAGTATTTTTCTACCTTCTGTTTGGGCGTTTTATTTTTCAGTTGCAATTGCTCCAGTCACTTTCTTCTGGTTTCTTCGTGTCTTCTGCGAGCTATCCATTTGTCCTTTCTTCTCTTTTAGATGTTTTCCATTCTCTCTCTATTTCTGCTTTAACATACTGATTGTTTCCCTTTTGCTCTTTCCCCCAATTCTTTCCTTATTCCTTTATCATCCGTTTAAATTTCACCCTTCCATTCTCAAGCCCCTCTTACTCTCCCAATACCGGCCCATCATAGACTTTTCTTCCACACAAAATATTTTTTCCCCTCTCCATTCTCATTCCCCATCCATTCTAGTCCTCCCCCCAAATCAATTCCCTTATAGTTCTAGGCCCACCCAGCATCCACTCCCTTCTAGTCCCATTCTCCCATGCCCCACATCAGCCCATTTCCAGTCCTATTCCAGCTCTTCATCAGCCCATTTCCAGTGCTAGCCCTCACATCACAGGCCATTTCCAGTCCTAGCTCCCCCCCCCAATCACAGCCCATTTCCAGTCCAAGTCCCCCATCACAGCCTATTTCCAGTCCCAGCCCCCCCCCCCCCCACCATCACAGCCCATTTGCAGTCCGAGTCCCCCCACACCATCACAGCCCATTTGCAGTCCTAGCCCCCCTAATCACAGCCTATTTCCAGTCCAAGATCCCCCTTCCTCCACCATAGCCCATTTCCAGTCCAGGTCCCCTCCACCCCCATCACAACCCATTTCCAGTCCATGTCCCCCCCCATAACCCTTTTACAGTCCAGGTCCCCCCCCCATCACAGCCTATTTCCAGTCCAAGTTCCCCCCCCCCCCATAGCCCTTTTCTGGTCCAGGTCCCCTCCACCCCCATCACAACCCATTTCCAGTCCATGTCCCCCCCATAACCATATTACAGTCCAGGTCCCCCCCCATCACACACTATTTCCATTCCTAGTCCCCCCCCCCCTTAGCCCTTTTCCAGTCCAAGTCCCCCCCCCTTAGCCCTTTTCCAGTCCAAGTCCCCCCTTAGCCCTTTTCCAGTCCATGTCCCCCCCCCTTAGCCCTTTTCCAGTCCACGTCCCCCCCTTATCCCTTTTCCAGTCCACGTCCCCCCCCTTAGCCCTTTTCCAATCCAAGTCCGCCCCCCTTAGCCCTTTTCCAGTCCAAGTTCCCCCCTTAGCCCTTTTCCTGTCCAAGTCCCCCCCCCTTAGCCCTTTTCCAGTCCAAGTCCCCCCCCCTTAGCCCTTTTCCAGTCCAAGTCCCCCCCATCACAGCCAATGCAGTCCTTGCCCCCCCCCCCCCGACCAGCATCGCGGCTGTCTGAGGCTTCAGAGGGAGCCGGGGAAGCCCGCGCGAGGCCCCGGCTCCCTCTGTACAGCCACCAGCGTGAAGAGCCTTTTCCTTCACGCTGGCGGCAGTTCCTGTGAAGCCGCGAATGCTGGGAAAGGTTAAAGGGCAACCTTTAACCTTTCCCAGCATTCGCGGCTTCACAGGAACAGCCGCCAGCGTGAAGGTAAAGGCTCTTCACGCTGGTGGCTGTTCAGAGGGAGCCGGGGCCTCGCACGGGCTTCCCCGGCTCCCTCTGAAGCAGAGAAAAGCCGGTTTTTTTGCTCTGGCCGCTCCCGATCTTGCGGCCAGAGCAAAAAAAACGGCTTTTAAAGGGCCGGTTTTGCCTATGCGCCGGCAGCCGGCCTGGCCGTGGAAAAACCGGCCAGGCCGGCTGAAAACCGGCCAGTTGGCAACCCTAGTGTATGGTAACATTATGCAAATATTTATGCAAATGAGGTCCCTTATGCAAATGAGGCCCCGCACTGAGTCTCCGCACATGGCCCCGCACCCCCCTTGGGCCGCCCCTGTCACAGATGGTTCTGCAGATAGAAGGATTCCTCTATGAGAGGAGCTTACAAAGTTTAGGCCTCCTCAACTTGCTGAGATGGCTGGGGGGAGATATGATAGGGGTCTATACAGTACTGAATGGTGTAGAACAGTTCACGGTTGTTAACGCCATCACAATATGGGTTAACTAGGGGACAGGCACTGCTGCTACAGTGTAATGCATTTCAGACACATTGGAGCATATAGTTTGTCATTCAATACATTGACAAACACTGGCACACAGTGGCAATGCATGTCGTGACAGTTCCTCATATAGCTGGGCTTCGGGAGGGTTTGGTCCTGGTCCTGGAGGAAAGGTCATTATATGCTTATTCGGGGGACACTGAGGATCGGCTGCTTGGCCAAATACAGGCCTCTTTTACCACAGATGTCCTTTTGGGACCCTTATTGGCCATTATTAGACAGATGATAGTGGGCTTGAAGGACCTTGGTCTGACACAGTATGGCATATATTCTGAACTTATGCTCTTATGCCCCTCTTTGCCACCCAGATAGCTGCCTAGTCTGCTATGTCCACCAGCACCCCCCACTGCATGACCACCGTGCCACCCCCTGTGCCCCATTTGCACCATCAGCATGAGCACCATGCTGTTGCTGCTAATGGAGCACTACTATCACTTTCTTGGGCTCCCTTGTCAGTGCATCAAATTGCAGACGCTTGAATAGTTTCTCTCCCCTCTAAAGACACCTTTTCCGCAAGGTTTTAGTCGTTGATCGTGTTCCCAGAGTTAAAGGGCTTTTCAAGCCCTTGTGCAATCAGTGGTACAGTAGCACACACTGTAACCACCAACACCCCATCCAAGTCATGCCCATTCTTCACCCCTTGCATCCTTAATGTTGCTGGTGCCTTTACCGCACCTTAAAGCAGCATTTTTGTGGCGTTAAGGGAGCAAGTGTGTCGATAGCCTGTGTTAATGGCACACGTACTCCCTTACTGCCGTTTAGTAAACATACTCCTAAGACACGGGTTCTGACTCATTCTTGCTTTCTTTTCACTGCAGGGTAAGCTTGAAATTCTGTCCTTCTCCTTGGTTAGCTCTGAAAACTCTTCAGTGGCTAAGAACCACTTGGCAGAGAATGCGGTGGGACCCAGTTGGGACAGAGGGAGCAGCAGTTCTCCATGGTGGTTTGGATGGACTTCTAAAGGAAAAAAGAAAATAAGGTAAGTGATGAAACCAGTTTATGTGTAACTTTGGAATGTTCCTTCTCCAAACCCTACCATGCCGGGAAAGCCATAGTGGTGATAACTACGGAAAGAGCCAGGCCTGTGCCTGTTGGTGGTTACTCATCTGTTTCTTTTGCAACTGGGGCTGTGGTGAGATTGAGGTTCATTGATAGACCCAGGGCCAGCGGAAGCACAAGGTACACTAGGCAGCTGTTTAGAGCGCCATAGTTTTGGGGCAGCAGTGACAGGCCTAACTGCTTCTGCTGGCCCTGTCTCACCAAGCCACCTCTTGATATGATGTAGCCTTTATTCACCATACTTGTTGTTGTTAAATGCCGTCGAGTCACCATACTACCCCAAACAATTTTAAAAAGCTACTTTTTTCTCTAGTTTACTCTGACCCAGCAATCTGAAACAATTGTGCAGGAAAGCGGAATCTACAGCTCTCGGAGCCCTGCCTCACTGCATTACACTGGGAATCCTGCAAAAGGGGGGCAGGACAAGGGAGCCACCTGCTTGTGGTACCTGCTGCAGGTATCCATCATGTGAGGCTGCTGAAGAAAATGATTCCTTTTATTTAGTTTATAGTTTCAGCGGACCTCAAATGACCTGACCAACCACAGCCCCTGTGCATTCCTGTGTGTGAAAAGCCAATGCCTGCTGAGAGTTAAGCTTCCAGTACTGCTTTTGACGTAGGCCAACAGGCAGCAGCTGCAGCCCAATAGTAAAGAAAAGAAAGAGGAGGAAGACCAGTCACCACCAATTCATTTCTCCCTCTTAAGCTGCTGGTTCTGGTCCTGGTCCTATGTGACTTGAGAAGGGAGGCCTGGAAAGGGGGCACTTGCCTCTGGGGCTTTGTCTGTACATGTCCTGTTTGGGAAGGGAGAGAGGAATGCTGATGCGGAGGGGGTCGCATAGCTGAAGGTTTGCCTAGGATGCCCAATACCTTTGCACCAGCCTTGGATAGACCTTTAGACCTGTTTTGGTCTTAGGATAGCCCTGAGCCATTTTCCACTGTACTCGGTATTTAATGCTGGTGGCTAGCACTGCTAATGTGGCTAGTTGCTGGCGCTAACATTAAACTTGGATATTCAAAGCCAGAGTCATATCTGGCCCCAGTATTGAATATCCGGGGTCACCACATAGCCTGATCGCTAACCAGACAGCAGCGATATTGAACTTCTGCCCGGTTTGTGATACAAGGTAAAGGTTAGGCCAGGGTTTTCTGTACCTGACTTTCACCACATATCGCAAACTGGGCAGTGGCCCAATATCATCGCAGACCAGTTTGTGATTAGCTCTGCCCTGGAATTCTCCCGACATGCCCTGATGGTAAGCGCTTAGTATCACGACATGAAGAGCCAGCAGCTGTGGATATCCATGTTAATGCTGCTGAATATCCCATTTAGGGGCATTTACATGGTTTACAGGTCTGCAAGCTATGTAAATGCCTTTGAATATTACGCATATGATTTGTAATTCAAACAATCTCTTTCACGTGTTACTTACAACTGTGAAATCTACTCTTCATGTGATCGGTCATTCTTCCGAATACCCCCACAATTGAAACACTTCTGTCATAGCATCGTTGAAGACCATGGAACTTCGTATGACCTCCTTTCCGATAATGGATCATACTGTTATACCAGCATTTCCATCAGTGTTTTGTTCTCTTTATATCAGAATTTCGTGTTGCAGATGCAAAGTGCAAACTCTTGTCTTGACACCACAGGCTTTTGAGGATCTTTCACTCTTCCTTCTCCCCACCAACTCTGTTTCTGCTATCTTCAGACCAAAATACATTTGATACATTTTGGGGAGATCGGGGATGGGATAGGGCATGTAGGGGGCTTTGAAGGCCAATTTTTTAAAGGAAATGGAGTTCCTAGGAGGCAGGGTTACCAAATGTATTCTTTTTAAAAGCTAGGGATTGATAGGGTTGAGGGGTTGGTAATGCACATTGAGTGCCAAACCTTAGCAGGTTTTACTAAAAGGATCCCCAAATGCACTAATGAATCCACATCCCTAGGTCACTCCCTTGGCTGCTCTTTCTTTCAGTGGTTAAATTTGGTCCTTCTCTTTTCTTCTTCCTTCCCATTGCTCACACCTCTCTCTGCTCTTCTCGCACTCTCGTTCTGCTCCCTTTCTCACCTACTCTTCTCTTTCCCTCCCTGCTGTTTCCACAGATCATCCCGTGATCTCATTCCTTTCTCTGCTTCTTCTCCTAGCTGATACCGCCATTGCTTTTCTTATTCTACCTCTACTATCTGTTTTCTCACCCTCCTTATTCCATCTCTTGTCTGCCTGCCTTATTCTTCATTTTATTTTATTTATTATTTATTTAACATCTCTTCTATACCGCACTATTAAAATCAGCGCGGTGTACATCGAACAAAATATACTGCAATGCATACAGGTAACATTGAGTTTACAGAGAACAAGGGAATATATAACATGGAATAACAGGGATAACTATGTACAGTCAACATTATACTATATATATGCTTTTACTATATACCATATTTAAACTCGAGTGGATATTGTACGTGTATTCATGTAGGTGGCACGGGTCAACAGTAGTAATGTGAACTATCGTGGAGTCTAACCATTTTCTGGTTGTATTAAGGTGCTAAGGTGTTTGGTGTAAGTGGGAGGCCTGTTGGTTGTGTGAGTGTCCATGATCACTTCTGGGTAGTATTTTGTGAATAAGTGATGCTTCACGGCTTTTCGGAATTGTAATAGGCTTTTGATGCCACGGATTTCATGGGGAAGTATATTCCAATTCATGGGTGCGAATATTGAGAAAGCTCTGTTTGATGTAGCTTTAGTACATGATGTCATCATCTTGGGAACTATTAAGGTGTTCATAGCTGTAGTCCTTCTGTTTCTATTTTCGAGGGTGTTATGGATTAGTTTGCTGATTGGTGTCGGTGGGTAGTTATTCATGGCTTTGAAGGTCAGGACTAGTGACTTATATGAGAGTCTGGCTTGTAGAGGTAGCCAGTGTAGGTCTTTCATGATAGGCGTTATGTGAGCAGATCTTGGTGACCCAGAGAGGACTCTTGCAGCTGCATTCATAGCCAGACGAAGTGGATTTAAGGTTGATTGAGAGAGCCCATGGAGGATGATGTTCGCAAAATCTAGATGTGGGAGGACTAGTGCCTGGAAGGTTGATCGGTAATCAGTATAGTCAAGTAGGGGGCGGAGGTGACGTAGCGTTCTGATCTTATGATATATACTCTTTGTCACATTCTCCACATGCATTGTCATATCCAGGTGTTGATCTAATGTGATGCCGAGGTATCGGATTGTGGGTTTGGACGTCAGTTCTATGTTGTTGACCAGCAGCGACGGAGGAGGTACGAACTTACGATTCCTTGTAACAAATAGGACATCAGTTTTGCTATGATTTATTCTTAAGTTTTGAGTCAGCAGCCATTCAGCTACTGCTCCGAAACAATTGATTAATTATTGGTGTAAACACTGGTTGGTCAGTTTTGAACGGCATGTATATGAGGATGTCATCTGCGTATGCCAGGCATTGCACGTTGAAGGATCTGATCAATTCACATATCGGCTGCATATATATATTGAACATTAATGCCGATAGGGAAGATCCTTGTGGTACACCTTGAGACTGTAGGAATGGCTCTGAGGATTCCTGGCCTGTTTTAACTTGTTGCCACCTATTGGAAAGGTAGGATCTACACCATTCCAGTGCTGTGCTTCGAATCCCCTTCTCTCTCAGACGTTGCAGCAGTATATCGTGGTTCACAGAATCGAAGGCGGCGGAAATGTCTAAAAAGATGAGGACAAATCCTTGTTTGATGCTGTTTATTCCTGTGATCAGATCATTGAATAGGGTTGTAAGGATTGTGTCGACTCCATGTGCTTCTCTGAATCCATGTTGTGATTTGTCTAGTGGTGCTTCTGTGTCAATATGATGCTGGAGCTGTTGTTGGGCAGCTTTCTCGATGATTTTTGCAAGCTGGGGGATGCTCGAGATTGGCCTAAATGATTCAATTTTGGATGGATCGAGCTTACTGTTTTTCAGTAGGGGCTTGATAGAGGTGTGTTTAAGACTCTGGGGGAATGAGCCTGTTAGAAAGGACTGGTTCAGTATTTTGCACAGGATTTGGCTTAGATCATGTCGCAGATCTTTGATCCAGTTGGCTGGACATGGGTCATTAGGTGCCGTGCTAGGATTGATGGAGGCGACAATTTTCTCAATTTCACTAGTTGATATAGTATTGAAGTTGCAAAATGGAGTTATTTGAGATGCCTTAGGTGATACAGAGGGGTTGTTGGTATTTATGCTCGTGCTGGCCTTAATCATTTTTGATTGCAGGTAGTTTGCGTAGTCCTGTGGCTGCGGCATTGCAGGTTGGGCTGAAACTGGCTCTCTTGTTATGGATTTTACTAACTTGAATAGTGCATGAGATTTATTGATGGAGCGTTTCAATAGGTTTGTGTGGTAGAGCTTCTTACTCAGTGTTACCTTCTCACGGTGGGTAGTTAAGTGTGAGTTATATGTTTCAAGGGCCTCTGGTGAGTGGGTTCGGCGCCACTGTCTTTCAAGTTTGCGTAAGTGGATGAGAGATGTACGAAGGTCAGTAGAGAACCATGGCGCGTGTTCTCGTTTCCTTATTTTCCTGATGATATTGCTTCTCTGATTTACTGTAGCTCTCCAAAAGGTTAGTCCATATGAACACTGGTCCTATCCATGAAAGAAGGGTCAAAAAGAATTTCTCTGACATGGGTTCTATTAAATTGAGGAGTGGCAGTGACATAAATTCTGCCCAAGCAGCCCCCACAATGCGGGGGAGAAGGCCTGAGTAGGAAGGGAGCCCATACAGCGGTACGGCAAACTCATCTCCACCACCTCCACTAGGAGGTTATTCACACAACCACCATCCTTTCTATAAAGAAACATTTTCCTAAGATTACTCCTGAATCAATTATCTTTCCTCTTCATCCTATGCCCCCTCATTCTAGAGCTTCCTTTCAATTGAAAGAGATCCACCTCCTGTGTATTTAGGTCACAGAGATCTTTAAATGTCTCTCTCATTTCTCCCCTCTCCCATCCAAAGTATACCTATTGAGATCTTTAAATCTGTCCCTATAAGCTTTATGACAAAGACCTTTGACCTTTTTAGTAGCCACCCTCTGCACCGACCTCACCCTGCTTATATCTTTTAGAAGATGTGTTTTCCAGAATTGTACACAGTACTCCAAATGAGGTCTTGCCCGAGACTTTTACAAAGGCACTATCATCTCCTTTTTCCTTTTGGTCATTCCTCTCCCCAGTGTATCCAAGCATCCTTTTGGCTTTTGCCATCACCTTTTCTGCCTGTTTGGCCACCTTAAAACCATTAGATATGATCACCCCCAGGTCCCATTTTTCTTTCATGCACAAAAGTACTCACTTCATATACTGTATTGCTTTGGACGTCTGAAAATGGGCATAGAGATTTCCAAAGCACAGAGGCATTTCCAGAGCCCTTTTGGAAGCTGGTCTGTGGACACACCCACTGCAAGGACATTCAAGTCTGAGTTTGGATGTGGTGGAAGGAGTGGTGAGGGCATTCCTAGGAACCTGGACGTCCCTGTCTGCTCTCCTCATCCAGTGGTTACTACGGGTCCTTCCCTCACCACTCATTGACTCCATCACCTTCTCGCCCCTCAATCCTAGCCATGAGCTGACCTTCTCACTGCTGGGTGCCAGTTCTCTCGATTAGCAGGAGAAAGCAGAAATTCATGGGACTCAACCACTGATTTGGTTAGTTTGGGCTACCGCGGGTTTCAGACTTGTGCTAATTCAGCCCCTCTATGCGTGCATAGAGACACTGGAAATCCACATGCACGGTCCTGACTCATTCTTCCAAACTCTGCAGGGCTATCTGTATATACATCTCATTATGAAAATCAAATCTACCCACCCATCAGCAGAATCTCATTTACTTCGTATAGATTGTTCATTCATTTTTTTAAAATACAAACCTTTTAACTGAGTTAAAGCATCTTGTGCTTGGCACCTTGTATGAAGGAGATTTCTGAAACATCTGAAATGATATTACTCAGCTGAACTGTAGAAATGTCAAGAGACTGGGTCTCTCAAACAACTTATAAAAAGTTTAGATTTTGCTTAAACTTATATTAGACTTTTTAAAACATTTCCCATTCTTTCTTAATATAGCCATGGAGTGCCATTTGGGCAGAGCCCACAACTAGAACTCCTTACCCCTGACTCTCGGGGCAGACGTAGGGTGGAAGGAAAGGCAATCCTTCAAGGTCCTACAGATATGAAATCATTTCATCTCATGATTTGTCTGGGGTGATGGGTTCCCAGTTTCTCAGCGGGCAGAACACATTGGATCAAAAAAGATCAACAGTGGACTCTGAACCAGTGTTCAAAATAGGATTGCCAACTTTGTGAAAGAGAAAAACCCGCCACCTGTGGCTAGTCACGCTCCGCCTTTTCCCACCCCTACCCCGCCCTTTCCACGCCCCTGCCACACCCCCACCCTACCCTTACTCCACCTCCTGTCCCCCCCAAAAATTGTAGAGAGGGCAATGTGCAAACTGAACAAGCAAGACTTCTACAAATTCTTAAACAGAAATTCTATACTGACAGAATACGCAGCATTGGTTGTACACACACACACACACATACAACACAGACAAGTTTTCATCAATAAATGAGCACAAAACTAAAAGAGAAATATATAGACAAAAATTAAACTGAAACTCCCAAGAAGCCAGACTCTGCATGCAGTGCAATATCAGATAAATAAGAGATGCAGTTCCCCTTACTGTGTAAAATATAAAGGTAGTACAAAGTCCAATCATTAAATTGAAAATAAAATGATTTTTTCTACCTTTGTTGTCTGAGCATTTTATTCTCTGATCATGCTGGTTCCGAGCTGAGGCTTCCGTTTTCCCATCTTCTCTTAGCTCGTTTTCTATGGTCTATAATCCATCTGCCATTTCTTGTCTCTTCTTTCCTTTTCTTCACTTCCTTCCATTAGCTTATTTCCAGTCCCAGTGTCCCCTCCCCATTACCTGTCACTTACCAGTACCATACCCAGGTGTCAGCTCCCTTTGAGCCCCTTCCTTACCTCCTCTGTCAGCTCCTTTCCAGCCACCTCCTTCCCCCCTTTCAGCTCTCTACCAGCCACCTCCTTCACCCTGTCAGTCCCTTCCTGCCACCTCCTTCCCCCCTCTTTCAGCTCTCCTCCAGCCACCTCCTTCACCCTGTCAGTCCCTTCCTGCCACCTCCTTCCCCCCCTTTCAGCTCTCTTCCAACCCTCACCTTCCACCTGTCAGTTCCTTCCTGCCACCTCCTTCCCCCCTCTTTCAGTTCTCCTCCAGCCACCTCCTTCACCCTGTCAGTCCCTTCCTGCCACCTCCTTCCCCCTCTTTCAGCTCTCCTCCAGCCACCTCCTTCCCCCTCTTTCAGCTCTCCTCCAGCCACCTCCTTCACCCTGTCAATCCCTTCCTGCCACCTCCTTCCCCCCCTTTCAGCTCTCTTCCAACCCTCACCTTCCACCTGTCAGTCCCTTCCTGCCACCTCCTTCCCCCCCTTTCAGCTCTCTTCCAACCCTCACCTTCCACCTGTCAGTTCCTTCCTGCCACCTCCTTCCCCCCTCTTTCAGCTCTCCTCCAGCCACCTCCTTCCCCCTCTTTCAGCTCTCCTCCAGCCACCTCCTTCACCCTGTCAATCCCTTCCTGCCACCTCCTTCCCCCCCTTTCAGCTCTCTTCCAACCCTCACCTTCCACCTGTCAGTTCCTTCCTGCCACCTCCTTCCCCCCTCTTTCAGTTCTCCTCCAACCACCTCCTTCACCCTGTCAGTGTCTTCCTGCCACCTCTTTCCCCTTGCAACCGCTGCTCCTGCTTCTTATTGAGCAGCGGATACAATAAAGCTAAGTTAAAAAAAATTAAACCTGTGCAGAGCCTTCTGTCCCCCACCTTGTGCAGCTTCACCCCCCCCCCCCCCCCCCCCCGTGCAGCTTTAACCCCCCCCCCCCCTCACTGGCAGCAGCTGCTCCTGCTTCTTACAAATCAGCGGCTGAAATATAAAGTTAAGTTAAAAAGAAGAGAAAACCTGTGAGGAGCCTTCTGCCCCTTCTCCAGTGCAGCTTCACCCCCCCTCCCCCTTAGTGCAGCTTCACCCCTTTGCAGCCACTGCTTTTGCTTTTTATAGAGCAGCGGCTGCAATAAAGTTAATTTGAAAAAAAAAGATAACCTGTGAGGAGCCCTCCGGCCCCATGAAACTCCTTCTGCAGCGCCTGGGAAAAGGAAGTGATGTCAGAGGGGGTGGGCGTTTCAAAGGAGTTTCATAGGACTGGAGGGCTCATCACAGGTTGTCTTTTCTTTTCAAATTAACTTTACTGCAGCCGCTGCTTTGTAAGAAGCAGAAGCAGTGGCTGCACGGGGGATCATGGACTGCGGACGAAATGCCGGTTTTCTGGGCTGGCCGCTTCCAATCTCGCAGCAGGAGCAAAAAAATGGCTTTTCAAGGGCCGGTTTTGTATCTGTCGGCAGCTGGCCTGGCCAAGGAAAAACCAGCCAGGCTGGCTGAAAACTGGCCAGTTGGCAACCCTAGTTCAAAATAGAAGACTATTTATTAATGCTTATATGCTGCTTTTCACCTGGTCAAAGCAGCGCACATTCCCAAAAAGCTCACAATGTACATCTCCTACCTGAGGATTAAGTGTCTTATCCAATGTGTGCCTGTGGGACTAGAAACCCCAGCCCAAGATTGCTGTCATCCAGTGGTACTCAAACCACCAGCTCTCTGGTCTGAGGCAACTTGCCCCAGCTACTAGGCCATTCCTCCTTTGGGGGTCTGTGAAGCAGTTACAGCAAGTAAGCAAATGTCTTGCTCCAGTACAAGCATTGTGTAACCTGTCAGGCTTATTCCGTTCCAGACGTAGATCCCCTCTGTACGTCCGGTCTGAGCCAGACATACAGAGGGGATCGCGATTCTGATCCCACGGGGCACGTCTAGCAATTCCGTCCAGCCTGCATGTGCATGACCTGCCCGACTAACTCATTCAGGGCTCTTAAATGGTGTCTGGTTGCCATGGCACTGCAGCTTCATTTAAAAGCCACGATGTTGGCCGCCAGACAAAAGTGCTCATTCCCCGCAGCCTGACCCTTGATCTGGCCTCCTAAGGCCAGGGTCGGGCTGTGTGGAATGTCCTTCGGCCTCTCCTGCCCCATCTGCGCCCCGGCAGAACAAAAAAAAAGACGTCCAAGGAAGTTATTCCACCTCCGAGGTGTAATAACTTCCCCGCACATGTCGCCAGCCTTGTCATACTGGGCTGTCATTAGAATCGGCCCTGTATGTCCAGGACCAGTGACCACCCAGACTCTGCCCCTTCCTTGCCCCCATCTAACTTCCCCGCACAACTGGTGGGGAAAGTAGACGGGGGCAGAGAAGGCACAAATAGTGGAGATGGACATCCCTTTGGGCACAGAATCGGTCTCTGTGTGTCTTTTTGGGAAACTGACCTGGATTGGCCACTGTTGGAAACAGGATACAGGGCTTGGTGGACCTTGGTCTGATCTAGTATGGCATTTCTTTTGTTCTTATGTTCTAAAAGAGTCAAGTCTCAGAATGTGATTGACGCATGTGATAGAGCAAAGAGCTGATCCTCATACTCCTTCACTTGTCACACTCACAATAAGGTAGACGCCTTGTCTTCTCAGCTCCTTGAACCCTCTTCAAGGACATGTTAAGAAACAAACCCAAGATACAATGAGCACTTCTTTCCCTGTTCCTAAACCACTTTGATCCTCAGGACCCTCTCCCAGAAGTCCTGGTGCTCCCTTCATACCCTGGCACCTTCAAGGAAAATTACACAAAGAAGGATAAAATCCCTCCCTCTCAGAGTTTTATTCTTAGTCCTAAAGTCTCCCGTAGTGATAGGACATTTACATGTCACCCCCTGTCCCGCAGACACATACTAGCTCGTGCTTTCTGTAGGGGAGGGTCCTTTTGGATTACTTCATTTTGTTTACTAATAGTACATGCTATTGCATTCAGCATGGTTAAATAGTTTGCTCTAACTATGCACTTGTGTGCATTCTAGTGTGTGTTGTTGGCAGAGTCAGGAATAACTTTGATGCTACACAATTAAAAAGGGGACTTGCTGTTTAGTGACCCATCATGTTAATTATTGAAAACATGTAGATGAAAGAGCAATTCTCTCCTGTGGGCACCAGTGGAGGAGTAAGCTAATGGCTAGAATGAGGGCTGAAAATCATAGAAGCTAGAGCTCACATCCCTCTTGCAGGCTTTGTCTTCTTGGGCAACTCCTTCACCCTTCATTGTCTCAGGTGAAAATGCAGGGGCCTAGTCGATAAGTCATTCCAGAAAGGAGCAACTTAAAGGGGTGAGATTTGTGAAAAAAAGTCCCCTCCTACTCCAGGTGAAATCTGTGGTGGCCTAAGGGTGAGGGGCAAGTCTCCTCCTCCCTACACCACCACCCTACCCACAAATATGTACAATGAAATGTGCCTGCCTCCTTTACAAAAATAGATCACCTCACTCGGGGCACCATGACAAAAAAGCACACAATTAAACAGCAAGCTGTCAAGTAAACACACAACTGTACAGTGTGGTGTGAAATAAAAACAAGTCAACACAGCGTATGATAAAACCACATTATCTTTATTGTCTTCCATTGAAAGCAGTATGACCACCTAGCAATATTGTACATAGTGTGACCTACTGCTCAGTAACGTGCAATAGTGTGTTCTTTGATAGGGTGTCTAGTAGTGCACACTGGAGAATATTTACTAAGCCCAGTTTCGGTAAGGTACATGTGGGCCACGTTACTAGCACAGCAGGTCAGCGCTTACTTCAGGGTACATGTGCTTCCATTTCCCTGCAGTTAGCACTGGTCCATGATGTGTCGCCATGCAAGCCAGCACGCCATTGAGGATGCATTAAGTGCACCCACACTAAAGACATCAAGCACGGTTAGCACAGACAAGCAATGCCCATGCCTGCATTCCACCTCTGTCCTTCCCAGTCTGTTTTCTGACTTGCGCTACTAAGGTAGTGTGGGATTTTTGGCACGAGGGTCTACTCTACATTTTAATGTGATGTCCAAACCACACATTAAACCCCACACTACTGAGTAGTGCAGTTTAGTAAACATGTCCCACTGTTTGAGCTATAGTGCACACTTTTGTGCAATACTGCGTACTACTGACAATGTTAAAAAAACAAAATTGTGTTGTTGTCATGTTTCAAGTTTAAAATGACATGAAACAACATGAGAAATGTTGACATTTCTCATGTCATTTCAAGCAAATGTACATCAATGAATTAAC
Source organism: Ichthyophis bannanicus (assembly GCA_033557465.1). Taxonomy (NCBI): domain Eukaryota; kingdom Metazoa; phylum Chordata; class Amphibia; order Gymnophiona; family Ichthyophiidae; genus Ichthyophis; species Ichthyophis bannanicus. The sequence continues at coordinate 1,856,029,690 of CM066031.1, forward strand.
ACACGTACAATCAATATGCGTGGATTAAAATGTTCTAGTGCACTTTAGCCTTTTTTTTATTTAAAATGTATGTGTGAAATGAACTGATTAAAAAACATCCAAAAATCAAGAAAAAGTATAAAACATGCAAAAAGGAATGGAACATCCTTTGGCATGTACCTCCTTACATTCGTGCAGTCTGTCGGTAAAGGAGATGGGAAAAACATCGGTACCGGGCAAAATGATAGAAACCATTATAAAGAATAAAATTACGGAATATGTAGATAGTCATGGTTTAGTAGGAGAAAACCAATATGGATTTAACCAAGGAAAGTCTTGTCTTACTAATCTGTTATAGGTTTTTTGAAGGTATGAATAAGCAGATAGACCAAAGTGAGCTGGTTGATATAGGGGTATGTTTACTAAAGGGCGTATCCCAAGCCTGATTGCACCTGGTGCTGGGTGCTCATCCTTATCCTCAGGGCGATTGCAGAAACTGCTCAGTGCTTGTATCACACACTGTCAGTGCATCTTACTGAGCTGAGGTGATGGATAGGTGCATTCTGCATTTGGTGATCAGCTGTAGACTGCTGTTCCGCATGTGCACTGCATCATGGGTACTGGTGGGGCTACCCTATACCGGCACACACAGCAGACATTTTAGGTGGTGACCTCAGTCTCTTTGTATCCAGCTATTGCTGTGCAGAGCTGTGTGGAGGTGTAGCCTATTGGTTAGTTCATGCCCTTCTTAAGCAGGGGATAGGGTTTTGATTCCTATCTATTCTATTTTTGTGACTGTGCTACACAGATCATTTTCAGTCAGGGCTCTGCATATCTGTGCTGCCAGCCCATACCACCCTCTCCTCAGCCACCATCTGTCCTTCGGCCCATCTAACTGCCTCTGTCAGCTGTGTACAGTCCTATCTTCTTGTGCAGGCTGCTGCCCTATGAACTACACTAGTACCCTTTTCCGCATTACGGCTCTTCATGCTCACCTCTCCTGTGCCTGATCTGCATGTACCCACTACTACTCTGTCCTTCTGTTGCTGCAAACATCCTGCCACTTCTGCCTCTGCTGGGGGACATGTTTCCCCCATCCTTTGCCATACATTGTCACTGCTCCTCAAACCTCACTCTGTGAACTAAATAAGATACCAAATAGATAAAGTTCATCAGAAAAAATCCCCACTTAACTTTACTTTTTTTGTCGAAGCTAGCTGTAGGAAGGTTGATATGGAAACATCACCCCCACCAGACAGCACGCTGCTTTTATTCATAAAGGTTCACCATGTATGGCAATAAACTACTTATCTTAAAAAACTCCTTGTAAACGTCTTTAAAGCTCCAAGCCACATTCATTGCTGTCCAACATCCAGCAGCACGACGTGCACGTTTTGAGTAATGAACCCTGTATCAAGTGCTCTCCAATAATTTCTCCAGTCGGCAATAATGTTGAAAGACGCCGTCCAAAAGCGGCTCGGGACATAGACGTTACCCAGGCTGAATGAAAGCATGTTAAATATGGGAACCAACCAATAGAAAAAGGGAAGACCCACCAACACGGGAATCCCTCATCTAATTGGTTCAGGAGATGGCAGCATTATCCAACATATTAAAAGACACTGAGCCAATCAATTTCGCGGTTGAGACCGTCAGGATCTACCGTATTCAAAGAAAAAATCCATTTTTGCTCAAGCCACTGCAACTGTTTCTCACGATTTCCTCCACGCGGATTGAACGGCACATGATCTATCACAGTCCATTGAAGATCCTCAAAAGAATGTTGAGATGACATGCAATGAGCCACTATCGGAGCTGTATCTATCTGTTGCCGTAATCTCGAAGCATGTTCAATCAATCTTCTTCTAATGGGGCGAATAGTCCTGCCCACATAGATTAACTCACAAGGGCACAATAACAGATATACTACATAAGAAGAGAGGCATGAGGTATCCCATCGGCGTTGATATTGCCGAAACGTCCTGGGATGACTCCACTGTATACCCGACAAGGTAGTTGCACAAAAAACACAATTTTGACAAGGGGTATGACCAAACTCTGGTTGTTGATATTGAACCCTATCAAGAGCCAAAGAAGTCTTTACCAAACGATCCCCCAGCGACTGACCCCTAGAAAAGGCAATACGGAGGGGAGTTTGAAAACACTGATGTAATTGTAATATAGACCAATGTTTACGTAAAATTTTCAACACCTCCGCACTCCGTTCAGTATAGGGTAAAACCCCAGTGATCACTGAATCCGATGAAGACTCCCTATTTTTATATTGCGGGTCAATCAACCACTCTCTATGAATATGAGAAGCTCTCTGATAGGCTTTATAAATAACCTCTTGAGGATAACCCCTTTCAGAAAGACGGATACACAAATCAGACGCTTGCCGTCTGAAATCATCCTTTGTTTCACACACTCTTCGTAGTCTCAAAAATTGCCCAAAAGGCAAGCCCCGACGCAAGGGGCCAGGGTGGTAACTCCGAAAATGTAGCAAACTCTTTCTTTGAACAGGCTTATGATATAAGGTGGTAGTTAATCGACCTGCCGTGATAGAAAGCTGCATATCTAAAAACTCAATAGTAGTAGTGCTAATCTTCTCAGGAAATGTTATATTTATTTATTTTATTTATTTAGACAGTTTTGTATACCGCCTTATCCTTCAATCAAAGCGGTCACAACACAATTGGGGGATACATTTAACACGTGGGGATATGAGACACATACACCAATACTTACAGGGAACATGGGCAATGGAGGGTTAAGTGGCTTGCCCAAGGAGCATCTGTGGGATAGAAACCCCAGTCCTTCCGGCCCAAGGTTGCTGTCCTCTAGTGGGATTTGAACCCCTGACCTTCCGGCCTGAAGTACCTTGCCCCAACCACTAGGCTACTCCTCCCCCATATTATTCCGTATGGAATTGAGACGCATAATAAAGTGGCGTAAGGAAGACAAGTCGGATGTCCAGATGAAAAAAATATCATCAAGGAAACGTTTCCACAACATCACATTCAAGAAACCTTCAACATTTGCAATTACATCTGATTCCATTTTGCCCATATACAGGGTAGCTATCGAAGGTGCAACTGTCGCCCCCATGGCAATGCCAGAAATCTGCTGATAAAAAATCCCATCAGACAAAAAATAATTCCTGGTCAAAACCAACTCTACCAATTATATCAAAAAAGATCGAGGCAGCCGAGTTGGGGCATCAGAAAAACAATGTTGTAGAAGATCCAAGGCTTCCCCCTGATCTATATTCGTATATAACGAAACTACATCTAAGGTAACTAAAAAAGCCCCAGATGGTAACAAAACATCCGAAATGAGATGTAAAAAATGTGTAGAGTCCCTAATGAAGGACGAAACACGACAGGCTTCCTGTTTCAAAAAAACATCACAAAAAATGGATAGCGGTTCCAAAACTGAATCTTTACACAAAACAATGGGTCTGCCCGGAGGGGATGCCATCGATTTGTGAACTTTAGGAACTAAATACAAGACAGGGATTTTAGTATGAAGGTTGACCAAAAAAACAGATTCTTTTTTCGTTATCCAACCATCTTGTAAGGCCAATCCCACTAACAGCTTGATCTCCTCCAACAACGCTATTGTAGGGTCTCCCATCAAAATCTTATAAGTCAAACGATCAGTCAAATGAACTTGTAAAGAGACCTGATAGTCATCAAGAGTTTGTAAAACTAAAGCTCCTCCCTTGTCTGCTTTTCGAATGTTCAGGGAAGGATCACTTTCCAATTCTTTAAGGGCAGAATACTCTTCTTTAGTCAAATTTGAAAAATGTTGAACATGGATTTGCTCCAGTTGAACCAAATCTTGCATAACTAACGTTTGAAAAGTAAACAAGACTGGATCAATCACAGTCCCCGGAGGGATCCATTTTGAGACCGGTGTGACCACAGAATCATCCATGGAACCCCCTTTATCTTGAAAAAACAAAATAATATTCAATTTCCGAAACAAACGTTGTAAGCTCACCCGCATCCGAAAGGGGTCATAACGAACAGTGGGAACAAATGTAAGACCATATTGTAAAATACTCTCTTGTGATTGTGATGTAGTTTTGATCTTATTGCCCTTATTCTTGAACGAACAATACAGGAGGAAGGTATAAGTCAACAACAAATAGAGGAAGCTCAGGTGGCTTTGAAGACATCTTTGGGGGAAGATCGGAAGCCTGTTCAAAGAAATAGTTTGCTACATTTTCGGAGTTACCACCCTGGCCCCTTGCATCGGGGCTTGCCTTTTTGGCAATTTTTGAGACTACGAAGAGTGTGTGAAACAAAGGATGATTTCAGACGGCAAGCGTCTGATTTGTGTATCCGTCTTTCTGAAAGGGGTTATCCTCAAGCGGTTATTTATAAAGCCTATCAGAGAGCTTCTCATATTCATAGAGAGTGGTTGATTGACCCGCAATATAAAAATAGGGAGTCTTCATCGGATTCAGTGATCACTGGGGTTTTACCCTATACTCAACGAAATGTGGAGGTGTTGAAAATTTTACGTAAACATTGGTCTATATTACAATTACATCAGTGTTTTCAAACTCCCCTCTGTATTGCCTTTTCTAGGGGTCAGTCGCTGGGGGATCGTTTGGTAAAGACTTCTTTGGCTCTTGATAGGGTTCAATATCAACAACCAGAGTTTGGTCATATCCCTTGTCAAAATTGTGTTTTTTGTGCAACTACCTTGTCGGGTATACAGTGGAGTCATCCCAGGACGTTTTGTCAATATCAACGCCGATGGGATACCTCATGCCTCTCTTCTTATGTAGTATATCTGTTATTGTGCCTTTGTGATTTAATCTATGTGGGCAGGACTATTCGCCCCATTAGAAGAAGATTGATTGAACATGCTTCGAGATTACGGCAACAGATAGATACAGCTCCGATAGTGGCTCATTGCATGTCATCTCAACATTCTTTTGAGGATCTTCAATGGACTGTGATAGATCATGTGCCGTTCAATCCGCGTGGAGGAAATCGTGAGAAACAGTTGCAGTGGCTTGAGCAAAAATGGATTTTTTCTTTGAATACGGTAGATCCTGACGGTCTCAACCGCGAAATTGATTGGCTCAGTGTCTTTTAATATGTTGGATAATGCTGCCATCTCCTGAACCAATTAGATGAGGGATTCCCGTGTTGGTGGGTCTTCCCTTTTTCTATTGGTTGGTTCCCATATTTAACATGCTTTCATTCAGCCTGGGTAACGTCTATGTCCCGAGCTGCTTTTGGACGGCGTCTTTCAACATTATTGCCGACAGGAGACATTCCTGGAGAGCACTTGATACAGGGTTCATTACCCGAAACGTGCACGTCGTGCTGCTGGATGTTGGACAGCAATATATGTGGATTGGAACTTTAAAGACGTTTACAAGGAGTTTTTTAAGATAAGTAGTTTATTGCCATACATGGTGAACCTTTATGAATAAAAGCAGCGTGCTGTCTGGTGGGGGTGATGTTTCCATATCAACCTTCCTACAGCTAGCTTCGACAAAAAAAGTAAAGTTAAGTGGGGATTTTTTCTGATGAACTTTATCTATTTGATACATTGTCACTGCAGCAAAAAGGATGGCGTCTCATGTTAGGGCACCTTATCTCCTGTTAGTGCACCTTATCACATCTTAAGGCACCTTGGGGCACCTTATCTCCTGTTAAGGCACCTTATCACATCCTAAGATGCCTTGTCTCTCCTTAGGACGTCTTGTCACCTTACCGCACTTGGTCCTGTTAACTCACATTAAATGGCCCAAGGCACCCTAACGCCAATACGCCCCCTACCCACCCACTGCCCTATCATCACTCCTCACTTTGATTTTGCGAACTCCATCCTATAGGGCCTATCAAAAGAAACTCTCAGAAGGCTTCAACTAGCCCAAAATGTGGCAGCAAGATCAGTCCTAAACATTAGTTCCATAGAACACATCACACCCATATTATCAGAATTACATTGGTTACCGATCCATAGCCTCATAAGCTACAAAATCCTTATGACAATCTTTAAAATAATCCACAACATAGCCCCATCCTTTCTGAACAACTTAATCACAATGGAAACCTCCAACAGAATCCAAAGAAGCAAAAATAAACGCAAACTTGAAATTCCAAAGAACTACAGAAAAGCCAAAAAATTAACAAATAAAAATGCATTTTTTTTTTTAAACTTTTATTTTCATTTTACAACAAGCAAAAGAAACAACACACCAAAGGAAACAAATACAAACATACAATAAGGAAAAAGCAACCCCAATTACCCCCCACCCCTATGCTTCTTCTCTAAGCTGATAAGTATCATCATATAAGCGCTTACAAACAACAGTAATTGTACATCAAAACAAACAAAAATAGTATCTGCGATACAGAATGATCATGTGACAGAGATTTACACAGATTTAAACAGTCAGATGAGAGCATTTAGCAGTTTGAACATAGTCGTTGAGCATCTTCCATTTAGACAAGTGGTGGGGGGTCTGAGCGGAAGAAGCTAACATACGAGGTATTTGCTCATATTTACTGTAGAGACAGACATGATTCCACCATTCATTGGGGCTCAGGTGGGAGCTATTTTTCCAGTATTTCGTAATTAGGGAAATAGCTATGCCCAGCATAAAGTCTAAAAGGAAGTAAGCCGATTTGGGAAGAGAGGGGATCCCCGCAGCTGAGCGGAGTCCCACTATCTTCCAAGAGAGAGGCTCTTGAAAGTGCAAAATAGATTGAATACGACCCCAGACCCGACTCCAGTAATACTGTAATGCGGGGCATTCATACATAACATGAGTGAGTGAACCAATGGCCGCATGGCATGTCCAGCATCTATTGCTCTGGGTGGCGTTCCACTTGGCTAACCTGTCAGGAGTATAGAAACATCGGTGGGCTAGAAAGAAAAGTGTCTGAGTGAGTGAGGCGGATCGAGAGACCCGTGTCACCTTGCTCCAGACTAGGCTCCATTGCTCCGGGGTCAAAGTTACATGCATTTCCCGCTCCCAGGATTTCTGTGCAGTAGGAGTGCCTCTATTTACAGTATTACATAAAGTTTTGTAAAAGTTAGATGCTACACCCGATAAGCTCCCGATAGATCGGATAATCTCCGACAATCCTTGGGTATGGGTTTCCGATGGCGGGAGCACCTTAGCACTCCGAAGACAATGCTGAAGTTGCACCAACTGAAAGTAGTGTTTCGCTGGGAGACCAAATTCAATTTGTAATTCGCTAAAAGTTTTCCAGCGACCATCATAGAACAGCTGGTTAGGGATCCAAATGCCCCTAGTGTACCAGGAGCTCCACGCCATCGGTTTATTTTGTATTTGAAATCGAGCATTGTGCCAAAGCGGGAGTCTATCCAGCGGACAAAGTCGGAAGTCTAGAGATTGCTCAAGGGTATTAAAGGCACCTAAAGTGTCTAAGAGCATTGGTGGATAGTGGGAGTCTGATGGGAGAGTCATACCGGGGAGATAAGTAAGAGGAATTGGTTTGCAAAGGTCCTCCTCTATATCTAGCCACACTGGTCTACTCGGTGTTAGGTCTTCCAGCCAACGAGCGCCTTGTTTGAGAAGAAAAGAGTGGTGGTATTTCAGGAAATCAGGGAATCTGACACCACCATTTTCTTTATCTGCTTGTAACTTATGTTTCGCTATCCTAGGTGTCTTGTTTTTCCATAAGTATCTAGTCAGAAGACCCTCTAAATCTTTATATGTACGTCGAGGTAGGAGACATGGCAACATTTCTAAAATGTAGTTCACTTTGGGAACAATCATCATTTTAATGGTTTCTAGGCGGCCCCACCAAGTAAGTGTTAAAGGAGTCCAGCGTTGAGTAAGCGCCCGGACCTTAGAGGTTAAGTCTTTAGCATTAAAGGTGATGGTGTCTTCTAAAGGAGAGCAGTAGTGCACCCCAAGGTATTTGACCATGCGAGGTTGCCATAAAAAGGGAAAGGATTGCATATCTGCCTGATGGATCAGAGGATTTAGTGGAAAGGCTACCGATTTGGTCCAATTTATCTTATAGCCCGAGAGTTGTGAATATTTACCAATTTGCTCTAGGACAGCCGGCACTGAGTCTAGGGAGACAAAGAGCATAAGGTCATCAGCATATGCTGAAATTTTGATTTCCCTATGAGGGAAAGGGACTCCATGAATATCCTTGGATTGCCGGATTAGTAAAGCTAAGGGTTCGAGTGCGAGATCGAAAAGAAGTGGAGACAGTGGGCATCCCTGGCGAGTACCGCGTTGCAGGGGAAATGGCTGAGACTTTAAAGCATTAGCACAGATACTAGCTGTAGGCTGTGCATACATGGTTTGGAGACAACGGAGAAAGCCTTCTCCGAATCCGTACCAGCGGAGAGTTGCAAACAAGAAGGGCCATTCTAAGCGGTCGAAGGCCTTCTCAGCATCAAGTGAGAGGCCAACCAATGGGCGATCAAGATTAACTGCGGCAGTCAGTACATGACATAGGGTCCTAGCATTATCAGCAGTTGATCTACCGGGAATGAAACCGCATTGATCTGGGTGTATTAAAGTAGACATCTTGTCAGAGAGCCGGGTAGAGAGAATGGTGGCAAATATTTTATAGTCTGCGTTTAGTAGGGAAATGGGACGATAATTAGCTGTTAGTTGCGGATCTCTCCCCTCTTTCTCAAAAACTACTACATTTGCCATTGAGAAGGATCCAGAAGGAGATCCCTCCTCGGCCAGAGCAGAAAAATAAAGTTTCAAAAACGGAGCTAAGTCAGCGTGAAAAGTTTTGTAGAATTCAGCTGGGAGACCGTCCGGGCCTGCGGCTCGACCTGTGGCACATCTCTTGAGTGCCGATTGAATTTCTGATAAAGTGAATGGTTTGTCCATGGCCTCTCTATCTTCGTCAGATAGGGTCGGTCGTTGTACCCCTGATAGTAATCGTTCAAATGCTTCTGGCTCGAAGTCACATTCAGATTGATAAAGCCGAGTATAAAAATCATGAAAAAGTTCTAATATTTCTGTATCTTTAGTGACCAAGCTCCCCCCCGACGGATTGCGGAGAGCGGTAACACGCTTGGCTTCTTTTTGACCTTTCAGGGCATTGGCTAACAATTTGCCAGCACGGTTATTTTCCCGATAGTACATCCCTTGTTATGATTCAATATTTTTAGCAGCAGCGGTATATAAAAGCTGATTGTATTGAAAACGAAGGCGTTGTAAGCGAAGTAAAATACATGGGTCAGTACGGGACGTGAGGAGACGCTCTCCAGCTTGTATCTGTTGTTCTAGAATCAGTAACTGTTGCTTTCTTTGTTTCCCCTGTCGAATTTGATAGCTAGTTATAGTTGCACGGATAGACGCCTTGAAACCCTCCCACCAAGCCCAGCTCGCAGTGTCATGGGGTGAATTAAAATGAAAGTAGTCTTGGATAGCGGCCTTTATGTCAACCTGAAAATCTTTTTGGTCTAGTAGGGATCTATCAAAAAACCAAGCACGTGGATGTGCGCCTTGCGTAGTGACATGTAATGAGAAAGATATGGCAGCATGATCTGAAATATGGAGAGGATGAATCCTAGCCGTGTCCACTTGGGGTATCAGTGCTTTGGAGATAAGAAAAAAATCTATTCTAGATTGAGAGTGATGGGGGGCTGAGAAAAAGGTGAACTCTAAGTCGGAGGGGTGAAGCAGCCTCCATATATCTACTAACGCAAGATCTTTCATCAGAGCTGTAAGGGTATCAAGACTCTTGGGTAGACCACTCGTTCTAGGCGGCTGTCTATCTATCAAAGGATCAAGTACTTGGTTGAAATCACCGCCAAGTATTAATGGAGTATTGGCAGAGGCCTGTGCCAACTGCGCAATACTTGCATAGTAAGCAGGGTTATCCACATTCAGAGCATAAATACAAATACACGTGAATTCACTATCTCCAACCTTATTTTATTTATTTTATTTATTTAACAAGGATTTATATACCGCAGCTTCCAGAGATCAGCTGCGGTTCACAATTAACAACAGTCAACAAAACATTGTTTGTTTTACATGAAACGTCATAACTATATACAATGTAAAGTTAATAGAATATGTTAAACAGATTGGCACAGAACAGTGCAACACTATAAACATTATGTATACATTTACATGAAACGTCATAACTATATACAATGTAAAGTTACTAGGATATGTTAAACAGATTGGCACAGGACAGTGCAACACTATAAACATTATTTATACATTTACATTTTATGTGAGATATAGACATGATTGGATCAGGTTCAGGTAGGGTGGATTATCTTTTCTATTGTCGTGATATATTGAGCAGAAAGTATAGTGAGATGATGAGTAGAGAGTGATTATCCATAACCTTAAGGTGATTATCCATAACCTTAAGGTGTGCACGAGCCCATCTACCCTCCTTATCAGAGCTAGTATCCATTACAGTAGCTTGCAAAGACTTCTTAACCAAGATGGCTACCCCACACCGTTTAGAAACGGCGGGAGAGTAGGCAGCCACCATGTAAGGCTTGGCATTAAGTTTCAGTGTTTCAGCGGAGTTTAAATGCGTTTCCTGAAGAAACACTAAATCAGCATGCCCATGATTAAGATAGCTAAGGATTTTCTTTCGTTTGATTGGACTATTGATGCCTTTTACGTTCAGTGATAAGATCTTACATAAGGCCATTCAGAAAGGTTAAAAATTCTGAAAAAGAACATGATAACGCACATAATTTCACAATGTCCCTCATATTAACTGTATATGGCTGTACACATGACATGATAGAAAATAAGCTAATGAAAAACAATGAAGCGCCCCAAATAAAAAAATAAGCACCGAAGTGCATTAGAGAAGAAGCAGAACCCCTGAAATTACTGGCGACCATGTGTCTGCGGGGAGAAACCCCAGAGAAGGCCTAAATTGAAATATATAACCTGTATAGCTGTGCGTGTTCCGAATCCAACCGAGGTGCACAACATGGAGGGATAGGAGACCAAGAAAGTTATATATAGACAGAAAGAAAAGTCCAGGCAGTCTCTGTTCCAGGCAGTGATCACCGCGTCGGGCCATTCAAAATGGCGGGCAGATCCGGCGGATTACAGATCCAAGTTGTTGGATTAGCGCATCTGGTCTGCCTCTTTGGAATCTAAAAATGTTGCTAGTAGATCAGGATCTTCGAATGTTCTAGTTTGGTTATGGAGAGTCACTCTGAGCTTCGCTGGATACAATAGGCCAAAGCGAGCCTGTAGCTGTTGAAGTCTAGGGCGAAAAGCAAGCAAGGAGTCTCTTCCGACGGTCAACTGTGGGCTTTGCCAAGTCAGGGAAGAAGGAGACTTTATGACTTTCAAACTCCAGATGATGATTCGCCCGGGCAGCATTTAGAATTTGCTCAACTTGCTGATATCTCAGTAATCGAAAGATGATAGGCCGGGGGGTCGTCCGATTGAGCGCCATGTTGGTAGGAACACGATGTGCTCGGTCAATTTCCAGTTCTCTGTGAAAAGTGATCTTCAGCAAGGAGGGAAGAGTTTTGGCCAGGAATTCTCTTATGTCTCCTGCTTCGGCCCCCTCCGGAACTCCAATGAGCCTTACATTGTTGCGACGGGCTCGATTATTGCTATCCTCTAACTCTTTTTGAAGAGTCTGTATCTGACGCTCAGCCTTGTCCAGTTTCACCAAGCGCACCGCGTGCGAGTCGAGGACCCCCGCCATGTTGTCCTGCCGGAGTGAAAGACCTTCAAGCCGGTCCTGAAGCATACCGAAGTCTTCTCGCATGGCTCGGAGCGCTTCTCCGTTGGACTGGACTGTACCAGTTCCTTCACACCGCGTATTTCCTCCAAGATCTCCTGTTGCATTTCGGGGTTTTCCCGAAGTGGAATTATCTTTTGTGGGGAAGGCAACTCTGTTTTGGAGCGTTTTCCGTGTGAAGAAGAGGGAGACCCGAAGTCTAAGCGCGCTGGTTTGTGGGCCGCCATCCCCCCCGAGGTACCCCGGTAAGTTCGGAGCAAAATATTAAGTTTAGGTAGGTATTAAGTCAGGATTCTGAGTAGGCCTCTCGGGAGCTTCAGCGCGAAGCGTCTAACCCGCTGGACATCAGGCTCCGCCCCCCAATAAAAATGCATTTTCACATGCTGCTCCAACCCTCTTGAACGAGCTCCCTGAGGACATCAGAGAACAAAATGACATCAAACTATTCCGTAAAAAAATGTAAAACATCCCTCTTTACCTGTCACTTCGGCACACAACCTGACTATGGGGTATGTTTACTAAACCGTCTTAACATTGCAGCGGTGGTATTATCGCATGATAAGTGATGTTATTGCTCGATATTATCACGCGATAACATCAATTATCGCGCAATAATGCAGCAGCGGCGTTAAGGCACACTAACACTGTGAAATCCAGGTCTGAAGGGTGGAGTAAGGCTTCCCAGAGGGCAGAGAGAAGGGGTCAATGGGCGGAGAGTGGGAGGGGAGAGGCTCCAGGCACACTAATGCTGTGAAATCCGGGTCTGAACACTAACGCCAGTGAAACCCTCGCGTTAAGGCACATTTGCAGGAAAGAGAATCCATTTAAGTCAGCAATGTGCAGCAAAGGCAGGGAAACCCAGAAAAAGTGATAGTTGTGATACATGTGCAGGGAACAAAGAGGCAAATAAACATATAAAAGGACCAGAACCACATCCAAAAACCCAATAAACAAGCTGACCAATAGTGATATTGATGATAAAAATAAAGCAACACTATTGACAAAGCGTATAAATTAAGATATCATGATTGGAAGGGTCTATGCTCTGTACCCCTACAAAATGAATGGCCCCACATTGAAATAGCACTGATCAGGGTTTCTGTCGTTTAGATTGGGCAGGTTTGTTATGGCGTGCACATGTGCAGCAACAGCAGAGTGGGCACATAGGCAAGGGCAACTGTACTGATGCTGTAAATGGGATACAGGGGGCTGCAGGCGGCACATGCTGTGGTCCAGCTGGGGCACAGTGTGGGCTAGGCAGATGCCTAGGTGGCACATAGGAATGCCGAAACTGTAAAGCAGCAAGACAGCAACTGATGAGGGTCCAACATAGGCATGAGTGTGTGTCCCACAGTGTCACAGGGGAGATTACCCAGCAGGTACCCCTAAGGGCACATAATATTGGCAGGCAGTGCGGGAGTGGGGGGGGGGAGCACGCATGTCCATGTAGGCACCCCTACCCAAGAACCCACACCATAGGCAGCTGCCTACTGGCATACTGGATGGCCTGGGACTGTGCACCACCAGAACCACTGGCATAATGGCATGGCAGCATGGTGACGGAGGGGTGCTGGTGGCGGAGAGGGGAGTGGCATCTGCCAACAGCAGACCATGACTGTCACTAGACGTAATAATTAGGCGTATTAACAGAGCGTATACCAATAACCTAAAATTCTACTTGCGCTCCAAAAGGTACTAACCCCTAATCACAAAAACCTTTTCTAAACCAAACTGCACCAAATTGAATAGGCCAGGTCTCAGACTTCCCGACGCATACTTGGCCAACTGTCAGCACGCTAACAGGACCGCGCCAACTAGCATCAACGACCTACCTTTTTCATGGCCAGTTATTCAATTTTTTAAGAATTTTTAATATAACAAATAGTACTCCTATTTTTGATATAACAAATATATACTTCTCTAAGATGTCTAAAATACTCCTTAATCACATAAAGATCCTAACTTACTTTCTATCCATACATTTATAATGTCATCAAATCCATGTTTATACATAAAACTCCTTAACATATAATATTCAAAAAATGCATTGTCATCACTCCAAATATTCCCAATCGAACAAATATTCCCAGTCTTTAAATTGATTTAAATATCTGGGAGATATTTGACAGATCAATTTAAAGACTGGGAATATTTGTTCGATTGGGAATATTTGGAGTGATGACAATGCATTTTTTGAATATTATATGTTATTTATTTATTTATTTATTTATTTAACATGTTTTGTATCCCGCCTTTTCCTTCAATCAAAGCGGTTAATACAGCACAAAGTTAAACAAAGGTGAGGGAAACATACATTGCATTATCATTACATCACAACAAAACACTAGGAGTACAAACAGGGAACACAGTACATAACTTACATTACATTACCTTACATTAACTACAAACAGCATATCGCTGAACAGAATGAGCATATAGCAGCAGATAGTGGGTCTCGCACGGTCCACCGCCTAAGGGCCACGCCAAAGGGCCCTCTTGCGAGGCCCTCAGGCGCGGGCCCGCAAGGCACGGGCGCGCCATTGCTGAAGGGATTTTAAATGATTTGAAAAGTGCTCAGATTGGCTGCAGTTTTCTCTCACACACAGTTCCCAACTAAGTAGGCACAGCTGATTCTCACTCACTGCTCACAGGATCGTTGGAGCCTTTGCTGAAGGGATTCTAAATGATTTGAAAAGTGCTCAGATTGGCTGCAGTTTTCTCTCACACACAGTTCCCAACTAAGTAGGCACAGCTGATTCTCACTCACTGCTCACAGGATCGTTGGAGCCTTTGCTGAAGGGATTCTAAATGATTTGAAAAGTGCTCAGATTGGCTGCAGTTTTCTCTCACACACAGTTCCCAACTAAGTAGGCACAGCTGATTCTCACTCACTGCTCACAGGATCGTTGGAGCCTTTGCTGAAGGGATTCTAAATGATTTGAAAAGTGCTCAGATTGGCTGCAATTTTCTCTCACACACAGTTCCCAACTAAGTAGGCACAGCTGATTCTCACTCACTGCTCACAGGATCGTTGGAGCCTTTGCTGAAGGGATTTTAAATGATTTGAAAAGTGCTCAGATTGGCTGCAGTTTTCTCTCACACACAGTTCCCAACTAAGTAGGCACAGCTGATTCTCACTCACTGCTCACAGGATCGTTGGAGCCTTTGCTGAAGGGATTCTAAATGATTTGAAAAGTGCTCAGATTGGCTGCAGTTTTCTCTCACACACAGTTCCCAACTAAGTAGGCACAGCTGATTCTCACTCACTGCTCACAGGATCGTTGGAGCCTTTGCTGAAGGGATTCTAAATGATTTGAAAAGTGCTCAGATTGGCTGCAGTTTTCTCTCACACACAGTTCCCAACTAAGTAGGCACAGCTGATTCTCACTCACTGCTCACAGGATCGTTGGAGCCTTTGCTGAAGGGATTCTAAATGATTTGAAAAGTGCTCAGATTGGCTGCAGTTTTCTCTCACACACAGTTCCCAACTAAGTAGGCACAGCTGATTCTCACTCACTGCTCACAGGATCGTTGGAGCCTTTGCTGAAGGGATTTTAAATGATTTGAAAAGTGCTCAGATTGGCTGCAGTTTTCTCTCACACACAGTTCCCAACTAAGTAGGCACAGCTGATTCTCACTCACTGCTCACAGGATCGTTGGAGCCTTTGCTGAAGGGATTCTAAATGATTTGAAAAGTGCTCAGATTGGCTGCAGTTTTCTCTCACACACAGTTCCCAACTAAGTAGGCACAGCTGATTCTCACTCACTGCTCACAGGATCGTTGGAGCCTTTGCTGAAGGGATTCTAAATGATTTGAAAAGTGCTCAGATTGGCTGCAGTTTTCTCTCACACACAGTTCCCAACTAAGTAGGCACAGCTGATTCTCACTCACTGCTCACAGGATCGTTGGAGCCTTTGCTGAAGGGATTTTAAATGATTTGAAAAGTGCTCAGATTGGCTGCAGTTTTCTCTCACACACAGTTCCCAACTAAGTAGGCACAGCTGATTCTCACTCACTGCTCACAGGATCGTTGGAGCCTTTGCTGAAGGGATTCTAAATGATTTGAAAAGTGCTCAGATTTGATGACATTATAAATGTATGGATAGAAAGTAAGTTAGGATCTTTATGTGATTAAGAAGTATTTTAGACATCTTAGAGAAGTATATATTTGTTATATCAAAAATAGGAGTACTATTTGTTATATTAAAAATTCTTAAAAAATTGAATAACTGGCCATGAAAAAGGCAGGTCGTTGATGCTAGTTGGCGCGGTCCTGTTAGCGTGCTGACAGTTGGCCAAGTATGCGTCGGGAAGTCTGAGACCTGGCCTATTCAATTTGGTGCAGTCTGGTTTAGAAAAGGTTTTTGTGATTAGGGGTTAGTACCTTTTGGAGCACAAGTAGAATTTTAGGTTAACAGCAGACCATGGCCTAGCCCCGTTTAGGTGGGTGCCGTGCAATGCAACAGACAAGATCTGTCTGAAGAACAGTCACGGTATCCCCAGGGAATGAACTGTCCCTGTGGCAACAGTGTGGTGCAGTACACACAGCCAGTGTGTTCAGGAACAAAAGATCACAAGTTCAAGTCCCAGCTGTGGCTCCTGCCAACCCTTTCCCCATATTTTACCCAGTACTAAACCATGGTAATAAAGATGGAACCTTTATTGCAGATAAAATAAACATGCCTGAAACGCCTATATTTTACCCTACAGAGCAGAGACACCATAAACATGTGCAATCCCTAGAACAGAGTTTCCCAACTGCAGTCCTGGAGGACCAAACACCATTCAGGTTTCATGCTGTCCCTAATAAATATGCCTGTGCTGCATTATTATGCACCGCCCCCACTGTATGCAAATGTATCTCATGCATATTCATTAGGGACAGCATGAAAATCTGAAGAGTGTTTGGCCCATCAGGACCGGAGTTGGGAACCTCTGCCCTAGAGCAGCGGCCAACAGGGGCATAAACACCCTTACCCACAGGCTCCGCTATCCAAAGCCTCATGGAGAGTCAGGCTGTTGGGCCCTGCGCGCAGCAGAATCTCCCAATACTAGCACTTGCATACCTTAGCAATGCCGCCCTAAACTTGGGCATAAGTTATACATATATCAAAAGGTTGTTATGATTAATGGCAGATAGCAATTCCTAAGTTAAGCACAATTTGCTGATAGAGCTGCATCATAGCAACCTTTCTGATATCTGTGAAGTGTGTTTCAGTTTTTGTTTCTGACAGTGTTTATCACCACAGGGAGTGACCCCAACAGTACTGCATACCATAGCCATGCCTGCACTGTGCCCAGGACTGGTGTGGTGGCCAGGGCTGCCAAAAGCCTCTATATTTGCACAATGCTGGCATAGGTGTGGGAGTGTGTGTCTGTCTAACCAGTGTGTTGTGGCTGCCTACACCTTACTCAGCTCACACTGCTTGCACTGTTTCCAGTGTTAGCCTGCCAATGTGCATAATGAGGAGCAAGGTACTGTGCGTATGGCCTGTAGAGGGTGGCCTGGGCAGGATGCATCTGCACAGGGCATAGGGCAATGGCTGGGACATTGTAGTGCCTGACCACCACCTGCACGGACAGGGTGGCCACAGCATGTCCTGCTGGGAGGTCACTCTCACCCTGACTGAACAGTGACCATGGCATGGCTAGGTTCCCCCATAGTGCTATATGGTATTTCTCTCAAGTGCTATTTATGGGTTTTTATTTTTTTGGGTCCCAATCACTGATGTATCTGCTTGGAGTGTGTGTTCACATCCCAGTTTTGGGTGCATGCATCTTTTCCAGGAACATACACTATGGACTAACTAGCAGACTGTCTGCAGTTAGAATGTGTATGGCTAAGATACCATGCAGGGGCTGGAAACTGTCAGATAGTGGTGGGGGGCAGCTGAGCATTTCCAGGCCTACTGTCTGTCTGCCATTGCCTTATGGATGTGTACAGATCTGCACTGATTGCCCTGTAGGGTGCCCGTCCCCCAGCAGGACTGGAGTTGATGGTCCCTTCTACTGCCACCATTGCAGGGATGTAGAATGTGGTTCTGTTGGTGGGAGATCCTGTCTCCCACCCTGAGCCCCAGAGGGCGGGTTGGGTGGAGCTACATAATCTTACTATGGGTCCTAACACCCCCTTCACTTAAATCATGTGACCATGGCACCCACACAGGATATGCGCTATTCTGGGTGCATCATAGTCCACAAGGGCTAGACGTGACAGGGAAATACAGATGGACACAGGTGTATACTAGGTGTGTTTGCAAGTACTACCTATCACACACTCGCAATATATTCATATTCATATTCATTTATTTGATATACCGCCTTTCATTGGTAGGCAAAGCGGTTTACAATTAAAATTTACACACAATAGGCACAAGGCCAGGAGTCGGAAAGGAAGTTACAAATTAGATAGGAAAGAAGAGCAAGAGCAGGAACCTTAGGGGTAGAGGAAGAGGCAAGAGGATCAGGGATCAGGAGGGGGAAGGTCAAAGGCAAGGGAGAAGAAATGAGTTTTAAGGGAACGCAATGATGGCGACCTGAAGCATAACCTATCTCAGCTAAGCAATGGGCTGTAGACCTGGTGCTGGGTGCCCCACCTCACCTTCATGGTGAGCACAGTACCCCCACAATGTGTCGATCTGTAGCTACTCTGTGCCAGTAACACACACGGTCAGTTCCCCTACCAGGCCGAGGTGCTGTGGGGGTGCATATCCCATCTTGTGATCATCTGTAGACTGCTGATCTGCATGTGCAGTGCATCATGGGTACGGGTGGGTTAACCCTATCCTGGTAACCACAGCAGACAGTTTGTGTGGTGACCTGCGGCCCTTCTGTAGCCAGCCAGGGGTTTGTTAGTAGCTATAGAGATGTAGCCCACTGGTTACTTCACTGACTGTGGAGGCAGAGGTCATGGGTTTGATCCCACAGTGGTGTTATTTGATAGGGCTGTCTGAGGCATTTCCTTTTTTAATTTAAATTAGTGCTGCCAGCAAAAACACCCTCACAGTGCTGTAACCTTAAGGTGCCTCATAAGGCACCCTATAGGGAACATCATAAGGTGCCTTGGCAGACAGTGCACTTTATAATGTGCCCTCTGGGGGATCAAACTCATGACCCCCTGTTTCATCAATCAATGTATTAACCATTGTGCTATACCTCTGTTGCTGTGTTTTCAGGTCAGTGTGCCTAATTAAGGCTAACGCGCGTTAACGTGCCACGGCTCCCTCTATCGCGCGATAATGGACTTTATCGCATGATAACCCAAAATGCTACCTGAAGACCGAAACGCCCACTACCTTTTATGGCATTCGTCACAGTAAGACTGCAACTAACGCCGGTAACATTAAGACGGCTTAGTAAACATACCCCTATGACACCCAGGCTGACATCATATCAGGCTAAATAGTGAGCTAAATTTAAGATAGAAATATATGAGCCGTGTCCTGCTAGAGCATATAAAACATCAGTCCTGCTCAATTATTGTATATAGTTAAAGGGCACATATACCCTGTACTATTTGATCTCATCAGTGTAAATAGTTACATATTGTTCCATGTACTGCTTTTGCTCTAAGCAATGTAGATAGTTACATTATGTTCCATGTAGCTGAAAATGACCATGTTTTAGTGTACTTTTCAGACCAATGTTGCTTGTAAACCGCACTTGATCTTATGGAAAACGCGGTATAAAAATGTTTGTTAAATAAATAAATATGGCGTCAGGCAACTTAACACTGCCCTTACCACTAGTGACTTTACCACAGTTTAGTAAACATAGCTCAAACACAAACTTAACCACAATCTCCTCCTGACCCTTGCACTACTGCTATTTTATGTAAATAGTTTTTTCATGCTATAGAACTAATTGAATATTTATTCTATGTATATAGTTCTCCCATGTTATCCAAGTTTATACTCCTGTTATATGTAATACCGAACAGCCTGTTGTTCTGGTCTTTGTGTTCATCTGTAAACCGCGCTGATTATAAATAGTGCGGTATATAAAAAACTGAAATAAATAAATAAATAAAATAAATAAAGTAAAATATAGGCGATCCTTGAAGCATGTTCAGTCCAGGGAAGAAAAACAAATTATTATTATTATTATATTAGTCCTACAATTATTATCTACTATGAATCTACTGAAACTCAGCAGAAAAGCCTTTGTCTGGATGTGTTGGTGGGTGTCCTCTTGCCTATCTACCTCGCTGAGCCTGAAATCTCTCCAGCAATCCAGACCCGGATCTCTGCCTGCCTTTCTGACATTGCTACCTGGATGTCTCACTGCCGCTTGAAATTGAACATGGCCAAGACTGAACTTCTTATCTTTCCCCCCAAAACCTCCCCCCCCTCTTCTTCATTTCTGGAATGCACTACCCCCTGGCATGCATTGCTGGAATGCACTACCCCCTGGCATCCTGGATATCAATAGCTTATCACAATTTAGGAAAGCCCTCAAATTCCATCTCTTCAACAAGTACCTTATAGAGTCAACGACACCCATAGACCTCAGTGATTCCACCCATTAATACAATTCCTTGGTGTCTCAATAACACGCCAAGACTGATTCTCTATAAGTAAAGATTATATTCTTAGTAACCGCTCCTAGTAACTGGTACCTATGCAGTAGTGTTATCCTTGTAAATAGATTGTAAATAATTACCCTTGTTATCCAAGTTCCTTCCCTTGTTATCTGTAAACTCATGCATATTGACTGTACTGAGATTTTTGTTCTATGTGAACCGCGCTGATGCTGAATAGTGCGGTATATAAGAGAATATAAATAAATAAATAAATAAATTTCTCAGTCTCTGTGGATAACTCTGTACTCCTTCCTGTTTCCTCGGCCCGCAATCTTGGGGTTGTCTTTGACTCCTCTCTCTTTTTCTCCACACACATCCATCTGATAGCTAAGACCTGCCGTTTCTATCTCTATAACATCAGCAAAGTCTGTCCTTTCCTTTCTGAACACACCACTAAGATGCTTATCCACTACTTGATCACCTCCCATCTTGACTACTGTAACCTACTCCTTGCTGGTCTCCCTTTGAATTATCTCTCTCCCCTTCAATCTGTTCAACACTCTGCTGCACGGCTAATCTTCCGCCAGTCTCGTCATGCCCATATTACTCCCCTTCTCAAGTCACTTCATTGGCTCCCTATCTGTTTCCGCATCCAGTTCCAACTTCTCCTGCTGACCCATAAGTGCATTCACTCTGCAGCTCCTCACTACCTTTCTTCTCATCTCTCCTTACACCCCCCTCGGGAACTCCGCTCCTCCAGCAAACTGCTCCTATCTGTGCCCTTCTCGTCTACTGCTAACTCCAAACTTCTCTCCTTTCACCTTGCTGCACCTCACGCCTGGAACAAACATCCTGTGTCTGTACATCAGGCACCTTCTCTAACCCTCTTCAAATCCAGGCTGAAAACTCACCTCTTCGCTGCTGCCTTTGGATCTTGACTCACCTGATCTCCTTTTTCTTTTCCTTTTCCCCTTGTTTATCCCTGTCTACACCTTCTGTGTTGTCTGTCTTGACTAGATTGTAAGCTCTGATGAGCAGGGACTGTCTCTTACATGTCTGTGCAGCGCTGCGTATGACTTGTAGCGCTATACAAATGCTCAGTAGTAGTAGTAGTTTCTATGTTCTCTCACCTTGCATTGTTCACTCCCCTTTTCCATCGTCACTTCTTTTTCTGTTGTTCTTGTTTTTGGGGCAGTGTCATCAATAGCTCCCTCTCCTTGCACTTTCCCTTCTCTTTGAGCCTTCACCCATTTCCTAACCAACTCTCCCCTTCTTTTTCTCCCTTCCCTTCCCCTTGCCCTCACTCATCCGAGAGGCATCCTCCATAATTTACTACTATTACTACTACTACTGAGTATTTGTATAGTGCTACAAGATGACAGGTTTTCACTGGTGGTAAAGTGCTGGAACAATAACGCCAGGACTTTACCGCCAGTGAAAACCTGTCGGTAAATGCAGGGGCAGCCCAAGGGGGGTGCGGGACCATGTGCGGAGACTCGGTGCGGGGGTCTCATTTGCATAAGGGGCTTCATTTGCATAAATATTTGCATAATGTTACCATACACTAACATTTAGTAAACATGCCTCTTAATGAGTGTATGGATAAAGAAAGACTAAAAGATTTCTACATTGCTATAATCCAGTGCCAACCGCCAGGCACATTAGGAACTACTACAAACACTGTCCATTTAGAACCCATTTAGATTCGCCTGATGAAGAGCTAGGAAGCTACACGGCTTGAAACACTGATTGGTGTAGCGTGAACTTCATGTTTGGATTAATACCAACCGTTTGACAGAGACAGGAAGATTCCTCCTCCTTGTTGTTGGAAGATGTGGATAGAAGTTAGCTGAAGAGGCCGTTTCCCATGTTAATGGACTTTAAAGATTGCGGTTGCAAATCTTCTTCAAAAAGAACAATTCCAACTCAAGCTAAGTGGGGAGTACCTGTGCCGTTTACTATTGGTTGGGACAGTTCAGTTAATGTTTAAATGGATCAGATAGCTGAATAGTGCTGTTGTTTCTGTTTTTTTAAGGCCTTCGGGTCGGTTAAAATTGATTAAAAAGGAGGGCTCACTGCTCATGGTGAGTGATCCAACAAAAAAGTAAAGGAAACAAAGTATAATATTTTCACATAATTACATTTATGGAAATTTTTGGGATATAGGTTGGCGCTTTGGTTCCTGCATAAAGGGATATTTAAACGGAAATCAAAGTATTTTTTGGATACATTGGGATTGATTTCGGGGGGTGTATTTATTATTACATTTAGAAACCATAGCAAACCCACCGTATCATAACAGCACTACCAGTACTCACAAATCACCAAACCCTACCTATCAAAAGGCAACACTGCAAATATTAAACCAATACATTTCAGAGAATAACAATACATGACCTACTGGGGAAAGAGAACAAGTGGCAATGTCAAATAGGAATTACATAAACAGAATACCTCAGCACAGTTACACATGCAGAACATAGAGCATCACTGAACAAGGAATCACAATTTAGAAACAGGAAGATGATAATTAAACTGGGAACCCCAAAAGCCAAACTTGGAATGTACAACAACACTGTAGAAATAAAACTATAAATTAATTTCCTCTTGTACTAAACACAACACAGACATTAATGATACACATTTCCCAGGGCTGACATATTCCAGTTAATAAATTCAAAATAAAGAGATATTTTTCTACCTTTTGTGCATTTTTTTCAGTTGCAATTGCTCCATCCACTTTCTTCTGGTTTCTTCGTGTCTTCTGCTAACTCTCCATCGTCTGCTTTCCATTTGTCCTTTCTTCTCTCTTCTAGTTTTTTTCCATTCTCTCTCTACATCAGCTTTAACATACTAATCTTTCTCCTTCTGCCCTTTCCTCATTCTTATTTCATCCACTAAAATTTTACACCTCCATCCTCAATCCCCACTTACTCTCCCAATACCCAGCCAATTGTAGATTTGTCTTCCCTCCCACACAAAATATTTTTCCCCTCTCCATTTCACTCTCCCAGCTCCATCCCATTCTAATCCTCCCCCAACATCAGCTCCCTTCTAGTTCTAGCCCCACCCAGCATCCGCTCCCTTCTAGTCCCCGCATCAGCCCATTTCCAGTCCTATCCTAGCCCCACCATCAGCCCATTTCCAGTCCTAGCTCCCCCATTCATTTCCAGTCCTATCCGAGTCCCTCCATCAGCTCATTTCCAATCCTAGCCTCCCATCAGCCCATTTCTAGTCCTTTCCTAGCCCCATCAGCCCATGTCAAATCCTACCGCCCCTCCACTTAGCCCATTTCCAATCCAAGCCCTCCCATGAGCCTACCTCCAGTTCTAGCCCCTCCATGAGTCCATTTCAATCCAAGCCCCCCAACAGCCCATTTCCAATCTTAGCACCCCCAACAGCCCATTTTCAGTCCTATCCTAGCCCCTCCATCAGCCCATTTCCTGTCCTAGTTCACCCCCACTCAGTCCATTTCCAGTCCTAGCTCCCTCCCCTCACAACCCATTTCAATTCCAAGCCCCCTCCCCATCAGCTATTTGCAGTTCAAGCCCCCCTTTCCACAGCCCATTTCCATTCCAATCCCCCCTCCCCATCAGCTATTTGTAGTTCAAGCCCCCCTTCCACTCAGCCCATTTCCAGTCCTAGCAACCCCCCCAGTCCATTACCAGTCCTAGCCCCTCCATAGCCCATTACCAGTCCTAAGCCCCCATCAGCCCACTTAGAGTCATAACCCCTCCATCACCCCATTTTCAGTCTTAGCCCCCCTCCCATAGCCCATTAACAGTCCTAACCCCACATCAGCCCACTTCCAGGTCATAACCCCCCATCAGCCCATTTGCAGTTTTAGCCCCCCCCCATAGCCCATTACCAGTCCTACCCCCCCCATCAGCTCACCTCCAGTCCTTACCCCCATCAGCCCATTTCCAGTCCTAACCCCCCCAATAGCCCATTACCAGTCCTAACCCCCCCTCAGCCCATAGCCCATTACTAGTCCCAACCCCCCCCCATCAGCCCAGATAAATAAAAAAAAAAACTGGCTGCTGCTGCTGCTGCTGCCATGGCGGCAGCACCAGAATCAAGTGTCCCATGCCCCCCCCCCCATGCCCGGCAGAGCCCTCCCTGAATCAGTCCCCTCAGCTCCATCAGCCCAGGTAATCAGTCCTCAGCCCCATCAGCCCTGGTAAATTTTAAAAAAAACTGGCTGCTGCTTCTGCTGCTGCTGCCATGGCGGCAGCACCAGAATCAAGTGTCCCATGCCCCCCCCCCAAGCCCGGCAGAGCCCTCCCTGAATCAGTCCCCTCAGCCCCATCAGCCCAGGTAATCAGTCCTCAGCCCCATCAGCCCAGGTAAATTAAAAAAAAAAAACTGGCTGCTGCTTCTGCTGCTGCTGCCATGGTGGCAGCACCAGAATCAAGTGTCCCAAGCCCCCCCCCCCCCCGCCCGGCAGAGCCCTCCCTGAATCAGTCCTCATCAGCCCAGGTAAATTAAAAAAAAAAACCTGGCTGCTGCTGCCTTCTTCCCTTTGTAAGTACTTTTTCACAGCAACTTGGGGATATTAAAGCCCAGTGTTCCCAGATGGACTCAGAGGTTCTGGCTTCTTCTGTTAGACTTTCTTCCTTGGAATCTAAGACTGAAGGACTTGAGTCCCTTAGGGTGGTCAATGAGGAAGACCGGTTGGTTCAGGCACGAAGAATTGAGTATTTGGACAATCGTCTCCGTAGGAATAATTTGCGATTTCTGAACTTTCCTCGGTCACCCTTGATGGCCTCCATGGATCTGGTCCGGAAATATTTTATTGAGGTTTTGCAGATGCCCGCTGATTCACTGCCTCCTGTGGTGAACACTCAATATGTTTCCATCTCCTCTTCAGAGCCTGGGGTTCAGCGGGCTTCTGGAGCGGATTCAGAGATGCCTCAATTGGACTTGTCAGCTTTTTTAGAGAGTTCTTTGGAGGTAGTGACCAGCAGGGCGACTTTATTAGTTAATTTTGCCTTTGAGTCAGACAGGAATACTGTTCTTAAATTGTATTTTCGTAAATTATCCGTTTCTCAGTTTATGGGTTCTAAAATATTAATTTTTCCTGACCTAGCAAGGGATACGCAAAAGAGGCAGAAGGCGTTCCTGGCCTTGCGCCAGAGAGCAGAGGCCTTGGGTGCGGTGTTTAAACTGAGATATCCTTGTAAGTGTATGATTCAGTTTCAGTCTAAGCAGTATCTTTTCTTTGAACCTGGACAACTGTTACAATTTATTGTTACTAAGGAAGAGGGTGGTGGGGGAGATAGTCCCATATCGGCTGCTGTATAATGTTATCTATGCTCCTATGATTTTTTTTCCATCCTAGGTGGTGGCTATATACTTGTGATATATTTCTTTTTTCTTGGATCTTATTGTGGGGTAACATGTTGTGGTCTATACCAGTGTTGTTTTTCTTTTCTTCACATATAGAGGGCTGCTGTTAGTTTCTCTCTGTAATGTTTTTTTTTTTTTTTCATTTCCTGTTGTGATTCTGATTCAGATTCAGAGTTGTATTTCTGGATTATTATGTAAAAGGTTATAAATAATAAATTTAAAAAAAACAAAAACAAACCTGGCTGCTGCTGCTGCCACCGTGGCAGCGGCAGCATCAAGTGTTCCGTGCCTCCCCCCCCCCGCCCGGCAGAGCACTCCCTGAATCAGTCCCCTCAGCGCGGGCTTTTAAGAGCCGTGAAGGGAGAGTTTCCCTTTCTCGCGGCTCTGTTAAGCCCACCGGAGCTGATGGGAAACAGGAAATGCCTGTTTCGCATCAGCGCCGGTGGGCTTAACAGAGCCGCGAGAGAGAAACTCTCCCTTCGCGGCTCTGAAAGCCGGCGCTGAGGGGACTGATTCAGGGAGTGCTCTTCTGGGCGGGGGGAGGACGGGGGGGGGGACACTTGATGCTGCCGCTGCCACGGTGGCAGCAGCAGCAGCCAGGTTTTTTTTTTTTAATTTACCTGGGCTGATGCAGAATGTTGTTTGCGCAGGGCCCCCTAAAATGTGGGGCCCTGTGCAAACAACATTCTTGCTCAATGGACGAGCTGGCCCTGGGTAAATGTACTTTTTCAGGAGAGAGAGACCATTTTAGTGTCAGCAATGTACGCCACAAACATGGGGGTATGTTTACTAAACTGCGGTAACGTAGCAGCGGCTACATTAGCGCACGTTAAGTAACGTTTACGTGTGTTAACATAACGTTAACACTCGTTAACGCGCGTTAACGTTACTTAGCGAGCGTTTATGTCACCGGCCGCGGTAAGCCCGCAGAGGGTGGAGAGAGGGTGGAGAGAAGGGGTCAATGGGTGGGGAG
Organism: Ichthyophis bannanicus; assembly: GCA_033557465.1. Lineage (NCBI taxonomy): Eukaryota > Metazoa > Chordata > Amphibia > Gymnophiona > Ichthyophiidae > Ichthyophis > Ichthyophis bannanicus. Next base: position 1,856,056,236 of record CM066031.1, read on the forward strand.
TGGGCGGGGAGAGGCTCCTTTTACACTAACGCGGGGAAATGAAGGGCCAAACATTACCAGGACTGAAAACCTGTCGTTAGATGCACATTTACAGGAGGGTGAAACCATTTCAGCATCAGCAATGTACAACATAGGCAGGGAGCCCAAGAAAGTGAGAGTAGTGCTCCATTTGCAGCAACAGCATAGTGCCCAAGTATGAAAGGCCACTATGGCGATGGTGCAAATGGGGCATAGGGGGCTGCAGGCGGGACATGTAGTGGGGGCAGCTGGGGCACAGGGTGGACTAGGCAGTCACCTAGGTGGCACATAGGAACATAGAAACCGGACTTCAGTGAGACAGCAGCTGACAAAGCCCAAACACAATCCACCTACATCTACCTGATCCACCCTAGCTAACAGTTGCCAGGGCACTGACCTGACATCCCCCCAGCCAAACCTCCCCCAAGTGGAAGGGACATAATATTTGTAGGCGGTGATGGGGGGGATGTGAGGATGTCCATATATGCCTCCCCGTCCCAGACCCCGCTCCCTATGCAACCGCCTACCCACACAGTGGATGGCCTGGGACTGCACACTACCAGCACTGACAGCATATGGTCATGTCAGCATGGCAGGGGTGTGTGTGCCCGTGCTGGAGGGGGCAGTGGCACCTGCCTGCAGTGGACCTAGGCCATGCCCTGTACCAGTACGTGGTGTGCAGTGCAACACAAAAGGTATGGCTGAGGAAAACTACAGGTGTTTCCAGAGATTACTGTGCATCTGTGGCAACAGTGTGATGCAATACACATAGCCAGTGTGTCCAGCAGCATAAGGGTCACAGGTTCAAGTCCCAGCTGTGGATCTCACAGAGCACATTCTTATATTTTACCCTACAATGCAGATACAACAGCAACATTATCAATATTTGTTTGTCACTTATGTAAATAGTTACCTGATGTAATTTTTGATTGTAATTAGTTATAGGGCGCGGCATTAATTTGCCACCAGTTCCACCTGTTCTTCATGTTAAGAGTTACATTTTAAAATGTCCTAAATGTTCTCTGTAAACATAATAGCTTGCTATTATTAACGGTTTGTTACCTGCAAACCGCCTCTGATCTCTGGAAGAGGCGGTATAGAAAAAAAATGTATTAATAAATAAATAAATAAACATGTGTAAAGCCCAAAGCAGTGGCAAACAGGGGTACAAACACCCATTCACACAGGCTCCACAATCCAAAACTGCATGGAGAGTCATGCTGTTGGCCCCGCATGGAGCTGCAGTTATCACCAGAGCACTACTACTACCTCCTGCACAGTTTATCAAAGTCAGCACTGTGATCAGGACCAGTGTGGCGGGCAGGGTTGCCAACCACCCCTATCTTTGCAGAATGCTGCAATAGGAGTGTGTGTGTGTGTGTGTGTGTGTATGTCTATCCATTGTTTTGTGGCTGCCCACACCTCACTGGGCCCACAATGTCCCACTATTACCAGCGTTAGCCTGAATATGTGCATAATGAGGAGCAAGGTATTGTGGGTATGGCCCAGACAGGGCGAATTGTCCAGGATGCATCTTCACAGAGTATGGGGCAATGGCTGGGACACTGTAGTGCCCGACCACCACCTGCATGGACAGAGTGGCCACAGCATGTCATGCTGGGAGGACATTCTCACTCTGACCGAGCAGTGACCATGGCATGTCTAGGTTCCCACAGAGCGGTCTAGCTTGTTTGTCTCCAGTGATACTTGTGTGTTCTCAGTGTTGGGGGTCCAATCACTGAGCTACCTGCTTGGTACACTTAGTTCTTTTTTGAGTATGCACTGTGGACTGTCTGCAGTTAGTTTGTGCATGGTTGGAACACCTTGTAGAGTGCATCTGGTGCAGTCTGATTGTGCTGTCTGCTAGTGAATGGCAGATTGTATGGCTCTGGCCCACCAGCCATTGAGGGCTGTCTTATACCAGCAGAATGGAGGTTGCTTCACCAGAGCTCAGGGTGCATGTGGGCTCTCTAGGATATGTAGTATATACCATTTTGATCTGTAGAGGCACTGCTACACAAACCTCATGCAAGTCTAGAAACCCCTCTGCCCTGAGAACAGGTGCCTATGTCAGCCAGACCCTAACACTGGGTATAGACTAATCTGGTGGTGTCTGGTCCCAGAGGGCCACATGTGACTGTGGAATACAGATAGACTGCAAGGAACACCTGTCACACACTGGTAGTGATGGAGATGTACAGCAGGATCTATCTCTAGTACCACATGTACTGCGGACCTAGTGTTGGGCACCCATCCTATCCCTCAGGGTGAATACCTCCCGTACCTGTCTATCAGTGGCCCTTCAACAGCATTTAAACCGCCGCTTTTGAGGCGCACGAAGCAATCGGGGAACAGCAGCCATTCTCGGAGGGAGTGAGCAGGAGCTCCTCCTCACCTCCCGTACCTGTCTATCAGCGGCCCTTCAACAGCATTTAAACCGCCGCTTCTGAGGCGCGTGAAGCAATCGGGGAACAGCAGCCATTCTCGGAGGGAGTGAGCAGGAGCTCCTCCTCACCTCCCGTACCTATCAGCGGCCCTTCAAAATCATTTAAACCATCGCTTCTGAGGCACGCCCGCGCCTGAGGGCCCTTTGGCGTGGCCCTTAGGCGTGGGTCCGTGGCGTCTGTTGCTGAGAGTTGCACTGATGATTTGGACTGGGTTGACGTGAGTCTATTTTGTGGTAACCTGCTGTTCCATGTTCCTCTTCTTCTATTATCTGTTTGACTGTCCCTGTCCTCTATTCTGTCCTATTATATAATGGCGTTCTTTTCCTATTTCCTAGAATGATATTGCATTGTAAACCGCTCTAATGCCTCTGGCCTGAGCGGGAAATCAAATCTAAATAAACATAAACATACAGAACCTGCACAATGGCATGGTCTGTAGCTACTCTATGCCAGTATCACACACTGTCAGTTTGTCTTTCCAAGCTGAGATACCGGAGAGGTGCAGACCCCATTTGGTGATCAGCTGTAGACAGCTATTCAGCATGTGCATTGCATCATGGGTACTGGTGGGGTTACCCTATCCTGGCACTCAGAGCAGACAGTCTGTGCGGTGACCTGCAGTCCTTCTGTACCCAGCCATTGCTGTGAGTTATGCCATGGAGGTATAACCTACTGGATAGTACAATGCTGTTCTCGGCAGTGTTCATGGGTTCAATTCCTCATTGTTCTCTCCTTTCATGCTTGTCCTACTCAAATAGTTTGCATGCCTGTAACAGTAATATTTTTGCAGATCTGTGCTGCTAGCCCATAATACCCTTGCCACAGTTGCCAACATTCCTTCGGTCCGTCTGTCTGCTTCTGTCAGCTGTGTAGAGTCCTGTCTGCCTGTTCAGGCTGCCACCCCATGTCCTGCACTGCTACCCTTTCCTGCATTGTGCATCTTCATGCTTGCCTCACCTGTGCCTGATCTGCATGGCACCACCACTCCTCTGTCCACCCATCATTGTAACTATCCTGCCACCTCCGCCTCCACTGGGGGACACGTATTCCCATCATCTGCCACCCACTGTCATTCCAGTACTTTACATTGCCAACACCCTGTGCTGTGGTACAGTTGCCCCCAACATGTTTGTCAACAGTAATGGCAGCCACATGGGATGCCCGCAGATATGGCAGGTCTAGCAACTCCCAGCTCTCCCTCCTTCACTCACCTGCTCATTGCATTTCCTCGGTGCTGTATCTAGTGTTAGGGCTACATCTGTTTATATGCCTCACAGGTCATGCAAGTCATCCTGAAGCACCTTGCAGCCCTTAGGGCACACTAACCTAGGGCACCGTAACCTTATATAAGAACATAAAAACATAAGATATGCCATACTGGGTCAGACCAAGGTCCATCAAGCCTAGTATCCTGTTTCCAACAGTGGCCAATCTCGTACCTAGCAGTTTCCCCAAAAGACACAGGTTCCACAATGCTTGTACTGGGTCAAGTATTGATACCCTGAGTCCCTTCTTAATAATTGTTTATGGACCTTTCCTCCAGGAACTTGTCCAAACCTTTTTTAAACCCAGCTACATTAACAGCCTTTACTATATCCTCCGGTAACAAACTCCAGAGTTTGATTACACGTTGAGTGAAAAAATATTTTCTTTTATTAGTCTTAAATAGTTTACCCTGTAGCTTCATTGCATGTCCCCTAGTCTTTCTATATTCTGATAATGTAAACAATCGATCTACGTTTACCCGTTCCACTCCGTTCATTAATTTATAGACTCTATCATATCTCCCCTCAGCTGTCTCTTTTCCAGGTTAAAGAGCCCTAACCTTTTTAGCCTTTCTTCACAGGAGTATCCTTCCATCCCCTTTACCATTTTGGTGGCTCTTCTCTGAAACTTTTCTAATATCGCTATATCCTTTTTAAGATACGGCGACCAGAATTGCACACATTATTCAAGATGCGGTCTCACCATGGAACGATATAGAGGCATTATAATATCTCTTGTTTTATTTTCCATTCCTTTCCTTTTCTTTCCTTATGATACCTAGCATTCTATTTGCTCTCTTGGCCGCCGCTGCAAACTGGGCCGAGGGTTTTAACATGGTATCCACAATGACGCCTAAATCTTTTTCCTGGGTGGTGGTTCCTAATGTGGAACCTTGCATCGTGTAACCATTGTTCTTCCCTAGGTGCTTAACTTTGCACGTGTCCATATTAAATTTCATCTGCCATTTTGATGCCCAGTCTTCCAGTTTATCAAGATCCTCTTGCAATTTTCCACAATCCTCTTAGGTTTTAACAACTTTAAATAGTTTTGTGTCATTTATTTATTTATTTACATTCTCTTATATACCGCGCTATTCTGCATCAGTGCGGTTTACATTGAACAAACTGAAATTTCATAGAAACATGGAAACATGATGACAGAAAAAGACCACATGGCCTATCTAGTCTGTCCTTCCATAACAACAACTACAACAGTCCACTTTTTACCTTTAGAGATCCTCTGTGTTGGTCCCATGCTTTTTTGAATTCAGTTACTGTCCTCATCTCTACCACCTCCACTGGGAGACTATTCCATGGATCCACTACTCTCTGTAAAGAAATATTTCCGCATATCACTCCTGAATCTATCTCCCTTCACCCTAATCCCATGTCCCCTCGTAGCAGAACTTGCTTTCAATTGAAAGAGGCTCTCTCCCTGAACATTTATGCCATGGAGGTATTTAATCATCTCAATCATATCACCTCTATCCCGCCTTTCCTCTAAGGTGTACATATTAAGATCCTTAAGTCTGTCCTCATATGCTTTATAATGAAGCCCACTAATCATTTTAGTAGCCACCCTCTGCACCGACTCCATCCTGTTCACATCCTTTTGAAGGTGCGGTCTCCAGAATTGCACACCATACTCCAAATGAGGTCGCACCAAAGACTTATACAGAGGCATTATCACCTCTTTTTTCTGCTAGCCATTCCTCTCCTAGCCATTACATTGAACAGGGCATTATAACTTGGAGATAACTATTTTACAGGGAACATGAACATGTCATCTGCAAATTTGATAACCTCACTCGTTATTCTGCTTTCCAGGTTATTTATGAATATGTCAAAAAGCAGCGGACCCAGCACAGATCCCTGGGGTACACCACTATTCACCTTTCTCGATTGGGAAAATTGGCCATTTAGCCCTACCCTCTGCTTTCTATCTTTTAACCAGCTCCTGATCCACAGTAGTACACTGCCTCCTATCCCATGACTCTTTAGTTTTGCCAAAAGTCTCTGATGAGGGACCTTGTCAAAGGCTTTCTGAAAGGCCAGATACACTATATCAACCAACTTACCTTTGTCCACCTGTTTATTCACACCTTCAAAAAAAACATAACAGATTATTAAGACAAGATCTTCCTTGTCTAAAGCCATGCTGGCTGTCTCCCATTAGGCCATGACTATCTACATGCTGAGTAATTTTATTCTTTATAATGGTTTCTACCATTTTTCCCGGTACTGACTTTGAGAAGCACTGAAACACTCCCTCTGGTGTGCGTGGCGTTTTTCACCAGAGGGAGTGTTTCAGTGCTTCTCAAAGTTTAGAGAATAGGAAGACGCGGGCAGCATCAACAGTAAAAAGCCAGTCCCCTGATGAAAAGCCTGAAACATCAGCTGGTACCGGGACTGAATGTTGGGATTGCGAAACAGCTGAAGGGCTTCACCTGTTTTCACAAAGCTGAGTACACGGTTGAACTAACTTATCTTTTTATATACTGATAGTGGTCCTACAGCTAAAAGATTTTCTGAGCATTCATATTTGTATAAAAAAGCACAAGGTCATTGATGTGAAAGAACACGTGTGCTACTATTGAAGTATTACTTTTAAGTAGCAGTGTCATTTTAAACTGAGACCTAAGGTGCAAATAATACTCTTACTTTAAAAAGAAGAACGATATTTTTGATTAGCACAGATTACTAATAGCAGGTCTGCAATCTCATTTTTCAGTTCTTTCAACACTCTTGGATGTATACCATCCGGCCCAGGTGATTTGCTACTCTTCAGTTTATCTAATAGTTGTAATACATCTTCCCGATGTATCGATATTTCCTTCAATTCTTCCGCACCTTTAAATACCACTTCAGTCATGGGTAACATCCCTACATCTTCCTCAGTAAATTCCGAAGCAAAGAATTCATTCAGTCTCTCCGCTATCACCTTGTCGTCTCTTAGTGCCCCTTTAACCCCTCTATCATCTAATGGACCAACTGACTCTCTCACAGGTTTTTTGCTATGAATGTACTTAAAAAAGTCTTTATTTCGCGTTTTTGCTTCCGCAGCAAGTTCTTCTCAAATTCTCCCTTTGCCTGCCTTATCAATGCCTTGCATTTGACTTGCCAGTGCTTGTGCTGTTTCCAGGTTTTGTCGTTTGGCTCTTTTTCCATTTCCTGAAAGATGCTTTTTTGGCAAAAACAGCCTCTCTAACCTCACCTTTAAACCATGCTGGCAGTTTTTTGGACTTCCACTTTTCTTAAAGCGTGGAATACAGCTGGTCTGGGCTTCCAAGATAGTATTTTTCAACAACACCCAAGCATGATGTAAGTCTTTAACCTTTGCAACTACTCCTTTTAGTTTTTTCTTAACTATTTTCCTCATTTTATCATAGTCTCCCTTTCGAAAGTTAAAAGGTAGTACTGTGGATTTCCTTACTGTCCCTCCTCCACTAATTAAATCAAAGGCGATCATGCTATGATCACTATTGCCAAGTGGCCCCAACACCCATATCTCTTGCACTAGATATGGTGTTCCACTAAGGACTAGGTCTAATATGGCTTCTCCTCTGGTTGGTTCATGAACCAGCTGCTCCAAGAAGCAGTCATTTATTTCATCTAGGAACTTTATCTCCCTAGCATGTCCTGCTATGACACTGGACCAGTCGATTCTGGGGTAATTGAAATCACCCATTATTATTAGTGCACTGTAACTTTTGTTAGCTTCCTTGATTTCTTTGAGCATTTCATCATCCATTTGTTCATTCTGGCCAGGCGGTCGATAGTACACTCCCACCGCTATCGCCATTCCCTTTTTACAAGGAATTTCAATTCATAGAGATTCTACAGCAAATTTTGTTTCCTGCAAAACTTTATTCCTTTCTGACTCAATGCCCTCTCTAACATAGAGTGCAACCCCTCCACCCTGTTAGGCCACCTTAACCTATGGCTCCATAACCCAGGGTGCCTTCTAGGGTGCCTTGTCCAGGGGTGCCTAATACGGCGTTTAGCTTAAGGAGCCCTATAGGGCGCCTTACAAAGCGCATTATGAGGCACCTTACAAGGCACCTAACAAGGCACTTTATAAGGCACCTTATAGGGCACCTTAGAAGGCACCTTGTAATGTGCCTTGTAAGGTGCCTTATAAGGTGCCTTGTAACGGGCGTTAGCTGACATGGCTTGCCGTAACAATGCAACGCCCACGCCTTTATATAGGCATCCATAACACTACCGGGGAACTTAACGCGGGTAACATTACCGGAGTTTAGTAAACATACACCTTGGAGTCCAAGAAAAGTGAGAGTAGTGTTCCAATTGCAGCAACAGCATAGTGCCCAAGTATTAAAGGGCACTATGGTGATGTTGCATATGGGGCAAAGGGGGCTGTAGGCAGGACATGCAGTGGGGGCAGCTGGGGCACAGGGTTGACTAAGCCATCGCCTAGGTGGCACATAGGAACACAGAAGCTGGAAAACAGCAAGACAGCATCTGACCATGGTCAAACATGCCCAGTAGTCTGTGTTCCACAGTGTCCCATCCAGGGCACATGTACCCAGCAGGTGCCCCAAAGGTCACACAGGTACCACTATGCCTGTAATGGGGCAAGCAGTGCACATCTGGAGACCACTCTAACAAGGGTCTATGGACCTTCCCCAGGATGTGTCTCAAACTGTTTGTAAATCCAGCTAAATGAACACTCTTTACTACAGCCTCTGGTAAGGCAGTGCAGGGTGTGACCACGTGTCATCTGAAACATATATACACCCAGTAGTCCAAACTGGATACTCAGTACCTGCATTGCATGCCCTTGCCTGTCCACAGTCTGCTGGCATGACACAATATACTTACATTTACCTGGTCCACCCTAGCCAATAGTTGCTAGAGCACCAGCCTGACACCCCCCAGCCATCTCTCCCCCAGGTGGAAGGGACATAACATAGGCAGGCAGTGATGGGGGGGGATGTGTGGATGTCCATGTATGCTTCCCCACCCCAGACCCCACACTCTAGGCACCCACATACCTGCACATTGGATGGCCTGGGACTGCACACTACCAGCACTGACAGCATATGGGCATGTCAACATGGTGGGAGGATAGTTGGTGGCAGAGGGGGCAGTGGCACCCAACTGCAGCAGACCAAGGCCATGCCCTGTTCCAGTGCATGGTGTGCAGTACACCAGGCAAGGTCTGTCTAATGGGCAGCAATGTAGGCCCAGGGACTGCTGTACTTATGTGGCAACAGTGTGATGCACTACACAAAGCCAATGTGTCTTAGAGCAGAGGGTCACAGGTTCTGTTCCCAGTTGTGGATCCTGCAGAGCATGTTTCTACATTTTACCCTACATTAAAGATACAACACAAACATGTGCAATCCCCAAAGCATCGACTAACAGGGGTACAAACACCCACATACACAGGCTCCACTATCGAAAGCTGCATGGAGAATCAGGCTGTTGACTCCAGCGCACGAAGCAGCAGTTATCACCAGAGCACTACTACTAGCTCCTGAATAATTATCACAATTTAGCAATACCTGCACTGAGGATTGGGACCAGTGTGGCAGGCAGGATTGCCAACTATCCCTATCTTTGCACAGTGCTGCAATAGGTGTGTGTGTGTGTGTCTATCCATTGTTTTGTGGCTTTCTACTCCTCACTGGGTCTTACAATGCTCAGACTGTTTCCAGCGTTAGCCTGCAAATGTGCATACTGAGGAGCAAGGTATTGTGGGTATGGGCTGGACAGGGCGGATTGGGCAGGTAGCATTTGCATCATGGGTAGGGCAATGGCTGGGACACCATAGTAACCGACCGCTACCTGCATGGTCCTGGTGGTTACAGCATGTCATGAGGGAAGGCCACTCTCACTCTGACCGAGCAGTGACCATGGCAGGGTTATGTTCCCACATAGTGCTATTTAGCATTGGTTTATAGTGATATTTGTGTGCTCCCTGTTCTGCTGGTTTGTGTTGCATAGCTCAGTTCTGGTGCACATAGTCTTTCTGTGAACATGCAATGTGGACTGGATAGCAGACTGTCCCCAGTTAGCATGTGCATGGCTGGAACACCTGGTGGGGAGCAGCAGGTGTAGTCTCATTGTATCTTCTGCTGGTGAATGTCAGACCTTGGTGGTTGGCAGCTGAGGCCTTCCAGGCCTACTCCCAGCATTACTTATGGTCAGCCAATGCCCTAGGAACAGGTACAGATGTGGCCTACTGGTAGGGGGCATACAGTATGTTGTGGTTTCAACCCCCACCTGGAGGACAACAGCCTCTGACCAGAGGAACTGAAGTTTCTGGTACCACAGCCATTCCACACAGCCATGGGCATGTCACATCTCCTGCTACTGCCTCAGTTACAAATCATAGAGTGCAGGTACAAGGGGCATATATTGTACACTGCTTTGACCCGGAGAGTGCAGTATGTAGGCATTGCTACATGAACCTCCTGCAAGTCTAGACACCTCTCTGCTCTGGTAATAAGTGGCCATGACATCTGTATTGTAACACTGGGTTTACAATATTATGGGTGAGTCACGATCCACCAGGGGTAGGTGTGACTGGGCATACAGGTAGACACAGGGTGCTGTTATGTTCCACTGTGGGGAGAACCTACCACACACTGCTAATGATGGAGGACTGCAGCAGAGCCCACCACAGGTACTGCGTACATGGTGCTGGGTGCCATCCTCACCCTCAGGGTGACCACAGAACCTGCACAGCGGCATGGTCCATAGCTGCTCTGTGCCATATTACACACAGTTAGTTCTTCTTACCAAGCTGAGGTCTAGAGGGGTGCATTCTCCATTCGGTGACCAGCTGTTGATTGCTATTCTGCATGTGCATCGCATCATGGGTACTGGTGGGGCTACCCTATCACGGCATACACAACAGACATTTTGTGCGGTGACCTTCAGTTTTTCTATATTCAGCCATTACAGGTCAATGAATTGTGGAGGTGTAGCCTACTGGTTAGTACAAGAAGTCCTTAAGCAGGGGTCATGGGTTCAATTCCCTTTTGTTTTCTTTTTATGCCAAACGGCCAAGATGCCCTTTAATGCACGTTAAACAGGCCATTGCTCCCTTTACACCAGAATTCCCCCTACCTGCCCACTGCCTTATATGGCTTCAGGTACCTTAATGCTGCACTTACTGCTTGTAACTTTACCACTGTTTAGTAACATACCCCTAAGATGTGGTAAGGTGCCCTAACAGGCCCCGATGCATTGGGGATTGCACATGTTGGTGTTGTATCTGCATTCTGGGGTAAAATCTTGGGATTTGCACTGCAGGATCCACAGCTGGGACCCAAACCTGTGACCTTCTGCTTCAATATACACCAACTGTGTGTAATGCATCACAATACTGCCATATAGGCACATCAGTCCCTGTGGCTACCTTGCTTTCCATCAGACAGACTTTGCATGTTGCACTGCGCACTATGCTCTGGAACAGAGCATGACCATGGGCTACTGCAGGCGGGTGCTGCTGTCCACTCCGCCAACAACCCCCCCCGGTCATGCTGGCATGCCCATATGCTGTCAGGATGGTGGTGTGCAGTCACAGACCAGTGGGTAGATGGGTGCCTAGGGTGCAGCCACACATCCCCCCATCACCGCCTGCCATTGTTTTGTCTCTACAACCTGGGGAGGAGACAGCTGCGGAGTGGTAGGTATGGGGTCTAGAGCAAATTGCCTGGACAGGAAAGGGTAAACGTTGGTTGCTTGTTTCTGCCATCGGAGTGTGGGTAGACTAGGGGACAAGCAATGTGGCTACTTCCCAGACTACTGGGTAAAAATAGTTTTTCAGTCAACGCATGATCAACCTCTGCATTTCATTACCGGAGGCTGTAGTAAAGGTAGCTAGTGTAGCTGTGTTTAGAATATGTTTGGCCAGGTTCCTGGGGAAGATTCCTCAGCCATTGTTAGCGTAGACCCCCGCTTTGCACTGCTTGTCCCATGACAAGCAATGTGCCCTAGTTTGAACACTGTTGGACACAGGATACTGGGCATGATGGACCTTGGTCAGTCACTGTCTTGCATATTTACTGGTCTTCTGTTCGTATATGCCACCTAGGCAGCCACCTGGTCCACCCTGCGCCCCCGCAGCCCCCACTGCATGATACACACATGCACCCTCCTATGCCCCATTTGCACCATTGACAAAGTGCCCTTTCATATCTGGGCACTATGCTGTTGGTGCTAATGGAGCACTACTATCACTTTCTTGGGCTCACCTGTCTGTGCAGCACATTGCAGACATTTAAATAGGTTCTCTCTCCTCAAAATGCATCCTTACTGACAGGTTTTCACTCGCGGTAATGTTCCTGGTGCTAAGGTGACATCGTTAAGGGAGTCTGGCCTTCTTCCCACCCACTCCCTGCCCATTGACCCCTACTCTTCCCCCATAGGGCACTTTATACTGCTGGTCCCGTCAGCACGCACTAAGGCAGTGTTTTGCGTGTGCTATGGGTGCAATTGCCCCATTAGCGCACACTAACGGCACACTTGCTCCTTTACCGAGGTTTAGTAAACATATCCCTTTGTTCAGTTCTCTTTTGTGCTGGGATTAGGAAAAACAGTAAGCACTAGGGATGTGCACAGCCCAGAAAGGTTGGTTTGTGCTCATTTACATTAAGACACATTTTTCCTAATTTTGGGGCATTTTTTCATGTTCATTTTACATATTTGTTCATTAGTTGCACATTGTATGCATGCTAGAACTGTTTTAAGTGTGCAAATTGATTAGTCATGAATGCAAATCCCTACTAAGGACTTGTTCTTCTCCATGGTGAGGGAACCTGCTTTTCTTCGAGCAAAGATAAAAGAACCATGATTATCTCTTTATGAAAGTGAATGGACCTTTTTTTGCTTAAGTTGCAATCATGTGTACAGGCAACAACTAGAATTGCCAACTCGTTCTACGTTTTTTAAGACAAATCGATCCAATCTTGTTTTACCTCCACCAAACGTGGAGACATGTTATCTAGATTTCCTGGTTACAGTTCCTACGAAAGGCAGCACTGCAGTGGGATAAAACCAGAACTGGACTAGCCAGGTATGATGAGCTGGAGGCAGTTGATAATTCCAGCATCACCAATGCTCTGAAATCAAATGAAGTTTATTATTTCATTTGTTGAAATTCCACATAAGTTTCTGTTATTCAGCTTGGCTGATGTGGAGAAAGCATTTTGGTCGATAGTGAGGTTAACGCTAGTGCACTCTGTGTCAGTTCAGTATAAACCCATTGAAATTGCTTGTCACTTTTCATTGCTGCTCAAGTCAGTTTCTTTGAACTTTAAATCTGCTTGACACAAGCTGGAATAAAATACACTGTCGGGAAGCCTTTGGGATTTTGGCTCTAATGTACTAACATAGTAAATGATAGCAGCTGAAGATCAGAATGTCTCATTCATTCGTCCCAGCACAAGATTGTCCACTTTCAGTAAATGCGCATACAAATTCCCAGATAGAACTCGGACTTCTCTCTGTCATGCATGCCGTCAAGTCAGTGCTGACTCAGCAGCTCCTGGGTTTTCTTGGCAAGGTGTAGACCGGAAGGAGATTGCCAGGCCTTTCTTCTGAAGCAATGGAGGGTAAAGTGACTTGCCCAAGGTCATAAGTGGGAATAAAACCCTGCTCTCTTGGTCACCAGGCTGGTGCTCTTACCACTAGGCTCACTCCTTCTTCCATGCATCTCACCTATCCTATCAAACAAGTACTGCTGCCCTTCAGGGTTGTAAGTGTTGCTCTGTGCAGGTTGCCCCCATTGTTGGGCTACCGGTTTTGGGTTGCTGCTGTCACTCCATTCAGGTTACCCCAATGCTTCATTTCCATCCTTTTGCCTCTAGGGTTCCTCTGGGTTTATCCCATATTTTTTGGAATTTGACTACCATTTTTTTCTTTAGCAAGTCCTTGGGGAGGAAATTCAAGATGTCCACCAACCTTTCCATGAGAAAATATTTTCTGATGTTCTTCCTGAGTTAGCAGTCTTAGAGCTTCATATTGTGAGCCCCTAATTCTAGAAATTCCTTTCCATGGAAAAAATTGCCTCTTATGTATTATTATTATGTATTATGATAGAAACATTTTAATGTTTCTATCACATCTCCTTCTATCCTGTTCTCTATGGTTTACATATTTAGATCCCAAAGTCTTTTCTCGTACAACTTCTGATACAGGTCCTACACAATTTTTTGTTGCCTTGCTCTGGATCACTTCTAGCTTATTCACTCTTGTCTCTGAGGTACAACCACCAGAACTAAACACAGTACTCTAGATGAGGCCTCACCAATGTCCTCTACAGAGCCATGATTGCTTCTTTATATTCCACTGGCCATACCTATTTCTATGCCTCTGGCTCTAACAGCTGCCTAAAGGAAGTCATAAAAGCATGTGTCAGGAGTGGAATCAGGGCTCAATCATATGGCTTTCTCTCACTCTAATGTTCAAAAACACATAGAAAATAAAAAAGGCCCTCTTTCCAACTGTATTCATGTTTGCACCCTTAGTTTTCATGCAGGTACTTTCTTCTAAATCTTTGAGTATCTGAGTATCATTTATTTCCACTTTATGTGGAACAGGTATTATGGAACAATTTCCCAACATAACAGGCAGCTACAAGAGTTAAAGAGAAAATTCCAGCCTTGAATTAGAATGCTACAAGATGCTCAAGGATCCATGTCGAATGATGCTGAGACAATCAAGAAAAGGTAGAAACAATATACAGAGTCATTATACCATAAAGATCAAGTGGACCAACAGTCATTTCAATCTGTACTTTATGATCAGGAACCACTGGTGATGAGAGAAGAAGTCAAAGCAGCATTGAAAGCATTATCAAAGAACAAAGCACCGGCATTGATCGCATTCCCATTGAATTGGCTGTTGCCATACTTACAAGGCTCTGGCAGGAAATTTGGAAGACAACATCATAGCCAACTGACTAGAAAAGATCTGTGTTTATACCAATACCAAAGAAAGGTGTTCCGACTGACTGTGGAAATTATCGCACAATCGCTCTGATCCCACATGCCAGTAAGATTCTACTCAAGATCATTCAGCAGAGACTACAAACATACCTGAAACAAGAACTACCTGAAGTGCAAGCAGGGTTCAGGAAAGGATGAGGAATGACAGACATCATCGCGGATTGAGATGGATCCTTGGAAAGACAAAAGAATACCAAAAGGATATCTATATATGTTTTATTGACTACAGCAAGGCTTTTGACTGTGTAAACAATACAAAATTTTGGGCCACATTAAGAAGCATGGATATACCAGAACACCTAATAGTTCTCTTGCACATCCTTTACATTGATCAAGAAGCAACAGCTCAAAATGGTTTAAAATCAGCAAAGGTGTACAACAAGTCTGCATACTTTACCCCTAACTGTTTAATTTATGTAGAGCAAATCATCAGAAAAGCAGGACTGTATGAAGACAACTGAGGTGTGAAGTTTGGTGGAAGACTCATCAACACCCTTTGCAATGCTGATGATACCACATTACTGGCTAAAAGTGAAGAAGATCTGAAACATTTGCTTCTCAAGATCAAGGAACATAGGGCCATATCTGGGCCTACACAGGTAGTGCCTTCAAAAATCCCAGATATGTCCCTAACATGCCCAGATACTATGCGTTTAGCATCAGGGTGTGTTAGGGGCATTCTGAGGCGTAGCTGGGGTGGAGGAAAGGGCTAACCAGGTAACACCGATTTTTGATGCTACCCACTTAGCCCTCTGCACCTTAAAGATAAGTGAGGTTCTTCTTTGCCTATCTTTCAGGTGCAGGAGCTAAGCGGGTAGCATAAAAAATTGGTGCTACCCGGCTAGCTCCTGCTGCTTCTGGGGTATGCGGCAAGACCCTGATTTGCAAGGCTGGGGCCGCATATGACCCTGGCATTGAAAATCAGGGTCTCGCTGCATACCCCAGAAGCCGCAGGAGCTAGCCGGGTAGCACCGATTTTTTATGCTACCCACTTAGCCCTCTGCACCTTAAATATAGGTGAGGTTTTTCCTTGCCTCTCTTTCAGACGCAGGGGCTAAGCGGGTAGCATCAAAAATCGGTGCTACCCGACTAGCTCCTGCGGCTTCTGGGGTATGCGGCGAGACCCTGATTTTCAATGTTGGGGCCTCATATGACCCTGGCATTGAAAATCTTGGTTAGGCAGAAGGGGTGCAGGCTATGTACTGACACAGTGCATAGCATCGTCCAGTTCAAAATCGGGCCCATAGTCTTAAATTGGGCCTGCACCTAAAAGTAAAGAAGAAAAAGATCCTGACAACTGACAAAATCAATAAATTCATCATTGATGAAGAAGAAATTGAAATAGTAGACAACTTTAACATGCTTGGGCGATAATCAATAAAGAAACGATAAGCAATCAAGAAATCTGACGATGCATTGCTCTTGACAGAATGGCTGTGAAGGATCTAGACAAGATTCTCAAGAGCAGAGATGTCTCTCTCCGCACAAAGATTTGACTTGTCCAAGCCATGGTATTTTTGATAGCATCTTATGGATGCAAAAGTTGGACAGTGAAAAGGTAGACAGGAAAAATACCGATGCCTTTGATTTATGGTGCTGGTGAAGAATACTGTGTATACCATGGTGCTAGTGAAGAACAAACCAGTTAGTACTAGAGAAGATCAAACCAAAGCTTTCTTTAGAAGCTCAGATGACAAGACTTTGGGGATGGTTTACAAAGCCGCGGTAATGGTTCGCGATCGTTATCGGAGCCGCGGCCCCATGGGCTCGATAACAATCGTGAACCACTACCGCGGCTTTGTAAACAAGCCCCTTTGACTTTCATAGTTCGGACACATCATGCAAAGAGAGAGATCACTAGAGAAAGACATCACACTTGGCAAGGTTGAACGTCAATGCAAAAGAAGATGGAACGATACAATAACAGCAGCTATGGATGCCATTCTATCAACAAGCCACTTGACTGAAGACCGAATACAGTTTAAGACAGCCATGAGTCGACGCAGACTCGATGGTACTTAACAACAAACAGGTATCACTAATGACAGTACACAGTTTGACCACTAGGTGACATCATATAACAACCCTTAGGAAAGCTGTACAGTTCAATAAGTAGGTTTCATAGAAGAATTTACAACCAAGAAAATTAAATAATATCTGAACCATTAAGAGCAAATCCAGCAGGAATGGAGGTGTGGTAGAAGGCGAGATGTGGTGAGAAACGCATTCAGAGCATACATCATGGAATAATTTCTAAAACATATGCATGTCTGTGTGTGTATCTTTGTTCGTTGTGTGTGCATCTGTGACCTGGAGGACAGAGGAGATGGGGAAGGGGGACAATTTAAATAAAGCAATGCCCAAACATTTCTTTGGTTTAGAGAGAAAAATACAATGAAGATAAGTGTGATAGTATATCTAATCTTTATTCATTATTTAACAGTTTTTATATACCGCTCTTTCCTTCACTCAATAGCGGTTTACATAAGAACATTAAACTTTTGCAGACTAAAAGTGAGAGATCACAGTTGACTGCTACAATAAAACATAGGTAAACATGGTAACATGTTTTTAAACTTTTAACATTGCAAAAAAACTTGTATGCAACCATATACAAAACTTTTAGTCTTATCATTAGAACTATGTACTGTCAACAGATTTTTGAAAGGTGGATAACATAGTTTAACCAGAGATGGTTAATAGTTTATTGTTTATTTGTATACACTATATTGCCTTTGAATATAGCAAAGCAGTTTACAATATATAAGAAACAAAACAGAAAAGGAAAACAACTATAATCAATTGTAGGAAAGGATTCAGAGTAGACAAGAGATATCTTGCAGCCATCTTCGTCCTGCAACCACATCCGTCAAGAGACGCTACTCACCAGCTGATGACTTAGCACTCACCACGAGCTCTCCCACTCAAAGCACTGTGAAGAAAGCAAAGGAAAAAGCCACTCAAAATAAATCTACCTCAAAAGGAGTAACACAAACCCAGGGCAAAACTGCCAAAAGGGCTGCCAACACATCATGCCAAATAGGTTGACACAAAGGCCTCACTGCAGAGGCCAACTGAGCCCTCACAAATCTTTCACTACCTTCCACACCACAAACGAAGCTGTAGGATCCAGAAACCCTTGTACCTTGGACAAAAGGGATACATTTGCCAATGCCCCAGAGAGAGTATGGGGCGACATGTGGGACTCGAAGGCAAGCTCGAGAAATCCACTGCCCAGGCAACAAGGGTCTGGGCAGCACTAACTCCATAAAATGGTGCCAACCAGTTGTGTAAGACTTCCACGTATTTACAAATAAAGCAGACCTCAGCAATCTTGCAAGTGACGGGGAAGGACGTCCCAATAATTCTTCGGGATCCGGGAAGGGGCGATGTTCACTGTTGGAGCCAATTCTCGGAACCGAACTAACTGAAAAGGAGATAAAGCATCCACAATTGAGTTATCCACACCTGGCACATGCTTCGCCACCAACCATACATTCAACTGCAGACAATGAAGCATCAGCTGATGCAGCAACTCAACCACCAGTGGGGAACTGGCAGAATGCCGGTTAACTGCGTGTACCACTGCCATATTATTAGTACGTAAGAGCAAACACCTATTGCACAAGCATTCACCCTACATCAACAATGCCACCTATACTGGAAATATTTCCAAAAGCAGAATGTTGTGGCACCAACCCCTTTCTCTCTGGCCAGGACTCAATGCACCAAGCCCCACCAAAATATATTCCAAAACCAATTCCACCCAAATCATCCATATACAACTGCAAGTCATGGTTACAAACCACTGGCAGTTGCCACACACACACCCCATTGAAATCTTGTAAAAACTCCCAGCAAATACCCAAATCTACCTGCACCCCACTGTTTAACCGAAGAAAGTGATGCCTCTTCTGCACGTCCTTCATTAAGAAAGCAAGCCATTGTGTGAAGCCTCTCTACGTAGGAATCACCTGGCAAGCAAAATTGAAATGTCCCAAGAGCTCCTGCACCTCGTGCATTGACAACTTTGGACGCAAAAAATATGCTGAATCAAAGCCTCCAACGTCCAAACTTTCATGGGAGGCAAACGAGACTCCATGCGTATCGAATCCAGCTCAATGCCAAAAAAAATGAGAAATGTAGCCAGACCCTCAGTTTTCTTGGCTGCAAGAGGCACACCAAAAACCTCTACCAACTGCTGGAAGACCTCCAACAACCAGACACACTCCCCAGGATCCGCCAGATTGACCACCAGGAAATCATACAAATAATTCAACAAGTCCTAGTCAGGACGGATAATCAGGTTGCCTTGTTCCAGGTGAACAACATCGAATCGGAGGCAGCCGCTAGCTGGAAGGCCCAGTGGAGAAAGGAAGAAAAGGCCTCAAAACACACACACGCCACCGAACATCCATTAGGCCTACACTTATCCACATAAATCTTCCCTTGGAAAGTAAACTATGATCTACCGACAAACCTCTCTGCAGCTGAGTAGCCAAACAGCTGCCGCACGCTCATACTGTACTGGCGCCCGGCCACCCTCCCAGGCACTGGAACCTCACCGTCTACCAGAAGCACTCCACACTACAGTCCCACCCACAAAAGCCGAACTCTCCGCGTGGTGAATGCTTCACAAGGCCGCCACCCATGGCAGAATCGGATGCTCAGCCAAGCCCTCTGCAATCATCCCGTCAATGCAGATACTGCCAAATGTGAGGCAGGTGAATCTGCATGGCTCATGACTCGCCTGATCCCTCCCCTTTCTACCCTCACGACCGCCCTTCTCCCTCTCCCCCAAGTGAACCATGGCGGGAGGGCTCAGCTAATGTTATAGCCCCACTCCTGATTCACCTTGGGTGGAGGGCATCTATAGACCACTCAGCAGCATTCCCACACTGAGATATGTTCATCATGTATGGGTCTGTCATCGAGGACTCATGGTCTAAAGACATAAATTGATTATAAATAAATAAATAAATATCTGAATGATAATAAAAATCCAAATAAGTCAAAGCTCACAGTAAAAAAAAATAAAACCAAAACTGTGAATAAAAGAGAAAATAAAAATGTTGATAAAAGACCAAAATGAAATATTAAAACCAAAAGACAGGATGAACAAAATATAATAAAATGAAAATGCCACCCACCTGCAAATACACTAGTAGGGGTCTTGAAGATAGACAGCAAACCTGGCGCCAACCAGACAACAAAATGGGATCATATCTCTGTGTGGGAATGCTTCTGAGTAGTCTATAGAAGCCCTCTTCCCTATTTTTCATGGTCACATCATTTCCTTTCTATCATTACCATTTTAGAATTTTATTTATTCTCACACCATGCTACATATCTTTTGCTTATTTTTATTTTCCTTTTTTTGGACTTCAATATTTTGTTGACTAATCTTGGGGCCGGGCAGCCTGGCACCCCCTATCTGCCTGAATTCTCCCGCAGAAGAGACAGCAGCAAGTGGCTAAATCTCAACCAGCTCCGCAGCCACAGTCTGCGCCTGTTTTTTGACTCTTTCCTAGAGAACATTGCCACCCTGCCTCTGGATAACCCACATCCCCTCCTCATAGCAGGCAGACTGGGTTACGATGCCCAGAGATGCCATCTCATCACCTCAGAGCAGTGACACTCACCATAGTCCAGGAAGGGAACAGACTTCATCTATAAACTCTGGCCCCCTCCACTTTCACGGGGGAAGATCAAACGCAGCCCCTACTCACTGCTATCCTACAGGATGAGGTGTCCTCTCTTCTATTTCAGGGCACCATAGAAGATATCCCAATATCCCAGCAGGAAATGGGTTTCTGCTCTCCTTACTTTCTAATTCCAAAGAAAACCGGAGGGTACAGGCCCATTCTGGACCTCAAAAACCTCAACAAGTTTCTAGTCCATGAAAAGTTCAAGATGCTCTCACTTGGGACTCTTCTTCCTTACCTCTAGAATCAGGATTGGTTTTGTTCTCTAGATCTGAAAGAAGCGTACACACCTATCCTCATCCATCCAGGATACAGGAAATATCTACACTTCACCTTTCAAAGAAAACATTATCAATACAGAGTCCTTCCTTTCAGATTCGCCTCTGCCCCAAGAGTCTTCACAAAGTGCATGGCAGTCGTAGCCACATATCTAAGATCTCTGGGGATATTCATCTTCCCTTACTTAGATGATTAGCTAATAAAGCAGACACCTCCTAAGAGGTACTTCTTTCCTTGCATCATCCCACCACAGTACTACAACAGTGATAAACTTCCCAAAATCCCAGCTCGCCCCAACTCAAAATCTAGAGTTCATCAGATCCCTGCCAGACACCCAACAGTCCAGGGCATTTCTACCTGAGTTCTGTTGTATCTGCCTAGTCCCAGATGCTCCTACAAGACCATCTGAGCACCTGAGAGATACTACAGCTCCTGGGGCACATGGCCTCTATAGTACATGTTGTTTCATATGCCTGACTACATATACGGATAGCCCAGTGGACTCTTGCCTCCCAGTGGAAGCAGGCCTCGGGTCATCTCTGGGAAAGGATCCAGGTCACTGCCCGTCTAACCACATCCCTTCAGTGGTGGTGTTCTCCAGAAAATATGTTCATAGGGTTACCTTTCCAGATGCCTCCACTTCAATGCAGTCTGACAATGGACGCCTCCAAACTGGGTTGGGGAGCCCATCTGGGCAATCTGACCACACAGGGTCTCTAGACAACTCCAGATCACAACTCCAGATCAATCTCCTGGAGCTTCATGTGATCTCCAATGCCCTCTGGGTGTTTCAACATCACCTCAGAGCACAACAAGTCCTAATCAGGACGGATAATCAGGTTGCCATGTTCTATGTGAACAAGCAGGGAGGAACAGGCTCTTGGGGCCTCTTTGAGGAGGCCCTACACCTGTGGTCCTTTGCCATTGCTCATCAAATACACCTCCAAGCGGTGTACCTCCTGGGGGGAGTTCAATGTCTTGGCAGACCAAGTGAGTCGCATCCTTCTTCCCTACGAATGGTCTCTCCATCCAGATACAATGTCCTACATCTTCTAGACCTGGGGAATTCCAGACATAGATCTGTTTGTGATTCCTCAAAATGCCAAGCTTCCTCACTTTTGCCCAAGAACTCCGACATCCACCAACAATCAGTGGATGTCTTCCACCTACACTGGGATCATGGTCTACATGTGTCCTCTCCCATACCCCTCATTCCCAAAATTCTTTTCAAGATTCAGTCCGACAAGGGCTCTATGATACTCATAGCCCCTCATTGGCCGCAGTATCCATGGTTTCCATTGTTACTGCTTCTGATTCAGACTCATCCTCTAGGATGACGTCTCACTGCTCGATCCCAATCCACATCAGAGCTTGGCTGCTGAAAGCATATCTTTACAAGGCTTTGACCTTACCCAAGAGGTTAAGGAGCTCCTTTTGGCTTCTAGAAAGTCCTCCACCAGATGCTCATATGCTTTTAAGTGGCACAGATTCTCTGTCTAGTGTTCACAGAAAGATCTCAATCCATTTTCTGGTCCAGTGGAGTCACTCCTCCAGTATCTCCTCCACCTGTCTTTGACAGGTCTAAAAACCAACTAGGTTAGAGTCCACCTCAGTGCCATTGCGGCCTCTCACCATCTACTGGATGGACAGCCCATCTCCACACAACCGCTAGTAGCACATTTCATGAGAGGTCTCCTGCTGTCCAAACTGACTATTAAGACACCTCCGGTAGCTTGGGACCTCAATGTCATTCTAGTGCAGCTTCTCAAGCCACCCTTTGAGCCATTAGTCACAACCTCACTTAAATTCCTTTCTTGGAAGGTAATCTTCTTAATTGTCCTCACTTCAGCTAGACACATTAGTGTGTTTCATGCTTTGGTGGCGGATCCATCCTATACCTGCTTCCACTATGACAAACTTGTCCTTCTGACTCACCCACATTTTATGCCTTTGGTGGTATCCGCTTCCATTTAAATCAGTCAATTTACTTTCCAGTTTTCTTTCCTAAACCACATGTGTCTCAAGTGGAAGCAATTTTTCACACTCTTGACTGCAAATATGCCTTGGCTTTCTAGCTCCAAAGGACTCAAGATCATCGTAAAGCCTCACAGTTGTTTATCTCATTTTACCCTAGTCACCTGGGATTACCTGTTTCTAAATGTATGCTTTCCAGATGGATAGCAGACTGAATTTATTTTGCCTATGACAAAGCAGGACTCTCTCTCAAAGGGCATGTCACTGCTCACACCATTCGCACCATGGCCACCTCGATGGCAAACCTACGATCGATAGCCATCAACAAAATTTGTAAAGCAGCAACTTAGTCATCCATCCATACCTTTGCTGCACATTATTGTCTGGACAAAGACTGCCATCGGGATGCCATGTTTGGTCAGGCAGTACTCTGGCACCTCTTTCAGACTTAGATGTAACTCCTACCCTCCATCACAGACTTTGAAGATAGCAGAAATCCATAAAGGATCCATGACCTCATCATGCCTGCTCTAAGGTGAAACTCACCGGTTCTGAGGTCATTTCATCTGGCATCTGGGAGTAAGGGAGTCCCATATATGAAGACTACAGTCCTGCTTGTTCTTGGAGATAGCATAGTTACTCGTCTGTAACAGGTGATCTCTGGGAACAGCAGGAATTTAGTCTTCACAACCCGTCCTCCTCCCTTAGGAGTTATAGGATTTCATTTACTCTCTTTTCTCAGCTACAAACTCTATTGAAGAGAGGGAGTTGGGAAGGCGGGAAGATAGTCATGCAGGCGCAGTAGAATGCTCCCAAAAGCTTTTCTTTTGGACGCTGGGGAGCATTCCTGCACAGGCTCCTTCGGTACTGACATCACCAATATGTGAAGACTAAATTCCTGCTATTCCCAGATCAAGAATGGACCAGAAGGAACCAGCCTTTTTCAGCATCATGAAATATATGGAGTATCTGCCCTTGCCTTGATTGTTCATGGGAACTGGTACCACTGCCTTCAGGAGCAGCAACTTGTCCAAGGTACTTCAGACAGCTGTCCTTTTGTTCACTGACCAACAGGAGGAGATGATAAATGCATCCAGAATCAGCTCTTTGCATTCCAGGACACAGCTGTACTGAAGAGTGTCTAGAACCCAGAGATCCTTGGTGACCTGAGCCCATTCCCGAAGAAAAGGCGAAGCTACCTCTAAACAGAAGTGCCAGGGAATGGGCCCCCAAACCTTCATTGTGCAACCCAGGAGGAACCCTCCTCCGGAGGGGACTGAGTCCCTGGATCCACGAGCTCCCAAAATGACAGAGAATGAGCCTGAGATCCAGAAGCAGAGGGGAAGAAAGGCTTTCCAGGTTAATAGTGATGGGAGTCTTGAGACCCTCAGGAGTCTGACTAGCATGTTCGCAAAGGGCAAGTGAAGGCTGATGGAAAAGGTACTCCTGCTTGCTACCCAGGCCCCTTAGGCTAGTCCTCAGGAGGCAGTAAGGTTTGGTCACACCTAGGTCCTTCACCAGCTTCTCCAAATCAGCTGCAAAAAGTAGTTTCCCATTAAAGGTCAGTTGGGTCAACAAGGCTTTGGAGGATGCCAAATCCAACACCACGTCACTGTTGACAGGGCATTATCCCTGGCCACTAGGTGAATGAGGTCATACATGGCATCAGAAAAGAAGGCTATAGCCGACTCCAAAAGAGGGATAGTATTCTCTGGCGTGAGAGACTGAATCCACTGGAGAAGGGCTTCAGATGTCAGGCTGGCATACACTACCTACTAAATAATAGCAGTTTAGAGTTTATTAATTTGATGTCCCACTGATCAAACATAATATCTCAGTGGTTACAATATATAAAACAAAAATAAGAGTAAAAACATAAAATAAGCAAGACCTAACAATAAACATTACAAGACGAAACACAAGACAAAAAACAAACAGAGAAAAGGGAAAGGAGACCTAAGTGTGGAGGAGTAGAGGAGGAAAAGGGAAAGGAGACCTAAGTGTGGAGAAGTGGCCTAGTGTGGAGGAGTGGCCTAGTGGTTGGGACAAGGCACCTCAGGCTGGGGGGGGGGGGGGTGAAAATCCCACTAGAGAACAGCAACCTTGGGCCGGAAGGACTGGGGTTTCTAGTCCCACAAGTACTCCTTGTGGTCTTGGGCAAGCCACTTAACCCTCCATTGCCCATGTTTCCTGTAAATACTTGTAGCTATCTCCAGGTTATAATGCCCTGTTCAATGTAAACCACCTTGATATCATGAAAGGTGGTATATAAGAAATGTTAAATAAGTACATTTTAAAATAAAACTTAAACAACAAAGGGAAGGGGGACAACTGACAGTGCAGGTACAGCCAAGCAGTGGAGGACAACAGTCTGAAATTAAAATCAAGAAGGAAATGCTTGCAGAAAAAGATATCACTTAAGGTGAGCCTTAAAACATGCAAAAAAACCCAGACTGCATTGATCAAAAGGTAATGAATTCCACAATATGGGTGCTACTAGCTGAAACATGAGCAGTAGCTGAAGAAATCACTTGAGGACCTGGTACTTTAAGAAGATTAAGTGAAGACAGAGAAAGCACAATAAGACCAGATCAACAAAGAAAGAACATGAGGATGACCAACATAAACAGTGAGAAGGAGTACTTTAAAAGAAATCTGATACAAAGCAGGAAGCCAATCTTCAGAGAAGAGCAGAGGAATCACATGATCCATCCAACAAGCACCATGTGTTCTGAAGCAACTGCAAGTGGAGTGGAGGAGTGGCCTAGTGGTTGGGGCAAGGTACTTCGGGCTAGAAGGTCGGGGGTTCAAATCCCACTAGAGGACAGCAACCTTGGGCCGGAAGGACTGGGGTTTCTAGTCCCACAGGTGCTCCTTGTGGTCTTAGGCAAGCCACTTAACCCTCCATAGCCCATGTTCCCTGTAAAATAGTTCTCTGTGTGCTGTGCTTTCCTGTCTAATCAATGTGTTTATACCTCAAAAATTTCCTGTCATGATTTGACAATTTCCAATCTGTAATCAAACCGCTGCTGAATATTTAAATACTAAATAAATAAATAAAGTAAGCAATCTGATAGTGAGGAAGACCTATAAGAAGGTAGCATAGTTGATATGAGAAATAACCAGGGAGAGCAAAAGAAGACAAAACAAAGGGACATCCAAGTATTTGTGCCACAAAGTGAGAAAGCTATGCTGAACAACAGAGAAAATATGTGGTGCAAAAGAAAGTGATGAGTCAAACAACACTTCCAAAATCTCAACCAAGGTCTGAATAGGCACTAGTTCATTAAGAATTGATACAAGAGAGGAAATAGGAGCAGAGGGAGAAGAGGAGAAAAGAACCAAAACAGACTTTGAAGTACTGAGCTTTGAGGCAAGAGACGACAACCACTCTGCAATCTGCAAAAGCTGAGTAGAGATTGCAGACAGAGTGAAAGTTGAACAAACAGGAAGACAAAACAGCAACTGGAAGTCATCCGCATAACAAAAGAAGGTGACACAGAGAATCATTAAGAGAAGCTAAAGAAGCAAGATAGACATTAAAAAGAATAGGACCCAACACCAAGCCTTGAGAGACACCACAACATGGAGGAAAAGAGACCAAGGGGTATGTTTACTAAACCGTCTTAATGTTACCGGCGTTAGCTGCAGTCTTACTGTGACGAATGCCATATAAGGTAGTGGACGTTCCGGTCTTAAGGTAGCATTTTGGGTTATCACGCAATAAAGTCTGTTATTGCTCGATAGAGAGACCCGTGGCACGTTAACGCGCGTTAGCCTTAATTAGGCACGCTGACCTGGACACACAGCAACAGAGGTATAGCACAATGGTTAATACATTGACTGATAAAACAGGGGTCATGAGTTCAGTCCCCCAGTGGGCTTAACGAGTAAGGCTGTCTGAGGCATTACCCTTTACTTTAAATCAGTGCTGTCTGAGGCATTTTCTTTTTTAATGTAAATTAGTGCTGCCAGCAAACACACCCTCACAGTGCCGTAACCTAACATGCCACATAAGGCGCCCTATAAGGCACTCCAGAGGACACATTATAAAGTGCACTGTCCGCCAAGGCACCTTATAATGTTCCCTATAGGGCGCATTATAGGGCGCCTTATGAGGCACCTTAAGGTTACAGCACTGTGAGGGTGATTTTGCTGGCAGCACTAATTTAAATTAAAAAAGGAAATGCCTCAGACAACACTATCAAATAATACCACTATGGGATCAAACCCATGACCTCTGCCTCCACAATCAGTGAAGTAACCAGTGGGCTATATCTCTATAGCTGCTAAAAAAAAAGCCCCTGGCTGGCTACAGAAGGACTGCAGGTCACCACACAGACTGTCTGCTGTGGTTACCAGGATAGGGTTAACCCACCCGTACCCATGATGCACTGCACATGTAGATCAGCAGTCTACAGATGATCACAAGATGGGGTATGCACCCCCACAGCATCTCGGACTGGTAGGGGGGAACTGACCGTGTGTGTTACTGGCACAGAGTAGCTACAGACCGTCACATTATGGGGGAACTGTGCTCACCCTGAGGGCGAGGTGGGGTGCCTAGCACCAGGTCCGCAGCACCTGGCTTAGCTGAGATAGACTATGCTACAGGTCACCATCAGTGCCAGTGTGTGATAGGTAGTCCTTGCAGACACACTTCGGATACACCTGTGTCCATCTGTATTTCCCAGTCACGTCTAGCCCTTGTGGACTATGATGCACCCAGAATAGTGCATATCCTGTGTGGGTGCCATGATCACATGACTTAAGTGAAGGGGGTGTTTGGACCCATAGGCAGATTATGTAGCACCACCCAACCTGCCCTTTGGGGCTCATGATCTCCTACCAACAGATCCACATTCTACATCCCTGCAATGGTGGCAGTAGAGGGGACCATCAACCCCAGTCATGCTGGGGAACAGGCACCCTACAGGGCAGTCAATGCAGATCTGTACACATCCATAAGTCAATGGCAGACAGACAGTAGGCCTGGGAATGCTCAGCTGCCCACCACCACTATCTGACAGTCTCCAGCCATACACATACAAACTGCAGACAGTCTGATAGCTAATCCATAGTGCATGTTCCTGGAGGAGATGCATGCAATCAAAACTGGGATGTGAGCACACACACCAAGCAGATAAGTCAGTGATTGGGTCCCAGAAAAGAGAACCCATAAATATCACTTGAGAAAAATGCTATATTGCACTATGGTGAACCTAGCCATGCCATGGTCACTGCTCAGTCAGGGTGAGAGTGACCTCCCAGCAGGACATGCTGTGGCCACCCTGTCCATGCAGGTGGTGGCCAGGCACTACAATGTCTCAGCCATTGCCCTATGCCCTGTGCAGATGCATCCTGCCAAGGCCACCCTGTCCGGGCCATACCCACTGTACCTTGCTCCTCATTATGCACATTGGCAGGCTAACACTGGAAATAGTGCAAGCAGTGTGGGCTGAGTAAGGTGTAGGCAGCCACAACACACTGGATAGACAGACACACACTCCCACACCTATGCCAGCATTGTGCAAATATAGAGGCTTTTGGCAGCCCTGGTCACCACACCAGTCCTGGGCACAGTGCAGGCATGGCCATGGTATGCAATACTGTTAGGGTCACTCCCCGGGGTGGTAAACACTGTCAGAAACCAAAACTGAAACACACTCCACAGATATCAGAAAGGTTGCTATGATGCAGCTCTATCAGCAAACTGTGCTTAACTTAGGAATTGCTATCTGCCATTAATCATAGCAACCTTTTGATATATATGTAACGTATTCCCAAGTTTAGGGCGGCATTGCTAAGGTATGCAAGTGCTAGCATTGGGAGATGCTGCTGCGCGTAGAGGCCCAACAGCCTGACTCTCCATGAGGCTTTGGATAATGGAGCCTGTGGGTGTGGGTGTTTATGCCTCTGATGGCCACTGCTCTAGGGCAGAGGTTCCCAACTCCGGTCCTGGTGGGCTAAACACTGTTCAGGTTTTCATGCTGTCCCTAATGAATATGCATGATACATTTACATACAATGGGGCGGCGCACACTAATGCAGCACAGGCATATTTATTAGGGACAGCATGAAACCTGAATGGTGTTTGGCCCTCCAGGACTGCAGTTGGGAAACTCTGCTCTAGGGATTGCACATGTTTATGGTGTCTGTGCTCTGTAGGGTAAAATATAGGTGTTCAGGCATGTTTATTTTATCTGCAATAAAGGTTCCGTCTTTATTACCACGGTTTAGTACTGGGTAAAATATGGGTACAGGAGCCACAGCTTGGACTTGTACTGGGTGAAATATGGGGACTGGGTTAGCAGGAGCCACAGTTGGGACTTGAACTTGTGACCTTCTGCTCATGAACACACTGGCTGTGTGCACTGCACCACACTGTTGCCACAGGGACAGTTTATTCCCTGGGGATACCATGACTGTTCGTCAGACAGACCCTGTCTGTTGCATTGCACGGCACCCATCTAAACAGGGCTAGGCCATGGTCTGCTGTGGGCAGATGCCACTGCCCCCTCCACCACCAGCACCCCTCCACCACCATGCTGCCATGCCATTATGCCAGTGGTGCTGGTGGTGCGCAGTCCCAGGCCATCCAGTAAGCTGGTAGGCAGCTGCCTATGGTGTGGGTTCTCGGGTAGTGGTGCCTACATGGACATGTGTGTTTCCCCCCCCCCCCCCGCCAATGTTATGTGCCCTTGGGGGTACCTGCTGGGTAATCTCCCCTGTGACACTATGGGACACACACTCGTGCCCATGTTGGACCCTTGTCAGTTGCTGTCTTGCTGCTTTACAGTTTCGGCATTCCTATGTGCCACCTAGACATCTGCCTAGCGTGCACTGTGCCCCAGCTGGACCACAGCATGTGCCACCTGCAGCCCCCTGTATCCCATTTACAGCATCAGTACAGTTGCCCTTGCCCACGTGCCACTCTGCTGTTGCTACACATGTGCGCGCCATAACAAACCTGACCAATCTAAATGACAGAAACCCTGATCAGCGTTATTTCAATGTGGGATCATTCACTTTGTAGGGGGACAGAGCATAGACCCTTCCAAACATGATATCTTAATTTATACGCTTTGACAGTAGTGTTGCTTTATGTTTATCATTAATATCGCTATTGGCCAGCTTGGTTATTGGGATTTTAGATGTGGTTGTGGTCCTTTTATATGTTTATTTGCCTCTTTGTTCCCTGCACATGTATCACAACTATCACTTTTTCTGGGTTTCCCTGCCTTTGCTGCACATTGCTGACTTAAATGGTTTCTCTTTCCTGCAAATGTGCCTTAACGCGAGGGTTTCACTGGCGTTAGTGTTCAGACCCGGATTTCACAGCGTTAGTGTGCCTGGAGCCTCTCCCCTCCCACTCTCTGCCCATTGACCCCTTCTCTCCACCCTCCGGGAAGCCTTACGCCACCCTTCAGACCCGGATTTCACAGCGTTAGGGTGCCTTAATGCCACTGCTGCGTTATTGTGCAATAAGTGACGTTATCGCGTGATAATGTCACATCATGTAATAATACCACCGCTGCGACATTAAGATGGTTTAGTAAACATACCCCCAAGTGAGTGGAAGACCAAAAGACCCAAAAGAACTATCCTCCAAATCAGAACAAAACCCAAGAAAGTGCTGAGCCAAAAACACCTAAAGAGTGAAGTTGCAAGAGAAGCAGCGAATGAGAAACCAAATCAAAAGCTGCAGTGAGGTCCAAGGACACCAAAAGTATATCACAATGTTCAGCCAAAGCAGCATGGAGAAAATAAGTAATAGTCACCAGAGAGTGTTCAGTAGAATAAGCTGATCAAAAACCCATCTGAGCAAGGTGAAGTGCATGACAACGAGTCAAAAAAGATTACAATTGACCAGCCACAATGCACTGCATTACCTTCAAAAGAAAGGGGAGAAAAGAAATCGGACAATAGTGTGGTGGGTTCAAAGGATCAACCTTGCCAGACTTAAGAAGAGGAAGAACATTTGCAGTCTTCCAGTCTTTCAAAAGAAGTAACAAAAATATAATGCAAAGGAGACAGAAACGAGGCCTCTACATGCTTAAAAAGATGAGAAGGCATAGGATCTGATGGTGCCATAGTAGAATGAGACTGGGATATGCAACAATGAAGTTTGGAATAAGTCAGAACCTCAAACAAAAACAGACCTGTCTGAGAAGAAGAACGCACAAGTGAGAAAGCTGAAGGTGAAAGCAGTTCAGGGACAGTAATGGAAGAGTAGACTGACTACCCTGAATTTTTTGTTGGAAAGTCATGGCAAAGTCCATTGAACCAAGTGATATAGTTTGAGAAAAAGGAATGCTCTCCGGGGCAGAAAAAGTAAGCTGTTGCAGCAAATGATACAAACCAGATGTAGTAGAATCATGATGAATAAATCTAGAATAATAGGATTTCCGCATTGAGATAATAGCCAGTCGATAAGAACGTGAAAAAAGACGATAAGCTTCAAGAGATTCTAGAGAACGCCATTTGCACCAACGGCACTCATGATGATGTAACTATCTTTTAAAAAGGGAGAATCCTGAATGGTACCAAGGAGAGGAAGTAGCAAACTGTAAAGAAGCAGATGAAGGGCACAAAGCAGCCATTGAGTCAAGTGCCGGCAAAAGAGTATTATTAAGTAAAGAAATCTGCCCATCCAGAGGACGCATAGCCATAACTGAAGGAAAGGCAGGACAGCGGGTCACAAAAGACTTTGGCGAAAATGCAGTGAGCACCACACAAGCAAGAAGGCCACAAACCAATGGAAAGGAACCAGAAGCTGAAACCAGAAAATGATCAGATCAGGGAACTTGCGAAACTCCAAATGGAGAACACAGCAACGCTGATGGAACCACCAGCAAATCCAAAATCCTCCCCTGCAATATGGATCGGGACATGAACACATTGATACAGGTCATAAGCCTGTAGAAATCAGAAGTCACAGAATCCAAAACAGATAAATGAAGATTAAAATCACCAAAAAGAAGAAAAGGGTGAGGTTCCATCATAAGAGGGGAAAGAAAATTAAAAAGCTCTGAGAGGGATGACAAAGTGACCGGCAGGGGCAGATAGACAACAGCCAACAAAAACACCGATGAAGAAGACAATGTAAACACCAAACTTTCTACAGTTGGGATGATATAGGAGGACACCACAACAGCTGTTAAGGCAGAAGAATACAACACCTCAAGGCCCCCCCCCCCCCCACAGTGCCCAGAACGATGTGCATACAAATAACAATTCCCCAGTGGACAAGAATCAACCAAATGAACCGGACATGCATCTGAGAGCCAGGTCTCCGTTAAACACAAAAAATCAAAAGCATGATCCTGTAAAAGATCATAAACCAAATGAGACTTGCTTTGAAGGGAATGGAAATTTAACAAACCGAATGACAAAGGAACCAATGTTGGAGAGGAGCCACAGGGAGAAGGCCCTGATGAACACCAGAGTGGTCAAACCTGGGTCAGGGTCCACATAGATGGAAAAGGATGGGTTGTGCCAGAAGGCCCCCGCAAACCCCAAAGAACAGAGATAGGGCTGGCAGGAAGCGACATGCTAGCACCCGACATCCACAATGTCAATGCAATAATGCAGATCATCCAGGAAACCCGGGAACAGTGGAACTATTGCTCCAAGGAACACTAAGGGGCTCAAAGGGCTGCATGAAGGAGTGCACAAAGGAGCACGTCATGCGACATGAAGCTAAGAGAAGTAAATTTAAATTAATTCAGGTGATGACATGGCAGACTTCACTTCCGGGTCTCACCACAAGCAGGAACAAGTGCACGAAAAAAGAGAGGGGCAAGTAGGGCGGCCACTGCGTGACTGCTATCCAACTGCCTGCGATGCCAGTACCAGCGAGGACTGCCTGCAAAACAGCAACACAACAGCAAAGTAAGTCAACACAACGCGAAGGCAAGAGTGGTAGATTTAAAGTATGTCAGGTGATGACGCGGCAGGATCACTTTCGGGCCACTTCAAACTGGTTCTTCAGCAATGAATCCACCTTTCGGTCCAGGGTATTCCTCAAGGCCAATCCACCTCTCCTCCAGACCAGTGGTCTGCCTCATAACTGTTGTAACCTGCACATCCACCTTGGGAATAGTATACCACACAACACACTCCTTCTCTGAGTGAGCATACATCTTATATACTCTTAACCCCTTAGGCTGGGAGTCAGGAGACTCGCACTCCGACCGGATCATGACCCTGATCACCTCTGGGAACAGGAAGACTGCAGTGGATGAACCTTTTCCACCAAATTTTCTTGATCGCCAATTACATTTTTAGAGTCTGTGAGAATATTCTCTTTCTCCACATATTATACAGAATTGTTGCTTGGTAGTGGCATTTCCATTAGTAAAGCCATTTGTGTGCTTTTCTCCTATACCACAGTGATCAGTTTTCTTCCACTGAGGTTTTTATTGGTAGGAATGGGAGTGGCCTAGGTGATCGCAATTTCTTTGTTCTCCATAATTTTGGCAGAGTCATGATTACAGTGTTATAGTGTTTGCACATTTTCCAGTGGATGAGATGTGCTGTTTTTATTGTGTCTTTGGGGCAGTTTTTCCAAAGGGGTTAGTTTTGTGCATTATACAATCTTACTGCCAAAGGATAAACCTAAAAATATCTACACAAAACAAATACCCTTTATACCACCAAAAATACAAATACTAAACAATTACAAACCAAACTTCAAAAATTATTCAAATTACATTAAGGTATAAAAAGACCTCAGGAAAGCTCTTTCCCTACATCTGGCGAACTAAATCACCATAGGTTTGAGCAGTAAATCTACATATCACAGGTCTCACACGGTTGACTCACCATCACGTTGCAAAAAAGACAACGTCCATATATCCATAGTAAATGTGGACGTTGTCTTTTTTGCAACATGATGGTGAGTCAACTGTGTTCTAAATTTGCTAATAAAGGTTGCAAATTGAAACACATACGAACTGTAATGCTTCATTTGTGATTTATGCTTTATGGTGTCCTTGTCCATTGCTGCATATTGGAAAAACCACACGTCCCCTGCGCACTAGATTAGCAGAGCATAAGTACAGTATTGCTAAGGCAAAAATTGAAACTCCATTAGTGCAACATTGTACAGTAACGAATCATAATTTTGAAGAACTCCAATGCACTGTGGTGGAACAAGTTCTTCCTTGTATACGAAGAGGTGACAGAGGTCGTCTACTTCTTCAGAAAGAACAGCAATGGATTTATAATTTGAGAACTTTGGATCCCAATGGATTAAATGATAAAATTGAATGGACATTATTTTTCTGATTCAGCTTAGACATTTTTTTGATTTAGCTTAGGTACTTTTTTGATTCAGCTCAGATGCTTTGAAGTTCTTATTTGGTCTTCTTTTAATTTCTTTTAATTACTTTTTAGCTCTTCAATAGTGAAGTGATTAGGTTTTGAGTGCGTTGTATAATAAAGCTGGTTTTGTAGTGAGATTACATCATTCTGTGTAAATGAATCAGTTTTTGTGCTTCTTCCTTAAAAGAGGTGTGACGTCAGACACCTTTAGAATCGTTTGAGGTACTAGTGATGCCTGAAGTAAATTGTAGAGAGTTGCTGTATAAGTGATTCAATACCTGAATCACTGACGAAGTCTGGTGGGGTGAAACAAAAGCTTTTGTAGGGTATAGGCATTTACATTTAAAAGAAGTAAGAAATCAAAGTGATTTGCTGTGAGCTGTTTGTGACTTCCACGGAGGCATTATGACTGTGTGAAACAATTGCTGCTTAACATTCAGACGGGTATTTGCAGGAAACAGAAGCAAATTGCTGAAGTAAATCAGTTGTTGGAGACTTTCAACATCAGTTTGTGAATGTAAAGAATGAATTATTAAGTAGTATATTAACTGTTGAAGATTTTCAACTTTAGTTTGTGAATGTGAAGAATAAATTATTAAGTATTTAAAAAAAAATTGGTAGAATCCCTTAAAAGTACTTTTTTTGGATATAGATATTTACTAGGGCAATTGGTTTTGTGATAATTTGAAATTAAAAGGGTGAGACCTGTGATGTGTAGATTTACTGCTCAAACCTATGGTGATTCAGTTCGCCAGATGTAGGGAAAGAGCTTTCCTGAGGTCTTTTTATACCCTAATGTAATTTGAATAATTTTTGAAGTTAGGTTTGTAATTGTTTTAGTATTTGTATTTTTGGTGGTATAAAGGGTATTTGTTTTGTGTGGATATTTTTAGTTTTGTGCATAACATGACAGTCGTGAACCTCACTTCTAAGCCAGGGTATGTAGAATATTAACTCAGTCTCTCAAATTTACTGCTAATGCTCGGAGTAGTACTTGCATCATGCCAAAGAGCTTCCTTCTGGAGTTTGTAAGATGTAACATGTGTGGGTAGTTTGTCAAGATGTGCTTGGAAATTCTTCTTTATCAAGCCTGTGACTCCCAATACAATGGGAAATATTTCTGTATCTTTCTGCCACGTTTTCCTGGCCTCTGACTGCATTTCTTGGTACTTCAGGATCTCCTGCCTCTCCATGCGATTCACAGAATAATCACTCGGAACCGATACTTCTGTTATCAATGCCGTTCTGCTGTTTTCTCCTTTACCACTATGTCGGGTTTCCTCACATCAAGTTTCTTATCCTTCAGAATAGGAACGTCCCAGGTGATCATAACCTCTTCATTCTCTGTTATTCTCTTAGGTTACGATCCCTGAGTCTTTCTGTGTAGAGGTTTTCTGACCTTGGTACATCACATCCAGATCAGTAATATAGGGCAGATGCTCACAATTCCTCAGGGAAACTGCAATCTTAATGTTTATTTATTTTTTATTTTTTTGGCTATTCTTTTATACCATTCTTCCACTGGCCAGAGTGGTTTACAATTAAGAAAACTGAGGTTTTTACAGAGTTGCATCAAACAAGATACAGTGCAACTGGGATTACAATCAAGAAGCAGTGAGACTGTGTAAGCTATCTACAATTAAAGGATAAACGCTACATTAACTATGTTTTTGAATAGCCCATTTCACCTGGCTAGCAAAACTGAGGGGCACATCTGGGACTAGAGGAGGAAGCTGCTTCTCCATGCTCTCTAGGGTTCTTTGTAAATGCGATAGTCTGCCAGCACAGTTCTTAGTGTCCAGAAAGGCACACAACACAAGAGGCTGGGAATGGGATTGTTCAAAAATAAAACTTTTGCTGGAAACTTGATGCAGGTGGAGAAATCATTACATGTAATGCAGCTGATCCTACAAAGTTCCTGAGGTAAACACATAGGACCTGATTTTCAAAGGCATTTGCACGAGTAACTGCCCTAGTTCCCTGTGTAAATACCTTATTGGGGATTTTCAAAAGGCGCCTACACAGGTAGTGCCTTTCAAAAATCCCAGATAAGTCTCTAATGTGCCCAGATGCTATGCGGTTAGCATCAAGGCATATTAGGGGCGTTCTGGGGTAGAGCACGGGCAGAGGAAAGGGCTAAATGGGTAGCCTTGATTTTCGATGCTATCTGCTTAGCCCTCTGCACCTTAAAGATAGGCACGGTTTTCCTCACCCGTCTTTCAGGTGCAGGGGCTAATTGGTTATCATCGAAAATTGGTGCTACCCAGCTAGCTCCTGCGGCTTCCGGGTTGTGCGGCGAGATCCGGATTTGCAATGCCGGGGCCGCATATGACCCCAGCCTTGAAAATCTGGGTTAGACGGATAGCGGGCAGGCTATGCGTCAACGCAGCGCAAAGCACCGCCCAGATGAAAATCAGGCCCATAGTTCAGAAAAACGAATTCAGTTCAGAAATCACCGTTTACGACTTCAAAGATCAAGGCAACACTCGTCCATCGCAAACTAGGGGCATCTTCCTTCTGCAGTCTCTAGATTCTGAAGCACTACCCAGGGGAATGAACCGTTCACGTGTCCCGTTGTTGGTGCCTGCCAATTCTCACTGCAGCCTCTTCCTATAGACACAGCAGTGCATGTGTAGAGAAATCGGGAAACACCATTCTCAAGCCTTGATGGCAGTAAGCAATGTGTTCAAAGTTAACACTATGCTCAGCTTCGGTGAACAGCGTTCTAATGCATGTCCTCAAGAAACGTTTACTCCTACTGCAGCAAACTAATGCCATACAAATTAGTGGCATTAAAATGTGTGTACAGTCAGAAAAAAACAGTGTACACTGCCATGGTGATTTACAGCTTTGTGCTGCATTGTGAGTAAAATTGGGGATATGCTCATGTACTGAGAGGAAGGGAGACATTAATAAAGGCCAGCCAAACTACCTGCTCCCTAGCCCTCCACCCCACAAACCTTCCCTAGTGGCGCAGTGAGTCCTGCACCCTCCTGGATACCTCCCAATCCAGTCCACCAAAAATTCCCTGGTGACCCATTAGGCTCTGAGCACCTTTGACTCCTCCCCTAGAATCCCCTCTTCCAGTGATATTTGGACCAGGCCATCCCTCATCTGGGCACCTTGGGTCACAGAACCCATGACCTGGGAATCACAGATCAGGTCATACCTGGCACAGCAAGATCCTGGACTAGACAGCCTTCAGTGCTTGGAGACCCCTTCCCCAGACCAGTTATACATACGTGGTCCAGGGAGATGTCTAACAGTGTCTTTTACTCACCACTGCCTTCTTGGAAAATGATGTCACCTGACCGCTAATGATGCATGGGGCATTTACATACTATTGGACCTGGCTCTAGGATCCTATTTTATAAAGGTGTATAGGAGCTTATGCTGCCTTTAGAAAACAGGCTTAAAATAGACACATTTTTGGATTCTCTCATGGGCAACGTCTTATAGAATTATACCTATAAAGGCTTTTATCTCTGTTAGGTATTTAACGCGGCTTTAATCTGCACTAAGAGCACATAGCCAGTTTAACACTTAAAGCAATACATTAACTGCTAATTGTTACATTAAACACCTAGAGGGTCACTTTATAACAAGGCACCTAGGTTAAGAGGCCAAATAGGTGCCTGCTTGGATGCTACTTTATGAAAACACGTAGAGGTGTTGCTGTAGAGGTGTATGTAGATCAAGACTGCTGCATTGGATTCTGCCAATCTAGGGCCCTGGATGTCAGCTTCCCTACCACTTCAACCCCAACCAGAAATGGTCCCAGAGGACTGAGGACATAGTGTCCTGTGAAACACCTTCCCATACCTGTTTCAGCACGAAGAGCGGTACCCAGATTACATAATGAAACATGGCAAAGTCGAATATTCTAATGCCCGGAATGAAACAGTTCATCGTAAGCTGAGGTAAACTTGGGACAAAGAAAGTAACATAGCCTGTAGGTCAGTTTTCATCATTTAAAAATTGCAAATAGTTTTGCGCAGCGTATGGAAGGGAAGATATTTCTCCAGAGAGAAATGAGAGTGACTGAACATGCTTTTAGAGAGAAGGAGTAGTCTAGTGGTTAGAGCGATGGCTTGGTAACCAAAAAATGACTCAAACACACACACCACATTTCTGAACTAACTTTTGGAGAATAAGGTACCACATAAGCCGAAGTATAGAAATGAAATGTAAAGATCCCAGGAAAATGTACTACAAAGTGCTACATTGACGGATCAATCAAAAGTTCCACCCTGCTTTATGCACATTTTAGCTTGTGACTTTTTACTGTGAAATAGGGTATTTTCCTTTCCAGACGTTGAAGGAAATTCAGTCTTTGAGCAACAATCTGCGCAGTTATCTGACTTGCTGCTTGATGGCTTCCTAAATACTTGAGAACAAAGGAGAGAGCTTTGTTAATAGTTCAATCATTTCATTCTCTGGCACCCCCTAGTGGCTATTTGTGCTTTAACAAAAAATAAGCAAAGGAAAATCTAAAGCCACAAAACTGAAGTGCCTAAACACTGTTGCATTGTGGTATTCGTAGTTCTTCTTTCAAATCCACCCCAGAGGTCCCAACATGTGGATTTTAGAAGTTAGATTGAATTGCTCATCTTTTTGCAATCTGAGTTCAAGGTGAGTTAGAAACAGATCCACAAATTATTATCATGTCCAAATGGATTGTAACATAAGTTGCGCCTGAAGCAATGGTGGGTAAAGTGACTTGTGTGAGGTCACAAGGAGCATTGGCAGGAGAAGCAGGATGCTTGAAAAATACAGAACTGGCCCAAAATTATTTGACATTTATGCTACATGTTTTTTTTTTTTTTTTAACAAGAATTGTATTTCTCTCTATAATTTTCTATGTTTGTGTGTTGGCCACTCTGTTTACCATGGCCCATCTTTTATCCATTGTAAAATGTGTGTGCACTGTGGTACAGTGTGCATTACATCACAGCAGAAAGTTGGAACCCGGCTTAATTAACCAGAGGTCTCCCAGTTCATCTAACATCATGTTAAGTCGGTTCAACTTTTTGCTGTGATGTGTGTTCGAGTGCTGCCCTCCTTTCTTCACTCCTTTCATATCTTTTGTGGAACAGTGTACATATGCTGTTCCTTCTGGTCTATGGATCCTCACCAGCCAGGTGGAGGTGGCGGGGGGGGGGGGGGGAGACCAGGAGTACATACTTCAGTATAACACTGTGACCCAGATGTCAATAAGCCCTTTCTGTTCACCACTATTCCTTTAGTTGAGCTGGTTCAGGGGTTGGTTTTGCCCCGAAAGCAGCATAAGAATATGGACTGGTAGTTTCCTTTGAGAGAACTAAAGGAGCCCTACCCATAGGAGGGACTGGTCTATAATATTTTGGGACTATAAATTCTACTAGTTTGGAGGAAAGGTATCTTCATATCCTCTTTGCAAGTACTCTTGTTAACCTTACCTGGGTGGCAAATTAAAGGAACAGAGGCCCTCTCTTTCCTCATGTTGGAGTCAGTATGCTATGCGTTGCAGCCTCACTCCAGGAAGCTGTCCTGCCACTTCTGTTTTGGCTCTCGGATCCTGTGAAGCATCACAGTGGGTACAGTAGGACGGTTGTCATCCTAAGAGGTTTGTTTCTACAGAGCTGGCCTATCTCCTGACATACAAAGTCCACAAGAGGTGAGCCAACACCACAAGAGATAAACATAATAAAAACAGTGGTGGTTTAAAACAGATAAACATTATAAGACAAATTTATTCTATAAAAATACAATAAAAAAACATAAAAATCATACCGACATAAAAATCCAACTCATAATCAATAGATCATAGAAAGCTCTTCAGTTGAAGCCTGCATCAGGGGCATCAATTATGAATACAACGTTGTCTGATGAAGACAATTTTTCCAATGGTGTGAGGTACAATCTGTAATGAACAGAGGCAGAACACAGCCAGGACATTACTAACACATTCAAAATAAATACAATAAAAATGAAATAAAACACATACAAACTCAAGAAATAAAATTAACCATAAAAGTGTAAAACTGAAAAGATGAATGTGGTAGTGTGGCATGCAGTGGGAGGGGGTTTTCTGTACAACACAGGCCAGACAACATTTCAGGGAAAACAAAAGCAGTTTTTATTCTGTCCCAGCTTGTTAAACCTCCACAAAGCAAAACCCAGAACAGAGAGCAGTTCAGGGAAAACAAAAGCAGTCTTACTTTTGTCCCAGCTTGTTAAATCTCCACAAGTTAGACAGCCCCAGTTAAAGTTCCTACCTCTGAACTCCTCTGCACAGCTTGCCTTGGAAGGTCTTCTGGGTCCAAGAGCCTCTCTACTTCCTGCAGGCTGCTGTGTTCTTAACCTCTCCCTGTGAGCCATGTCCTCCCAGCCCTGAACTCTGGGCTACAGACTCTCTTAAAGGGGACTGTTGATAATCCTTTTGGAGAGGAACGGGTAACATTCTATAGATTCCATTGCACACCCTTCCCCTCAGCTTAACCATGCCTGTTGAGTGCCTGCTTCATCCAGAACCCCTACCCGAGAAAGGAAGTCTGTGTTCAGTTGAGTCTGACTAGCCCTATGGCGGACCTGAAACTGGTAGGGTTGGAGACTCAAGAACCACCGCATAATTCAGCCGTTGGACTCCTTCTTTTGAGCCAGCCACTTGAGGGGTTGTTGATCTATTGCCAGCATAAATGGATGACCGAGCAAGTAGTATTTAAAGGTCTCAAGTGCCCAATTGACGGCCAGGGCTTCCTTCTCAATCACTGCATAATGCTATTCCCGAGGAAGCAGCTTCCTGCTGATTAATGCTATGGGATGTTCTTCATTCCTGCCTTCCTGGGCCAGAATGGCCCCTAGGCCTACCTCTGTGGCATTAATTTGCACAATAAATGGTAGAGAGAAATCAGGGCTAATCAACATGGGTTCAGAGCACACTTCTTGAGGCGCTGGAAGGCCATGTCCAGGTCTGGTAACAACTGCATCTGTTTGGAAGCTCCCTTCCAGAGGAAATTGGTTAACAGCTCTGCCACCTCTCCAAAATTAGGGATGAACCAATGGTAATAGCCAATCAATTCAAGGTACAAACCTCTTTCTTTGACTTTGGAGTGGGGACTTGGGCAATGGCATTCACCTTCCTAGATGAGGCCATATCTGCCAATTCCTGATTAAATATCCCAGGTATTGAACGTCCCAATCTCCCAGAAAACATTTCTTGGGGTTGGCTGTCAACCCAGCTTTTTGCAGGCTGGTCAACATGGCTTGTACTTGGATTAGATAGGTGGACCAGTCTCTGTTGTAGATGACAATACCGTCCAGGTATGCAGCCACATACTCCTTGTGTGGGCTCAGTAGGCAGTCAGCTAGGCATTGAAACGTGGCAGGATCCCCATGTAATCCAAAGGGCAGTAGCATAAACTGGAATAGACTTTGCCGTGTTGAAAAATCAGTCTTCTCCTTGGCAGCCAGAGTCAAGAGTAGCTGCCAGTATCCCTTGGTCAGAGCCAAGGTTGATATAAAGCATGCTCCACCAAGTTGCTCAATTAGTTCATCAACTATGGTCATGGGATACACTTCCAGTTTAGGAGCTGCATTAACCCTCTGGAAGTCAATGCAGAATATGATGCTTCTGTCAGATTTAGGAACTAAAACAATGTGTGACAACCAGTCACTCATAGACTCTTCTATAACTCCCAGGTTAAGTATCTCTTCCAGCTCCTCGGTAATAGCCTGTTGCTGGGCCTCCAGGATCCGACAGGATCATTTCCAGATAACCACCCCAAGATCAGTAATGATATCATGACAAATGACATGGGTTCACCCCAAGTGGGTGTATCAACCTTCTAGATCTTTTCTCTGGGTAGCAGAGAGCTGGTCTCCAATCAAGACTTGAGCTGGATCCAACTTGGCTGAAATTTCCAGCCCAAAATCATCTCCCTGTACCACCATAGCTGTCACCGGAGCCCACTTTTTCAATAGGTTACTATGGTAAATTTTGGCTTTCTTCTATTTATCTGGCTGGGCAATCTTATAGTTAACAGGCCCCACTTTCTCTTCTACCTCATATATCCCCTGTCATTTACAGAGTAACTTGCTCTTGGATGAGGGCAGCAAGACTAAAACTCGGTTTCCCAGTTGGAAGGTGCAGTGATTAGCTTCTCGATTGTAGCACCTGGCCTGCTCAGCTTGGGTCTTTTCCAGACTGAGTTTGGCCACCTCTCTGGCTTTCCTCTTGCATTTGTATAATGTACTCCACCAAATTACGCCCGGCACAGGGGTTCTTCTTCCAAGGTTTCCCTTACTACGTCTAATAAGTCTCTTTGCCATCTTCCAAAGGGTAACTCAAAAGGGAAAACCCTGTGGAACTCTGAGATACCTCACAGAAGGCAAACATCAAATAGAGTAGGAGAATGTTCCAATTTTTCCCATCCTCCTGCACAAACGTTTTAAACATCTATTTCAAAGTTGTAGAGTTGTATTGAATCGTTCAACAAAGCCATCCATCTGCGGGTGATATACTGATGTTTGCAGCATCTTGATTTTCACGAAGACACACATGCTTCATCACTTTGGATACAAAGGGTGTTTCTTGATCTGCGAGGCTCTCATTGGGTATTCCCACCCGTGAGAATACTTCCGCGGGCATTCATGAGTCTTCATATTCCTTAGAGCAATGGCTTTCGAGTATCAGGTGGTATAGCTTAGTATAACTAAAATATACCTGTTGCCTCGGGTGGTTCACTTCAAGGATCCTACCATATTCATGGACACTCTGTCAAATGGGGTTTCAATGTTGGGCATAGGTACTAGAGGTGCCGGTCGGACTCTGGCAGGGTTATTAAGTTATCAGATGGGGCATGACTGGCAATATAACTGCAGCTGTTTATGGACTCTGGGCCAGAAAAATTGGGCTGAAACATGCTCTTTTGTTTTCTCCACCCCAGGTGTCCCCCTAATAAATCACTATGGGCCAGTGATAACACCTGCTGACAATAGAGCCGGGTAACTATCAGCTCTTCTACCTTTTCCCCCTCTAGGGTATCCTCGGCCACTCTGTGTAATTAATCTCCCTTTAGCACAAAATAGTGAAAGGTTCTTGAAGGTGACTTTCCATTACCTACTGGAACCCCATCCACCTCCAAAACCCACTCTCAGGCATGTTTAAGGGACTCAACCTCTTGCTGGACCCTCCTGAAGCTCCCTGGGTCTTCCCCCAGCTCCCACTACCATTGAGCCCTAAACTATCTCCAGGGAGTTCTTTCCTAGGCTCTCCCTCCCCAGATCACTCTCCCATAGCTGCCCCCAGATTCTGTTGGTAGCGTAGATTTTCCCAGCGATGCCAACTCTGGGACTTAGCAGACTCTGGTTTCTCGAGAAATAGATCCGGGTTTTCCAGCAGGAAATTCTCTGGGAAATCTTCCTGGTCTGACTTAGTAGAGCCATCAGCCTGGCCCATATCACTCCGAAGTTTAGGTAGTCTTGGCCAATCACCACTGGATATGGTAGTCAGGGCAGCACCACGACCTCAAATGTGGCTTACACTGCTGGAGTCTTATGTGAAACTTGTGCCGTTGGATACTGCCTCTGGTGTTTTATGTGCACTGGCCAGTGTTACCGTCTTTGCATAGTCAATTTGAAATCAGGCTTCAGTTTCCAGGTAAATGAGGGTCCACACACTCCTGGAGTCTATCAAGGCCTGGAGAAAATTTCCCTCAAGCGCCACTGGAATCCTAAAGTTCTGTGTCCCTGGGTGGGGAATATTCACAAAAGCACAGGGGTGAGAGGCGATTAGACTGGCATCCATGGGTTCTTCTGAATCCAGGGGACATTTCCGAGCAAAGTGACCCAGAGCTTCACACATGAAACAGATAAAGGGGTCATGGCTGAGGCCATGCCCTTGCCTAGGAAGTGGCTTTGGGGGTATGAACATAGGAGCCAACTTCTGTTCCAGTTTCCCCTTCTGTCCTCCTGGACTGACAGATAACTTCTTCCCCTTCTCACTGTCTGCTTCAGTCTCCAGCTGAGCTTCATGATACCCGGCTATTTCTAGTGCGCTCTTCAGTGTAAGCTTGGGGTGCTGACGTACCCACTGTTTAACTGGAGTAGTCAAGCCCTCCAAAAGCTGCTCCAATAACACAATCTGGGCTATCTTGGGCCCAGTCTTTCACTCCAGTTGCAGCCACTTCCATGCGAGATCCTTCAACCGAAGAGAAACCACTGGGGGCTCTCTTTTATCTGGAGCGCTTCCTTTCTGAATCACTGGCGTTAGACCTCTGGGGTACAGCTGGCCCATTCCAGTATGGTGGTCTTGACAGCTGCATACATAGCTCGCCCATCTGGGTTGGCATCCTGGAATGCAGCTTGACTGCTGCCCATCATCAGATTCCCCAAATAGTCCATGATGCCTCTGGCAACCCGGCCATGCGGGCAATTTGTTCAAAGTTCACCAAAAAATGGTTAGGCTCATCTTCTGCCAACATTTTAAGAAGTGCTTGCACTGGAAAGTGGAGTTGCAGTCTCTGTAGGACCTGGGGCAACTGAGCTAGGGAACTCTTCTGTGCCTCC
This sequence comes from Ichthyophis bannanicus, assembly GCA_033557465.1. NCBI lineage: Eukaryota > Metazoa > Chordata > Amphibia > Gymnophiona > Ichthyophiidae > Ichthyophis > Ichthyophis bannanicus. The sequence continues at coordinate 1,856,100,782 of CM066031.1, forward strand.
CCCATGCTCGAATAAGATCCTATATTTGCTGCTGCTGTTGTTGCTGCCCTTCTATCAGGGTGTGTTGAAATTGCTGCCGACATTGTTGCTGTTGCTGCTGATACTGTTGCTGTTGCTGCTGACCTTCTGTAAAAATCTGGAGGAGCCTCTCCTTCCTGGCTTGTCACTGTTCTCTTGCAAAACCACTACAACTTCCTCTTTGGCAGCTGAGCTAAACCTGCAATATTCCAGCTCCAACAAACTTTTAGTGGCCTTTAGTGGCCAAAACAAAGCCTATCTGTATGGCACTGACTATATCTTCTTCAAGCTCCCTAACTAGGGTGAGGCTAACCCTCAAGCCCATACAAGCAAACAAACAAAAAAGAAAATCCTGCTGTAGAGGCCCAGCCCTGGAGGGATGTGGATTTGTCCTCAGTCACATGGTTAGAGGAAATCCCCAAGCTGCCACCATATTTGGTAGTGTGGAGTACAGTAGGAGGGGTTTTCTGTACAACATAGGCCAGGCAGAAGTACAAGGAAAACAAAAGCAGCTTTATTTCTGTCCTAGCTTGTTAAACCTCCACAAGCTGGTTCTCCCGACCCTTCCTCCAGCTCCAGTTAAAGTTCCTACCTCAGAACAACTCTGCACGGCTTGCCTTGGAAGGACTTCTGGCTCTATGGGTCTCCCTCCTGAAACCTGTTGGGTTCTTAACCTCTCCCTGTGAGCCACGCCCTCCCAGTCCTGAACTCTGGACTGCCGACTCTCTTAAAGGGGACTGTAGATAATTTCTTTGGAGAGGGATGGGTAACATTCTATAGACCCCATCACAATGAAATGAAATGAAAACAAAACCAGAAAGTAAAACAAAATATATAAACCAACCTTCCTTGAAGATGTCAAACAAAACAGTTGACACAATATGTAAACTCCGCTTATGGAGCACCATCAAACACTAATGGCAGCACCTAAAAGTCAGCAGCATAAGTAAAAAACCTCATGTGTGTAGCACGTGCAAGACAAGTGATTTCTTTAGCCCAATAAAATAAAAACTTACTAAAAATATCCACACCTGTGAAAAACATGTATCAAGTAAAGATCTTTTCCCTATCAGATAGTGCAGTTCATCTGTTCCCGACAAATTCAACATAATGGGCAATGAACCACATACACACTTCTTCTGCAGTCCCTAAACGCATGTCAGGCAGTGGGACAGCGCAGCTATGCAAGCTGATACCGCAGTCTCCGCTGGCTGTCACAACACAGTAACATAGTAAATGACGGCAGATAAAGACCAGCATGGTCCATCTAGTCTGCTCAGGAAGATGTCAAGAGTAGGTGTGCCTGCCACTCCATGCAGGTCACCTCTCTCCATGCCTTTGTTTAGGGCTGTACCCACTGCTCCGTGCAGGTCATCTCTATTGTTAAGATATCAGAGATAGTTAAGTTTATTTTGATTTTATCCTGTTTCTATAATGGGATCCACTATGTCTTTCCCGTGCTATTTTGAATTCTGTCACTGTGTTTGCCCCTGCACTTCCATCGGGAGGGCGTTCCAAGCATCTACCACCCTTTCAAGGTCCTGAACGAAGCAAATCATGTAAAACACTCCTCCACCACAAACTCCCTGATTTGGGAAACAAATTGCCAAGCACAGGCAGTCCTGATTCACCAAAATAAGGCTATGGGCAGACAACCCTAATCGCACCGAGAAACTAATTGAAATGCCAACACTGTCCAAAAACAGCTAAAAAATTTCCCAGAAAACAACACTGTGCAGAAGACTCGACTGGGCAGCGGAGTGCCTTTAGAACCGGCTTTCCTGCCGAAGTAACTTGATGGACAGTGCTATGGGACAAGGCTGCATAGGTTTAAATTTTTTTAAAAACCTCATAAAACTCTTTCTAAAATAAGCACTTTTTTAAACAAAGGGAACTACCCTATAAGTGACACTCCAGTGTTTGAATGAGTGGTGTAAGAGAAGGGAAACTACCTGTCTACTGGGTGGATGGAAATCTGATGTTATCTACTGAAGAAACCACGTATTTATCTCATGGGTATATTTTGTGAAAAGTTACTTTGATCATGTGCAGTTCAGGATGGCTGACCCCATTGGATCCATATTAAAGTGAACTTATGGTTATTTTTCACAGTGTGGAGTGACTTTAATGGTCAACTGAAACTTACATAGTAAAGTACGCCAGTTAGTTGCTCCAAAACCTGGCCTTGAAAGGTTGCTAGTCCCTGCCGCTCAAGGTCCCACACCAAAAATATCATTATGTAATGCCTGGGAGCTGTCCTGCATCAGAGGTCCACCTGGGGGCCTCTTACTGTACAACACTGTATTTCTGTAGGTTTATCTCTCTGAGATTCAGGGACCTAGGTCCTCACCTGTTTAGCCTGGAGACCGTTGGCTCTTTGGATCACTCCCATTACACACCTCACTCCCAAAAACTCACTGTCAAGTCTAGAATGTGTTCTGAACCAACAGAGTTTTCCAAAGTCTTTAAGAGGTCAAATCAATAAATAGAACATAAAATAGTAAAAACACAGCTCAGCTTTGCTCTTTCGCTCTATTCTGGGGCATCAAAACTCCTCTTCTCCCTGTACTGGTAATCTCCCCCTTAGCTGAGGATTCCAGTATTCTACACCTTTTGTATCTCTTCACCATTTCTTGGATGCTGGGCACAGGTACAGACTGCAGGCAACCCTTCTTCTCTTCTAGGATCAGTGGAGACGCCTTACTCCTCCTTTCTAGACCCTTTTAAGCAAACCCTGTCATTCCCCGTGTGCTCGCACTATAGCTTATGCAGCCAAAGGCCCCTACTCCAAAGACAATATGCTCATGGTGCAATGTCTTATCTAGCCAAAGTCAGCAAATTGCCTTCGGGCTTGCTATTTATTCTATTCCATTCCATTTTCTTTTCAGCTTAGGGAACTTCAGCCTTACCAGTAAGGAAAACCCTCTAAATTCTGGAAAGTATTGGGTGTCTAAAAAAGGTCCTATACAATAACATAGTAGAACCACTAGAGGTCTCTGTCATCCAGACATAGTAGAACCTTAAGAGTCTCTACACATACTTTTGCACACTGAGAAAAGGGGCACAAGGAGGAATACCCATACAGTGTATTATATGACAAGAATCTATAGTTTTTGGAGTATTGCCTCTCCAGTTATCAGTAACTTGAAAGTGAATGATAGTTTTATGTAATTCAACATCTTCTGATATAAAATAACATTTAGGCGGTCCAGGTCCAGTAGCCCATACAACGTGAGCTCTATTGCCACAGTCACTCTTACTGCATAAACATATAGATTTAAATTTGTCTAAATAAGAAGAGCAAGTCCATGATTTAAGACTGGCATTTTTGAGGTACTAAGAAGTTAGTTCGAAACAAGGTGCTGCATCGAAGATTGGATTTGTTTTGTTCCCTGGACATCTTGATCTCAGATAAGTGAATGGTTTTCAGTAGCTTTCACGTACTTTCACATTTTTATATGATAATTCAAATAAATGTATTAAAATGGAACGTTTGTGAAGCGGGGTTAAGTCCTCCATATGAACTGTCCGACAAAAACGTTTTTTCTAAGGCATGGCATATGTGAATGTTTGACTCTGTCTTCCAGTTGTTCGATCTCTTAGGTCTACTTTTTTGTTTTGGGGATTTATTTGCTTTTCATTGTTTTTAAAATAAAGTTTAAGTATATATGCATGTATGCGCGCATAAACCTCAAGAAGAACGGCTACTGAATTTTTAAACTTTTGAAATTATTGAATGCTTCCTAGACTCTCCATTTCAAAATATAACGGGGAAAAGATGCCCGAGGAGGGAGGACCCCTGCCCCTCCCAGCCCAGGTGTCCCAGATTTGCTCTTCGAAAATCTGCTTACACTACTTCCGCCCCCTTTGTTCCCAGGCCCCTTTGGGTGAAATGGCGTGCTCAGGAGTGTCTAAGATATGTGGGTAGTGGGCAAGAAAGTGTGGGGGTAGGGCAGATTAAACCTTTACGTTGGGAAAGGACATAGTTTTGGAGAAAGGGCTATCAAAACCTTTTTAGCCTTGCATCGAAGCTGGGGGGGAGTTGGGCCCACTGGGTCATCAGGGAGTTGAGGCCCCCTCAGGGAAGACTTCTGGAGGGGGCATCCAATTCAGGACAGAGAGCCCTTTCATTTGAAAGTGCCACCACGAGGGTCATTAAAAAAAAATCCCACATTACCACAGCCCAGAACAGGCAAAGTCCCTGGTAGTGGCAGCTCTTGAAATATTTCCTGCAAATTTTACTTAAGGATAGGACTGATCCATGACCTCATTTGCCTCTCAGAAATGGGGGCTAAGCCACTAAAATGTTTGTGTTAGTACATAAGCTGCAAAGAATGAATCTCACCCAATTTCTTCACCACTACCCACACTCCATTGCTTAGAACCCTACCCACAACTACACTGGATGCACTTCCCAAAAATCTTATTTATTTATTTATTTATTTTATTTACTACACATTTATATACCGCTACTTCCAGCGATCAGCAGCGGTTTGATTAATCTTTGTGGGGTAGTCAATCAAGACTTGGGGGGGGGTATATACATAGATCTGAGGTCACAGCACACATGATTGGCGTCTTCGGGGACGAATCATACGTTTTTACATTTATATATACATATTTACATATTTAAAACATATTTAAACATATATCAGTTTTTACAAATCACTAGCAGTAGAAGGTTATATTTGATTGTAATGACATCGGAATAAGTGTGTTTTTAGCTCTTTTCTGAATTTGGTGATGTCCTTGGTTAGGCGCAGCTCACAGGGGAGTTGATTCCAGATAGTTGGTGCAGAGAAAGAGAAGGCTCTATGACTCGTAATTGTTTTCACTGTCCTGATGTTGATGGGGACTTGCAGGGTTCCTGAGTTGATGGTTCTTCTGTCCCTATTTGTGGGTTGCATGCTGATAAGTGAGGATAGGAATGATGGGGATAAGTTGTTTATTAGCTTGAAGGTGGTCATTAATATCTTGTATTGAATCCTGGCTGCAATTGGTAGCCAATGTAGCTCTATTAAAATGGGGGTAATGTGTTCAGCAATGCTTGTTCCCATTATGATCCTGGCTGTTACGTTCTGGGCCATCTGCAGGATATTTAGAGATTTTTTAGGCAGCCCTTGTAAGATGGCATTACAGTAATCCAAGTGCGGTATAATGAGAGCTTGTGCTACCGACCGAAAATCACCGGGTTCTATTATTTTCCTTAGTGGTTGTAACACTCTTAGTTTATGGAAGATGGCTTTATTCGTTTTGCGTAGGTGTGTCTCCATTTTCAGGTTGCAGTCGAGTGTGACTCCCAGATATTTTATTTCATTTTTCGTGCTGTACGTGTTATTGCACAGTGTGATTGTAGGGGGGGGGGGGGGTTGAAGTTTGGTTTGCTGGATATGTACATGACTTCTGTTTTCTTATGGTTTATTGTCATGTTGTTTTTCTGTAGCCAGCCTAACATCTCATCCAGGCATTTTTTCGAGTAGTGTATATTGAGGGTCGGCCGCATCTAGTTGCGTATAAAGCATAATATCATCCGCATAGATGTGGTATTTAATATTATGTCTTTTGAAGATGTCGCAGAGGGGTCGCATGTATATGTTGAACAGAAGTGCCGAGAGGGCAGAACCCTGGGGTATGCCCTGCGTTTGAGCGAAAGGTTCAGCTTTTTTCGCCATTAAATTGTACTTGCGGCCTTCTGTTCGTTATGTAGGAGGAGAACCATTTGAGGGGAGTTCCCACAATTCCTATATCTTCTAGTTTGTTGAGGAGGATCTTATGGTTGTACTGTGTCGAAGGCGGCAGAGATGTCAATGAAAATGAGTATAAACATTTTCTCTCTGTTCTCTAGGCCTTGGATGAGGTTGTTCATTAGTGCTATCAAAAGCGTCTCAACTCCATGATTTCTTCTGAACCCGTATTGCTGTTTATCTAGGGTATCACAGTCCTCGAGATGCTCTTGAAGCTGTATTAGCACAGCTTTTTCAATGATCTTTGCAAGGAATGCAATGCTGGAGATGGGGCGGTATGATGTCGGGTCTTCCTTGTTGAGCGAGTTGTTCTTTAGGATTGGCCTTATTATAGATTGTTTCAGTTGGTCAGGCATTATTCCTTGATTTAGTGACTGGTTTATGATGTGGGATATTTGCTGGCTGATCTCTTTTTTTGCTGTTTTTATCCATGCTGTTGGGCAGGGGTCGAGTGGGGAGGTGGTGGTATTTATGGAGGTTAGTATGTTGATGGTTTGCTGCACATCGATGTTGTGGAAAATACTCCATTTTTGTTTACTCTCCACCTCTGTGCCTTGGCATTGTGTGTCTATAGGGAGATTGGGGATGTTGGTAGTCAGCTTGCTTGCGTAGTGGTTTGCGAGCGTTTGTGGATTTATGAGGCTATCTGGATGTTCCGGAGTGGCTGTTTTGGTTAGTGATTTAACTAATGCAAAGAGTTCACGTGGTTTGTTGATGGCTTTGCTTAGAATGTTGGTATGGTGTATCCTCTTTGCTGTGTTTACTTCATCCTTGTATTTTGATAGGAGGTTGAGGTACACAGATCTGAGCTCGATGGATTTGGTTTGTCTCCACCTTCTTTCATGTTTCCTAAGGTCTCTTTTCATTCTGGTCAGCGTTATGTTGTACCAAGGTTCTGATTTTAGTTTGGCTGCGTTTGGTGTATGATTCTCTTTAGGGATCGCCATGGCCTGAATACCGGTATCCCAGCTGCTTGTTAAATCGTTGAGGTCTGTTTTAACCAGGTCTATGTGGGATTTGATGGTCTCAATGAGACATTCCATATTTGGTTTGTTAAATCTTCTTTGTTGAAGGGGTGCTCTTTTTGCCTTTGTGTCTTTGGATAAGGTAGGAAGCTTTATCTGCACATTGATTTGGTAGTGGTCCGACCAGGGTAATGGTATGATCTCTATCAGAGGCTTCTCAACGTTGGCTTGCTTTCCTGCAGGTGCGAAAACCATGTCCAGTGTGTGTCCCTTTTCATGGGTGGGCTCTGTTATTAGTTGTTGGTATCCTAGCTGAGTCATAGCGTCCAGGAAAGTGTTTGCGTGTGTGGCTGTAATTGATGTTAGGTTCAGGTCTCCTAGTACGATCTGGAATTTTTTTGGTTGCGTTACGGAAATGTTTTCTAATGCTGAGGCAAGTATCTCATGCTGTGGTGAGGGGGGCCTGTATATTAGGCAGATGGATACTGCGGTGTTTTCCACCTTTAGTAGGTCTATGTCTGTGTTTGAGTTCTGATAAGTAATTCCGAGTTGTAGGTTGCTCTTAGCTACTATGAGGACCCCTCCACCCTTTTTGTGGGTTCGGGGACAGTTGTATAGGTTGTATCCAGGTTTGCTGATCTGGTTTAATATGGCTGCATCGGTGTTGGAGACCCATGTTTCGGTTATACATAGGATGTCTGGTTTCTTATCTGTGATAATGTCGTGGATTATGTGTGTCTTGTTCCTGATTGATCGAGCATTGATGAGGGTGATATTATGCAGCTCTTGCCTAGCCTGGTTGTTAGCGGTTTGTGTCAGTGGTTGGCTGAGCATGTGGGTCGATGATGCTTTGGGCCTATGGCGTCTCCGATTTCTCGTAGGGCTGTTAGTGTAGGCACTGTGTTTGAGTGGGTATGTTACTGTGTCTATGTTTTGGTGGTATGGTGTGTGTAGGAGTGTTTGTGGCATTTGTATGGTGTAGAGGAGGTAGAGTGTAGTGCATAGTTGTGTATGGTATAGGTTTGGATTGAATGTGTGGGCATGGATTAGCGTGAATAGGCATATACCTATGTATAGGATTGGTATCTTCATTTTATAGCTAATTAATGTACCTTTCCAATGTTGTTTAGTCCGCCAATTCTATTTGGACCCTTTGTAACTATATTTGCAGCAATACCAAGTGTAGGGATCGAAAGTAAATGTTTGCAGCACTTAGAATTAGCAAGGCTGATTGTCAAGATTAGCAGGTGTAGGTAACAGTATGAACCTCGCTTATTACTATGTATCCTGGTATAAACAAATAGCACCGTGTGGCACTCCGTAGCAGCCCTAAGTAGCAGCACTATTTAGCTTTGCAAACACGTAGCACAATAGCCACACAATAATAGCAGTGTAAACAACCAGTATGGACAAAACTAGCAGTGTAAACAACCTATATGGACAATAATAGCAGTGTAAATAACCAGTCTGGATGTTAGCCCTGGTAACTATGTTGTAGTACTATGTAGTAACACTAAGTATCTGTATAAACAAAATCGAATAGTAGTAGCTGTATCAACAATAACAATAGTAGCACAATAGCAGCATTAAGACTAGTAGTAGCTGTATCAACAATAACAATAGTAGCACAATAGCAGCATTAAGACTAACTGGTATGACCTTTAGCTTTGATGACAGCGTAGCAATATTATCCACATTCGCAACATTTGTATTTATACGTGGACAGATTCAGTTATAATTACTGATGAGCTAGGTCAGTAATACGGCCTTTACACATTAGCCCATTTGGAAGGCATGTATGTGTTACCGAACATCGTGTAACTGTGCCCCTTGGTTGGTTCCACAGTCAGATTGTCAAGGTTTTTACAGTCTGGTTTCACGTGTAAGGTTGGTCAGTCGGGTCAGTTGGGTCAGTATAACAGTATCTTTGGCGGTGCTATTCCATATGTTCTTACCGGTGAATATTTAAATATTGCAGCTGGCGGGATTTAAATGCCGCCGTAGCAGTTATATATAATTTGCATATTCATTGCCACGCCCCACAGAAGTGCTGGCGCTCAGTATATGTATAGAGCAGTGAGTTCTTCCACTGAATGGGTGGCAGCAATATTGAGTCCACTATCTGTAGGGCTATCCGGACAAGCGCAGGACAGCCTTTTGTCTGTACCAAATTTATCCATATGGACAGCGGACTGAATATCGCCGCTACTGGTATAGATAGACGGAATGCACGTGCTCTATCCTTGTTCTCCCCCGGCATGATCTGGATAATGTCAGAATGGGCTGTGACGATTTTCAGCACAATTGTCTGGACAGTAATGGAGTGAGCACTTACCTTTGACAGCTTTTGAAGCGTGCATTTCCCAAATGCATGACTCTGTGCTTCTTAACTGCCAATCAATTGATCGCTCCTTTTGGAGGTGGAATAGGGAGAGTAGGGATATGCATTCATTAGCATGCCTTTGGTTTGTAAGCATTTAGTGGGAAATCCAAGGGAGCAGTGCAAGAGGGGAGGTGTTAGGCTTATGTGCATCTACTGAGACAGAAACCTTTTGGTGATAGTGTCTGATCATCTCAAGGTAGCAAAACAATATGTAAGTGAATGACAAGGCCCAGTGGGAGGCTAAGCTTTATAGAAAGAGATATAACGTGCAGAATAATCTGCACAATGGCACGAATAATCTACGGAGCTCCTTGCTGAGCCCATATAACAACTATACTGATGCAGCTACGCTGGCCTCCCATCACATCCAGAATCAAGTACAAGGCACTTACCACGGTTTTCAAAACACTCCACAAAGAATCAGCCAACAGATTCCAGAACCTGCTCTCAAAGCCTCCAAACGGAAGGTGACGTAGAAATACTTCCATCAACCTACTCGCAACCCCTCCCAGAAGCTAAAGAATAAGCAATCTACATGCAACTGTGCCCTTTCATTATTTGCACCCACACTCTGGAACTCTCTACCATCAACGCTACGAGCATGCACAGAAACAACAGAATTCAAAAAAAGCTAAAGACACTCATCTTCCAAGAAGAGTATAAAACACATTTGGAATTACAAATTTATCCAAATGTAAATATGTACTAAGCCCTATCTATCTAATCACAATGGGGGTTATTCTGAGCCATGAATAGCGGGGATGGACAGCCCAACGGGGCATCCCTGCTATTCGTGGCTTCTCCTGCCCCCGAATAACTCCCCGCCGGTTGTACGGGGAAGTTAGACGGGGGCGGGGAATGTGTAGCAAGGGGTGGAGAGTGGGTGGGCAGTGGGCGGTCGCCGACTCTGGATGTATTTGGCCGATTCTAATGTTGGCCCTGTATGTTCAAGGCCAGCGAAATGTCTGGGGAAGTTATTCCACTTCCGAGGGGAATAACTTCCTTGGACATTTTGTTTTGGAAGGCCCGGGGCATGGATGGGGCAGGGGGAGCCAGGGTTTATTCCCCGCAGCCTGACTCTGGCCTTAGGAGGCTAGATCGTGGGTTGGACTGCGGGGAATAAACTCTTTTTCCTTGATGGCTGGCATCGCGGCTTTTAAATGGAGTCCTGACTGAGGTAGCCAGGTGCAGTCCTGCACGTGCAGGCCAGACAGGATTGCTGTGCTGGTGTGCATGTGCAGGACTGTTCTCAGTGCTGATCCCGCGGGGCTAGACGTGCCCCACAGGATCAGAATCGTGATCCCCTCTGTGCATCTGGTTTAGACCGGGCACACAGAGGGGATCTACGTCTGCATCAGAATCGAGCCCAATGTAAATAGTTACGAATTATGAATACTGCCATTCAGATTTAATATATTGTAAATAGTTGAGAGGAGTAAAGGAGTAGCCTAGTGGTTTGAGCACTGACTTGATACTCAAGAGACCAGGGTTCAATTCCCACTAGCATGCCTTGGCCTTGGATGTCACTTAACCCTCCATTGCCTTGGAAGAAAGAACTGGCAATCTACTTCTGCTCAGACTGCCATGAAAACGCAGGGGCTGCTGGGTTGCCAGGAGTCAGCACTGACTCAACGGCACGTTGCATGCATGCAAATAGTTGAGAACAATGCATATTGTTACAATGTTTAGTTCTACGTACAGCAGAAGCCCACTACAGCTCGCTAGACCCCGTTAAATGTAAACTGTCTTGAAAGGTGGCATAAAAACAAGTTTAAATAAATAAATAAGTGATCAAGCTGCTGTATCGGTCATCGAAGAGACTTTACCTGGAACCCTATGTTCAGTTCTGAAAGCTATATTGCAGTTAGAACAGAGATAGATGTGAAGATGTCAAGGGCTGCTGTCCTAAAGAGAGTTGTTTAGCACCCTACAGAGGCCTTGTCGCAGTGCGTTAGAACACTGTGGTAAGTTTCAGCGCACAGCATTGCAATGCATGTGCTAAACAACGTTTTACTCAAGATGTGGTAAACCAATGGCATGAAAATTAAGGAAACATTAGAGATGTGTGCACTGTCAGAACAAGCAGTGCAAATTGTCATGTTATATGCAGTGCTTTGCTGTAAATGTCTCCCTTCCTGCCAGTGTGTGAGCGGGTATTGGCTCGTGCACTGACAGGAAGGCAGACATTTAAAAAAAGGCCAGTCGGATTCATTGTCCGCTACTCTATACTATAAAATTTCCCTGATAGTCCAGTGAGTTTCCAAACCCCCATGCAGAAGTTCACTGGTGACTAAGTGGGTCTTGGATCCCCTGATCCCCTAGACATGCCCAGCTCTCCCTGATATCAAGGCTATATAGTCCAGGGTACCCAAAGCTAGGGCACCTCTGACCCAGGTACTGAGACTACTATCTAGTTCACACCTTTCCAGGGTGAGAAGAAGGCGAGTTACATGTGCATTTAACTCTCCCCAAAGGGCTGATAATAGAAGTTTGTATTCGAGGCAATGGAGGGTTAAGTGGCTTGCCCAAGGCCATATCAAGTGCTAGTGGGACTTGAATCTTAGTCGCGTGGTTAACAAGCCAGTGCTCTAATCAGTAGGCTACTCCTCCATTTCACCAGAGAGCCTCTAGCGGTGGACATTTATGCTTACTTTGTCCGGTTAGGCCTCCAGTGATGATCTCTTCACATTGCCTTCTTGGAAAATGGTAGTGCCTGACTAGCTGTATGTCCTGATGCAACGCTAGAGGTCAGTCTGCAAAATAAGGGAGTACATTTCTAGGCATCAGGTGAATCGGCCCTGTATGTCCAGGTGCCTGAGCCACCCACACTCCATCCACTATCCACCCCTGTGCCGCCTCTGTCCAACTCTCCCCGCACAAAGGCTCTGTGTGTGTGGGGAGAGAGTTTCTCTGCATTCGGGCCAGACAGCTAGCAGGGCTGCACATCTCACTGGGACATACAGCCCCACTGCTTACAGAATCGACCCCATAGTAAAACTGGGGACGAGAATATGGTAAGATACACATAAGTAGAGGACAAGAGAGTGAGGAGTATCAAGATCCAAAAGTGGCTTTAAAGAGGTGGGTTTTTAGCATGGATTTGAATAGAGCAGGAGAAGAGGCCCGAAGAACAGATTCAGAAAATTTGTTCCAGGCATATGGAGCAGTGAGATGAAATGAACAAAGTCTGGAGTTGGCAGTGGTAGAGAAGGGCACAGATAAAAGGGATCTGCCAGAGGAGAGGAGCTCCCAAGGAGGGGTATAGAGTGAGATAAGAGAGGAAAAGTAATGAGGAGCCGCAGAATGAATACACTTTTAGGTCAGTAGGAGAAGTCCGAACTGGATGCGGAAACTAATACAGAGCCAGTGACTTGAGAAGAGGGGTTACATGAAGCTAGATACCTTGCCCTGTGACCTGATGATGTCATCCTTAACTGGAACACCACTATTTCCAGATCCGCACTAGCTACACCATGCCCTAATAACACAAGCAAAAGAACTTCTGAGTCATGGTATACAAAAGAAATAAGAATCCTAAGACAAAATTTGAGGAAACTAGAGCACAAATGGAGATGCACTAGATCTGAAAATGATAACAGATTATACATGCTCACACTAAAAACATACAAAGATGTCATAGACAGCAGAAATCTCTCAACAAACCTAGGGAATTATTCTCTATAGTGAGGTCTCTGACTAGAACACCCATACCAGAGGAAGATAAAATAAGTATTCATCCACAAATACTTGCCAATCACTACATGGATAAACTGAAATCAACTACACCAGATGATAATCTCCTCATTCCCTTATCTACTCAACAAAGCAGTTGCGACTCCCCCAAACAAAACATAGAGTCAACATTCCACCAGATAGATCTAAGATATATAAAAAATACAATTACTCAGATCAATACTACCACATCACCTAGTGACCCCTGCCCTGTCAGTTGGTTGAAATCAATGAAAGATGAATTTGCACCAACCGTCTTAGAAACTGTCAACCTTTCATTATGTCAAGGTTAAATGCCATCGCTGTTAAAACAAGTCATAATACAACCAATACTAAAAACATCGACTGAAGATAAAACTCTCCACAAATCATATAGGCCAAAATCAAGCCTGCCGTTCTTAGCCAAGATAATCGAAAAAATTGTGCAAAATCAACTGCTAGACTTCGTTGAACTTAACGCTCCATTGGGTGAGCAACAGCATGGGTTTAGAATACAACACAGTGTGGAGTGCCTAATGCTAACATTTATCAATAGTCTCATTTGCAGTTTGTCTTCCAGTAAGAAAATATTCCTCTTCATTTTTCTGGAGATTGCCTCTGCCTTTGATAGTGTTAATCATAAATTACTCATCAAAAGGCTTATGCAAATTTGTCTGCAGGGAACAGTCATTCAATGGTTTAGGTTGTACTTAACGAACCGTACACAACAGGTCCAGATTGGCTAGACAACTTCCACTACCTATAAATAAGAAGAGGGCATCCTCCAAGACTCATCTCTATTTGCATTATTATTTAACCTCTCTATTCAACCAATATGTAGCATCTTCAAAAAACATAAGGTAAACTATCATCTCTATGCCGATGATATAATGTGTTGTATCTTCCAATAGATACCTCTGACCCATCATGCCCCCAAATACTGGCTTGCTCAATCACACAACTTGAAGATCAACATCAATAAAACCGAGGTACTCTATGGGGTATGTTTACTAAACTGCGTTAGTGTGATTTGCGTTAGGATCCGCGTTAGAGGCAGAAATCCCAAATAAGGACATGGGCGGTACATCTTTACCGATAACGCGCGTTATAAGGCGCCGCACAGCAACGATCGTTACAGGGCGCATTACTGCACCTTAAGCTTAAGAAGACGCGCAGACACCCAAATACAGAAACAGAGCTGTAGCACAATGGTTACTACACAGACTGATGGTACAAGGATCATGGGTTTGATTTCCCCAGTGTGCCTAATGAATAAGGCTGGCTGAGGCATCATGTGTAACCCTTTGAACGCCTACTATAATATTTTAATCCACATTCTGCAGCCGGGTTAATGTTTGCATAGTTCAGAAAAATTGTACCCGTCTTATTCAATATGTTCCAATAGTGACGTTCCCTCTGCCATGGTCATGTATTATATACCATTTGATAGGAATATTTAGGCAGAATTTGGATCCCGAAAGTTTTGGGCTTGGCCTAGAAAGGGTTAAGTATTGGGCTGTGAGGAAGTTTAGTTGTAGTTTAATAGTGCTGCCAGCAAACACACCCTCACAGTGGCGTAACCTAAGGTGCCACATAAGGCACCCTAGAAGGCACTCCATAGAGCACATTATAAAGAGCGCTGTCTGCCAAGGCACCCTATAATGTCCCCTATAGGACACCATATAAGGCACCTTATAAGGCGCTTTATAGGGCACTATATAAGGCGCCTTATGAGACACCCTAAGGTGACAGTACTCTGAGGGTGTCTCTGCTGGCAGCACTAATATACAATAAAAATAGACAATGCCTAAGACAGCCCTGTTGATGAACTACACTGTGGGTTTTGAACCCATGACCTTGGGCTCCATGGGCAGTGAAGTAACCAGTGGGCTAGAGCTGCTAACAAACACCTGGCTGGCTACAGGAGGACTGCAAGGCACCACACCCACATTCTGCTGTGGTTACCAGGATAGGGTCAACCCATCCATACCCAGGATGCACAGCACATGTAAATCAGCAGTCTACAGATGATCACAAGATGGGGTATGCACCACACAGCACCTCAGCCTGGTAGGGGGTGCCGACGGTGTGTGTTAGTGGCACAGAGTATCTACAGACCGTCACAGTGTGCGGGTCCTGTGCTCACCCTGAGGGAGAGGTATGGTGCCCAGCACCATTCTCACAGCACCTGGCTTTGCTGAGATAGGCTATGCTGCAGGTCCCCATCAGTGCCAATGTGTGATAGGTAGTCCTTGCAAACACTCCTATGATATGCCTGTGTTCATCTGTATGTTACATCTAGCCCTTGTGGACTATGATGCACCCAGAAAAGTGCATACCCTGTGTGGGTGCCATGGTCACATGATGTAAGTGAAGGGGGGTGTTTGGACCCACAGGTAGATTACATACCACCACCCAACGCACCCTCTGGGGCTCAGGGTGTCTCGCCAACAGATCCACTTTCTACCCCCCTGCAATGGTGGCAGTAGAGGGGACCATCACCCCGGTCCTGCCAGGGATCAAACACCCTACAAGGCAGGCAATGCAAAGCTGTACACATCCATAAAGCAATAGCAGACAGAAGACCTGGAAATGCACAGCTGCCCCACCCCGTATCTGACACTCTCCAGCAGCAAGCCTCCAGCCGCTGCACCCTGCAAGGTGTTGCAGCAACACACATACTAGCTGCAAACAGTCTGCTAGCTAGTCCATAATGCATGGTCCTGGAGAAGATGCGTGTACCCAAAACTGGGAGGACAGCATACACACCAAGCAAATAAGTCAGTGATCAGACCCAAAAAGAAAACCCATAAACAACACATGAGAGAAATACTATATAGCACTATGGGGGAACCTAGCCATGTCGTGGTCACTGCTCAGTCAGGGTGAGAGTGACCTCCCAGCAGGACATGCTGTGGCCACTCTGTCCGTGCAGGTGGTGGCCGGCCACTACAATGTCCGAGCCATTGCCCTATGCTATGTACAGATGGACCCAGGCCAGGCCATCCTATCCTGGCAGTTCCCAGGGTACCTTGCTCCTCATTATGCACATTGGCAGGCCACTACTGGCAACAGTGCTAGCAGTGTGGGCTGTGGAGAGTGTTTGCAGCCACCACACACTGGATAGACAGACACATACTCCCCACACCTATGCCAGCATTGTGCAGCTATAGAGGTGTTTGGCAGCCCTGGCCACCACACCAGTCCTGGGCAGAGTGCAGGCATGGCTATGGTAAGCAATACTGTTGGGGTCACTCCCCAGGGTGGTAAACACTGTCAGACACAAGACCTGTAGCACACTCCACAGACATCAGATAGGTTGCTATGCTGCAGCTCAATCAGCAAATTGTGCTTAACTTAGGAATTGCTATCTGCCAGTAATCATAGCAAACTTGTGATAGCTGTGTACCGTATTCCCAGGTTTAGGGTGGCATTGCTAAGGTATGCAAGTGCTAGTATTGGGAGATGCATGCAGGACCCAGTGTCCTGCCTCTCCAGGAGGCATTGGATAATGGAGCCTGTGGTTGCGTGTGTGTCTGCCCCTGTTGGCTGCTGCTTTACGGCAGAGGTTCCCAACTCCAGTCCTGGTGTGCCAAACACTGTTTGGGTTTTCATGCTGTCCCTTATGAATATGCATGAGATACAACTGCATACCATGTGGGCAGTGCATAGCAAGACAGCACAGACACATTTATTAGAGGCAGCATGGAACCTGAATGGTGTTTGGCCTTCCAGGACTGCATTTGGGAGACTCTTCTCTAGGTAATGCGCATGGGTATGGTGTCTGTGCTCTGTAAGGTAAAATGTAGGTGTTTTGGGCATGTTTACGTCATCTGCAATAAAGGTTCTGTCTGTATTAGCAAGTTATAGTAGTGGGTAAAATATAAGAACTGGGTTGGTGGAAACCACAGCTGGGACTCAAACCTGTGACCTTCTGCTTCTGAATACACTGGTTTTGTGCACTGCACCACCATGTTACCACAGAGATGGTGCATTCCCTGGTGTTACCATGACTGTTGGTCAGACAGGGCTTGTCTGTTGCAGTGCATGACACCCACCTACACAGGGCTAGGCCACGGTCTGCTCTGGGCAGCTGCCACTGCCCCCTCCACCACCAGTAACCCTCTGCCACCCTGCTGACATTCCCTTCTGCAGGTGGTGCTGGTGGAGCGCAGTCTCAGGCCATCCAGTGTGTGGGTAGGTGGCTGCCTATGGTGCAGGTTCTGGGGTAGGGGTGCCTGCATAGACGTCCATGCTCCCCCCCAGCCCCACCTGCCAATGTTCTGTGCCCCTGGGGTAGCTGTTGGATACTATCCCCTGTGACACTGTGGGAAACACACTCGTGTCCATGTTGGGCATAGCTGAACATAGCTTCATTGCATGTCCTCTAGTCTTCCTACTTTTGAAGGGGTAAACAACCAATCTACATTTACCAGTTCTACTCCAATGATTATTTTATAGACCTCTATCATATCTCCCCTCAGCCGTCTCTTTTCCAGGTTGAAGAGCCCTAACCTTTTAGCCTCTCTTCATAGGGGTATCCTTCCATCCCCTTTACCATTTTTGTCGTTCTTCTGTACTTTTTCTAATTCTACAATATCTTTTTTAAGATATGGTGACTGGAATTGCACACTATATTCAAGGTGTGGTCGCAGCATGGAGCGATACAGAGGCATTATAATATCTTTGGTTGCATTTTCTATTCCTTTTCTTATGTGATCTTCATGTAGGCAAGTTTATGGGTATGGTTTGACCACAGCATAGGTGCATTTTAGTGAGGCTTTGAACCGCAAAATCAGCCAAACTTTTCCCACCACAGGGAGAACCATGCAGAGAACACATCCCTGCAGTCCAAAGCCCTGAATCCCGGACAATAGGAGCTATACCTATGCTAGACATGCCTGAGAAGTACGCAAGCAGACAGATGAAAGAGACAGACCCCGACCCAAAAGGGACACACAGACGCAGATACAGACAGAGACAATTAGGCACAGAGGCAGAAAAGAGCAGGATAAGTGAAAGAAAGGACAAATAAGTACGAAGATTGACATGTAATAACTGAAAACTCACAACCAACTCTTAGGGGTCTGTTTACTAAATCGCGTTAGTGCAGTTCGCGGTAGGAGCCGCGTTAAGAAGACAAACCCCCAAATAAGGAAATGGGCGGGACCGCGGAAGACCTAGCGCGCGTTACGAAACCAACGAGCGTTAACTGGCGCGTTACGAAACTAACGAGCGGCCACCGCGCGTAAAGCATAAGTAGCCACCCAGACATACAAGACTAATACAGAGCTATAGCACAATGGTTACTGCAGTGACTGCTGATACGGGCAGCATGGGTTCGAGTCCCCAGGGTGGCATTAGCAGAAGGCTGGCTGATGTAGCACCCTGTACATGACACAATGAGGGAGGGGGCAGCGCCAATTATATTTTATCTCCTGGACGTGTCGGAGGGATGCAGGCAAACACACCCATATATCAGATAGTGAGTGAGGGGGCATGTCTATGTTTGCTGTCCGTATGGGGTGTAAGTAAACACACCCACACATTATTCACTGAGTGTGGGGGCATGTATATGTCTGTTATGTGTCAGAGGGTTGCCAGCAAACATCCCTGACCCATACAGAGCTGTGGCACAATGGTCACGGTAATGACCGCTGTTACAGGCAGCATGGGTTCGAGTCCTGGGCACTGGCCTGTATATTGGAAGGGGTATTGGCCTGTATATTGGAGGGGGATTGCTGAGGCTTTTGGACGGGACATTGCGTATGCGAGCCGAGCTACGTGCGTTGTTGCGTGTGCAGCGCCGCGCGTACCATTGAGCCCGGGGATCTTTTCTTTTATGTGTGTGGGTACGTAGGGGTTTCAGCAGTGTGGGCATCTCATATATTACAGACTCTGTAGGGTGTCGTGCACCTATGCTTTCTGCTACCAGATGTACGTGTGCTGTCCCATGGTTTATCAATGGCTGCGAGCTCGTGCTGTGGTTTCAGAGGGATTGAATAATACAGTCACCCCCATGATGCACTGCACATGCTAATCAGCTCTCCACACAGGCACACCATATGGAATGCATCCCCACAGACTCTGGACATGGTAGGGGTAAATTGTCATGTGCACCCCCCACAGCCCCTTGCCCTTATAGGGGGTACTGACCATTTGTTGTACTGGCATTGAGGACCTGCCCAACACCACATTGTGCGGGTGCTCTGCTCACCCTGAGTGTGCAGTGGGGCATCCAGCCCTAGGTCCTCAGCACCGTCCATGGTGCAAATCCACAGCAGTGTTACTGTGTGAGATAGATATTTTCTGCATGACCACCTTGGACATCTCTGTCTGTTTGGGGCAGGTGTAGACCCATGCCCCACCGCCCCCCCCCTCACCCCTGGGTGGCAAACAGGGTCACCCATCATAATCTGCACATTCTACCTCCCTTGGAAGGTGCCAGTGGAGGGGGGACATTAACCCTAGTCCTACTGAGGTGCAGACACCCCACAGGTCAGTCACTGCAGATCCAGACACATGCATGCCACAGGAGCAATCTGACATTGGGACTTGGTAGAAAATGACAATCCCAACCACTATCTGTGATTCCCCTGGTGCAGGCCAACACACCCTGCAGGCCACTCCATCACATCACCTACCAGCTGCAAACAGGCTGCTAGTGACCAGCAGAGATGCCTGCACCCAGACCTGGGGTGCCAGCATACACAGCCAGCAGATACATCTGTGACTGGGCCCCAGGGGAACACCCATATTTATCACATGAGTGAACTACTATGTAGCACCATGGTGGAGCCTAGACATGCTGTGGCCACTGCACATTCAGGGTGACACTGAGCTTGCAGCGGCATCTACCGTGGTCACCCTGTCTGGGCAGGTGGTTGCCTGGCACTACAATGTACCTGTCACTGCCCTTTGCCCTGTGCATATACACCCTGGCCAGGCCGCCTTATCCGACCTCTACCCATGGTACTTTGCTACTCATTATGCACATTGGCAGCCCACTACTGGCAACATTGCTGGCAGTGTGGCCTGTCGACAGTGTTTGCAGCCACCACACACTGGCTGGACAGACGGCCACCCCCACACCTATGCCAGCATTGTGCTACTGTAGGGGGGTTCTGCAGCCATACACACAACACCTGTCATGGGCACAGTACATGCATGGATGTGGTACGACATACTCTGGTGGATCACTCCCAAGGGTGTTGGACACTGTGTGGGGCCAGACCTGCGGCACACACCACAGACATCTGACTGCTTGTTGTGGCGCAGCTCAATGTGCACAATGTGCTTTACATAGGACATGAGTTCTACATTTTATCATTGGCAACTTTTAGTGCATGTGTACCATATACCCATGTGTAGGGTGCCATTGCTAAGGTATGCACCTGCTAGTATTGGGAGTTGACAGCAGGGCCAATTGTCTTACCTCTTCGGGTTTCATTGGCCAATGGGGCCTGTGGGTGGGTGGGTGGGTGGGTGTCACTGTTAGCTGCTGCTTTACGGCAGGGTTCCACAACTCCAGTCCTGTCATTCCAGGCACTGATCAGGTTTTCATGCTGTCCCTCATAAATATGCATGGGCTACATCAGCAGACAAGGGGGGGGGGCATAGTTATGCAGCACAGGTATCTTTATTGGGGGCAGCATGGTAACTGAATGGTGTGGGGCCCTCCAGGACTGCATTTGGGGGACTATGCTCTGGGTAATGCGCCTATATCTGGTGTGGTAAAATATTGGCGTTTTGTCCATGTGTATGTTCTCAGCAATAAGGGTGTGACCATTCCATCACAGTTTAGTTGTGGGGAGAATATGTGGGCAGGATTGGCATGGCCCCCAGCTGGGATTTGAACCTGTGACATTCTGGTCTTAGAGGCACTGGCTGTGTCTGTTGCACCACACTGAGGCCACAGGGACAATGCGATCCCTGGAGATGGGATACCTGGCCTGACAGGTCAGAGACCCTGCTCTGCACCATTTTACTGTGGACTCATATCGCTTGTATGGAGGCAATTTGCACGTAACCTCACATACAACCTCGCATGAGGGGGCAATCCCCCATTACCAAGCTGGCCAACAATTATATCATTGGGCAACAATACACGACACTCCCGCGAATGCTCCAATAACAGGGGATGTGTTTTGCAAGGGTCTCCGTTGCGTGATCCCTTCCAAGTATCTTTTCTTTTTTTGGTTTCGCTTTCCAGGGAGTGTGTTTTTTATTGTGGCCCATTGCTATCACTGTTGCCCTGCTGACTTGTTATGTTTACAGTTTTCTTTCTGCTATCTTCCACGTTTTATCTGTGTTTTCATGCTGTCCCTCATACATATGCCTGACCTACATCTGCCTACCATGGGGGTGGGGCATAGCTATACAGCACAGGCATCTTTGATGTGACAGCATGGGACAGGAATGCTGTGGGGCCCTCTAGGGCTGCATTTGCGGGGCTCAGCTTTCGTTGCTGTGCCTGTTTCTGGTGTCTGTGTTTGGTGTGGTGTAAAAATAGACCATGCCTTTGTTCTCTGCATTAAAGGTGTGTCTTTACTTTCACTTTTTAGTGGTGGGTAGGACTATTGTGACTGGGTTGGCGGCAGTCCCAGCTGGTATTTGAACCTGTGACCCTCTGGTCTTACAGGCACTGGCTGTGTCCATTGCACCACACTGGGGCCACAGAGATGGTGCTGTCCCTGGTGTTAGTATGACCTGCCTGGCTGGTCAGGGACTCTGCTCTGCAAAAGGTTTACTGTGGCCTCATTTCCCTTGTATGCAGACAACGGTGCACATACACCTCAGGGGGACCTCACAGAAGGGACACACACCCATATCCGAGCTGGGCAACAATGATATCATTGGGAGACATTACACTACACTCCCAGGTCAGCTCCATTACAGTGGCTTTCCCTTTTCGAGGGTCTGCGAAGCGTGACCCTTCCACATATCATTAGGTTTTTATTTTGTGCTTTCCAGGGAGTTCTGTTCCTTGTTGTCCATTGCTATCACTGTTTAACTGCTGATTTATGCTTTTAAAGGGGTTTCCTCTGGTCATTTTTATTGTCTTCTGTGACATTTCATTCTGTGCACATGTATCACACTGCTCACGTTTTGTGTGTTACCCAGGTTTCTCTGTACATTGCTGACGGAAATGGTTTCTCTTACCTTTAAAGATGCCTTCAACGGCAGGTTTTCATTTGCGTTGGAATTGAGCTCAGAATTACAGCGCGTTAGTGAGGGGGAGCCTCTCCCCGCCCCCTCTCCGCCCATTGACCCCTTCTCTCCGCCCACTCTCCACCTTCTGCGCTGTTTTAACGCGCCGCGGGGGTTTACGATCGTTAAACGCGGTCAACGCGCGTAGTATGACGTTACCGGTCGTTGGCGCGTGTTTACGCGCGTTATACTGCACTTGCGCTCGTTAACGTCATACAACGCGCGTTATTCACGTTTACCGTGATTTAGTAAACAGACCCCTTAGTATCAAATCAACCCAAGGTCCCGAAAGGGAAAGAAGAGATTTTGGATTTGGTTTCCTCCTTTTCCAATGGTAGTTCAAGGCGAGCTACAAGCAGGTGCAGTAGGTATTTTCTTGTCCCCAGAGGGCTTATAATTGAAGGGGCCATTATTCAAGCCCTTCTGTGGATAGCCCACAGGGGGAGAGGGGGGCTATCCAGATAAGGTCGCTGAGTGAGATATTCCATGACACTATGGCGGTCATTCCAGAACATGAATAAAGGGTTTGTATGTGAAGTGGGGACGTTTATGTGCCAAACACGTCCCCAACCATATTCTGAAACACTGCTATCATACACGTATATGGCGCTAGCACAGGGATCTAAGAACGTGTGCAGAAGTGGGCAGAATGCGGCGTGGTTAGCCACAAAGATGTATGAAGCGTATTCAGAAAAGGCCCATGTATGTTTAAGTGTTTCCCAGAAACGTCCACATTATTCCTGCTGAAATATGGAATAAGGCTTGGACAGAAAATATTCTATTGTGCTCTACAATTCATCACATGTCAAAGAATGGTTGTGACAAGTATGTGCTGAACTGGTGTGACTGCAGTTACAAAATACATGATGCAGTTACAAAAAACAGAAAGCAGAGATGAGCTAATGTTGTAAGGTAAAGAAACACTTATAAACACCCTTACAGAAATGTTAAGAAGAGCACTAGTGTTAACTTAGGCATTCCCACGCTGCCCTCCATTCACTCACAACATACTAATAAATATCCAGCCCTCGAGACGTTCTTGGCAGAACATTGGCCAAAGCTGTTATTCAACATCAGAATAATTTAACCATAACACATCACTGTAAGTAACAACACTAACAGTTGGCTAAACGGTGCCACCCTAGCCTAACCCTAATCCATGTTCCATACTCTCTTCCACCCCCACTCCCCAGCCTGAGGTGATGCCAGGCTGTGGCTTTCTTCCCTCTGGGAGTCTTAATGTAGCTGGGACCGCATATGGCAGTGATGCCCAAGCTGTGGGAGCCCCCATTGCTCCTATTCTCTGTCTTCTTGTCTTCCTCCCTGCCCTTCTGTGAGTGGGGGAGGAATTTACATTGAAGGGGAGGTCGGCCCTCTTGCTCCTGCCTGGCCCCCAAAAGCTGCAACCAGAAACCTCCTCCCAAGCCCCCCTCTACAACCCCCCAGCCCCCAGGATGGACATCTCACTCCCCTTCCTCACGCCTGTCCTGCCTCCCTAAGCCCATCAAAAACCTCCCAGTGAGTTTGTGCTGTTTGTCTTTCCTCCCCCTAGCTTACACCTCTCCCTTTTCTTCCTTCCAGCCCTGTTTCCCTCCCCTGAGTGAATGGAGATGGGGGTCAGCCATATTATCTGCCCCACTCCCCATATGCTTGTGGGGATGGCAGCTGGGGCACATTATTTAGGCTATGCTGAAATGTGCTGTTTGTGCTAAAACAGCTAATCCAGGGGACCCGAACAAATCCTGTGCTCTGAAAACTGGGACTGTTGATGTAAGAATAGTATGTGAGTGAGTCTGGAAACCATTCATGTTGCAGTGAGAAAGGGAGATCATATGTTTGGTCCTGGGACGTCATACCATTTTGGCATAGCAGCTGTGAACCATAGGTTTTGTTTGGCAGAATTATGTCTTTTGTGACTGCAAATGAGAGGGTAGCACGGTGGTGTGGGGGTAGCACGGGAGGATCTGGTATGCTGATCTGCAATTCAGGGAGGTCTGGACCATCTGGATGACCGCAGTGTCACCAGCTGCCAGTGTGATAGAGCAGCCATTCATCAGCTGTGCCAGGCATTGGGAGACATGACTGATGTTGTACTAGCGTCCCCCAGGTTGTGCCATGAGGTCTACATCCTTCCACAGTCAGGATCTATGCAAGCTGTGAGAGTGGTGCTATATCTGGAGGCTGAGTATGATGGCACAGGGATCCCTGAGTATGATGGCACAGGGATCTCCCCTCCCATGCCCACACAGACATGACCAGGAGAGCAGCGCCTCAAAGCAGACTGTGCGAAGGCAGACAGGGTTTCCCCACAGATAGCGGATATATACAGACTGACATACGCCATGATGGGACAGGTGTAGCTGCTGTGAGAAATGCCAGTACCTAGATATGTGGGAGTCTGATGCTATAGCCAGAAGGCCACACTACTATCACTACTACTAAGACTTGATAATTTGTATAGCGCTACAAGGTGTATGCAGCGCTGAACAGACACCTGTAAAACATGGTCCCTGAATGGCAGAGTTTACACTGTAGTCAAGACAGACAACCCAGCAGCTGCAGACAGGATACCTTTAGGGGGAATGGTAAGAAAACCCAAGGGAGCTTAGGCGGATGAGATCCAAAAGCCACAACAAAGAGGTGAGCGCTCAGCCTGGATTTGGGAAGGGCCAGAGAAGAAGCCTGACGTACAGACTCAGGTAGTTTGTTCTAGGCATAAGGAGCAGCAAGGTGAAAGGAGCGAAGTCTGGCTTTGGCAGTAGAAGAGAAGGGCACAAATAAAAGCAATCTGACAGAACAGCAGAGTTTCTGGGGAGAGGTGTAGGAAGAGATAAGAAGGGAAAGGTAGTGCGGAGCAGCAGAATGAGTGCACTTATAGGCCAGAGGCATGAGAAGGGCATACATTTGTTGCTCAGCAATATTATGCATCCTTTGGGGAACTGCAATTTTTGTTCTGGGTTTGGTGCACTTGGTGAGGTTCCATCCTTAAGCAGTTGACAGTGTGTTTGTTGAGATGACCAAGGCAGGAATCACAGGAGCCAGTTCTTAATGTCACGTACCATTTGATGCAAGGTTTGTCCTGACATACATGTTCATATTTATATTCTCTACCATATTAGGGTGCACTGGGATTACCTAGCACTTTTCAGGGCCTGTAGAGGACTGGTATGTGGTCTAGGTTGCAGCAGCAGTCATTTCACATTGGTATTTATGTCTAGTTTGCATCAGCACACTACTATCAGTGTGAAGAGCAGCTTAGGAGATGCATGCATGTTTTTCCCAAGGGGGCACAGCATTCGTGGGTACATAGCAGAGACAGGCAGGATCCAAAATGTGTAATGTTTTACAGTATGGTGGGGGGTAGGGATGTCCAAAATGTTTACCTATGTCCCATAATATTAATGGAATTATATTATATTGCATGGCCATGCACGGATGGCTGCATCCGTGCATGGGCCACGTGCCAGATGTGTACACGAGCCGGCTGAATAGCGCTTTGCCCATGCCACACTAAACACATCTACCTCCCCGATTCCAGAATCTCAAGCACGTCTAAACCCACGGATGCAGAATTAGCTTCCTATGGAGCCCGTTTTCACTTTAAACATGTTTGTGGGCTGGACATGCATGTTATGGAATTGGCCTCTATGTGGATAAAGCCATTGAATAGTTCCACAGACCGGCCCAGCACTATCTGGTTTGTGCAGGAGGGTACGTGGGCAGAGTGAGGTGATACCACCACTCAGGGCCGCACTAAGTGCTGTGCAAGTGGTGCGGCCACAAAGGGCGCAAGTACAGATGGGTTCATTGAGTTTCCAGGAAGCCAAAAAGGGCTGAGTTACTGCATGTTGCTGGGGCGGAAGGGGGCACCAGATTCATTAGTCACACAGGGCACATTTCTAGCTTGGTACGGTCCTGATGCCACTTTCTGGATAAGAGCCAAACTTATCCAGATCATTCATCAATCATATAGAACACAGGCATATATATAATACATTTTTTAGGATCATCAGAATAGGAGGAGTTAGAGCAGTGTTTTTCCCTTTGCTCATGATGTGTACCTTAATATAATTCCTCATTGGTCCAATATTTTATCATTTTTATATTGCTCAAGGTCATTAAAATCATTCAGTTTGAACTTATCTCTTATCAAAGAGTTCTATATAGCAGATATACATGCATGCATGCTTCATATTGTATAAACACACTGGTGGTGTAAAATGAATAGTACTTGCATACCTCAGAGACATGCCCATCACAAGCCTTCAACATGTCTCTTTTGACATACATTTCAGCATTGTTACTATTATACGGGCGCATTCTGTTCCTTTTTAATATTGCTTTTGGCCACATACACCTTGTATTCGTATATCTTCCAGCTTTATGCACCTATATCCCACAACAACCTTTTTAAAGTACCTCTAAGCAAAGAAACCCTTATGTTCGTTGTACTGGAGTAAAATGGATTGCCTGCCAGATCTCTGTATGGTCCATGGATGTATTTTAGACCATGATAAAATCTACTGTAGACTCTCCGTCTGCTGACATCCACTGTTTCACTATGTAGATGAAACCTAAACTCAAAGCAGAAGTCTCTCATGCATGAGACAAGAGTGTGCCATATGACCTGGTCAGTCAGAGCAGGTGAGCCAAGTCTTGCACGTGATATGTGCCGAGTCAAGTGAATCGACTTAAGTACAGCATGTTACATGTAAACCAAGTGTACTTTGCGTTATATAAAACTGCTGTGTAATCTTCATAGGATTCATGTATTCACGTCTTGTCTCTTTCCAATTTGTAAATACTGAACAGGTGAGAATACCGCATGTCTGATATGTGGGTAGCTGGGTAGCTCTCAGGGTATATAGAATAGCTTCCAGGCAGGGATGGCTTGAGGGGGATGTAGAGGGATGTGGAGCCTTGTACAGAGATTGATTGTGGGACCCTTCTTTGCACAAGTTAATAGGTGCTGAAAAGCGGGGCCATGTGCAAAAAACCACATTGCTGGATGGCAGGGCTGGCCCTGCTTCGGGGGGTTCTTTGTCTGAAGGGGCAAATATGTGGAGGCCAATTTAGTGATGAGCATCCCTGGGCCCTCCAGATGTCCAGACATCCTGATGGCCTGGAGATGTACCTTATTGTGCTCCTGCAGGGGCTAGATGGACATCCCGACACTTACTTGGCTAGCCCAGCCAAGCTCCCGCATCGAGCTGCGGTGTCATGGCATCATGTTGCCTCCATGCAGGAGCCATGATCCCCAGCAGACCCTGAAAATATGCTTTCCCCGCAGCCCAGTCCCCCATGCAAATGGCCGCCCCAGGACGTATAGGGCCCACTTCGGAATCGACCCTGTACATCCGGGGTCAGGTTCTTGCCCACTGCCTGCCATTGCTCCGTCTCCGGCCCGTCTCCTCCTGCCCATGAACAGAGCTCCCCACATATCTTGCTTGTATGTGCAGAGAGCTCTGTCAGTCAGCTGCATTGTCACCCCAGTGTTTAGCGGATCTGGACATCCAGATCAGATGTCCAGACCCACTAAACTCTGCTCAGAATCTACCCCAAAGTGTTCAAAGTCGGTTATGCGCATGCTGGCGGGTGGCAACAGTATAAATCATTCATTTGTATATTTTCAGTCCTAAGACAGATAAAATGGGCTGTTTAATTCACCGAATGGCCATATTTTTTCCATGCAGGCACTTGATTTTCTATGCGAGCTGGGCTGGCTGAATATCAGACCCATAATTTCTAGGTTCAACAGGCAGTTGTGCTACATCTCAAAAGCAAGAGAGCAGTAAATGGAGAATCAGTTCCACCTAGATCTGAGTCCTAGCAGTCGAGTGATCAGATGAAATAGAAAATGCAGAAGATGCAATATTTACAATTATTGACAGTCCACTCCTCTTTAGGGGCTTAGGTATAGTACTGGAATTTTAGGTGAATGGGAATTCACATTTTCCTTTTCTCTGTCCATGCACTGCCTACCAGGATGTTGTCTTCCTTCCACAATAATATTACACTGGACTTTGAGGAATCATTCCAGGCTGGGGCCTAACCAGTATTCCACCATTGAAGTATCAAGTACTCACAAGCCAGAAATGGACAGGTCAAGGATTTAGAACAGTTGAATCCAGGTATATCGCTGGCATCACCCTGTTTCTCAAGGGCTATACATCAGTTAGGTTTTCAGGATACTCCTCATGAACATGTGAGTGATAGATTTGTATGCTTTGCCTCTAATACAGTCAAACCTCGGTTTTCATGATTAATCCGTTCGAAAAAGTCTGACTAAAACCGAAACGTATGAAAACTGAAGCAATATTTCCCATAAGAAATAATGTAAATCCAATTAATCCGTTCCAGACACCCAAAAATATTCACAAAAAATACATTTTATAGAGAATAACTATATTTTTACATACAGAAAACAATGAGAAATAAATATAAATGACTAATGAAATGGATAAATGAACATTTAACAACACTGAAAGCAAGCTAAGTACAGTACTGTACAGTACAATATGTTAACATCTGGCCTTAGCCACCCCTGACAAGCTGCTGTGCCCAGCTCTCTTCAGAATCACATTGGATTCAGCCCATTAAAATACCTTTACATTATCTGCTCAATGCTTCAGAATGGCAGAAAATCTTAATGATATAGCTTCAGACGTACCCTGCAAGAAAAAGAACTGCCTCCCACATTCATGCAACATCTCCTGCTTACGTTGACAGCTTTTCTTCCCTGCTACCTCCGAGCCTGAGGGGGCGCTCCAGAGAACGGGCAGGTGGTGGACGAGATAGGGGGCCTTCCTCTCTGTGCAATCCTTGCCTCTCTGACTCTGACCAGGCTCGAGGATGTGTTTCATTTACGTGCTCAGCTGGCTTTCGCTTCTCATCACGCTGGCGATCGGTGAGTCCGGGGGGCAGTGCTGCCGGGACCGGGCGGGCGTTCCGGCAGTGTATACAGACCGGTGTGCAGCGCGAGGGTGTATGTATTTACAGTACTGTACTTTACGAAAACCGAGACGATGTACGAGAACCGGGACAAAATCTCAGTCATAAAAGACGTTGAAAACCGAAGCGATGTATGAGAACCGGGACAAAATCTCAGTCAAAAAAGACGTTGAAAACCGAAGCGTATGAAAACCGGGGCAAATGAAAACCGAGGTTTGACTGTATATGCAAATATATCAAATGTATAATTCATCAATGACAGCCCAAAAGCAGAAGATGACTCCATCGCTGCCTTATAGGGCTCTTTCCAAACTCCTCTGACAGAAAGGGTGGTATCCAAATACTCTTAGAACTTTCTTTGACCTCCTATAGAGATCTGCTCTTAAACCTGAGTCATTTTTTATATCAATTGTGTAATCATTTACCAAGTACACTTCTGCTGTCTTCAGCTAGCTTCTGTCCTTTCACAGCTAACTCCTGCTCCTACTTCTCAAGATTCATACCCTCTACAGGTTCTTCTTTAACATCATTGTCCCACCTTCCCCATATTAATCCACTAACCGTTCGTATACAGGGTAATTGATTTTAATGGAAAACCCAATCTCTACTATTAACCTGCAGAGGGATAAGTATCTTTTTTGTGAGGCTACAGTGCTTATACAAGCATATTACAAAAATGCAATGCATGCTTTCAAGTCAATGCTGACTCCTGGTGACCCAGCAACTCCGTGTTTTCTTGGCAGTGCAACTGGAAGTAGATTGCCAGGCCTTTCTTCAAAGGCAATGGAGGGTTAAGTGACTTACCCAAGGTCACAAGGAGTGCCAGTAGAAAGTGAACTTTGGTCTTTTGGTTACCAAGCCAGTGCTCTAACCACTAGGCTACTCCTCCACTCCACACAGATGCACTATGGGGTGAGTATTTGAAAGGACTTATCTGGTTAGTGGCAACTGCTAACCAGATAAGTCGCACTGAGAGAGAGATTCACTGGCAGTATCCAGATGCTGCTGTTCAGTACCTACACAGGCCATGTTGGCACTATATGGATAGTGCCTGAGTTATCCAGATAGTAGAGATAGTCAGCACATCTATTTAGATAACTATCCAAGTAACTTAGGACAGCAAGAAATCTGTCCCAAGTGCTAACCAGATAATGGCTGAATATTGTGCCAGTAGAATATTGCCACTATATGGATAGTCCCAGCCTTATTCCAGGATCTGACTACAAATCCTCAAGCACTCCCCACCTAATGTTTTTTTTTCCTAAAATCACCCTTCTGGTTTGGTTGCTGTAGTTCCTCGGTCTTAGCTCCCCTTGTCTGTCCTCTTCTTTTCTTCCTCTCTCTCTACAAGGTCTGGCTTTTTCTTGCATTTACCAGTAACTTGCATTAATATGCAGCAGCTGCCTAATCACATTCTCTTGTGGCTATGTTTGCTTATACATTCAGAACTCCTGGGAATTACAACCCCCAGTGTTCCATGGGCTCATGTTCTTTCAAAGCCTGGAATCTCTCTCTAGTGTTCATTGTAAAAACTGTGATGTAATCTGCATACCACACAATAGAAGTTTGAACTGTATGCAGAAGATGATGGGGAGCCAATGTAATTACTTAAAGCGAGCGGTTACATGGTCATAGCACCACTGAAGGAATACGTCATGCGGCTGTGTGTTTCTAACTGACTACAGTGGAGAAAGATGGTTCTGTGAGACGTAAGTTGCAATAGTCTCAGCAGGAGGTGATGAAAGCATGAATGAGCATTTTGGTGGCATGCTCAGAAATGAATAGATGAATTTTAGCAACATTGCAAAGGAAGAAAAGGATGTAACCTTGGCAGTGTGGACGGAATAACTGAGCAGACTGAATGGGTCAGTAATTCTCTTGTCTGCCATCATTTATTATTTATTTATATGACCTCTAAGCCATCTTTTTGAAAAAGAATAACCCATCAAATTTAACGAGATGTAGACAAGAGTAGATCATAGCAAAATGAAGGTGTCAGTGCCATATTGCAATACGTATCAAGCATAAGAGTTGAGTTAATGAGTGTACTTGGCTCAAATCCCCCACCCTTGTGGACTTTCTAAACTTTCCAGTCAGCCATAGCACTTTCCAAACAAGACTATTATGTCCATCTGACTAACTTTCTTACCTCTGACCCTCACCGTCTCTTTATAACTCAACTCTCTCCTCAAAGTGCCTCTGCCTCTGACCCCTCCCTCCCTTTCTGCCCAAACTCTGGCTGACTATTTCCATGACAAAATCCACAAGAACACACTCCAATTCCCCACGAGGTCAGCTACTCCCCCTCCTCCCCTCCTCCCCCCACCTCCCCTCCTCCCCCCTCCTCCCCCTCTTAATTTCCAACCTCCCCCCCTCCCCACCTCTGCTACACTTTCTTCCTTTTCTATGTTCTCTGATGAGGAACCCACTCAGCTTCTTTCCTCATCCAAACTCACTACCTGCTCCTCTGATCCTATTCCCACCCATCTCCTAAGCCCCATCTCCTCCACTGTTGCCCCTTTAATCTCTCATATTCTCAACCTATTGCTCTCTACTGCAACTGTCCCTGCAGCCTTCAAGCATGCTGTGGTTACACCTCTCCTCAAGAAACCTTCACTAGACACTACCTGTCCTTGTATCAACCCATCTCCCCCCTCCCCTTCATTTCTAAAATACTTGAATGTGCAGTTCACCACCATTGCCTTGACTTGCTCTCCTTTCAAGCTCTCCTGGATCCTTTTACAGTCTAGCTTTTGTCATAAGAACATAAGACATGCCATACTGGGTCAGACTGAGGTCCATCAAGCCCAGTATCCTGTTTCCAACAGTGGCCAATCTAGGTTATACGTACCTAGCAATATCCCCAAAAGACACAAGTTCCACAATGCTTGTACTGGGTCAAGCATTGATATCCTGGGTACCTTTTCAATAGTGGTTTATGGACCTTTCCTCCAGGAACTTGTCCAAACCTTTTTTAAACCCAGCTATACTAACAGCCCTTACTACATCCTCCGGTAACAGATTCCAGAGTTTGATTACACGTTGAGTGAAAAAATATTTTCTCTTATTTGTCTTAAATAGTTTACCCTGTAGCTTCATTACATGTCCCCTAGTCTTTCTATACTCTGATAGCGTAAACAATTGATCCACGTTTATCCGTTCCACTCCATTCATTAATTTATAGACCTCTATCATATCTCCCCTCAGCTGTCTCTTCTCCAGGCTAAAGAGCCCTAACCTTCTTAGCCTCTCTTCATAGGAGTAGCCTTCCATCCCCTTCACCAATTTGGTGGCTCTTCTCTGTACTTTTTCTAATAATGCTATGTCCTTTTTAAGATACGGTGACCAGAATTGCACACAATATTCAAGGTGCGGTCGTACCATGGAGCGATACAGAGGCATTATAATATCCTTTGTTTTGTTCTCCATCCCTTTCCTTATGATACCTAGCATTCTATTTGCTTTCTTGGCCACCGCTGCACACTGGGCGGAGGGTTTTAACATGTTATCCACAATGACTCCTAAATCTTTTTCCTGGGTGGTGGTTTTTAATGTGGAGCCTTGCATCGTGTAACTATAGTGTGGGTTGTACTTTCCTAGGTGCATAACTTTGCACTTGTCCACATTAAATTTCATCTGCCATTTGGATGCCCAGTCTTCCAATTTATCCAGATCCTCCTGCAGTTTTCCACAATCCTCTTGGGTTTTAACAACTTTAAACAGTTTTGTGTCATCTGCAAATTTGATAACCTCACTAGTTATTCCCTTTTCCAGGTCATTTATGAATATGTCAAAAAGCAGCGGACCCAGTACAGATCCCTGGGGTACTCCACTATTCACCTTTTTCCATTGGGAATATTGGCCATTTAGCCCTACCCTCTTCTTTCTATCTTTTAACCAGTTCCCGATCCACAATAGTACACTGCCTCCTATCCCAAGACTTTTTAGCTTCGCCAAAAGTCTCTGATGGGGGACTTTGTCAAAAGCTTTCTGAAAGTCCAGATACACTATATCAACCGGCTCACCTTTGTCTACCTGTTTATGCACACCTTCAAAAAAACATATCAGATTAGTAAGACAAGATCTTCCTTGTCTAAAGCCATGTTGGCTGTCTCCCATTAGGCCATGACTATCTACATGCTGTGTAATTTTGTTCTTTATGATGGTTCCTACCATTTTCCCTGGTACTGACATCAGGCTCACCGGTCTGTAATTTCCTGGGTCACCCCTGGAACCCTTTTTAAAAATTGGTGTTACGTTGGCGACCCTCCAATCTTCAGGTATTACAGATGATTTTAATGAAAGTTCACAGATTACCAATAGCAGGTCTGCAATCTCATATTTCAGTTCTTTCAACACTCTGGGATGTATACCATCCGGTCCAGGTGATTTGCTACTATTCAGTTTATCAAATAGTTGTAATATATCTTCCCGGTGTAGCGATATTTCTCTCAATTCCTCTGCAGCATCACCTTTAAATACCACTTCAGTCTTGGGTAACATCCCTACATCTTCCTCAGTAAAGACCGAAGCAAAGAATTCATTCAGTCTCTCTGCTATAGCCTTGTTTCCTCTTACTGTCCCTTTTACCCCTCTATCATCTAATGGTCCAATTGACTCTCTCACAGGCCTTTTGCTACGAATGTACTTGAAAAAGTCTTTATTTCGTGTTTTTGCTTCCGTAGCAAGTTTCTTCTCAAATTCCCGCTTTGCCTGCCTTATCAATGCTTTGCATTTAACTTGCCAGTGCTTGTGCTGTTTCCAGTTTTCATCATTTGGCTCTTTTTTCCATTTCCTGAAGGTTGCTTTTTTGGCAGCAACAGCCTCTCTTACCTCACCTTTAAACCATGCTGGCAATTTTTTGGACTTTCTTCCACTTTTCTTAATGCGTGGAATACAGCTGGTCTGGGCTTCAAGGATAGTATTTTTAAATAACACCCAAGCTTGCTGTAAGTCTTTAACCTTTGGAACCGCTCCTTTTAGTTTTTTCCTAACTATATTCCTCATTCTATCATAGTCTCCCTTTTGAAAGTTAAAAGGTAGTACTGTGGATGCCTTTACTATCTGTCCTCCACTAATTAAATCAAACATGATCATACTATGATCACTATTGCCAAGTGGTCCCAACACCCTTATTTCTTGCACCAGATCTGGCGTTCCACTAAGGACTAGGTCCAGTATGGCTTCCCCTCTGGTCGGTTCATGAACCAGCTGCTCCAAGAAGCAGTCATTTATTCCATCTAGAAACGTTATCTCTTTAGCTTGTCCTGCTGTGACACTGACCCAGTCGATACCGGGGTAATTGAAATCACCCATTATTACTACTCTGTTGTGACTTTTGTTAGCTTCCTTGATTTCTTTGAGCATTTCATCATCCATTTGTTCATTCTGGCCAGGTGGTCGATAGTATACTCCCACTGCCATCACCTTCCCCTTCATAAATGGAATTTCAATCCATAGAGATTCTACAGCAAATTTTGTTCCCTGCAAAACTTTAATCCTTTCTGACTCAATGCCCTCTCTACCATAGAGCGCAACCCCTCCACCAATTTGATCAGCTCTATCATTACGATATAGTTTGTATCCAGGTATCACAGTGTCCCACTGGTTATCTTCCTTCCACCATGTCTCTAAGAGTGCAATCATATCTAACCTCTCATTTAGTGCTATATATTCTAACTCTCCCATCTTATTGTTTAGACTTCTAGCATTGGCATACAAGCATTTTAGAGACTGTATTTTATTCATATTAATCTGGCTATTGGTAGGCAGGGGTAATTTGGAATCTTTATGCTCTGTCTGCTCCTTACTCAAGGGCATTTGGGCTACTATACACCCTTTTGGAACCTCACTGCTTTTGGTAGTATCCTTCAAGGATACCTTCGTCCGAACCATGCACTCCTGGGTGACTGTCGGCTTTCCCCTATTTTCTAGTTTAAAAGCTTCTCTATCTCTTTTTTAAAGGTTAATGCCAGCAGTCTGGTCCCATCCTGATTAAGGTGAAGCCCATCCCTTCGGAAGAGCCCCCCCTTTCCCCAGAATGTTCCCCAGTTCCTAACAAATCCAAAACCCTCATCCTTGTACCATTGTCTCATCCACGCATTGAGACTCCGGAGCTCTGCCTGTCTTTTGGGTCCTGCACGTGGAACAGGAAGCATTTCGGAGAACGCTATCCTGTAAGTTCTGGATTTCAACTTCCTACCTAAAAGCTTAAATTTAGCCTCCAGAACTTCCCTACCACATTTTCCTATGTCATTGGTACCAACATGTACCAAGACAGCAGACTCCTCCCCAGCACTATCTATGATCCTATCTAGGTGGTGCGTGAGGTCCACTACCTTCGCACCAGGCAGGCATGTTACCAGGCGATCCTCATGTCCACCAGCCACCCAGCTATCTACATTCCTAATGATTGAATCACCAACTATAACAGCTGTCCTGACCCTCCCCTCATGGGGACATGGCCCTGGAGAAACGTCCTCGGTGCGAGAGGGTTTTACATCACCTGGAGGACAGGTCCTAGTTACAGGATCACATCCTGCCACACCAGGGTGATGCTCTCCTGTCACGTGACCTCTCTCCTCCATGGCAACAGGGATGCTGCCAGACTGGAGGTGGGACATTAG
The DNA here is from genome assembly GCA_033557465.1 of Ichthyophis bannanicus. Taxonomy (NCBI): domain Eukaryota; kingdom Metazoa; phylum Chordata; class Amphibia; order Gymnophiona; family Ichthyophiidae; genus Ichthyophis; species Ichthyophis bannanicus. Next base: position 1,856,136,390 of record CM066031.1, read on the forward strand.
GACTATATCCCTGTAGGTCTCGTCCATGTACTTCTCTGTCTTTCTTATGTCTTCCAGGTCTGCTACTCTAGCCTCTAGAGAACGGACTCGTTCCCTGAGAGCAAAGAGTTCTTTGCACTTAGTGCATATGTAAGACCTCTCACCAACTGGGAGAAAATCATACATGTGACACTCAATGCAAAAGACCGGAGAACCCCCATCTCGTTGCTGGACTTCTGTCTGCATCTTAGTTTAAAGCTTGTGTTTAGGTCTTTTAAATTCTGTATATAATAAGGATTGGTGTAGATGCTTATACCAATAAAAGTGTATCTAATACTCCTAATACACCTTGTGTACCTGAAGCTTAAGTAATTAATCTCAGGTCCTCTGTGTATGACTGATTTGGATAACGAGCTGCACCTGAGAGCAGCCCCTTTCCTCTAAGATGTGAAAGTACCTATAAAGCTACAATTACCCCAGGGGTGGGTGGGTGCCGGGGAGGGAGGGAGGGAGATAAGTCCTATTAAAGAGGGCAGTTACAAGGTACCCTGTCCTGAACCCTCAGCAGGGGGGAAGGGGGTACCACACAAAGCCCAGTTAGTTGAGAGAGGCAAGGTAAGTTACAACTGAGAAGGCTGAACTAGCACACCACTAAGACAAACAATAAATAATTAAATAAACAATTAGACAAACAATAAATAATTAATAAACAGCTAGAACTCACAGCAAGGTGTCACAGGAGGCAATATCCACTTCTCTAGCAGAGCACTGTAAAAAGCACTATTCTTCTCTGATCAGAGAAAAGCAGACTAAAACAGACTGTGCACACGTGGAGGAAACAGGAAGAAGGCTACACAATACCTCAGTGGGGGGGGGGAGGGGGAGGATTCACTCAGGCAGGCTAGGACAGGAAAAAAAAGTTTAACACAAAGCAGGTTCTGGGAAGAGAGATTTAATTTAAAATGAACAGTTAACCTGGCTACCACACAAAGCCCAGTTAGTTGAGAGAGACAAGGTAAGTTATAACTGAGAAGGCTGAACTAGCATACCACTAAGACAAACAATAAATAATTAAATAAACAGTTAGACAAACAATAAATAATTAATAAACAGCTAGAACTCACAGCAAGGTGTCACAGGAGGCAATATCCACTTCTCTAGCAGAGCACTGTAAAAAGCACTGCTCTTCTCTGATCAGAGAAAAGCAGACTAAAACAGACTGTGCACACGTGGAGGAAACAGGAAGAAGGCTACACAATACCTCAGCGGGGGGGGGGGGGGGGAGGGGGAGGATTCACACAGGCAGGCTAGGACAGGAAAAAAAGTTTAACACAGAGCAGGTTCTGGGGAGAGAGATTTAATTTAAAATGAACAGTTAACCTGGCTACCACACAAAGCCCGGTTAGTTGAGAGAGACAAGGTAAGTTATAACTGAGAAGGCTGAACTAGCACACCACTAAGACAAACAATAAATAATTAAATAAACAGTTAGACAAACAATAAATAATTAATAAACAGCTAGAACTCACAGCAAGGTGTCACAGGAGGCAATATCCACTTCTCTAGCAGAGCACTGTAAAAAGCACTGCTCTTCTCTGATCAGAGAAAAGCAGACTTTACATTCTACTGAGATGGATCTTGCCAAAGTCTCCAGAGACTTGTTTCTGGCAAAATCCAAGGGCCTTTACTCAATTTTCATCCTTCTTGACCTTTCTGCTGCTTTTGACACTGTTGACCACAATGTTCTCCTCGATAGCTTGTTATCACTTGGTTTTAAGGAATGTGTGCTATTCTGGCTCTCTTTTTATCTCTCCAATCACTCCTTTAGTGTTTGCTGTAGTGGATCCTCCTCTGCTGCTATACCACTCTCAGCTGGTGTAACCCAAGGATCTTTCTTGGGTCCACTCCTTTTCTCTCTCTATACCCAGTCCCTTGGTGCACTCATCTCTTCCCATGACCTTCAATACCATCTTTACCTCTCTACACCTGAAATCTTTATGACAATCCAGGCCCGGATCTCTGCCTGCCTTTCTGACATCGTTGCTTGGAACTCTCACTGCCACTTGAAATTGAACATGGCCTTAACAGAGCTTCTTATTTTTCCCCCTAAACCCTCCTCTCCCCTTCCTCCTTTCTCAGTCTCTGTGGATAACTCTCTACTCCTCCCTGTTTCCTCAGCTCGCAACCTTGGGGTCATCTTTGACTCCTCTCTCTCCTCCACTCACATCCAACTGATAGCTAAAACCTGCTGTTTCTTTCTCTATAACATCAACAAAATCCACCCATTCCTTTCTGAACACATTACTAAGACACTTATACACTCTTTAGTCACCTCCTGTCTAGACTATTGTAACCTACTCCTTGCTGGTCTCCCTCTGAATCATCTCTCGCCCCTTCAATCTTTTCAGCACTCTGCTGCACGGCTAAACTTCCGCCAGCCTTATCATACTCATATTACCCCTCAAGTCACTTCATCGGCTCCCTATCCATTTCCACATCCACATCCATTTCAAACTTCTCCTGCTGACCTATAAATGCATTCACTCTGCAGCTCCTCACTACCTTTCCTCTCTTATCTCTCCCTACACCCCTCATCGGGAACTCCACTCTTCTGGCAAATCGCTTCTATCTGTGCCCTTCTCTTCTACTGCTAACTCCAGACTTTGCTCCTTTCACCTTGCTGCTCCTTATGCCTGGAGCAAACTACCTGAGTGTAAGTCAGGCACCTTTTCTGACCCTTTTCAAATCCAGGCTGAAAACTCACCTCTTTACTGCCGCTTTCGGATCTTGACTCATCTGATCTCCTTTGTGTTTCCTTACTATTCCCCCTAGATGTATCCCATGTCTACAGTTACTGTGGTGTCTGTCTTGACTAGATTGTAAGCTCTGATGAGCAAGACGCATCTTTTACATGTGTCCATGCAGTGCTGCGTACACCTTGTAGTACTATACAAATACTTAGTAGTAGTAATAGTAGTAGCAGGGAAGACAATGATTAGCATTCATAGTCACGCTGTAATGGCAATGTATATAAATTATAAATAGAAATTAATAAACAAAATAATGGATAGTCCACATACTGTATAATGAACATTGAACTCTGAAGAGTTACAAATAATACATGGATGTTCTTAATATTCTTGCTGTATTAGAGAGAAGCTTGAAATGACACCATTTGCAAAAATAAGAGAAAATTGATCCTAACAATTAAGCAGTGAATATGGTATAAAAACAATATCTGCATGTAGACTGCCAGGTGAGCTAATTTAGCTTTCTGGCTAGAGTAGCAGACTTGGAGGAGTTGAAGCAGACAGAGAGGTATATATAGGAGAGCTTTAGGGACATAATAGAGAAGTCCCGCCTCCAGTCTGGCAGCTTCTCTGCTGTCATGGAGGATAGAGGTCGCTTGAAAGAAGAGCATCACCTTGGCTTGGCAAGAAGTGATTCTATAGCTAGGAACTGTTGTGCCAAGGGTGTGTCTTCCAAGGGCATATGCCCATGAGGAAAGAGTTAAGATAGCTTTTATAGTTGATGATTCAATCATTAGACATGTAGATAGCTGAATGGCTGGTGGTTGCTTACTTACATGGTGCAAGGGTGGTGGACCTCATGTACCTCCTGGCTTTAGAGAGTGTTGTCTTGGTATATGTTAGTACCAATGACATAGGAAAGCGTGGGAAGGAAGTTCTGGAAGTCAAATTTAGGCTTTTAGGTATAAAGTTGAAGTCTAGAACTTCCAGGATAGCATTTTCAGAAATGCTTCCCATTGCATGCACAGGACCCAAAAGGTAGGCAATATTGAGCCACTGTTTGGTTAGCTTCCCCGGGTAAAGTTAGGTCAGCATTTGCCACGCCTGACTTTACCTGTGGGTCACTAACTTGGCAGTGGCTTAATATCACAGCTACCCTGTTAGCGACGGGTGCCACCTCTGCTCCGCCCCGGTACGCCCACGACACGCCCCGATACTAGCGGCGTACCATCAGGGTGTGTAGCGGCAGCACCCGTTGATATTCAACAGCACTAACCACGTTGGTGCCATGGACTATCCCACTAATCAGCATGGTAAAATGTCCTTCGGTGCTAAAAGAACTCAGAAATGAAACTGCAGACCTACTATTAGTAATTCATAAACTATCTTTAAAATCATCTATAGTACCTAAAGACTGGAGAATGTGCAACAGAACAACAATTTTTACAAAGGATTCCAGGGTTGATCTAGGAAACTACAAGCTGGTGAGCCTGATGTCAGTGCTGGGCAAGATGGTAGAAATCAGACCATTATAAAGAACAAAATTACTGGACAGATAGTCATGGTTTAATGGGACAAGGCCAACATGGATTTAGTAAAGGAAAATCTTGTCTCTCTAATCTGTTATATTCTTTTGAAGACGTGGAAAAAAAACAGGTAGATAAAGGTGAGTCGATTGATATAGTGTATCTGGATTTTCAGAAAGCCTTTGACAAGGTCCCTCATGAGAAGCCTTTGAGGAAATTAAAAAGTCATGGGATAGGAGGCAGTGTACTATTGTGGATCAGGAACTGGTTAAAAGATAGAAAGCAGAGAGTAGGGTTGAATGGCCAATTTTCTCAGTGGAGAAAGGTGAATAGTGAACTACCCCAGGGATCTGTGCTGGGCCTCTACTTTTCAACATATTCATAAATGACATGGAAATAGGAATGAGTGAGGTGATCAAATTTGCATTGGCATAAAATTATTGAATGTTATAAAATCGCAAAAGGATTGTAAAAATTTGGAAGAGAAACTTGAGAAATTGGAAGACTGGGGGTCCCAATATTCAGCACTGGCTAGTCACCAGTGCCAGTGGCTACTACTACTACTATTATTAATAATTTATATAGTGCTACAAGACATACACAGCACTGTATAGGCACATATAATAAGATTGACCCTGCTCATCAGAACCTACAATCTAATCATGATAGACAGTACAATAGATGAGAACGAGGGTATAATAGGGAAGGGTAAGGAGATGAAGGAGAACAAAGGATTAAGATCCTAAACTGGCCTGAAAGAGGGCAGCCTTTAGCATGGATTTAAAAAGGGGGAGAGATGAAACCTGACATAAAAGATACAGGTAGTTTGTTCCAGTCATAAGGAGCAGCAAGATGAAAGGATCAAAGTCTGGAATTGGCTGTTGAAGAGAAGGACATAGAGAGAAGCAAGCCAGAGGAAGAGCGGAGTTCATGAGGAGGGGTGAAAGGAGAGAGAAGAGAGGAAAGGTAGTGAGGAGCAACAGAATGGATGCATTTATAGGTCAGAAGGAGAAGTTTGTTTTGGATATGGAAACGGAAGGGCAGCCAATGAAGTGATGTAAGAAGAGGGGTTATATGAGTCTAATGGGACTGGTGGAAGATTAGCCGTGCAGTAGAGTTTTGAATAGACTGAAGGGGAGAAAGATGATTCAGAAGGAGACCAGCAAGGAGGTTGCAATAATCTAAGCGAGAGGTGATTAAAGAGTGGATAGGTGTTTTAGTAATGCGTTCAAAAAGGAAAGAGCAAATTTTGTTAATGTTATTGAGAAAGAAACAACACGTTTTTGCCATCTGTAGGATATGTGTGGAGAAGGAGAGGGAAGAGTCAAAGATGACACCAAGGTTATGGGCTGAAGACAAAGGAAGCAGAAGAGTGTTATCAACAGAGATAGAGAAAGGAGGAAGGAGGGGAAGAGGTTTAGGGGTAAATTAAGAAGTTTAGTTTTGGCCATGTTCAATTTCAAATAGCGGTGAGTCATCCAGTGAGCTTGGAGTGTAGAAGAAATATCAGGTGTAGATACAGTTGTGGTCAACATTATTGGCACCCTTGCATTTTAGGTATGTTGTGTACAATATCTTGTGAAATAACTGGAAATATTCCAACTATAGGGCATCATAATATTATAATGGTATGTTCAAAGGTATACAACAAAAAAAATGTCTGTGCAACTTAGACATAGTAATTTCTGAGAAAAAAAAGCAGAATATGGCGGTGGTCAACAGTTTCAAAAACAGCAGAAAGATCAAGAAGAATGAGGACTGAGTAAAGGCCTTTGGATTTAGCCAGGAACAAGTCTCTGCAGACTTTGGCAAGGGCTGTTTCAGTAAAATGTAAGAGATGAAAGCTAGACTGAAGTGGATCAATGAGGCTTGAGAGGAGAGAAATTCAAGGCAATGGTGGTGAACTGCATGTTCAAGAATTTTGGAAATGAAGGGAAGAAGGGAGATGGGTCAATAATTAGAGGGACAAGTAGGGTCAAGTGAAGGTTTCTTGTGTTAGTACTGCTGAATACCCCAATGAGTGGTATTTACAGGGTTTGCAGACTTGCAAACCATGGGGTCTGTTCTGTCCCTCTGAGATGTCCATCCCTACTATTCACCCTCCTTGCTGTCCCCAACTAAGCCTCCCCATACAAACAAAGAGTTTAGAGCTCTTCAGCTTGGTTGAAGGGAGATATCAGCAATGAGCAGCCTGGATGCGTAAGAGGTAAGCTACTGGAGCTCTCTTTTGCATAGCATAGTTTGCAAATTTGTAAAGAACTGGGAACTAAAAATGCCTACATCCAAATGAATATCGATAAAATAATGGGTGGAGTAGAACGGGTAAACGTAGATCAGTTGTTTACTTCTTCAAAAAGTAGAAAGACTATGGGACACGCTATGCAGCTATAAAGTAGCACATTTAAGACTAATTGGAGAATATATTTTTTCACTCAAAATGTAATTAAACTCTGGAATTTGTTACAAGACGATTTAACAAAAGCTGTTAGTGTAGCTTGGATTAAAAGTGTGTTGGACATGTTTCTGGAGAAAACAATATTATTAAAATTGGAGAAATCTACTGCTTACCCCTGGGGTAAGCATCATAGAATCTGTCCACCTTTAGGGAACCCGACAGGTACTTCAGAGCTGGATTGGTCCCTTTTGGAAACAGGATACTGGGTTTGGTGGACCTTTGGTCTGACCCAGTATGCCATATCCAAAGTTCTTATGCTCCTATGTAATGCTTGTGAAGGGTACGTCTGAAAAATTTAATGGTCATTGGAGGAAATAAGGGAGGAAGGCAAGAACTGTACTGGCACAATTATCGAGAAAGAGATAGGTCATTCCTCTGGTACGCTGGCAAAGCTAAAGAGAGATGTCTTTAAAAGGAGAGTAGAAAGAGCTGCAGCTTCTGATGCAACTGTGAAAGAGCAGGTGTCTGATGCCATTTCCACAGAAGGGCTAAGGGAGGTGACATGATGCAGGGTGGAGGGACATGAAAAGCAGCAGGTGACGGCAACTCAACCTAGCATGGGTTCATCATATTTCCTGCTGAAGAATGTGGAGCTGGTCTTCGTGGATACAGATTCTGAGGAATCCACATGGATGGGATTTACATCTGAATCATCAGATATTGGAAGTGTACTGGCTAAAGAGAGTGTTGAAGAGGTTGTTAGCTTGCTAACTGGTGAGGAGGTAGAACATGATATTGGCAGTGCTAATGCCAAAAACACTGCAGAGATAGTGGGGACGGTAGAGAGTGGGAAGGGATTCCACTGGCCTTTATTTCTTTCCTCCACCCCCAGTCACAGATCCAGCAGCAGAACCAAGAGCAGTAGCTCCCCCTCCCCCAAGGATGTATCCTAATACCTAATAGGTGTGGGTGCATTTTCAAGTGCTTGTGGACCTGTGGTATGCAGAATGTGATTACTGGGGGAAACACATTAATAGAGGGAAAGCTGATGGATCCCCTGACAGTGGCATGCAACATTGTTTAGCAAAATCACATCCTTTGCAGCTCATTACAAAGGAGGGCATTGATCCAAAGCTGAGGACTCCATCCAAGAGTGGAGATAGCAGTGGTGGAAAGACAGAAAAAATGAAAGCCATTTCCCAAGCAGAGCCCACAGCCTCTTCGACAAGTTAGATAGCATGGCAACATGCCTGATAGGCATCAGAGCAAGCCACCATGAAAGAAATGCGATGGTGTTTGGCAGCACATTCATTGGGTAGGTGGCAGGCAACATTGAGGGTAGTGACACAATACATGACCATCCTCTGAACATGGCTGAGAAGGTGGGGTTTAAGAGGCTGCTACATCTCTTTGTTCCTAACTTCAGGGTGTCCTGTGGGACAACTTTTAGTAGTCAGGTGATCCCAGTTGTATAATCCATTGCGTTGCCAGCTGCAAACAGAGTTGACAAAAGCATAGGCCAGTAGTAACATGCATTTCACTACTACCATCTGGACTAATTAGAAGGCTATGCACTCCTACTTCTCCCTGACAGCGCACCGTTGACTGCCTAGGAACAGGTGTAAATCTGGCAGGGAAACAACAGGGTGCTACCGGCCATACTTGGGCCCTTATCTTAGCAGAAACAGGGTCCCTGCTGCACAGATGGCACAAAAAGCACAAAAAGAGCTTCATCCTTCCATGTTTCATGATAACAGATGGCGTCTTAATGCATGTTTAATATGTAACCCGCCTAGAATTTTAGATAGCATGGGCTATAAATGTTTCAAGGTTAAGGCAGTGAAGGAGAGGGGCTTTCAGGGGATCCAATTCTGTGTATCTGGTTGTCAGAGACTCTCTAGACCTGGGAGTAAAGGAAGCAGCCACCAGGTCCTGAGGCAACTGATTGAGAAGTGCCAAAAACCAGCAGGGTATTTTCACTGGCGTGAACTGCAGGAGAAACAGAAAGTAATAGGGTTGCTGTACCAGCTCAAGCAGGATGCTGTTACCTGGTGGAATTCTGCTTATAAAATGCCGGAGAGTTTAGTAGAGCAACGGGCTGCTCTGCATCAGATAAAAGCCCTAAAATCTTTAAAGAATGTCACAAAGGAACTGAGCTTCACTAGGGCTATACTAAACCTTGTCATCCTGGTAGTGAATATTTCACAGGCGCAGTTAGAAGGTTTTCAGCAGTGACAGGGATTCACAGCAAAGATTTCAGTGATGGCGGATTTCTTGCATGGTCAAGGTTGAACCTCTTATAAAAGGAGATGCTTATACGCTACTATGACCAAGGATGGAAGGAATTATTGTTCTGCAGTGCAACTCACTGACTTACTGGAAGGAGAAGCTTGTGACTGAGGTGGAGGAAAGGGAGTGCCGGGGGGGGGGGCGGGGGGGAGAGGGGTGATGATGCAGTAGGGAAAGTAGTAGGCATGCTGGCAAGCAGTAATGGTATCATGAGCCCCACGCTGTCACCTACCACTCCCGCCAACCAACTTTGCATGCCCGTTGCACATGAGCCCCAGCCAGGGAAAAGCTTTGGTGACCGAAACCCAAGCTAAAATGCAAAGCTGTGGAGATCAGCCTGCCACAAGTTGGACTTCTTCACCAATTTCAGTGACATGCTGCTTTGCGGAGCCCATCGAAGCCATGCACACAGATCCCTTGGCATACTGGGCACACATGTTGACAGACTGGCCAGACCTGGCTAATGTTCCACAGCATTTCCTGTCCTGCCATTTAGTGAACCCCATGAACGTATATTCTCCAAGGAAGAGGATATCATTCACAACTAGCACCAGAATTGGTGATAAAGCTACTGTTGCTTAAAACAAACCTCCCCTTGCTTGGTTTCCTTTCATTTGCATGCAACTAGGAGAAGGAATGAGTGTAGAACTATACTGAGGTGCAGTTGCCCAAACTCTCTGTCTTCAGTGTGTCCACTAGCTATTTTTTTGACAGATTGTGCTGCAGTCTCTCTGGGATGATGCCAGTTTTCAATGGCTATCTTTCTGCCCCCATTTCAAAATGTAACCCCCCCCCAAAAAAAAACCCCAAAAAAGGGCCCAATTCTGTCCCATGAATAGCGGGGATGAACATCCCAACGAGACATCCATCCCCGCAATCCGTGCCCTCCCCGCCAGTGTCTATCTTCTCCAGATGGGGCAGGGAGGGGGCGGATCAGGGGTGGAGTTAGAGCGGGCGGTGGGGGGTCTCCAGCCCTGGATGTGCAGGGCCAGCGACTTGTGTGAGGAAGTTATTCCACTTCCAAGGTGGAATATCTTCCCTGTTTTTTTTTTTTTTTGGGCGAGCCCGGGACGCAGATGGGGCAGGGGGGCCTGAGGACATTCCTCACAGCCTAACCCTGGCCTTAGGAGGCTGGATCGTAGGTCGGGCTGTGGGGAATTCACTTTTAAAGCTGGCGGCTTTACAATCGAGCTGCCGTGCCATGACAACTGGACACCATGGCGCCGCAGCTCCATTTTAAAGCTCTGACTGAGTTAGTCATGCTTTTCCTGTTTGTGCAGGCCAGACAGAATCTCGGTCCGGGCTGCACATACAGGACTGTTTGCGATTCTGATCCCGTGGGACTAGGCATCTGGTTCAGATCGGGTGTACAGAGGGCATTTATGTCCAGGACAGAATCGGGCTGAAAGGAAATAAAACAAAAGAACTGAAAAAGGTCTCTATCTACTGCTGGTGCCAGTTTCACTGTTGTGCCATTTCTGTCATGGCCTATGCCTTTGTTGCCAGTTCTGCTCTTGAGATCCAAAGCACAGCCATATTGTAGAAGTCATGCTCCTGCCTGCAAAGCTGCTCTATGACCTGCTATCACATTTCCACTGGGTCCATTGAGGCACACTTGACAAAACTAAAAGAAAAGAAAAGAAAGACCTCCTTTCCTCTTGCCTCTCTCTGCCACTGCTGTCTGCATCATTCTGTTGGCCCTGTTCTTAGGGCTGGCCCTGTTGCTGCCCTTCACCCTGCCCTGCTGATATTCTTGGTTGATACTGCCCTTCTTGCTGTGTGGCTCCGTGACCAATGTGCTTGGGCTTTTTCTGGGCCATTCCTCATCCTTTTCCTGCATTGCTCCTTTGCGGGTGCCTTTGGCTTGTCATTGTATGTCTCTTTGGTCATTCCACCATCTGCTTTGGCATGAAGTCCCTAACAAGCCAAGTGCAGGAGAAACTGAACCTAGCACAGTGGGGAGCCCTTTACCAGCCTACCACTCTCAATGAGCCTTCAGCTCGCGCTTTAAAGCTGTTTTCAAATTTCTGTTATAGTACTTGTGTGGAGGATCATGCAGGGTCATTAGTGGAGGAGTAGCCTAATGGTTCAAGCAAGGGCTAGGGAACCAAAAGACTAGGTTTTAGTTCTCACTAGCACACCTTGGGCAAGTAACTTAACCCTCCATTTATTTATTTATTTATTTATTACAGGCTCTTATATACCGCTCTATTCAGCATCAGCGCGGTTCACAATATAACAACAGACCAGAACAACAAACTGTTTGGTTTTACAGAGAACAAGGTCAGAGAACTTGGATAAAACATGGGACGTCATTACTGCAACTATTTACATGAGTATTTACAAGTATACACAACAGGATTTGTTATTAGTTATAGGGTAAGGATCGAGATTGGTTAGCTGGTCAAGTAATATTGGGGGAAAAGGTGGGATTTGAGAGCCTTTCTAAAAAGGGATAGATCAGTGATAGCACGAATCTCTGGAGGTAGGGCGTTCCAGCACTTAGGGGCATAGAATCTGAAGGCCCTGTTAGATGTCGTTGATAGGCATTTTGTCGCTGCTTTAGGGATAACTAGTGCATTTGTTGATATCGTTCTCCTGGATCTATTGGGTGGAACAGTCTGAACGAGGTCTACTAGAGAGGAAGAGGTGATGATTTTAGTGGCCTTGAAGGTTAGTAGTAATGTTTTGAACAATATTCTGCCATGTATGGGGAGCCAGTGGAGTTGCTCTAGGATGGGTGTTATATGGTCCCTTCTTGATGCTCCGTAGAGGACTCTAGCAGCGGTATTCATGGCGAGTTGCAATGGGTTTAATGTGGAGTGTGGGAGGCCTTGGAGAATGGTATTAGCATAGTCAAGGTGTGGTAGGGTTAAGGCTTGAAATATCGTCCGGAAGTCATCAGGATCAAGCAGGGGGCGAAGATGGCGGAGTGTCCGGATCTTGAGGTAGATGGCTCTGACTACGTTGGTTATATGTAGTTTCAAATCCATGCGCTGGTCCAAAGTGACTCCAAGGTAACGAATGGAAGGTTTGGATTGGAGCTCAGCTTCTTTGACCTTTATATGGGATGGGGGGGTGAAAAGTGGGTCTCTGGTGATGAAAAGAACCTCGGTCTTTTTGTGTTGAATTCGGAGGTTCTGGGATTGAAGCCATTCAGATACTGCATCAAAACATTTTGCTAGCGGGGAAAGGTCCATATGGACTGTGGAGAAAGGCATGTATAGAAGGATGTCGTCAGCGTATATCAAGCATTCAACATTGAAGGACCTAATGATATTGCAAACAGGCTGTATGTATATATTGAAGAAGAGTGAAGATAGGGATGATCCTTGTGGTACGCCTTGTTTTTGGTGGTAAGGTGCGGATGTTGCGGTTCCTGAGGTAACGTACTGCCATCTCTGATCAAGGTATGATTTACACCACTCCAGGGCAGTGTTATTGATGCCTTTTTCTTTTAGTCGCCCTATTAAAAGATCATGATGAACAGAGTCAAAAGCCGCGGCAATGTCTAAGAAGATAAGAGCAAAGCCTTGGCGGATGTTATCAATGCCTGTGATGATGTTGTTGCATAGAGTGGTTAGGAGGGTTTCAACACCATGGAACTCTCTGAAGCCATGTTGGCATTGGTCAAGAGGGGAAGCAGTGTCGATGTGGTCCTGTATTTGTCTTTGAGCTTCCTTTTCAATTATTTTAGCTAGCAGGGGAATGCTAGCTATGGGTCTATAAGATTCAACCTTTTGTGGGTCGAGTTTGTGGTTTTTCAAGAGGGGTCTGATGGATGTTCTCTTGAGGACTGATGGGAAGGAACCAGTTGTAAAGGATAAATTCATCATTTTAGTGATGATGGGGCTGAGATCTTGGCGTAGTTCCTTTATCCAGTGGGCTGGGCAAGGGTCAGTTTGTGCGGTGGTAGTGTTAAGAGCAGCGATGGTGACTTCAACATGTTTTCTGGATGGTGTGGAGAACATGGATAAGTTTGATATACATACGGTGACTTGAGAAGGGATTGTTGCAATGTTGTTGGTTTGAAGCAGCTTGGATTGCAGGTAATCGGCGAACGCTTGAGGTTGAATGGGTTCCGGATGTTCTGGTGAAGGTTCTTTAGATAAGATTTTGACTAGATTGAAAAGATCACGTGGTTTATTTATTGATCTTTTCAGCGTATCAGTATGGAATTACCTCATATTAAAAAAAAAAGATTTATTTATTTAACAGCTCTTCTATACCATGCTCTTTATTATCAGTGTGGTTTACAGTTAACAATTTTACTCTAGGACAGTAACATATCTGACCTGAGTTTACATATAACAAGGGAAGTAACAAGGAGTTGAACTGGGGTAACTATGTACATTTAAATAGCTTGGTATTATTTACAATAATGTACAACAGAGGAAGTACAACTGCCGGATTACACAACTGTCAGGTATGTATTACATGTTATGTGAATTAATCTTTTTTGCGATTCATATTAAGTGATTGGGCTGTGAGGAGGGAGTAGGTGAGTCGTTTGGTTGTGAGAAGTGCTCCAGGAATAAATGGTGCTTGAGGGCTTTCCTGAATTGCCTGAGGTCACTGATCAACCTGATGCTGGGGGGTAGGTTGTTCCAGCATCTGGGGGCATAGAACGCGAATGCTCTTTTATTAGTTGATTGTGTGCATTTTATGGCTTCTCTTGGGATAATTAGGGCATTGGCGGCTAATGTTCTCCTAGATCTATTGTTAGGGGTGAGAGTGAGTAAGTCTGCGATTGAGGGGGGAGATATTTTATTAATGGATTTGAACGTGATGAGGAGGGTTTTGTATGAGATCCTGCTACTTATCAGCAGCCAGTGTAGTTCCCTAAGGATGGGGGTTATGTGGTCCATCCTTGAGGCTCCGCACAGGATGCGAGCGGCAGCATTCATAGCTAATTGTAGTGGGTTTAGGGTATTCTTGGGAAGTCCGTGGAGTATGATGTTTGCGTAATCAAAGTGGGGTGTAACTAACGCTTGGAATATTGTGAAGAAATTCTCTGGATCCAACATGGGTCTCAGGTGCCGTAGGGTCTTGATCTTGTAGTAAATGGTCTTTACAGTGCGGCTTATGTGCGTTGTGAAGTTCAGTTGCTAATCTAATGTCACACCAAGGTAACGTATGGTTGTCTTGATTGGAAGTTCTGCATCTCTTACTTTTAGGGTCGGAGGGGGAGAGAGGTTTTTGTTTTTTGTGGCGATTAGGACCTCGTTTTTTTTTTTAATTTATTCGTAGGTTCTGATTGAGAAGCTAGTCTGTTATTGTGTTGAAGCAGTTGACTAAGGCTGTATAATCGGGAAGGGTGATGTTGATAGGTGTGAATATCAGCACATCATCAGCATAGAGGAGGCAGGACATACCGAATGAGCGAGTGATTTCACAAATTGGCTGCATGTATATATTAAAGAGCAGCGCGGATAGGGAGGAGCCTTAGGGTACTCCTTGCTTTTGCCGGAAAGGTTCAGATGTGTTGGAGCCAACCCGAACTTGTTGCCATCAGTCTTCTAAGTAGGACCTGCACCAATCCCATTTAAGACCCTGGATTCCCTTGTTGTGGAGTCGAGTTAAGAGTTGGTCATGGTCGACTGAATCAAATGTGGCAGCAATGTCAAGGAAGATTAGAGCAACACCTTTTTTGATGTTGGCTATCTCACTGATGAGTGTGTTGTTTAGGGAGGTCAGGAGGGTTTCCACTCTGTGAGCTTCCCTAAAACAATGTTGGCAAGGGTCTAGGGGGGATGAGGTGTCTATATGTTGTTGGATCTGTCTCTGAGTCACCTTCTCAAGAATTTTGGCTAGTAGTGGGATGCTGGAGATCGGCTGGTAAGATTCCTCCTTCTTTGGGTCCATCTGGTTGTTCTTTAGCAGTGGTCGAGAATTTTGGCTAGTAGTGGGATGCTGGAGATCGGCCGGTAAGATTCCTCCTTCTTTGGGTCCATCTGGTTGTTCTTTAGCAGTGGTCGAAAGGATGTCTGCTTAAGAGCGGGTGGGAATATTCCTGTTGAGAAGGACAGGTTTGCTATTACAGCTATGATTGGGCTGAGTTCAGATCGCATTGATCTGATCCAGTGTGCAGGGCATGGGTCATTTGGTGTGGTGGTGGTGTTAATGGTGGCAATAATTTATTCAATGCTTTTCGCGAATGGAGGTGAAAGCTTGTTGAATGGATTCTGGTACTGAGGTGCCTGGGTAGGTTCTGGTATGGTGGCTGTTATTGTTTTGATGGCTTTGGATTGAATATAGTTGGCATATAATTGTGGTTGTATATGTTCTTGTTGTGGTGGTGATGGTTCATTGGTTAAGGATTTTACCAAATTGAAGAGGTCACGTGGTTTGCTTAGTGAGCAGCTAAGTAGATCAGAGTGGAACTCTTTCATCTTGTTCCATATTGCTTCACGATGAGTTTTCAAGTGGTCTAGGTATGTGGCTTGGTCCGAAGTGTTATGGGTGCGATGCCATTTTCTCTCAAGCTTTCTTATGTGGAGCAGGGAAGTCTTTAGCTCAGGAGAGAACCATGGTGCTAACTGCCTTTTTCCACTGCGGTTATTGGATGTCGATTGTTTGTTGGAGGGTGGTCATTGGGCATACAAGTTAAGGGTGTCGTTCCAATTAGCAACCATGTCATTCAGGTTGGGTGATGACTGAGCGAGTCTTGGGAGAGCAAGCTTAGTAATCTCTTCCTTATTGAATGGTTTGAAATGTGTAGGGTTTGCTGATGCTAGTGTATTTTATTGGCTGCGTGTAGCTTGTTCCAGTTATGATGGCATCTGAAAGGTTATTAGGCTGTGGTCTGACCAGGGGACAGGTGTGATGGAGAGATCAAGTAGGCAATTCTTGCTTGTGACTGTGGGTGGAATGAATACCAGATTGAGAGAATTCCCTCTGTGGTGGGTGGGATTATTTATGATTTGCTTGAAGTTGAGGTTATCCATTGCCTTGAGGAAGGTGTTAGTTATGCTGGGTTGGATGGAGGTGAGGTTAAAGTCACCCATCAGCCAATTTGGCTTGTTTGGATTTTCAGGATTACATGCTAAGTCAAGTATGTTGGAGAGTTCATCTGCTGAGGAGTTTGGAGCCCTATAGATGAGGTTGATAGAGTTGACTTTGTTGGATATGGTGAGTGTGTCAAGATGTTGTGAGCTTCTGGCTAGGCTCATTCTGTATTGGAGTTCAGTTTTTGCTAGTATGAAGACACCACCTCCTCTTCTGTTAGCTCTATTGCATGTGAAGATTGAGAAGCTAGGAGGGGTGAGTTGATTTAGTAGAACAGTGTCAGTGTCCGAGAGCTATGTTTCAGTGACCATTAGAATATATAGGTTTAGATTGGTTAATAGGTCAGTAATGGCTGGCCATTTATTATGGGCCAAGTGTGCATTAATAAGTGTGCACCTGAGGTCATGGCACACATATGGTTTGTTAAATTTTGAGTTTGTTGCATGCTCTAGTGCTATGTTGCATGCTCTAGTGCTATGTAGAGTAGTTGTTTGGTGGTGGTTGGTAATGATTGCGGTAGCATTTCTTACTCGTGCTATGAATTAGGGGGATAGGGTTATGGTCATGCGTAAGTGCATTACAGTCATAGATGGCATTGGTAAGTAAGTAGATTGCTGTGAGGGTTAGTAAGGATATAGCCATGTTTCACTGATGTGTGCTGTATCAGTCTAAGGTGACCGGAAGTGGTCTTCAGAGACTGCTTAAGTTATATCAGGAAGGGTATTAGAGGTGGTGGGAAGAGGCCGGGTATATGGGTTGTGGACACCGGCAGGCGTAATGTATGCTGGAATCAGGATAGCAATGCAAACTTAGGGCTGAACTTATAGGTAAAAGAGCCTACAATGTTTAACAGTTGCATTGATAGTTACTTTGTGTCATAATTACCGATATGGGGAAGATACTTTGAATCAGTGCTCTCATTACAGTAAAGGTACTTTGTTTCAGCTTTGTGTCACAATCACCAGTATGAGAAAATTACTTTGCTTCAATAGTAACATTCACAGTAACGCTACTTTGATTCAGCAGACAGGTTAATTAGTCACATGTTTAACAGCTGAAAGATCTCCTTCTTATCTACAGTTGTCTTGGTGTTTTAAGTAGGGAAGTTACCAGGAAAATCTCGGGTGGGAACGGCTAGGTAATTCAGCGACGGCTATTATGAAATACAGGCAGTGTAACAACAGTTCTAGGGTCTCTCACACTGCGAGTTACCTTGAGGTTTCTGTTGCGGTGCTTGGGCCACCGTAGTAGTGGGGTCATGGTCATGGAGGTTGTTATGCTTTAGTCTGTTCCTGATGTGCTGATCGCGGGCTAAGGCTGAAGTATGGTCTGAAAAGTCGCGGACCGTTCTTGCTGGACCATGCCTAAGGGCCACACCAAAGGGCCCTCTGGTGAGGCCCTCAGGCGCGGGTGCGCCTGCTTGCACTCTCCTTAAGAACAGCCCGATCTGCCCCGATTGGGCAGCCGATGGAGATGGGGGTGGCTCGATGCTGCAGATGCTCAATCCCTCCTGGGAGAGCACGCGGTGAGCGAAGAGACTGTCCTGCTGCTTGCACTCTCCTTAACAACAGCCTGATCTGCCCCGATTGGGCAGCCGATGGAGATGGGGGTGGCTCGATGCTGCAGATGCTCAATCCCTCCTGGGAGAGCACGCGGTGAGCGAAGAGACTGTCCTGCTGCTTGCACTCTGCTTAACAACAGCCCGATCTGCCCCGATTGGGCAGCCGATGGAGATGGGGGTGGCTCAATGCTGCAGATGCTCAATCCCTCCTGGGAGAGCACGCGGTGAGTGAACAGACTGTCCTGCTGCTTGCACTCTCCTTAACAACAGCCTGATCTGCCCCGATTGAGCAGCCGATGGAGATGGGGGTGGCTCGATGCTGCAGATGCTCAGTCCCTCCTGGGAGAGCACGCGGCGAGTGAAGAGACTGTCCTGCTGCTTGCACTCTCCTTAAGAACAGCCCGATCTGCCCCGATTGGGCAGCCGATGGAGATGGGGGTGGATCGATGCTGCAGATGCTCAATCCCTCCTGGGAGAGCACGCGGTGAGTGAAGAGACTGTCCTGCTGCTTGCACTCTCCTTAAGAACAGCCCGATCTGCCCCGATTGGGCAGCCGATGGAGATGGGGGTGGCTCGATGCTGCAGATGCTCAATCCCTCCTGAGAGAACACGCAGCGAGCGAAGAGACTGTCCTGCTGCTTGCACTCTCCTTAAGAACAGCCCGATCTGCCCCGATTGGGCAGCCGATGGAGATGGGGGTGGCTCGATGCTGCAGATGCTCAATCCCTCCTGGGAGAGCACGCGGTGAGCGAAGAGACTGTCCTGCTGCTTGCACTCTCCTTAACAACAGCCCGATCTGCCCCGATTGGGCAGCCGATGGAGATGGTGGTGGCTCGATGCTGCAGATGCTCAGTCCCTCCTGGGAGAGCACGCGGCGAGTGAAGAGACTGTCCTGCTGCTTGCACTCTCCTTAAGAACAGCCCGATCTGCCCCGATTGGGCAGCCAATGGAAATAGGGGTGGCTCGATGCTGCAGATGCTCAATCCCTCCTGGGAGAGCACGCGGTGAGCGAAGAGACTGTCCTGCTGCTTGCACTCTCTTTAAGAACAGCCCGATCTGCCCCAATTGGGCAGCCGATGGAGATGGGGGTGGCTCGATGCTGCAGATGCTCAATCCCTCCGGGAGAGCACGCGGTGAGCGAAGAGACTGTGCTGCTGCTTGCACTCTCCTTAAGAACAGCCCGATCTGCCCCGATTGGGCAGCCGATGGAGATGGGGTGGCTCGATGCTGCAGATGCTCAGTCCCTCCTGAGAGAACACGCAGCGAGCGAAGAGACTGTCCTGCTGCTTGCACTCTCCTTAACAACAGCCCGATCTGCCCCGATTGGGCAGCCGATGGAGATGGGGGTGGCTCGATGCTGCAGATGCTCAGTCCCTCCTGGGAGAGCACGCGGCGAGTGAAGAGACTGTCCTGCTGCTTGCACTCTCCTTAAGAACAGCCCGATCTGCCCCGATTGGGCAGCCAATGGAAATAGGGGTGGCTCGATGCTGCAGATGCTCAGTCCCTCCTGAGAGAACACCCAGCGAGCGAAGAGACTGTCCTGCTGCTTGCACTCTCCTTAAGAACAGCCCGATCTGCCCCGATTGGGCAGCCGATGGAGATGGGGGTGGCTCGATGCTGCAGATGCTCAATCCCTCCTGGGAGAGCACGCGGCGAGTGAAGAGACTGTCCTGCTGCTTGCACTCTCCTTAAGAACAGCCCGATCTGCCCCGATTGGGCAGCCGATGGAGATGGGGGTGGCTCGATGCTGCAGATGCTCAATCCCTCCTGGGAGAGCACGCGGTGAGCGAAGAGACTGTCCTGCTGCTTGCACTCTCCTTAAGAACAGCCCGATCTGCCCCGATTGGGCAGCCGATGGAGATGGGGGTGGCTCGATGCTGCAGATGCTCAATACCTCCTGGGAGAGCACACGGTGAGCGAAGAGACTGTCCTGCTGCTTGCACTCTCCTTAAGAACAGCCCGATCTGCCCCGATTGGGCAGCCGATGGAGATTGGGGTGGCTCGATGCTGCAGATGCTCAGTCCCTCCTGAGAGAACACGCAGCGAGCGAAGAGACTGTCCTGCTGCTTGCACTCTCCTTAACAACAGCCCGATCTGCCCCGATTGGGCAGCTGATGGAGATGGGGGTGGCTCGATGCTGCAGATGCTCAGTCCCTCCTGAGAGAACACGCAGCGAGCGAAGAGACTGTCCTGCTGCTTGCACTCTCCTTAACAACAGCCCGATCTGCCCCGATTGGGCAGCCGATGGAGATGGTGGTGGCTCGATGCTGCAGATGCTCAATCCCTCCTGAGAGAACACGCAGCGAGCGAAGAGACTGTCCTGCTGCTTGCACTCTCCTTAAGAACAGCCCGATCTGCCCCGATTGGGCAGCCGATGGAGATGGTGGTGGCTCGATGCTGCAGATGCTCAATCCCTCCTGAGAGAACACGCAGCGAGCGAAGAGACTGTCCTGCTGCTTGCACTCTCCTTAAGAACAGCCCGATCTGCCCCGATTGGGCAGCCGATGGAGATGGGGGTGGTTCGATGCTGCAGATGCTCAATCCCTACTGGGAGAGCAAGCGGCGAGTGAAGAGACTGTCCTGCTGCTTGCACTCTCCTTAAGAACAGCCCGATCTGCCCCGATTGGCAGCCGATGGAGATGGGGGTGGCTCGATGCTGCAGATGCTCAATCCCTCCTGGGAGAGCACGCGGTGAGCGAAGAGACTGTCCTGCTGCTTGCACTCTCCTTAACAACAGCCTGATCTGCCCCGATTGGGCAGCCGATGGAGATGGTGGTGGCTCGATGCTGCAGATGCTCAATCCCTCCTGAGAGAACACACAGCGAGCGAAGAGACTGTCCTGCTGCTTGCACTCTCCTTAAGAACAGCCCGATCTGCCCCGATTGGGCAGCCGATGGAGATGGTGGTGGCTCGATGCTGCAGATGCTCAGTCCCTCCTGAGAGAACACGCAGCGAGCGAAGAGACTGTCCTGCTGCTTGCACTCTCCTTAAGAACAGCCCGATCTGCCCCGATTGGGCAGCCGATGGAGATAGGGGTGGCTCGATGCTGCAGATGCTCAATCCCTCCTGGGAGAGCACGCGGCGAGTGAAGAGACTGTCCTGCTGCTTGCACTCTCCTTAAGAACAGCCTGATCTGCCCCGATTGGGCAGCCGATGGAGATGGGGGTGGCTCGATGCTGCAGATGCTCAATCCCTCCTGGGAGAGCACGCGGTGAGCGAAGAGACTGTCCTGCTGCTTGCACTCTCCTTAAGAACAGCCCGATCTGCCCCGATTGGGCAGCCGATGGAGATAGGGGTGGCTCGATGCTGCAGATGCTCAATCCCTCCTGGGAGAGCACGCGGTGAGCGAAGAGACTGTCCTGCTGCTTGCACTCTCCTTATCAACAGCCTGATCTGCCCCGATTGGGCAGCCGATGGAGATGGTGGTGGCTCGATGCTGCAGATGCTCAATCCCTCCTGAGAGAACACGCGGTGAGCGAAGAGACTGTCCTGCTGCTTGCACTCTCCTTAAGAACAGCCCGATCTGCCCCGATTGGGCAGCCGATGGAGATGGGGTGGCTCGATGCTGCAGATGCTCAGTCCCTCCTGAGAGAACACCCAGCGAGCGAAGAGACTGTCCTGCTGCTTGCACTCTCCTTAAGAACAGCCCGATCTGCCCCGATTGGGCAGCCGATGGAGATGGGGGTGGCTCGATGCTGCAGATGCTCAATCCCTCCTGGGAGAGCACGCGGCGAGTGAAGATACTGTCATGCTGCTTGCACTCTCCTTAAGAACAGCCCGATCTGCCCCGATTGGGCAGCCGATGGAGATGGGGGTGGCTCGATGCTGCAGATGCTCAATCCCTCCTGGGAGAGCACGCGGTGAGCGAAGAGACTGTCCTGCTGCTTGCACTCTCCTTAAGAACAGCCCGATCTGCCCCGATTGGGCAGCCGATGGAGATGGGGGTGGCTCGATGCTGCAGATGCTCAATCCCTCCTGGGAGAGCACGCGGCGAGCGAGATCACTTGTTAATATATATTATCAAGTTTAAGTTACAATGTAAACTTCTTTGAATGAAATGATAAAGCAGTATTTAAAAAAAGCTGTTAAATAAATAAATAAATACCCTTGAGTGTACAATGCTATTTCTTCTATCATGAAGGATGTGTATGGAGCCCTAATGGAGGAAGGGGAAACCATCTAATGAGCCTGATAGCTGAATCAACACTAGCTGTCTTGGGGTGAGAGATTGTTCTCACATCTACCATCCTCCTTTACTGTACTTGCTGAGTCTTCGACTAAGAAACCATTAGCTTATTCTGAATGACTGGACTGCACAACATAAATGCTCCTTTCACGCCATGTCTCTTCTATTGGAAAGGGTGAGCGCAGTGTGGTGAGGGAGAAAGGGCACACCAGCCTAGCCAGCTTGACAGTTCAATCAACCCTACCGATCACCGATTGCCCTCACATCCATCATCTTCCATTACTATACTTGTCAACTATCGGTCTTCTGCCACAAGTAGCAGTTTTTCATTATAGGAGCTTCCAGCCTATCTTGCTACTGCATTAGTCTTCCCAGTGCTGTAACCCCACTCCAACTGCTTTTGGAGCTTTCATCATTGTGCATCATGTGATACTTGACCATATCCTTCAGCATACGGATATAAGAGAGCTGATGAAGAACATGGAAACATAAGAGGTTAGCCCCTGCCCCCAATTCCTGAAAATATATACATAGTAACATACATAGTAACATACATAGTAACACAGTATATAACAGCAGATAAAGACCAATATGGTCCATCTAGTCTGCCCAGCAAGGCAGCAAAGTAGGTGCACCTGCTGCTCCATGCAGGTCGCCCCTCCCCATGCCTTTGTTTAGGGGTGTATCCACCACTCCATGTAGGTCTCCCCTGTTTGTTCAGATATAAGAGATAGTTATGCTTATTTTGATTTTATCCTGTTGCTATAAAGGGATCCACTATGTTTGTCCTATGCCATTTTTAATTCTGTCACTGTGTTTGCCCCCACCACTTCCATCGGGAGGGCATTCCAAGCATCCAGCACCCTTTCAGTGAAAAAGTATTTCTTGACATTGCCTTTCAGTTTACCACCTTGCAGCTTCATGTTATGCCCTCTAGTTTTACAGCTTCTCCATCTTTGGCAAAGGTTGGTTTGTTCATTAATACTCTAAGTATTTAAAGGTCTGAATCTTATCTCCCCTGTCCCTCCTCTTCTCCAGAGTGTACATATTGAGGTCTTCAAGTCTCTTCTTATACATCTTCTGACGCAGGCCCCAAATTATTTTGGTCACCTTCCTCTGATCCATTTCCAGTCTTTTTATATCCTTTGCGAGACATGGTCTCCAAAACTGAACACAGTATTCCAAGTGAGGCCTCACCAGTGACCAGTACAGTGGCATTAGTTCCTTTTCCTTTCTACTGGCAATTCCTCTCTGTATGCAACACAGCATCCTTCTGGCTTTTGTCACCTCCTTCTTACACTGTTTTGCCACCTTGAGATCCTCAAAAACAATCACTCTGAGGTCCTTCTCCTGGTCCATGCATGCCAACCTCTCGCCCCCTATCACATACAATTTCCTTGGATTTCTGCTTCCCAAATGCATGATAGGTACTGGGGCTCTTTTTTCATAGCAAAGTTTGCAAATTTGTAAAGAACTGGGACCAAAAGATGCCTGCATCCAAATCGGCCCATTCCTATGGGCATGAACAAATTCCACCCAAGCAACCCCCACAATGCCAGGGAGGAGGCCCGGGCAAAAAGGGGGTCCACAGCGGCAGTGGTGGCAGCAGCGTGGCAAACTTACTTTATCATGTTTTCCATGCTGCTCTGCTCTTGTAAGTCTGCCAGGGGCCTGGCAGCTGTTCTTCGCAGGGTCGAAGTCTTGTGATAACAGCCAAACCGCAAGACTTCAGCCTAGAGAGGAACAGCCATTGGGCCTGCGGCAAACTTATAAGAGTGTAGCAGCGTGGAAAACATAATAAAGTAAGTTTGCTGTGCTATGCTGCTACTGGCACATGAAGGGAGACTCTGCATGGTGGGAGCATGCCACCGCCGCGACAATGGGAGCCCTCAGAAAAATTTGGCTTAGGAGCCTCTCATTGTAACTTATGCCACTGCCTCCAACCTCCAAAAATTGGTGTCAGCCAGATCGAGGCTTGCACAGGAAAATTCGGAACTTGAAGAAGTATAACGGTGCATTATGAAAAGATCTGTGAAATGAAAACTGAGATCAAGGGGCTTTCAGTAGTAGTTGCAAGCCTCCAGCTGCGACTGGAGAAAGCTGAAGTGCAAACAGGCCACACCCCCACAGAACAGGTGGAGCAACTGCAAAAAAAAGAAAAAGAAATGGGCCAGATGGAGCTGCTGGAACATGAGCTGGAAGAGCTTAAAATTGAAACCGGAGAAATAACTTACGCATATTAGGCCTCCAAGAGGGCAAGGAGGGACCAGATATAATCCACAACTTCTGTTTCTCATTTTTAATAAAGATCTGAGGATAAAACAAGCACACTGTGTCCCCTCTCACCCACTCACTAATTCCAGTGCCCCTCGACTGGTAGTACTTAAACATTTTAGGTATTTGCAGGTATTGCAGATGTTAGAAGCTGCCTGATCCATGGCACTATTACAATGCAAAAGCCAGCGGATTTTAATTGTTCCTGATTTGGTTAAAATGTCTGCGACCTGGTACAAAACGTTGTTAGAGATGTGAGCCCATTTGAAAGCAGCAGGAGTGCACTATGGCCTTATGTATCCCGCAGAGATAAATGGCACTCTGAACTATGTGACTAAAACTTTGGAAGACAGAGGCTCGGGGATGAAAAGCCTAAGCTGAAGTCTAAGGGCCCGATTTTCATAAGAGAATGTAAATAAAAATAAATAAATTTAGGCAGACTATGCGCCGCATCGGCACACAGCCTGCCCGTCGACCCACTTAACCTGGATTTTCACTTCCATGGTGACGGAAGTGAGAATCCAGGTTCAGTTGGATGTGTTGGCAGCCACTGAATCTAAGCGGGTAGCAGCAATATATTACCCATGTAAATGCCTTTGAAAATGCCGTTCTAAGCATCATGGACCCTTTTAGCCTAGGACAATTTTTTGGCTCCTTTTTTTCTTACCCTGTGATTTCAAGCAGTACTTGCCTGGATCTCCCAGAAATATAAGAATGCTTTCTGTCGCTGCAGCAAAATAACAGCAACCGGCTGACTGTGTTGGGTCTTGGTCATTTCATGAGCTGTGCTAGGTTTTTTCTTTATTATACTATCATATTATATTTACAATCAATGTTATGTATATGTAGCAGTGGAATGATAAGGGTTTATGTGACTCTGAGTTCACTTTTTTTGGTGGTATCTTTATCTGTTTCATACCAGGATTTTTAATTATCTTTCTTGTATTTGGGTATTTTTGAGATTTTTTGTTATTCAGTCAGAGGAGCAGGCACCATTGGTCCTATCTGTTCTAGACTACTCTCCCCAGTAACTCGGTTGCTTGTTTAAGCTCTTTATACTCTGTTATGTTGATGTGCTTGAGTTATCTTATTAGTTGGTGGTATGAGCAAGGTGTATGGAGGTGTGTTGAGAAATGTGGTCTGGGGCTTAAGGAGGTGTCAGAGTGGTTGGGTTCTTTGGGCTGAGTAATTATTTTATAAAGAACAATGAGTAGGTGATTGAGTCTTAATGTGGAGACCCTTAATGTGCATGGACTGAGACATTCGATAAAAAGAAAAATAAATTCTTGGAGTGGATAGGTCTTTTGCTGCATCATGTTTCTAATATTTAAAGAAAACACAGCTTTCAGTAGCTCTCCTTGATCCTCTCCAATCTGGTTTTCATCCTTTTCATTCTACTGAAATGGCTCTTGCCAAAGTCTCCAGTGACTTGTTCCTGGCTAAGTCCAAAGGCTTTTCCCAGTTCTTTTTCTTCTTGACCTTTCTGCTGCTTTTGATACTGTTGATCACTTTCTCCTTTTCAACACATTATCCTCTCTTGCTTTTGAAGACTCTGTGCTGTCTTGGTTCTCTTTTTATCTATGCAATCGCTCCTTCAGTGTTTGTTCTGGCAGTTCCTCTTCTACTGCCATCCCTCTTTCAGTTGGTATACCCAAGGGTCTGTTCTTTTCTCTCTCTACACCCAGTCCCTTGGTGCCCTCATCTCTTTCCCTGGCTCCCAGTACCATTTTTATGCTGATGACTCTGAACTCTATCTATCTTCACTTGACATTTCTCCTGCACTCCAAGCTCATATCTCTGCCTGTTTATCTGACATCGCTGCCTGGATGTCATACTGCCATCTGAAATTGAACATGACTAAAATTGAACTTCTTATCTTTCCCCCTAAACCCTCTTCCACCTTCCTCCTTTCTCCATCACTGTTGACAATACTCTTCTTCTTCTTCCTGTTTCCTCAGCCCTTACCCTTGGGGTCATCTTTGACTCCTCTCTCTCCTTCTCCACACATATTCAACAGATTGCTAAAACCTGTCATTTCTTTCTGTATAACATGAAGAAAATTCTCCCTTCCTCTCTGAACACACAACTAAAACTCTTGCCCACTCTTTAGTTACCTCCTGTCTTGACTACTGCAAACTCCTTCTTGATGGTTTTCCTCCAAGTCTTCTCTCTCCAGTCTATTCAGAACTCAGCTGTGCCCCTAATCTTTTGCCAGCCCCGATACTCTCATATAGCCCCTCTTCTGAAATCATTTCACTGTCTCCCTTTCCATTTCTGTATCCATTTTAAACCTCTTCTAACCTATAATGCATTCACTCTACTGCCCCTCATTACATTTCCTCTCTCTTCTCTCCCCACACCCCTCTTCGTGAACTTTACTCCTCCTCTGGCTTCCTTCTCTGTATGCCCTATTCTTCTCATGCCAACTCCAGACTTCGTTCCTTACACTTTGCTGCTCCTTATGTCTGGAACAAGCTTCCTCTATCCATCTGCCAAATTTCATCTCTCTCCCTCTTCAAATCCATGCTAAAGGCTTACCTTTTTGTGGCTGCTTTTGGATCCTAATCACTTGTTTCCCTTGTGTCTTCTCTCCCTATTGAACCCTTATTTCTCTTGTATTGAATTATCTGTCTTAAATAGATTGTAAGCTCTTCAAGCAGGGACTGTCTTCTTATGTGTCTGTGCAGTGCTGCGTACGCCTTGTAGCACTTTATAAATGATTAATAGTAATAGTAGTAGTAGGAGCTCCTGAGGAGGATTTAAAATTTAACAAAAAATAGATGGGACTGAAGATATGTTTTCTAGCCATAGTTTAGTTTAGGAGTTTTTTTCCCAGTATTAATTTAAGGTTTTATAAACAATAAAAACAACATCACCTTAACAATTTCAACCAAACTGTATACATTCCCCTTCCCACCCACCCCTCCCTGGTGCCACCCTCATCCTGGTGATAATCACCACTTTGCTGATTGCTGATACCACAGGCCATACACAGTTTCATATTTTCTGTAAAGATAAACTGTATTCCACCATTGAGGGAATTCTACTACAGAGGGGTCCCTCCAATGATTAATTAGCAACTTAATTGCTATACTAAGCAACATGTCAAAGAGAAACTCATCTTGAGACTGTAAATTAGCCAAAGATGGAGTATAACTATCTAATAGGTGAGGTTCCCTTTAACAGGTCGAATTCACTTAATCCGCTATCAGATAGGTTGCCAAAAGGACTGTATAATTTCAGGCAGTTGAACAAAATATGGCGAAAGGTGCCAGGGGTGACCTACACTGAGCGGTGGATACACCCCTAAACAAAGGCATGGGGAAAGGTGACCTGTACAGAGCGGCAAGCGCACTTACTCTTGCTGCCTTGCTGGGCAGACTAGATGGACCATACTGGTCTTTATCTTCCATCATATACTATGTTACTATGTTACTATGACATGCCCAACATCGGTTGCTGCTATCAGTTGCCACTTGATAAAGGGGACTGGGATGATAAAGGTCCAAACTGCTAAAGAGAACAATAATTGAATCATGGATGTTGATTGAGATATCCATGGGGTCTGTTTCCAAAACACCTTCCATTGTTGTGAGGTTAAACTTAAATTAAGATCTAGTTCCTGTGATTTTTCCTGTCCACAGCATTTAGGAGCGTGATGATCTCTAAACAATGAATAGATGTTGGAGGCTGAACAGGTGTCCTCTGCCAACTTACATATTTTGGCAAGGAGTCCCCAGTGAAGCTAGAGAATACTCAGCCTCATACCCACCTTTTCCAAGTAGTGCCTCAACTGCAACCATTGGAAGTACCATTTAGAAGGGAGATCATATTCCTGCTATAGATCCTGAAAGGATTTATACAAGTTTCGGGACATAAGCTGTTTGATCTCCCAAATGCCTTTGGACTGCAGTGCTTCCAGTTGATAGCACATTTCTGTATTCTAAAATTTGGATTCAGCAATATTAGCTGCAATCGAGAGGGTGCATTTTCTTGTCTAAGGAGGGAGACAAATTCATGAAAGGCAGCTTGAGTTAAAATGATCACTGCATATTTCCCCCCAGAGTGTGGATGAAACATACCTGGCAGAAGATAAGATGGTATGAGAGCCATAGGCTGTTGTCCTAGCAATAGCCAAGAGGGCACAGCAGTATTAACAGGTGCAATTACCCACTGGAAACCTTGTCGCAAGATGAAGGATTGATGATATCCATGAAAGTCTGGGAAGTGTACATCCCCTGCCAATTTGGCCAGATTCAGTTTATGGATGGCTATTCTAGGAGGTTTGTTCTGCCACAAAAATGAGACCAGGGCAGATTTCAATTTTTTATAAAGGCTATCAGGAAAGAGAATGGGAAGAATGCTCAGAATATAGTTGCCGTTGGTACTAGAACCATTTTAATGGATTCCAGTGTTCCCTACCAGGTGAGGTTCAAGGGTGACCATTGGAGTGTCAAGTCTCGTACTATCTGAAGTAAATATTCATGAGGGTTTCAGGCAGAGTATTGCTAAAAGTAACACCCAAATATTTGAACGAGGAATCCACCCATTGAAAGGGAAAACTAGAAAGATCTGCTTTATAGATGTGCACTGTAAGTGGAAAAGCTATTGATTTAGTCATTAATTTTATAACCAGAAAGGGCTGAGTATTGATTTTATTGTAGGTAGCAAAACAGGGATAGACAACAGTTTCAGAAATAACAAGGCATTGTCCGCATAGGCCAACAATTTAACATGGTCTCCAAGGGGGATTCCCCTAATTTGAGAGTTCTACCATATCATTAATGCTAGGGGCTCTAAAATAATATAAAAAAAAACAAAGGGGTAGTGGGCATCCCTGCCTGGTACCGCGATAAAGTGCAAAGGATAGGGAAAGGGTGCTATTGACTCAGATCCATGCCGTCGGGCGGGTATAAAGGGACTCTACCTGAATTAGAAAACCAGTGAGTATCCCAAACAATCTGAGCGCCTGAATAGATAGGGCCACTCCAGGTGGCCAAATGCCTTCTCGGCATTGAGGGAGAGACCTACTAGGGGAATAGAAAGATCTGGAGAGGAGGCTAATCTCTGGCACTGGAGACAGGCATTGTTGGGTGTAGATTATCCTGAGACAAACACACTTTGATCAGGGTGGATAAAAATAGGCATGACTAGGGGTAGGCAATCTGCTAGGGCTTTGGCCATGATTTTGTAATCAAGGTTGAGTAGTGATATGGGTCTGTAATGCCCTACTAATTGGGGGTACCTCCTGGCTTTTCATGTACTACTATTGTAGCCTCTGCTAATGTCCCTACAGCTGGAGCTTGGTGGTTCATCATTTGGAAATAAGCAAGAAGATGGGGAGTGAGCTTAGAACTAAATGGCCCCACAGCTTTCCCTGGAGGTGTTTGATTGCGGTTACAATTTCAGCTAGCGTGAGGTCAAAGTCCAACTTGGCAGCCTGGGTGGGGTTTATAGTAGGGCAAATGATATTATATGTCAATATTTCAAAAGGGAAGGCTGAATTATCAACTTCAGAAGAATAAAGTCGCTCATAATAAACCTGGAATTGAGTTAGTATCTCTGGGGTCTGTGAGTATAGGTGGCCTTTCTCATCTCTAATTCCAGTAATTCTAGTCAATTCTTTATGAGATTTAAGAGAATTGGCTACAGTTTTGCTGTGCACATATATCCTGTGAAGCTTGGTCGCCAAGGATGGTGTTATACTCATATCGTAACCACTGTAGGTAAATCAATAGCATGGGATCAGTGCGTTGATAGACGATTTGCTCATTTGAGCTAATTTGGGCTTCTAAGTCCTGGAGTTGCTTCTTCCGTTGTTTTGAGACTCCTATTGAATATCTGGTAACCATGGCTCTAATAAAGGCCTTAAAAGTCTCCTATCAAGTGCATCCTGTGGTATCAGTATGGAAATTTAAGACAAATTGGGACTGATTTTCGAAAGGCGTTTACACGGTTTACAGCCCAGTAAACCGTGTGAATGCTTTAAATGAGGATATTCAATGGCAGGGTGGAGTGAAGGTGGAGGCTGCTGCTGACAGAGTAGCAGCAATATTGCACTGCTACCCAGTTAGCATTCCGCAACTAAAACTAGGTCAGCTTTTGGCATGCCTTGTTTTAGCTGCGGGTACTAACCAGGTAGCAGTGCAATATCACTCTGTGCTCCAAACCCAGGTATTCAATGTCATCGCCATGGCATTGATTATACAGGGTTGGGGTCAGCGGGCAGGGCTATGCATCGTAGTGGCACATAACCTGTCCAGATGAATATCGGGCCCATATTGTGTAACCACCTTACGAATGGTAAATAGGAAAGCCTTATCTCCCAGCAGGGCATGGTCGGGGATTGCAAGGAGACTAATGGCCGAGTGATCCAAAATGGTCGCTGCTTTGATGTCCGTACATTGGAGGCCACTGAGGAGGTATTGAGACAATAGAAAAAAATCTGTTCTAGAGTGGGTGCCATGGGGGAGTGAAAAGAAGGTATGCTCTTTGTCTGTAGGATGCTGGAGTTTCCAGGGCTCCACCAACCCCAGGGACTCCATCATGCCTTTCACCATTTGGGTTGCATTAAGGGAATGTACAAGACAACAGGATCACCTGTCCATTGAAGGGGTCCAATGTCAAATTGAAATCTACCCCAAGAATGACCAAAGTGTAATCCTTTGTACTCAGCTGTGATTGTCTGAAAAATTTGGGGACTATCTACATTTGTAGCATAGAGACTAAAACAAATGACCTTATAGTTCCCTATCTGATGGATCGCTTTAGCACAGCACACTTCAGTGTCAATTGTCTCCTCAATCATAGTGAGTGTCAGGGTCCTCCATGCAAGAAACATAACACTATTATTCCTTTGTAGCGCCGGGGAGCATACCAAAAATCGATAATGGTCTAAGCTTCTATACAATTGAGGTGGGTCTCTTGTAAATGAATGAGGTCAGTAGTTTCTCTTTAACAGAGGAGAAGGAGTTTTTTCTGCTTAATAAGGTTATTCAGACCCTTAACATTAAGTGATAAGGCCTTGAGTGCTATATACCTAGTACAGAACTACTGTACTTAGAAAACTGGTGGCGCCAATGTGGTAAGCACATGAATAAACAGTTTGCCAAATGGTACACAGTATATTCAGAATATGTCTAACCAAAACTGTAGCACAGTGAACTCTTTTACAAAGGTGTTGTATGGACAGCAGAAAGAGATGGTTTGATGGATGAGGTGGGACCAGGAAGAGTTATATAATCTACCAGTATCATGAATGGAATAGCCAGAGCAGTTTGGTATCCAGAGAGTCACTCTGCATCATCTGTAAAAGCAGAGGAAAAGTGATTAAGCTCCCCGCTCCCGCTTATACTATAGAATGTTTGACAAGAAGAATCTAACAAGACAAACCACACTACCCCCCCCCCCCCCCCCCCCCATCTTTCCCTGGTGCATAGAGTCTTACAGTATTGCCCTTTGCCATGTATAATGGCTCTCAGTTATTTCCAAGGCTTGAGAGGGGAAATCACTACAGGTCCTATGGATCGGGGGGGGGGGGGAGGGGGGTAAGTCATAAAGGCTGAGAGACTGAGCAATGCACACTTGATTGTCCATGTCTAGTAGTTAAGAGAACTCACATCTGGGTCAATGTTGTTCGGAAGGAACAGGGTAAATGTCCAGTTGGCCCAATGTGAGTGGATTGTTGGAGGTTCCACACTATAGTTAGGCTTGAGTTTCCCTAAGACTGACGATCATTATGTGTCCATTTCTACACTTCCCAGACTCTCTAAGAAGGCCTGAAATTGTCCCAGATCTTTGAATGAACGAGTTCGGTTATGAACTGTAGCTCTCATTCGCACAAGATACATTAGGCCATAATGGGCCTTGAGCTTCTGTAATTGCGGTCAAAAAGCAAGCAATTGTTTTTGCCGTCTTACAGTGGTTTATTGAAGTCCAGGAAGAATTGGATCTTATGACCATTAAGTTGCATGGGCACATGGGTTCTCATGGGTATTTCATCTGTGCGCTGTGATAAGAGGGAGTTCTATGGGCCCTTTCAATCTCGAATGGCCGGCGGAAGTCAATCTGTAGCAGCTTAGGTAAGATCATTCCAGATATGAACATAAGAACATAAGATATGCCATACTGGGTCAGACCAAGGTCCATCAAGCCCAGTATTCTGTTTCCAACAGTGGCCAATCTAGGTCATACGTACCTAGCAGTTTCCCCAAGGGACACAGGTTCCACAATGCTTGCATTGGTTCAAGCATTGATATCCTGGGTCCCTTCTTAATAATGGTTTATGGACCTTTCCTCCAGGAACTTGTCCAAACCTTTTTTAAACCCAGCTACACTAACAGCCTTTACTACATCCTCCGGTAACAAATTCCAGAGTTTGATTACACGTTGAGTGAAAAAATATTTTCTTTTATTAGTCTTAAATAGTTTACCCTGTAGCTTCATTGCATGTCCCCTAGTCTTTCTATATTCTGATAAGGTAAACAATCGATCTACGTTTACCCGTTCCACTCCGTTCATTAATTTATAGACTTCTATCATATCTCCCCTCAGCCGTCTCTTTTCCAGGTTAAAGAGCCCCAACCTTTTTAGCCTTTCTTCATAGGAGTAGCCTTCCATCCCTTTACCATTTAGGTGGCTCTTCTCTGAACCTTTTCTAAAATTCCTATATCCTTTTTAAGATATGGCGACCAGAATTGCACACAATATTCAAGGTGCGGTCTCACCATGGAACGATATAGAGGCATTATAATATCTTTTGTTTTATTTTCCATTCCTTTCCTTATCATACCTAGCATTCTATTTGCTCTCTTGGCCGCCGCTGCACACTGGGCCGAGGGTTTTAACATGGTATCCACAAGGATGCCTAAATCTTTTTCTTGGGTGGTGGTTCCTAATGTGGAACCTTGCATCGTGTAACCATAGTTTGGGTTGTTCTTCCCTAGGTGCATAACCTTGCACTTCTCCACATTAAATTTCATCTGCCATTTTGATGCCCAGTCTTCCAATTTATCAAGATCCTCTTGCAATTTTCCACAATCCTCCTGGGTTTTAACAACTTTAAATAGTTTTGTGTCATCAGCAAATTTGATAACCTCACTCGTTATTCCACTTTCCAGGTCATTTATGAATATGTCAAAAAGCAGCGGACATTGGACCCTTCAGGGATACCTAGGATTCGGAGGTTATTATGACACAACCTATTATTGTTGTCTTCTAGTTGCTGCTCCAGTTGAGTGAATTGAACCTCATGCTTGGCCAGCTGTGTATCCATAGAGTCCAATTCAGACAGGGCGCTGTCCGGTCGTCTCCGAGAAAGGACCCAATTCTGGACTGCGGGAACAAAACATTACTGCGGTACACAGAATTGCGCCCGTGGACATCCGCTTTGATTTAATGATAAAGCGGTATACTAAATTCGTCTAAATAAATAAATAAATAAATACATCCTATTGTGCTTCTGTCTGCCTGTGGGGACATCTTCACCGCAGGCTCCCCTGGCTGTTGCGGCTTGGCCCCCACTCTTCCCCGCCGCCCGACCCATAGCTGGCCAGCAGGGGCCGGGATCAGGTGGCAGCGACTTCCCTGCACCAGGCTTCAGCCCTGGCCCCGGGCCCGGAAAGGGAACCCCGGCCATGATTGCAGGGTTGGTGCAGCTTATTTCACCTTCGAGGTGGAATAAGCAGCATGTCCTCTTTGACCCAGCAGGACATACAGAGCCGTGTTCGGAATTGGCCCTGTATAATGTGCCGGGCTGGCCCGCCCCCACTCCACCCAGATACCACTCCCTCCTGCCCCCTACCAGCTCTCCACATCCTACTGCTCAGGATGTGTGGGGAGAGCAGGAGGTGGAATTAGATCCCGATGGCTTGCAGGGCTGCATGTCCCGCAGGGACGTGCAGCCCCACAACCCACATCCTTGAATCGGGCCTATAGTGTCCAGGTGGAGCATGAGAGAGCTCAGCTGTTCTTTAATTTCAGTAAACTCACAGTGCAATGCCACAAGGGACTCCCCATTCATTGTTACTAGGTCCTTCACCTGCCATCATGTTCTTTACTGGCTGTCATTTTGCCAAGGCATTGTGGCTCGGGCTTAGACCTTTTTGCACCTTGTGGTGGAGTTTACAGATATTCAAGTTGAGCTGCTTTGATCACTGACATTATACTGAGCTACGGGGAGCAGGGAGAGCAGCACCAAGCTACTACTACTACTGAGCATTTGTATATTGCTACAAGATGAATGCAGTGCTACACACACATGTAAGAGACAGTCCCTGCTCATCAGAGCTTACAATCTAGTCAAGACAGATAGCACAGTAGGTGTAGACAGGGATACATCTAGGGGCAATGTTAAGGAAACACAAGGAGATCAGGAAAGTCAAGATCCGAAAGCGGCAGTGAAGGTAAGTTTTCAGGGTCAGAGAAAGCACCTGACGTACAGACACAAGCGGGGTAGGATCGGTGAGGGATGTAGAATTCTTGCTAGCTATGCTGGAGTTATCTTTCTAGGCATCCATTTTGGATCATAGCTGGCTCCGCCCCATCCATAGTTTAGTTTAACAGCAAGGCGGTTTACAATAAAAAAAAACATAGATAGAAACGTGAAAAGAACTCCATTATCATAAAGATCATACACGCCAAACAGAAGAATACATTAGGAGAGAAGAGAGAGACAGGCCAGCATGTGATCATAGACCAGAGCTACTCAATTCCAGTCCTGGAGGTCCGCAACCCTGCAGGTTTTTGGGATATCCCTAATGATATGCATGAGATATATATGCATTAGAGATAGCCTGCCAACCTGACTGGTTTGTGGCCCTCCAGGGCTGGGTTTGGAGACCCCTGCCTTACACCTCTGTCATTTAAGATTGTGAGTGGGCAAGGTACAGATGTTCTAGACATCAAAAGGGTAGATAGAATGTGTCACATTCCTCCTAGATTCTCAACACCACCAAAAGGTTGTCTAATAGACAATATTTTGGTGGTGGTGAGAAGCAAGGAGGAATGTGACAAATTTTAACCACAGACTAGAGGGAATGTCCAGACAAGAAGGATTGAAACCATTTAAGAGAAGTACCATGAAAGACGATAGAGAAGGATAGTGTGATCAATCAGATTGAAAGCTGAGGAGAGATCCAGGGACACAAGAAGAGAGACATCACCCTGACTGAAGGACTAGTGAACTTCACTCAAAAGAAAAGTAAGAACAGTTTTGGTACTACCACTTGTCTAGGATGGAGACAGAGAAGGCGGAAACCAGTGTGAAACCAGAGTTGATGGCATTTTGAGAATATAGGTCTAGGTTGAAGAGGAGCCAAGGAATCTAGCAAAGAGGTGAGAAGGGAATTTGAGGTACAGACCTGTTCAACAGGAGAGAGGGAATCAAAAGTAGGAGGAAAAATGGTGTCAGAGGAGGGAAAAACAGATAAAACATCCAAAGTGATCCTATGAGAGTAGGAACGAGGGGCAGGTTGAGGGTTACGGGTCAATTTTGGGAGGGGAGAGAATGCAAAATCAAAGAAAATTCAGTAATGATCAGTCCAGGGAAATGGCAGCAAAGAAGATATTGAGAGAGAAAGGAAATGCAAGGATAGTGAATATTAAGTCCAGAATGTGTCCAGCACAGTAAGTGAGAGAAGAAACATGTTGGTCTAATATGAGGTTTGAGGTCAGACTGAGAAGAAGTCTATTCCTCAGCTTAACAGGAAGATTATGTTGTTGTTAAGTGCCGTCGAGTCGGAGTCGACTCATGGCGACCCTCTGGATAGCTATCCTAAATTGTGTTTGGTCTTCAGTCAGGCGGCTCATTGTTGACAGACTGGTACCCGTAGCACAATTTGTGTTGTTGTAACTATCCATTGGGTTTTCATGGCAAATACAGGAAGATTATAGTGAACCAGAATCACCAGATTGGGGTAATGGAAGTTGACTTCCAAGAGTGTAAGTAGAAGCTGATCCCAGAGAGCAGAAGAGATAATTGGGGGACAGTAAAGAAGAAGAAAGTAGATCAAAAGAGACAATTTAAAGGAGATGAGCAATGATTCAGGATAAGAGGGCAGGGGAGGAGATTCCAGTAAGATGCAAGGAAGTGTGGTAGATGACAAGCACACCGCCTCCAGACCAGGATGAATGAGGGATAGAAAAAATAGCAAAGTCAGAGAGAAGAAAATGATACAGGAGAGAGCCCTCCCCATCCTTGAGCAAAGACTGCAGATCTAAAGAGTTAAAGAGAAGAAGATCAGAGAGAAGAGAGACCTTGGCACAGAATGGAGCATGCATTCAAGAGAGCATAGTGACAGTGGGTCAAAACATTGGGGAGCGAATAATAATTTGAAGAGAAAGGAGAGTAGAGGATTAACTTACTTATGTTTCGGTGACAAGACGGATGACAGAAAGAGAGTGGATGGTGACCACAAATAACAGGGATCAATGACATTAGAAGGCACAAGAGAGAACGAGGCAAAAGCTGAGCTGAGTCGGAGGCAATGGGGGCAAGAGGATTAGACATCATGGTTTGGAGTCACTGAAGTCGCCCCAAGGAGCACTTTTGCCTTTTATTTTTTCTTATTGCTGTTGAGCATCTATTTGCAATTCGGCAAGATCGTGAAGAGTGAGGAATAAGTGGGAATGGGCTAGAAGTTAAAACTGTGGCTTACGCTGATGGGCTTCCCATACTCCTCCCACCTGGATTCTTCCCTGCCTGTACTTCTTTCTATAGTAGAGGGGTATTCAAAGGGGCATTTTTACTAAATTGCCAATAGCGTGGGGATTAAAAAGGACTTTTTTATTTCTATAAAAACACTTTTGAGTCCTTTTGATAACATGCACCGTGGCTTTGTACCTAACATACCGATAGCATGCAAAATCATGGTGCATTACGTGCAAAGCCACCACGTTACCTATCAGGGGCATGGAGAACATTTCCACGATAGGTAACGCATAGCATCAGTCAGTAACACAGGCTGGCAATACTGTTGGTTAATACTATTGAGGTGGAGGTAATTGTTCCCACGCTAATTGAAAGTTGTACCATTAACACACGGTGTAGACCTGCATACTGAGAGTATGGTGCTTATCAAACCCAATTTCTGCCCCTAACCCACCCAAATAGTGCAGGATTTGGCATGCACCAACTGCACGCAGTTAGTAGGCACAGAAACCTGAGCTAACTGCATAATGCGTTTTAGTAAGCAGGACCCTCTTTATTAACTGAGAATTTCTTTATAATTCCACTTATTTTTGCAATGCTACCTTTTTCTTCATAAGTAATTTACTTTTTCATAGACAATAAATAAACCCTTGTAAAGCCAAACCGCCCCCTCCCCCTTCTAATAATAAAGACCTTTCTATATTAAAATAAAGAAAGGCAAACAAAAAGAAAGGAGAAAAGTGATTCAACTTAGACTTTCGGAACAAAGAGAGTACTGCAGAAAGAAACAGAGGCTCCTTGATAATCCTAGTGCCATCCTTAAATTTTACCACAGAAATGATATATAGATTGTTCTGGAAGGGAAGTCAGAGAAGAGCTATATTTTCATAATGTCGTTGTTTGGGGATTTTGGAGACAATCGTGCAGTTTACTTCAAGCAGTAGTGTGCTGGCTATGTTAATGTTCCTCAAACTTTTCTGACAATAAATATTAGGCCACAGTATGTCACTCTGAATGATTTAAGGATACAGTGGGCAGAAGATACTTTGCATTGTCTAATATTTATTGATTTGTAGGGCCCACTATGTTTAAAAGATGTTTGTGTGAAAAAAGAGAATCCATTTGAATATTATAAAGTACTATATGTATGCCTTATAGAAACATAAATTCTCCTGTATGCATATAATGTGTGAACCTTATGAGAACTGTGAAAAAGGAAGGCTTATTTAGGTTGACTGTTGCTACATATATTATTTTCTAGCAGGACAGCAACAGAATGGTTTCAGGGAGTTCTAAATAAGAGAAAGTTTAAAGACATCAATCTGAGAAATTTGCCCCAACTCTATTCACTCTCCACCAGGTAACATTTCTTCTTCAGTTTGTATTATGTCAGAATTTAGGGTCT
Organism: Ichthyophis bannanicus; assembly: GCA_033557465.1. NCBI lineage: Eukaryota > Metazoa > Chordata > Amphibia > Gymnophiona > Ichthyophiidae > Ichthyophis > Ichthyophis bannanicus. Next base: position 1,856,174,412 of record CM066031.1, read on the forward strand.
CATAAAAAAAAGAAAAAGTAGAATATGATATTGGATGAAAGGAAAAGTAACATGACAAAGAAAACCAGGAAAGGGAGTCACCAGGAGATGGGGCAAAGCAAAAGCAAAGTACTGACGGAGAAGAGAAACATACAAATGAAAACAAAACCACACCAGCTATCCAAACATAACCCCTGCCTGTGTGTGGTTCTCACAGTGGTTCCCTGTGCAGACAGTGATCAAAACCATCCAAGAACAATGCAGGCTTTCAGTCTCTACTCTTGCAAAAGTTTAGCAGGTTCTTTGAACGGGACCAGTATACACTGGGAAGCCTATGGCACTTAAAGCTCCTTTCACCACTCTTCCTTTCACAAAATAACTGGGTCTAGGACAGAAGGTGTGTTCTGAACCCAAAAGGTTTACTTAAAGAACTTTGCAGTTGCTGATAACAATAGGCAAAATACAACTGGCAGTGACAAAAATCAACAGAATTATACTACAATTAGTTTAACTCCTCCTCCTCTTCCTTAAATACATACAAAGCAGTTTAACTCACACTCACTCTCTCTCTCTCTTCTTCCTTAAATATATTACACACATTTTAACATTTATTAGCCTTCTCTTACTGCTGGAAATCTATTCCAAACATCTCCTTTCTTTTTCTCCTCAGACTTACTCTGGTAACTAGTTTTTCAGGGTTACTGAGCTGCTGGCTTCTGCTGATGTAGGTCTCTAGCATTGCATTGCAGGTGCTGCTGGCTCTGTTGTCGTACACCTCTAGAGCAGTTCTCCTTCTCTCCTGGACTAGGTGGTTCTCCTACTTCTCCTCTGCTCCTTTGTTCCTCAGGCAAAGCCGATCTTCTTTTGAGCTAGATGAGGGTACTGGCAGGTTTTGCACCGTTACACAGAGACTTTGTGGTGTGGGCTTGAGCCCATGACACTATTTTACCCCTCTGCTCTCTCCCCTACTACTCCTTGTCTTCTAGTTCCCTCTGACTGGTTTGAGGAGCTGGAGAAGGCCACAAACACCTGCCCCATTTGGAGCAGACTGCTTACCCCCTCCTCACGATACAATGGCTGACTGCCAAGACAGAGTATATTGCAGCTTCATTACACTTACACTAGTCTTTCTACCTTTTGAAGGAGTAAATATCCGATCTGTGTTTACCCATTAGACTGCACTCATTATTTTATAGACCTCTATCGTATCTCTCCTCAGCCATTTCTTTTCCAGATCGAAGAGCCCTAACCTTTTGTGCTTTTCCTCGCAGGGGTATCCTTCCATCCCCTTCATCATTTTGGTCACTCTTCTCTGTATGTCTTCTAAATCCACTATATCTATTTTTATTATGGGGTGAGGGGAGGGGGAGGGAAGGGATTTTTAGTAGTGGCGGTCAGCACACTTAAAGTGGCTGACCGTCGTAGCTCTAACTTCGGCCTGGATATTCAATATTGAATATCTGAGTTACCTGGATTCTGTTTTTTCAATCTGATCAGCAGCAATTTTCAGCCACTGACTCGATTGTAAAACTAGCTAAGTTAGGACAACCATTCAGCTGTCCTAACTTTAGCCAGTTAGAGTTAACTGGACAGCAGTTCAAAATTGCCACTGCCTGGTTGACCCATGCTGCTGCCCCCACTCTGCCCTTGAACCCGTTGAGGCTAAACGCTTAGCATCGGGGTATTTAGTGGCCAAAACTGGGAATATTCAGTTGCACTAACATTGAACTGTGTAATCATGAGCTGTAGCGCTTAGTTTTAGGTTCCCTTGTTAACGCAATCGTAGAGTTTGTGCAGTCAGTTACGGACGCATGTATCGGTGGCCACTTGCAGGCCTGTCTTTCCAAAGGAGGCATTGTCCATGGGGTGGTAGAGGCAGTAATGCTTTGTGAAGGCATGAATTGAAGCCCATGTGGTCATGCTGCAGATGTCTGTGGGTATCGCTGTGTATAGGTTGGCCAACATAGCTGCCAGTGCCCATAATTGGTGAGCATGTGCATTGTCTTCTGGGCGTAGATTTGCACATATGTAGCAATAGGCGATGAAGTCTGCCAACCATCTGGACACGGTTCGTTTGGTGACTGGGCGGCTTGGCCTGTTCAGGTCATAGGCGAGAAAAGGTTGTGAGGCCTTCCTGGTTGGTTAGTGCCACTGAACATCCCAGTGAGCGGCCTTTATGCGCTTTGCTTTTGAATACCCCCCACCCCCATGAAGACCAGAACTGCACACATTATTCAAGATGCAGCCTCATCATGGAGCAGTACAGAGGCATTATAATATCCTTAGTTTAATTCTCCATTCCTTTCTTTCTGATTCCAAGCATTCTATTTGCTTTCTTAGCCGCGGCTGCACACTGGGCAGAGAGCTTTAACATATTATTCACGATGATGCCTAAATCCTTTTCCTGGGTAGTGATTCCTAATGTGGAATCGTGCATCATTTAAGTGTAGTTTTTTTTTTTTTTCCTGAGTGCACAATTTTGCACTTGTCTGCCTTAAATTTCATCTGCCATTTGGACACCAAGGGCCCAATATTCATCTCGTCCCTGCCCGCCGACCCTTAACACCAGATATTCAATGGCAGGGCGACAGCAGTGAATACCCAGCATCACTGCACATGTCCCAGAGCTGCCAAGGCTAACCGGATTGCAGTGATAATGCACCACTACCTGGTTTGCAGCCATGGCTAAAATTAGGCGAGCCAAAAGCTGGCCTTCTTTTAGCTATGTATTGCTAGCTGGGTAGTGGTGCAATATCGCCGCTACTTGGTTAGCACCATTCTCCACTTTTGCTCCACCCCAGAATGCTCCCAACATGCCCCGATGCTAACTGCAGAACATCGAGGTGTGTAGCGGGCTTTGGAGGGAATATTCAACGGTACTAACCGTGTATGTGCCGTTGAATATCACTGAGCTGTGAACCATGTAAATGCCTTTGAATATCAGGCCTCAAGTCTCACACTTACTCAAGATCCTCTTGTACTTTTTCATAATCCTCTTGTGATTTAGCAATTTTGTGTCATCTGCAAATTTGATCAGCAGTGGGACCAGCACAGATCCCTGGGGTACTCCACTATTCACCATTCTCCGTTGAGAAAATAGCCCATTTAGCCCTACTCTCTGTTTTCTGTTTTTTTAACCAGTTCCCAATCCAAAATAATACACTGCCTCCCATAACTTTTTAATTTCCTTAAGAATCTCTCATGAAGGACTTTGTCAAAGGCTTTCTGAATATCCAGATTCACTATATCAACTGGCTCACCATTTATCTATCTGTTTATTCACACTTTCAAAAAAAATATAGCAGATTAGTGAGACAGCACTTTCCTTAACTAAATCCATGTTGGCTTGTTACATTAAACCATGCTCAGTAATTTTGTTCTTTATAATGGTTTCTACCATTTTGCCTAGTACAGATGTCATGCTCACAGGTCTGTAGTTCCCTGGATCACTCTTGGGACCCTTTTTAAAAATTGGTGTTACATTGGCCATTCTCTAATCTTCAGGTACTATAGATAATTTTAATGATAGTTTTCTAATTACCAGTAGTAGTCTACAGTTACATTTTTGAGTTCTTTCAGCACCTTGGGATGTATACCATGCGGTCCAGGTGATTTGCTACTCTTCAGTTTATCAAACTGTGGTAATTGTATCTTCTAGGTTAATCGAGATTTGTTTCAATTCCTTCAATAAATCACCTTTGAATATCATGCCTGGCATGGGTAACGTTCCGACAGCTTCCTCAGTAACGACCAAAGCAAATAATTCATTCAGTCTTTGTACTATGGCCTTGTCTCTCCTTAGTGCCCCTTTTACCACTCTACCTCTGGTCATGGCTTCCAAGATAGTATTTTTAAATAACTCCCATGCCTGATGTCAACTATTAACTTTTTCATTTGCCCCTTTTAGTTGTTTCTTAATCATTTCCTCCTTTTATTATAGTCGCCCTTCTGAAAGTTAAAGGCTAGTGCAGTAGATTTCCTTGCTGATCTCCATTTATTACATCAAATGTAATCATGTTATGATCTTTGCAGTTTTCCAGGTCATGCTGTGTCTTAATAACTGGAACCAAAGACCATCATTCTAGTTGTGGAAGCTCAAGAGAATGTGATTATGTTATGATCACAGTTGCCAAGTGGCCCCAACACCGTTACCTCTTGCACCAGGTCTTGCATTCCACTGAGGACCAGGTCTAAAATAGCTTCCCTTTGTTCCATTTCTTGTGTCAGTGCTCCATGGTGCAGCCATTTATTTCGTTCATAAACTGTATCTCTCTAGCATGTCCTAATGTAATATTGAGCTAGTTGATATGAGTGCTATTGAAATTGAAATCACCCATTATTATTGTGTTGAACATTTTGTTAGCTTCCCTAATTTCTGTTAGCATGTCATCATCAGTCTGTTCATTCCAACATGGTGGATGGTAGTATACCCCTACTGCCATTCTCTTCCACTTTTTACATGGAATTTCTCTCCAAAAAGATTCTACATCATATTTTGTTTCCTATAAAATGTTTATCCTGTTTGACTCAATACCCTCTCTAACACAGAGTGCAACTCCTCCAACAATTTGATCTAATTAGTACACAAGTATCACAGTGTCCCAGTGGTTAACCTCCTTCCACCAGGTATTGAAGATGCTCATTGCTGTATATGTATCCTTTCAGTGCTATATATTCTAACTCTCTCATCTTATTTTTTTATACTTCTAGTATTTGCATACAGGCATTTCAAAATGTATTTGTTCATATTAACAATCTGGTTATCAGTTGACAGGAGTCATTTGGAATATTTCAGCTCTGTTTTTTACTTGAAGGCAGCTGGGTTACTTTTAGGTTTATTGGAACCTCTCTATCAGGATACCCTAACTTCCCTTTTTGCCCTACTATCCTTTGAAGATACATCATTCTGAACCATGCATTCTTGGGTGACTATCAGCTTCCCCCATTATTTAGTTTAAAAGCTGATCTCTTCTTTTTAAAGATTAATACCAGCAGCCTGGTTCTACCCTGGTTAAGGGGGAACCCATCTTTTTGGAAAAGCCTCCCTTCCCCAGAATGTTGCCCAGTTCATATTAAATCTAAACCCCTCTTTTCTGCAGAATCATCTCATCCATGCATTGAGGCTCCAGAGCTCTGCCTGCCTCTTGGGTCCTGCATATAGAATGGGGAGAACTTCTAAGAATGCTACCCAGAAAGTTCTGGATTTCAAATTTCTACCTAAAAGCTTAAATTTGGCTTCCAAAATTTCCCTCCCATGCTTTCCACTGTCAATGGTACCAACATATACAAAGACAGCAGGCTTTCCCCCAGCTCTGTTTGAAACCGTATCTAGGTGGCACGTGAGGTCCATAATTTTCGCACCAGGTAGGCAAGTTATAGGATCACTTCTTGCCACACCAAGGTGATGTTCTTATTTCAAATGATCTCTCTTTCTCCCCCTCCCCTTCTCCCTCCTTCACTTCCCTTTCTTTCCCCCTCCCCTTGCCCCTTTCCCCCTCCTCTTCCGCCACCTCTTCTTCCCCACCCTCTCCTTTTCTTCCCCTTTCTCTTCCCCTTCCTTCTGTCTTCCCATCCCCTGCCCAACATCCTTTTCCTTCCTCTTCCCCCTCCCTTTCCTTCATCCGCCTCTAGATGTGGGGTATTTAGATTTCAGTAAAGCCTTTGACACTGTTCCTCACAGGCGACTTATAAACAAACTGAGCACCCTAGGGATGGACCCTAAAGTTACTGCTTGGGTTAGAAATTGGTTGGGTGGGAGGCGACAAAGAGTACAAGTAAATGGAGCTCACTCTGAGGAGAAGGATGTTACCAGTGATGTGCCCCAGGGATCTGTCCTTGGTCCAATTCTTTTTAACATCTTTATTAGTAATATAGCGGAAGGGCTGTCGGGTAAGGTGTGCCTCTTTGCAGATGATACCAAAATCTTCAATAGAATAGACAACCAGGAAGGTGTAGATAACATGAGGAGGGATCTAGCTAAGCTTGAAGAATGGTCTAGAATTTGGCAGCTGGGATTTAATGTTAAAAAATGTAAGGTCATGCATTTGGGCTGCAGCAATCCAAGGGAGCAATACAGTATAGGAGGACAAGTACTTTTGTCCACTAAAGAAGAGCGGGACCTAGGCGTGGTTGTGTCTGATGATCTTAAAGTAGCTAAACAGGTAGAAAAGGCGACGGCAAAAGCTAGAAGGATGCTTCGTGCATACGGAGAGGAATGGCTAGCAGAAAAAAGGAGGTGATAATGCCTCTGTATAAGTCTTTGGTGCGACCTCATTTGGAGTATAGTGTGCAATTCTGGAGACCGCACCTTCAAAAGGATGTGAATAGGATGGAGTTGGTGCAGAGGGTTGCTACTAAAATGATTAATGGGCTTCATTATAAAGCATATGAGGACAGACTTAAGGATCTTAATATGTACACCTTAGAGGAAAGGCGGGATAGAGGTGATATGATTGAGATGTTTAAATACCTCCATGGCATAAATGTTCAGGGAGAGAGCCTCTTTCAATTGAAAGCAAGTTCTGCTACGAGGGGACATGGGATGAGGGTGAAGGGAGATAGATTCAGGAGTGATATGTGGAAATATTTCTTTACAGAAAGAGTAGTGGATCCGTGGAATAGTCTCCCAGGGGAGGTGGTAGAGATGAGGACAGTAACTGAATTCAAAAAAGCATGGGACCAACACAGATGATCTCTAAAGGTAAAAAGTGGACTGTTGTAGTTGTTGTTATGGAAGGTGTCATACTCCATCACATCATGAAGCCTAGGCCCCGCCCAGAGCCTTGCTTGGCCCTCTGGGATATGTAGTCAAAGAATCAGTTGTGGCACTGAGGTAAGGCTCAAAAGGTTTTATTCCCCTTCCAAGAGGTTTCTTTTGGGTGAGCAAAACAAAAGCATACACAGCCCCACTTGGGCAAAAACAAAGTAAAAATGAGAACAGAAATTGCTTATTTTCAGCTTTAAACAAGTAAAGGAAAAAGTATTCAAAACAGTTCTTTCCAGCATACAAAGACCATTTCCTTTGTGGCTTTCAAGCTTGGCAATTCAATTTGTTTATCTCACAGACAATATATTATCAGAGACTGTGAGCGTGCAGTCCATGTAATCACTACTTACATTATCTCCCTGCACCTCACATTGCATCTCTTCGGGCTCTTCCTTTAAGGACTCATCCCTTGCAGCAGATGGTACGTTACTGAACAGTCTCCCCCTACTATTCAGGAAGTCTCTTTCCTTCTGGGTGAGAATGCTGGCTAAGCTGCTACCGTATTCCTTGGAGTGTCTACCCTGGGAGCTTCTCAAATGCGGTGGGAGATAGAGGAAATTCTTAGTTTCACTTTTCCCTCTACTAGAAACAGTAGGGCTAGCTTTAAACAGTCTTTGACTCAGGCTGTGCTCAGCTGCTACAGACGCCGGAGTAAAATCCAGTAAAAACTTCTCCTGGCTCCTGTCTTTGAAACTTCTTCTAGACACAGGCTTATGCTCAGGTATAAAAGCTTTACTCTTTTTATGCCAATTGTTTGTATAAAAACTTTCTTCAGGCTTCCTCCAGCTAACTTCACAATTAAATGTTTGGTTACCTTTCTGATAGTTTCTGCTGGGCTTTGATGCTTTCAGAGCTCTGCCCTCAGCTCCCTTCCAATTAGAGTTTCTCCCCTTATATCTTTGGCTTTCAGCCTCACAGCTGCTTGCTCCCGTGCTCCAACCGGGTTCTATTCCATTCCTGCTGTGTCCTGCGTGTGTCTTCTCTCTCTCACCTTCACTCTCACTCTCACTTTCACTCCTGCTCCCACGCTCACTCCATCTCTTGCTTGGATTCTCAAACTGGCTCTGTCTCTCAAACAGGTTCTGCTTCTCACACGGGCTTCCTTGCCCACGCTGGCTCTGCTTCACAAACAGGCTCTCTTGCACACGCTGGCTCGCCTCCTCACACTGGCTCTCCCTAACTCCATGTGCACTGAGCTTTTCTGTGTATGTGTCAGCTCCACCCACTCCCAGCTGGCTTTCATTGGTTACTAATTTCTTAGCCTTTCTGCTGCTTGGGCGTGTTTCCTTTGCACGTGAGCTGTTTTGTTTGAGTTGCCTATGGCAACATCCTACCCTGTGTTCCTCTGAACTGTCATAATCTCCCTCACTGCCTGCATTTTCACTTGTTTCCATGGGCTCTGCTGCATCTCCCTTGTGACAGATTCCCCCCCTTAAAATATTACGGGCTGCCGCATTTTCAGGCGGACAGCACGTAATCCTTGAGAGAGCATCCGCATTCCCGTGCAATCTCCCTGCTCTGTGTTGGACCATAAAATTAAAGGACTGCAATGCGAGATGCCACCTGGTGAGCTGCGCATTATTGTTCCTCATCTGATTGAGCCATTTTAGTGGTGCGTGGTCCGTTATCAGAAGAAATTTTCTCCCGGTGAGGTAAAATCGCAAAGCTTCAATGGCCCATTTTATTGCCAGGCATTCTCTCTCGATTGTGGCATAATTTATCTCTGCCTTTGTGAGTTTCCTACTAAGGTAGGCCACGGGATGTTCCACCCCTTCGAATTCCTGGGACATCACCGCCCCTAACCCCGGTTCAGATGCATCAGTCTGGACAATGAATGGCAAATTGAAATCTATACCACGTAACACCAGGGTACTACAGAGTCTCTCTTTTAGGGCCACAAACGCCACCTCCGCCTCGGGGGTCCACTTCACATGGTTAGGTGCGTTCTTTTTCAGCATCTCTGTAAAGAGCATACTTTCCTCTGCGAACCGAGGAATAAATCGGCGATAATAGCCGAGTAATCCTAGGAAGCTTCGCACCTGCTTCTTGGTCACGGGTCTGGGGAAATCCCTCACGCTCTCTATTTTGCTGGCCAATGGTTTTACAAGACCCCTTCCTACCATATGGCCTAGATACTTGGCCTCTTCCGTAGCAAACAAACATTTTTCTGGGTTGAGCGTAAGGCCAGCCCTCCGTAATGCCCTGAGTACCGCTTCCACCCTGGCAATATGTTGTGCCGAGGTTGTACTATAGATCACCACATCGTCCATATACGCTAAAGCGTATTCGCGGTGGGGCCGTAACACTTGGTCGACGAGGCACTGACACGTTGCCGCAGCCCCATGTAGACCAAACGGCATTCGCCGGAATTGGAATAATCCAATCGGCGTACTAAACGCCGTTTTGGGCTTTGAATCGCGGGTCAACGGGATTTGCCAATATCCCTTACTCAAATCTAGGGTGGTCAGATATTTTGCTTGTCCTAAGCGATCTAACAGATCATCTATGCGGGGCATAGGATAGGCGTCAAATTGCGAAATATCGTTGATTCTCCGAAAATCAATACAGAACCGGAGAGTTCCGTCTGGTTTCGGCACTAGCACTATCAGGCTGGACCACGGGCTCTGTGACTCTTCTATTATCTCTGTGGCCAGCATTTCTTTAACCTGCCCCATGACTTCCCTCTTCCTGGTCTCAGGCATTCTATAAGGGCGCTGCCGGATCACCTGCCCTGGTGCTGTAATTATCTCATGAGCGACTAGGTGGGTCTCACCCGGCCCAGTCATCAATACATCTGAAAATTTTTCCAACATCTGGATCAACTCCTTCCGTTGTTGGGGTGATAACTCGGTACCTATCCTGGGGATGGGCTGTTTCTTCCAATCCGCTATCTGAGGGCCGAGGTCTTCCTCGCTCCTATTCTCACTTAAGGCTGTCAGGTTCCTCACTTCTCTTTCCCCCGTGGAGCCAAATCCACCCGTCCCTCGTTTTGTGTGTGGCAATGAGGGTACCTCTTCCACCGTGGGGAACCCTACCCGCTCACAAATGAGCTGTGCAATACGGTCGCCGACGCGCACCTTAAAATCCCTATCCCCAAAATTGAATAGCAGGACTTTTATCAAACCCCGATAGTCTGGGTCAATGACCCCTGCTCCTACATCTAAGGAGTATTTCACGGCCAACCCTGACCTTGGCGCTATGCGCCCATAGCATCCGTCCGGGATCTTCACCTGGATACCTGTGTCCACTAGCGCTTTCCCCCCTTTTAAAATTACAGTGTCCTCCACACTAAAAAGATCATAGCCCGCAGCTGCCGCTGAGGCTCTTTTTGGACCTTTAGCTTGCTCAGTGGTTCTGCAGAATTGGAGTATGAACTTGTGTTTTTCATGTGGTATTTCTTTTACTTGTGGTTGAAACCGGGATCCTGTTCTAGGGATTTTCCCAAACAGAGGGCTGGGGATTCGTGCCACTAATGCTTCTGCTTTTACTGCCTGACTTTGTGTGGGCTTGAGGGCTAACTCATTCCTGAGACCTCTTTCCATTTCCTGACAGAAAGGAGCCCAATCCCGCCCCAGGACCACTGCATAGGGCAGTTTTGGAACCACAGCCACCGATATACGTCGAGCTGTCCCTAAACCTTTTATCTAACAAATGAGATGTCGTCACTTTCTTGGGCTTTAAGCTATACAGCTACCAATAATGATGAATATAAGCTCCAATAATTAACCACTGGCTAACTTTATAAAGAATCCATATGCTACCAGCGACCAGGTCTCAGAGTCAACTTCGGCTATACACTGAACCTACTTGTATGGTACAGTGAAATGCCCTCAACACATCAATGACCTGTATAATGTCGCTCTCACTTAAAGGCTTTCTTTTATTACTCAAATTGTCTTATATTTTTTTATATTGTATTTTTCTTATCAGTTTTTCTTAAAAGTATCGGCTTGTGCCGCACTATAATCTGCCAGGATAACTATTTATCGATGTTCATATAACTTCAATAATAAATCTTCATAAAAAACAGCTTTAACTCCCAATTTGTTACTCCGGACAACACCGGTAGTTATTGAGTGAAAGGCTGGATAGCAATTTCTGGCAGAGAATGTATACTGAACTGGCGGCATGAGCCGGTATGAATGTTTGATATCCTCAACTTGTTTCTTTCACGGCGGTATAATTACTCCCAACGCATATAACTGGCGCCGTAGCGTTTCACATATTGCGTTTCCTCAGGGGACACCTTAAAACAAAATGAAAGTAATTGTTTTAAGCCAAAATGAACTGCATTTAAAAAGGGTAAAAGTTAGTCCTTTCCTCTGTGAGGTACTCACGATTCTCCTCCACTGTCAGTCCTGTGCTTGAAAAAACGCTGCGCATGCGGAGTCAGAAGCACTTCCACACTTTAAACTACCTCTCAAGGGAACAGATGAAAATTCTTTCCTTCTTATTAAGTGGTGGTTTTTACTGACAGGTATTCCATTCTATGGATGAATTCAGACCATTAGGGAACACAGTGTTTAACCGAAAAATCCATTCTTGTTCTCGGCGCAGAAGAGTCTGATCTTGAGACTTGCCCCCCCTGACTTGGGAAACCTGATCTATACAGAAACATTTAAGTGTGGCGAAACGATGTTGTTGTTCAATACAGTGAGCCACCATAGGAGCCTGTAACACTTTACAGTGAATTCTACTCCGATGTTCTTTCATGCGGATATGAAAAGCCCGATTGGTTTTACCTATGTAAAGCATAGGACACGGGCAAAAAATCCCATAAACTACATGAGTGGAGTTACATGTTGTGTGATGCTTTAGATAGTGGACCTTTCCTTGGTGTGTAAACTGTTGTGTTTCCTACGTAATATCACACACGGTGCACTGGCCACATTTATAGTGACCCGGAGGTTCCAGCTGAGACTGTCGTGTAGATGATCGCAACACCGCGGGGGATAAAATCTCCTTCAAGTTCTTATGTCTCTGCCATACACATCTAATGTTTAAAGTCTCCAAACCTGGGGTGCTTCGTAAAACATTATTATGTTTTTTCAAGATCTTTTGAATTCGTGTACTTAAAGGGGAGTATTTTGTTATCAAATGAACTGTCTCCCCAGAAGATGGCTCTGCTTTTTTTGTTTGTAACAGTAACTCTCTATTCGTATAAAGGGCTCGATGGTATGCCCTATCTATAACCTATGAAGGGTAACCACGAGCTGTAAATTTCTTTTTCAATGTTTTAGCTTGTTGTTTATATATATGGACATTTGAACAATTTCCTCGGTAACGAAAAAATTGGGACACTGGAAGACTCTCTCGAAATCTACATGGATGAGCACTTGTATAATGCAAAAAACTATTTCGATCCGTGGACTTTTGAGATACTGTCGTTTCCCATGATTCTTGAGTTCTTGCAATGCTAACGTCTAGGTAGGTGATAGTTGAAGTGTTAGATGTGAAAGTGAACTGTATATTAACATCACAAGCATTAATCCACCTAACAAATTGTTGAATGTGTGATCCTTCTCCCTCCCAGAGCATGAAGATGTCATCGATGTAGCGTCGCCACACCTTGATGTTACTATAATATGGAGATAGTGAAGACAGCCACCGTTGTTCAAATTTAGCCATATAAAGATTGGCTATAGATGGGGCGCAGAAGGAAAGAATGGGACGAGAAGGAAAGAATTTTCATCTGGTCCCTTGAGAGGTAGTTTAAAGGGTGGAAGTGCTTCTGACTCCGCATGCGCGGCGTTTTTTCAAGCACAGGACTGACAGTGGAGGAGAATCGTGAGTACCTCACAGAGGAAAGGACTAACTTTTACCCTTTTAAAATGCAGTTCATTTTGGCTTAAAACAATTACTTTCATTTTGTTTTAAGGTGTCCCCTGAGGAAACGCAATATGTGAAACGCTACGGCGCCAGTTATATGCATTGGGAGTAATTATACCGCCGTGAAAGAAACAAGTTGAGGATATCAAACATTCATACCGGCTCATGCCGCCAGTTCAGTATACATTGTCTGCCAGAAATTGCTATCCAGCCTTTCACTCAATAACTACCGGTGTTGTCCGGAGTAACAAATTGGGAGTTAAAGCTGTTTTTTATGAAGATTTTTTTATTGAAGTTATATGAACATCGATAAATAGTTATCCTGGCAGATTATAGTGCGGCACAAGCCGATACTTTTAAGAAAAACTGATAAGAAAAATACAATATAAAAAAATATAAGACAATTTGAGTAATAAAAGAAAGCCTTTAAGTGAGAGCGACATTATACAGGTCATTGACGTGTTGAGGGCATTTCACTGTACCATACAAGTAGGTTCAGTGTATAGCCGAAGTTGACTCTGAGACCTGATCGCTGGTAGCATATGGATTCTTTATAAAGTTAGCCAGTGGTTAATTATTGGAGCTTATATTCATCATTATTGGTACCTAAACCTTTTATGGCTACCTCGTATAGGGGATAATGGGAAGATGCCCAATGCACACACCGTATGCGTACCTGACCCTCTGCTTGACTCGGGGTCGACGACCGATGGTGTTCGATGGTTTCCCACAACTTCTGAGAAACCATGCTTTGATCGGCCCCCGAGTCAAGCAGTGCCAGGGTATCCACTCCCTCCACCTGAACCTGTTGGAGGAATCCTTCGGGGACTTGTTTCCCATCGCCTGATACCAGGACTGTACATGCCTTACAATTTCGCTGGAAGTGACCTGTCCTTCCACAGCCATAACATTTTCCTTTAACAGGATATGAGACATCATTATTAGCATTATCATACTTGTACACATTAGACATTTTCACTCTATCAAACTGTCTCACGCTACCAGGATTTGCCATACCAGCCACCTTTAAAATCCCAATACCAGAGGTATCAGCCCTTTTTGCCTCATAAAATCTATCGGCCATATTGGCTGCCTCCTCCGTGCTGTGGCAATCCTGTAGGGTGAGATATGTCTTCAATTCTGGGGATACCGCTTGTAAAAATTGCTCTAAAACAATTTCATCCAAAATGGACTCAAGTGACCTTCTCTCTGGGGTAAGCCACTTGTACGCCAGACTCTTAAGCCTCTGGTACAGAGCTCTAGGAGTTTCCTTAGGGTTAATCTTTGCTTCCCTAAACATATGTTTATAGTGCCTAGGGGTAAGACCTAACCTGTCTTTCACCGCCTTCTTTATTTCTACATAATCTGCAGCGAGACTAGCCGGCATTGCCTTAAATGCGGATAGAGCCTCTCCTGTAAGAGTCATGGCGAACCTAATCGCCCATTGCTCTATCGGCCATTTAAGGGTCTCCTCTATTCTCTCGAAAGCATCGATATAGTCGTCTAAATTGTCCTGTTGTGTCAACTGTCCTAATGAAAATGCATTGCAACTGTCCATTCCTTCTTGGGGAAACATATGGAAACCTGTTCCTCCTGTTGTCTGCGACTTCTTCAAGAGGGCTTCCATAGTCTCTAGCAGAGGCCGCTCTTGCTCCTTCAGTATCTCTGCTTGCCGTGTTTGGAGTTGGTTGACAAGCTCCGCCTGCTTATCCCATTGCGTTTGCATCCACATCATTACGTCGCTTGGCTCCATCTCTCCTCTGGAGTCTGCTGGACCTGTGGATAAAAGTAAAAGAAAGACCCACCAAGTGCGGTACTTTTCTTTTAAAATCCCTCACTGTGAGCAACAGTACCCCTTTCTCACTTTATCCTACCCTTTCACCCAGGCTACTTTTACATCAGGTTTCAGGTAGATTCCAGCATGTGAGAAAGGTCTTTTCCACCTCCCTGGCTGACCTGCCAGCGAACGTTCCGCTCACCAGTGCTCTTGGTAACAGCAGTCTTCCGGATATCTTCTCTTTACTTTGCCTTCCTTTCTTTTTCAAAAATCACTCCCCCCCAAAAAAAATCCTCAATTCTATGCCATCTGTCATATGCCCCTTATATCATCATCAAGCCTAGGCCCAGCCCAGAGCCTTGCTTGGCCCTCTGGGATATGTAGTCAATGAATCAGTTGTGGCACCGAGGTAAGGCTCAAAAGGTTTTATTCCCCTTCCAAGAGGTTTCTTTTGGGTGAGCAAAACAAAAGCATACACAGCCCCACTTGGGCAAAAACAAAGTAAAAATGAGAACAGAAATTGCTTATTTTCAGCTTTAAACAAGTAAAGGAAAAAGTATTCAAAACAGTTCTTTCCAGCATACAAAGACCATTTCCTTTGTAGCTTTCAAGCTTGGCAATTCAATTCGTTTATCTCAGAGACAATATATTATCAGAGACTGTGAGCGTGCAGTCCATGTAATCACTACTTACATTATCTCCCTGCACCTCACATTGCATCTCTTCGGGCTCTTCCGTTAAGGACTCATCCCTTGCAGCATATGGTACGTTACTGGAAAGTCTCCCCCTACTATTCAGGAAGTCTCTTTCCTTCTGGGTGAGAATGCTGGCTAAGCTGCTACTGTATTCCTTGGAGTGTCTACCCTGGGAGCTTCTCAAATGCGGTGGGAGATAGAGGAAATTCTTAGTTCACTTTTCCCTCTACTAGAAACAGTAGGGCTAGCTTTAAACAGTCTTTGACTCAGGCTGTGCTCAGCTGCTACAGATGCCGGAGTAAAATCCAGTAAAAACTTCTCCTGGCTCCTGTCTTTGAAACTTCTTCTAGACACAGGCTTATGCACAGGTATAAAAGCTTTCCTCTTTTTATGCCAATTGTTTGTATAAAAACTTTCTTCAGGCTTCCTCCAGCTAACTTCACAATTAAATGTTTGGTTACCTTTCTGATAGTTTCTGCTGGGCTTTGATGCTTTCAGAGCTCTGCCCTCAGCTCCCTTCCAATTAGAGTTTCTCCCCTTATATCTTTGGCTTTCAGCCTCACAGCTGATTGCTCCCGTGCTCCAACCGGGTTCTATTCCATTCCTGCTGTGTCCTGCGTGTGTCTTCTCTCTCTCACCTTCACTCTCACTCTCACTTTCACTCCTGCTCCCACGCTCACTCCATCTCTTGCTTGGATTCTCAAACTGGCTCTGTCTCTCAAACAGGCTCTTCTTCTCACACGGGCTCCCTTGCCCACGCTGGCTCTGCTTCTCAAACAGGCTCTCTTGCACACGCTGGCTCGCCTCCTCACACTGGCTCTCCCTAACTCCATGTGCACTGAGCTTTTCTATGTACGTGTCAGCTCTACCCACTCCCAGCTGGCTTTCATTGGTTCCTAATTTCTTAGCCTTTCTGCTGCTTGGGCGTGTTTCCTTTGCACGTGAGCTGTTTTGTTTGAGTTGCCTATGGCAACATCCTACCCTGTGTTCCTCTGAACTGTCATAATCTGTCTCACTGCCTGCATTTTCGCTTGTTTCCATGGGCTCTGCTGCATCTGTCTTGTGACAAAGGACAGACTAGATAGGCCATGTGGTCTTTTTCTGTCATCATGTTTCTATGTTTCCTTCCCTTCCCCATGCCCCATTCCTTCCCTTTTATCCTCTTCTTCATTATCTGATCTTTATTTAGATTTTAGTTCTTGCCTCTGCTTAAGTATATTTGATATTTATTGTTCGCTTTTGACACATCCCTGATTTGTTTTTTTTTTTTTTATTTATTATTATAGTTTTTAATCATTATAATTCATTTTATTTTGAACTTTCATTTATGATTATTTTATTTTTACAATTGTTTATCATATTTATGTTTTATCAAACCCTGATTTTGGATGCCCATAGTAATTTCTTTATATTCTTAATTTTTAATTTGGTTTTAATTTTCCTTTTTTGATTGTAGTCCCTTTTTGATGTGCTTTTATACTATCTACTGGCTCTATCTGACCACCCTTATAACCCCCCTGCATGTGGTATCCCCTCTATGCTGTTGCAATGTCATTGTTTTTTTCTGTATCTGTATTTATTTTTAACCACAAAACTACACCTATAACTGGTGCTTATATACAGCTTTGACCCAGTGAAAAGCGGTATATAAGCACTGCTAAATAAATAAATAAATCTATTCTTTCCTTTAGGATTTCTTTGTATGACCTTAGCTGTAAGATTTCTCTCTCAGAATTAAGTTCAGCCAAAGTCTAATCAGTCAGTTGGGCTTCTGTGTCTGGGAATATGGTTCCCAGTTCATGAACTGCCAACCTTACAATTGAACTTCCCTCTCAGCCCTGTTTGGAAGGAGCTTTCTGTCTCCACGGGCCTCTCTTCTCCCTTGTGCACACAGCTAAATTCTTAATCCCTCTGTCTGAGTCACGTCCTCCCAGCCCTGAGTTCTGAGCTATAGACCCTTTTATGGTGGACTGCTGATAATCCCTTTGGAAAAGGACAGGCAACTTTCTATATACCCCATCACAGTCCCTATTACAGACACCTCATGGCAATCATTGACAGTCCTTTTCTACTATTAGCAAGTAAATTTGCTTTTTAATGCATACTTATTTATTACCCCCCTTTATAAGTTTTATTGCTTTTCTCAGCCATGCTAGTTTTCTTTTTTTATGTGGTCTATCTTTTAATGTCCATCAGTTGATATTTGCTTTTTACTTTTTATTCAATTAAGGCCAGTTATTAAGGATATTCATGGAGTTTCTTTGGATCCAAAAAATCAACAGCCTGTATCAAATTTAACGTTTGTTTCAAAAGTTCTTGAGAAATCAGTATTTCAGCAATTGTTTTCACATGTGGAACAAGTGCATGCTTTACACCCTAGACAGTCTGGATTTCGATCTAACCATAGTACAGAACCTATTTTAGTAGATTTGTTAAATAACGTTCATAGAGTGTGGCATCAGGAAAAAGCTTTGCTTATAGTCTCTTTAGATCTATCGGCAGCCTTAGACCTTGTTAACCACAATTTGCTTATGACCCGACTTTTTGATATTGGCTTGCGGGACCGTCCACTTGTCTGGTTTCAGGTACAGACTATGGATCTTATATCTTCTACTTGTTGTGCTTATTTCCTCTCATGGTTTTCAGTACCATCTCTATGATGATGACTCCCAAATCTATCTCTCTACTCCTGATCTTTCTTCTGCTTTCAAGTCCTGGATCTCTTGCTGTCTCTTTGCCTTTGCTGCTTGGATGTTCCATCATCACCTGAAATTGAACATGGCCAAGACTGAACTTCTCGTTTTTTCTCCTAAAATTTCCCTTTCTCCTTCTTCTTTTCCAGTCTCTGTTGATGGCTCTGTTCTCCAACCTGTTTCATCTGCTCGCAGTTTGGGTGTTATTTTTGACTCTTCGCTCTCTTTCTCCTCTCATATACAACTCATCGCTAAGACCTGTCGCTTCTTTCTCTTCAACATTGGCAAAATCCGCCCCTTTCTCTCTGAGCTCACTACTAAAACCCTCATCCATTCCCTAATCACCTCCCGCCTTGATTATTATAACCTCCTTCTTGCTGGTCTCCCTCAGTCTCATCTCTTCCCTCTTCAGTCTATTCAGCACTCCGCTGACCATTTGATTTTCCATCAGCCTCATTTTGCCCACATCACTCCTATTCTCAGATCTCTTCACTGGCTCCCTATCCATTTCCATATTCACTTTAAGCGTTTCCTTCTGACCTATAAGTGCATTCACTCTGTGGCTCCTCAGTACCTTTCTTCTCTCATTTCTCCCTATTTCCCCCCTCGTGTACTCCGTTCTTCTTCCCAGTTGCTTCTTGCTATGCCCTTCTCCTCTATTGCCAACTCCAGATTCTTCTCTTTTCACCTTGCTGCTCCCTACACTTGGAATAAACTTATTTGTCTATACGTCAGGCATCTTCTTTGCCCCTCTTCAAACTCAAGTTAAAAGCTCATCTTTTCGCCTCTGCCTTTGGCTCTTGATTGTGCTGTTCTCCTTCCTTCCCCTCTTTTATTTCACCTTTCTTTCTTCCTCTTACACTTGTTCTTACCTCTTTCCTTTGTCCTGTCTCTCCTGCTCTTGTTTCTTTGCCCTTGTTCTTATCTTTTTTCTACTTCTTTTCTTGCTTTGTCTTTTTAGATTGTAAGCTCTTTTGAGCAGGGACTGTCTTTTTGTGTTTTCATTGTACAGCGCTGCATGCGCCTGGTAGCGCTTTATAAATACTTTATACTTAGTAGTAGTAGTAGTAGTAGTAGTACTTACGAGCTCACTTGCGAAGTGCCTCAGGGTTCAATTTTGTCACCGTTACTGTTTAATAACTTTTTGAGTCCATTACCTACACTAATCCAAAGTTTAGGTGTTACAGCTTTTATGTATGCAGATGACATCTTACTGTTGTATCCTATGGACTTAAGTATGACAGATATGTTAGAAATGAATTCTTGTCTGGCTTAAGTTGTTTCCTGGCTGTGGAAAAATTCCTTGGTATTGAATCCAAGCAAGTCAGTAGCAATGTGGTTTTCAGATTCTATTGAAGTTACCGGTCCTACTCCTGTCATTGAATGTGTTCCATTAACATTACAGACAGTGATTAAATATTTAGGTGTAATATTTGATTCTAATTGAACTTTTACACCACAAATATCACGTGTATTAAAATCAACATTTTGTGTGCTTCATCAGTTTAGAGCTATGCAACCTTTTTTGGAATCGGCTGCGCAGATAAAAGTAGTAATTCATACTACTTATTGGATTATTGTAATATAATTTATATTGGTTTACCACGTTATCAACTTCAACGTCTACAAACAATGCAAAATGCAGCGGTGCGTACTTTAGCCTGGGCAAATCATTGTGATCATATTACACCATTGTTAGAAAAATATCATTGGCTTCCAATCATTGAACGACTTTGTTACAAATTACTGCTCATTATATTTAAATCAATCCATGATTTAGCCCCGGATTATTTGTCATCTCTAGTAACTCTTTATGCTCCAGCTAGACCTTTGCAGTCATTGCATGGTTTTCATCTAGTGATAGTAAAACAGACACCAACCTTCCTAAACCCCAACGTTCCTTACTGTTCCAACATTGAAATAAATCACTAATTTGACAAAGGCAAACAGGCCTCAGAGAAATCTTACCCTTCACTTGGCGAACCGGGTCACCATAGGGTTAGATGGAAAATTCCACATCACGGGCCGAAAAGCCTTTCACTTTTCTATTATAACAATTTAATTACACCAATTATCTATAATCAAATTAGACCTAATTAAAAATCACCTAAAAGTACTTTTTTGGGATTTCAAAAGAATTCATTATCTTAACCACACAACTGAAAAGTATGCGCAGAATACCCAATACGGGTGCTATCAGGCCTCACCCGAGGCTCCGTAACCTACAAAAGATAAGGAGAACCTTTCAAAGTTAGTTAAGATAACATGAAAAATGTAAATAGCATACTCAACTTAAGGTTCTTCAGAGATCTCCCGCACACGCTTGATATCCAAACCGCACATACTTTTTCAATTCCTTAATAGCGAATCCAATAGCCTCAATTTGAAGAAGCAGAGTCAGTGCCACGAAAGTTCTTAGAAGTCCAACAAAAGCTTTTGTTTCGCCTAATAGGCTTCTTCAGGGACAGTGGACTCAAGCACTATAACCACAACTTCACAACTCAAAAATACATTCAAACGGACAATAAATGCCTCCAACCTGAAAACGACCATTCCTGACACCACAATTTAAAGACCAGCCTCAAACTCTAATACGCTGTCAAAAGATGATGTCATTTCCTGCTGAACCTGACCAATCCTAAACAAGAGGAATGTGCGCCCCGAACTCCAAAAGAGCCAATCAGAAAAATAATGCCCAATCTATTCTATCGTTGAGTCCATGTGGAGCAAGTGTATGCAGATTAAAAATCCATCGCTGTTCTTGCTGCAATAGCAGCTTCCCCCGATCTCCTCCCCGAATACTCACGGGGATACAGTCTACCACCGTACATTTAAAATCGGCAAATGTATGAGCACATAAAAGACAATGTTGAATAAAAGGTGTTTCTAACTTCGCCTTCAAAATACTGTATTTATGCTCAGTCAGCCGTGTACGAAGGGGGCGAGTAGTTTTGCCGATATACAATTTAAAACATGTACACCATAAGGCGTAAACTACAAAAGATGAATTACAGTTAGTATTCTCCCGCAGTGAGTAAGACTGAGAAGAAAAAATCGCGGGCAAAATAGGATCCATCATCGCACAAAATATACAGCGATTGCAACACATATGCATACTAAAAAGAGACTTACGAAATCGAGGAACTGCAGGACAGAGATAATCCCTCAAGTTCTTGTCACGCTTATAGGCCACACGTATTCGATGAGTAGAAAGTGCAGAGTGAGTGGAGAACATACGCCAACGTTGATGAATACATGAAGTCAACCGACTTGCCAAGCTTGAATAAGGCAAAACACAAGTGATACAGGTAGATTCATTAGTAGCTGATTGCTGCATAGAGATAGACTCATTTGTAACTAATTGTTGCCTAGGAATAGACACCTCCGGTATACTCTTTGGAAATGGAGACAGAAGCCATTCGCGATGATTAAATCTTGCTCTTTTATAAGCTTTCTTCAGAAGGGGATCTGGATAACCTCTTTGCTGGAACTTCCGCATCATTATTCTAGCTTGATATTCAAACTCCTTAGGAGAGGAACAAATACGCCGACAGCGTAATAGTTGAGAATAAGGTAAACTATTTTTCAGATGCTCTGGGTGATAACTAGAGTACTGAAGCAAAGTATTTCTGTCGGTAGGTTTGGCATAAAGTGTAGTCTGAAAACAGCCATCGGCTTTAATAACTCTCACATCCAGACTACATTTCAGACTACACTTTATGCCAAACCTACCGACAGAAATACTTTGCTTCAGTACTCTAGTTATCACCCAGAGCATCTGAAAAATAGTTTACCTTATTCTCAACTATTACGCTGTCGGCGTATTTGTTCCTCTCCTAAGGAGTTTGAATATCAAGCTAGAATAATGATGCGGAAGTTCCAGCAAAGAGGTTATCCAGATCCCCTTCTGAAGAAAGCTTATAAAAGAGCAAGATTTAATCATCGCGAATGGCTTCTGTCTCCATTTCCAAAGAGTATACCGGAGGTGTCTATTCCTAGGCAACAATTAGTTACAAATGAGTCTATCTGTATGCAGCAATCAGCTACTAATGAATCTACCTGTATCACTTGTGTTTTGCCTTATTCAAGCTTGGCAAGTCGGTTGACTTCATGTATTCAT
Organism: Ichthyophis bannanicus; assembly: GCA_033557465.1. Classification (NCBI taxonomy): domain Eukaryota; kingdom Metazoa; phylum Chordata; class Amphibia; order Gymnophiona; family Ichthyophiidae; genus Ichthyophis; species Ichthyophis bannanicus. Next base: position 1,856,196,271 of record CM066031.1, read on the forward strand.
CAACGTTGGCGTATGTTCTCCACTCACTCTGCACTTTCTACTCATCGAATACGTGTGGCCTATAAGCGTGACAAGAACTTGAGGGATTATCTCTGTCCTGCAGTTCCTCGATTTCGTAAGTCTCTTTTTAGTATGCATATGTGTTGCAATCGCTGTATATTTTGTGCGATGATGGATCCTATTTTGCCCGCGATTTTTTCTTCTCAGTCTTACTCACTGCGGGAGAATACTAACTGTAATTCATCTTTTGTAGTTTACGCCTTATGGTGTACATGTTTTAAATTGTATATCGGCAAAACTACTCGCCCCCTTCGTACACGGCTGACTGAGCATAAATACAGTATTTTGAAGGCGAAGTTAGAAACACCTTTTATTCAACATTGTCTTTTATGTGCTCATACATTTGCCGATTTTAAATGTACGGTGGTAGACTGTATCCCCGTGAGTATTCGGGGAGGAGATCGGGGGAAGCTGCTATTGCAGCAAGAACAGCGATGGATTTTTAATCTGCATACACTTGCTCCACATGGACTCAACGATAGAATAGATTGGGCATTATTTTTCTGATTGGCTCTTTTGGAGTTCGGGGCGCACATTCCTCTTGTTTAGGATTGGTCAGGTTCAGCAGGAAATGACATCATCTTTTGACAGCGTATTAGAGTTTGAGGCTGGTCTTTAAATTGTGGTGTCAGGAATGGTCGTTTTCAGGTTGGAGGCATTTATTGTCCGTTTGAATGTATTTTTGAGTTGTGAAGTTGTGGTTATAGTGCTTGAGTCCACTGTCCCTGAAGAAGCCTATTAGGCGAAACAAAAGCTTTTGTTGGACTTCTAAGAACTTTCGTGGCACTGACTCTGCTTCTTCAAATTGAGGCTATTGGATTCGCTATTAAGGAATTGAAAAAGTATGTGCGGTTTGGATATCAAGCGTGTGCGGGAGATCTCTGAAGAACCTTAAGTTGAGTATGCTATTTACATTTTTCATGTTATCTTAACTAACTTTGAAAGGTTCTCCTTATCTTTTGTAGGTTACGGAGCCTCGGGTGAGGCCTGATAGCACCCGTATTGGGTATTCTGCGCATACTTTTCAGTTGTGTGGTTAAGATAATGAATTCTTTTGAAATCCCAAAAAAGTACTTTTAGGTGATTTTTAATTAGGTCTAATTTGATTATAGATAATTGGTGTAATTAAATTGTTATAATAGAAAAGTGAAAGGCTTTTCGGCCCGTGATGTGGAATTTTCCATCTAACCCTATGGTGACCCGGTTCGCCAAGTGAAGGGTAAGATTTCTCTGAGGCCTGTTTGCCTTTGTCAAATTAGTGATTTATTTCAATGTTGGAACAGTAAGGAACGTTGGGGTTTAGGAAGGTTGGTGTCTGTTTTACTATTATATTTCCCTTCCTTGCAGTTGTTTTTTGGTTAGTTTCATCTAGTGATACCATCTCTGGCTGCTATTATGTATGAATCTACTAGGCGCGCGGCTTTTATTGCCGTAGCTCATTTGCAGTGGAATAGTCTTCCTTCTGCATTATGTATTACACTGGATTTCAAGAATTTCAGATCATCTTTAAAGACTTATCTTTTCAGGTCTGCTTTTGATGAAGTCCTTGAAAATTAGTGATTGAGGGGACTCTGTTTATGGTTGAGTACAATCATATTTGTTTAGGATACCTCAGTATTGTTTATGTCTTGTGTTTTTTGTTTTGAACTTTTTTCTTATCTTTTCTATTTTATTTTGGTATTCCTTTCATGTTATTTAAAATTAATGTATTTTATTTATTATTGTAAACCGCATAGACCGAACACAATTTAGGATAGCTATCCAGAGGGTCGCCATGAGTCGACTCCGACTCGACGGCACTTAACAACAACAACAGCTAATAGATATGCAGTATATCAAATTAAATAAACCATAAACCATAATTATCCTTTTACTATTTATTATGCACTCATGATCTTTGCCTTCATATGGTCTCACCATTATTGTTTACACATAGCTTTTATCCTCACTATATTATTATTATTATTTTGCATTATCACAATATGCACTGTATAGCGTATTATACATATTTTCACCAGCATTCTTCACTATTTCTTCTCCCAGACTTGCACTCCCATGTTTCTCTGTTAGAATTGTTTGTTACATATTATATCTTTTATGTTTACATTTGATTTTAAATATTAATGTCTGTTTTTATTTTTCAATTATATATATTTTTTTAGATTCCTACACCCCTGATGAAGGCTTTTGGCCGAAACATGGTCCTATAGGTTGGGACCGATTGTTGCTTCAATAAAGACCCATCATTATTCTTCCATCTAGTGTGTTGTGCCACCTCACTCCTTATATCATTTCTGAATGATTACAGGTGTAGATGCTTTTTTTGGACATCATGAAAGGCCTTTTTGTTGTAGTAGTCCTTCCCTCCTTCCCCCATGGGTGCAATCAATGACCCCAATACAGATGGGATTGGGCTACTTCATAAAATTGAGTCATAATTGGCTGCCTCTGCTGCCTGTTCTGAGGGAAGGCTACATAGTCAGAGGCATGGGTGAGAAAAACCCTTAGAAATTGAGACACTGAGATGACGGTTTAGTTGAGGCCCGCAGTAACAACTAAAGCAGATGGAAATGGGCAGTGGCAAAAAAGGCAAGGGCTGTGGTGACCTTGAGGTGGACCAGCATCTGTTGTCCCCCTGTGTGTGCTGGAACAGAGAAGAGGGTCTAGTTCCTAGCAGAAATGTTGGATGGCAGACTTGTCAAACTAGAGCCTGGAGAAGCACTAGTCATCTGTGAGGTCTAGGTATTGAGTCCTGTCTATATATCCTCTGATAGAGATGCCTCCTCATGGCGCTCCTCTGTGCAAAACGGCCTGCAGAAACCAGTATTGTTAATATTATTATTTAACACTTATAAAGAGCTACTAGGCATACATAGCACTGTACAAACAGAAATAGACAGTCCCTGCTTACAATCTAGCAAATAGAGAAACAATACAGCACAAGCAACAGCTAGAGGAAAGGGAGGAATCAGGAGTCGAAAGCATCCACAAAAAGGTAAGACTTTAGCAAAGATTTGAATAGGGAGAGAGAAGAGGCTTGATGCAAGGGTAAAGGAAGTTTGTTCTGGGCATAAGGATCATCAATGTGAAACAAGCAAAGTCTGGATTTAGCAGAGGAGGAAAAGGATAGAGAGATTAAGACCTGAGGGGGAGTGTAGTTCACGAGGGGGGGAGTGCAAGGAGAGAGGAGAGAAGAGAGGTAGTCAAGTGCAAAAGAATGAATTCATTTGTAGGTTAAAAGAAGAAGTTTATAATGGATACAGAAGCAGAAGGGGAGCCAGTGAAGTAACTTCAGAAGAAGGGTAATATGAGAGTAGCGGGATTGATGGAGGATTAAACAAGCAGCAGAATTTTGAATAGACTGAAGAGGAGAAAGATGATACTGAGGGAGACTGGCAAGAAGAAGGTTACAGTAATCAAGACAAGAAGTGACTAGAGAATGAACCAAAGTTTTAGTAGTGTTTTCAAAGGGGAAAAGATGAATTTTAGTAATGCTATGGAGAAAGAAGCGGCACGTTTTAGCAATCTGATGAACGTGAGGGAAAAAGGAGAGAGAGGAATCAAAGAAGACCTAAAGATTGCAGGCTGAGGTAACAGGAAGAAGAAGAGTATTATTGACAGAAATAGAGAAAGGAGGGAGGGTTTAAGGGGGAAGATGAGAAATTCAGTTTTAGCCATATTAAATTTCAAATGTCGGTTAGACATCCAGGCAGCAATGTCAGATAAGTAAGTGGAGATGTGAGTTTGAAGTATAGAAGAAATGTCTGGAGAAGAGAGATAGATTTAAGTGTCATCAGTATAAAAATGGTACTGAAAACCATGGGAAGAGATGAGGGCACCAAGAGACGGGGTGTAGAGAGAGAAAAGGAGAGGGCCAAGAACAGACCCCTGGGAGTCCCCAACTGAAAGAGGGATAGAGTGAAAGAGGGATAGATGTAGAGGAGGAGCCACCAGAACAAACACTAAAGAAACGATTGAAAAGATAGGAAGAAAACCAAGACAACATTGAGTCTCTGAAACCAAGAGACGATAAGGTGTCAAGGAGGAGAGAGTGATTGACAGTGTCAAAAGCAGCAAAGAGATCAAGAAGGATAAGAACTGAGTAAAGGCCTTTGGACTTAGCTAAGAATAAATCATTGGAGCAGTTTTAGTAAAATGAAGAGGCCGAAAACCAGACTGGAAGGGATCAAGACATACTTGTTCATTGAGAATTATGGAAGCTGCCATAATACTGCCCAACCCTCAGATACACAGCGCTCCCAAATTCTCTTGATCATTAAGAATACTAACCCTTCCTGCAAAATTGTACTCAAATAATGTATATAGTTTCTGTAAGATAGTTCCATACGTTAACTGTACATAAGTTATCCTGTTCAATGTAAAGTGTTTCAGTTGCTCTATGTAAACTGCCCCTGATCTCTGGAAGGGGCTGTATATAAAAACTTGTTAAATAAATAAAGAAGGGCACGAGAAGAGAGAAATGGAGAACAGCACGTTTAAGAAGGGAAAGGAAAGGGAGAGGGGAAATGGGATGATAGTTAGAAGGAGCGGTAGGGTCAAGAAAAGGTTTCTTAAGAAGTGAAGTGATGACAGCATGCTTGAATGCTATAGGGAAGATTGCAGAGGAGAGGGACACGTTAGAAATATGTCATGGAAGGAATAACCGTCTGTCCAGGTTGTTCATGGCTCCTGCCTCCTTATGAAACCTTCCACCTGCACTATGTCAGCCAACGTGCACATACACTCAGCCACAGATGAACACTAAGGTTAATGAGATGTACAGGACAGAGAGCAGGGCAACAAAATGTAGCCAAAAACACACCTATGCGGACACAGATGACAATTAGGCCAAAGCATCACAAACAAATCTCAGCCACTAACCCTGCAAGCAGTCCTGCAAGACAAGTTGTACAGAATTTATAAAAGTTGTAAATGCCAACATTTTAATGTACAGCTCTCCACATTAATGTGTTTTGTGAAATACGTTCTACATGTGCAAACCTTAGCACTGCCTAGACCATGTCCCCAACATGCTTCTTTGAAAAACATGGAAATCTTCACATAGCTAGCACATCTATGTGATTTAAACATGGAAATGACAAATAAGCCTTCTAAAATAATCCCTAATTATAGTGCTTTCACGGGTCATTAAAAAACTAACATAAAGTGCACCGAATGAATTGAAGAGACTTTAAATCAGATTGTTGTTGTTAAGTGCCATTGAGTTGGTGTCGACTCTTGGCGACCCTCTGGATAGCTGTCAAAAATTGTGTTCGATTTTCAGTTGGGCGGTTCATCGTAGATAGAGTGGCATTCATAACTGATGTTATTGTATCCAAGCAACTTTAAATAACTTTAAAATCTCAGCAATATTAAGATATAGAGAGCAGTTCAGCAGGTTTGTGAGGTTATCGGTGAACTTGGAAAATGCAAGAGAGTAAAGTGGCAAAAGTAAACAGTAAAAAAATCACCAAGACGTAGGGAAGTAACAAGAGGGCATCAGGATTCGCTGTGCTGTGAGCCGCGTCTTGGAGTTTTGCGTGTGCTTGAGGCGTGCTCCGTGCGATTGCAGTATGGGGCAGAGAAAGCAGAAGCAGGCTGCCTTACCTCCTGGGACAGACCTGCTGAGTTTTTCGGGTCAGTGTACGCTAAGAGACTGCGGCTTTGCGGCTGGCGTGGGAGTGGCATTTTCGGTGGGGGTGGCAAGAGGTGGGTTGCCTCTTAGCGTGTTGGGTGTCTGGCTCTCTCCAGAGCAGCATACCCCCCCCCCCACCCCGACCCGGACGTTTGTCCTCGGCTGGAGCTGCACTACCTGAGGGGGTGACGGTGAGCACACCGGTGAAGGAGAGCACAGGAGGTGCTCCGGCTGAGTTTGATTATTCTCCTGATGAGGAGGTGCAGCGGGCGGCAACTGAAGGAGAAGTTTCAGTGGAGGTGATGTCTGTGGTTGCTCCTGCTCAGGAGGAGGTTTCTCCGGGGATTGTCATGTTGGTGAGACCGGCGGTGTTTATGATGGAAACTCTGTGGGAAGGACTGGCAGCTTTAAGCTCCTCTCTGATTAAAGGTATGGGGTCTGTGAGTACTGAGTTTCTGGGGGTTAAATCTTCTTGTGCAACCTTCACCATTATTCGTGAAGAGCAAGCCGGGAGAATCTCCAGGTTGGAAGAGGATGTGGGGCAGCTTCGGGACTTGGTCGCTGCTCAGATTAAGGACAGAACTGTGTCCATTAGAAAAATGGAATACCTGGAAAATCAGGCCTGACGGTGTAATCTGCGGTTCCTGAATTTCCCTAGGTCTCATTTACTATCACCTATGGAGATGGTGAGGAAGTATTTCGGGGAAATCTTAAAGATTCCACCGGAACAATTCCCACCTATGACTAGGGCTCAGTATCTGTCTCTGGGTTTAAGGGATCAGGTATCCAGTACCCCTCTACTCCCCCTGGGGTGGGAGACCTCACAGGGTTCCTGGAAAGCTCCCTGGAGGTTATAACAGATAAAGCTACCCTTCTTGTAACCATGGCACTGGAGTCGGATACATTTTATGTTCTTAGATTGCATTTCAGGAACATTAATGAAGTTTTTCAGGGCTCTAATTTTAGAATATTTCCTGATGTCTCTCGTGTTACGCAGCTGAGAAGGAAGGACATTTTGGCCCTTCGCCCCAGGGCTTTGGCCCTTGGGGCTACTTTTCAGCTTAAATTTCCAGTTAAGTGTTGTGTTTCATTTAAGCAGAAAATATATATGTTTTTTGAACCTAGGCAACTTCAGGAGTTTCTGGAGGCTAGGGAGGAATAATTGGTTGAAGTTTCTATGCCTTCTCACTCGGCTGATGTATGAGTCTCCACCTGCCTTAATTGATTTATAGTTTAGGCAGTGTAGGACTCCTTGGGTTCCTTACTGTCTGTGAAAGTTATCTTGTTTCTTAGTACTTCCCCAATATTTCCTCACTTGGGGTCTAATTTTGTAAATGGGGGGAAAATTGTTTTTTTTTCTTTTGCTGTAGATTTCTTGTATGCATTGATTGTCCATTTTCTTTTTTCATTCAGTGTAATTTCTGGATGTAATAATTATTAATAATTGATAAACAAAAAGTTAAAAATCATGATATACATGATAGAGTTCTGAAAGAACTCAAAGATGAAACTGTAGACCTGTTGCTAATCTACTGTAAAAGTCAGCTAAGATTCATTGAGAATTGGAGGGTGACCATTGTAACATCATTCTCTAAAAGAGCTCCACTGGGGATCCAGGAAACTAGAGACCAATGAACCTGACTTTTATAGTAGGCAGAATGGTAGGAGATATTCTGAAAAACTAAATTATTGGTCATTTATGTAGACATGGGGAGCCAACATGGATTTATCAAAGGGAAGTCTTGCATTGCCAATCTGCTCGATATTTTTGAAGGTGTTTTGAAGGCGTTACTAAGCATGTGGATGACGGTAAGTTCATTGATTAACTAGGGTGGCTGTATCATAACTAGAATATCCAGGTCAAGAGATTCACAATTTCCAGCCTATTTTACAAAAGACCTGCTGAGCATTGAGTCATTTATAAAATAAATTGAGGAAACACACATGCATTTTCCTACACTTGCATCGAAGCAAGCATTTTAAGACAATACTTATTTCAATGCACAAAAAGAACAGCATCACACATCATCCTAGGCATGTAAGCATCAGTGTTTGTATGTGTAGGTGTTGATTTTTGCCACCTACATGTGTGTCAGCACTTAAACGTGTATGGCACTATGTCAGACCAAAGGTCCATCAAGCTCAGTATCCTGTTTCCAACAGTGGCTAATTCAAAATCCCAAAAAGGTAGGCAGATTCCACGCTGCTTCTTCCAGGGGTAAACAGTAGATTTCCCTGATCCACTTTAATAATGCTTTATGGACTTTTCCTCCAGGAATTTGTCCAAACCTCTTTTAAACCCAGCTACATCAATAGCTTTTACTACATCCTCTGACAACAAATTCCAGAGTTTGATTACGCGTTGAGTAAAAAAATAATTACTCTGCTTAGTCTTAAATGTAGTACTTAGTAGCTTTATTGTGTGGCCCCTAGTCTTTGTACTTTTTGAAGGATCCTTGTCCACCCTTTCTACTCTCCTCTTTATCTTAGAGACCTCTATCCAGTGGTGTAAGTTACAATGAGGGGCCTCCAAGTAAAATGTTGCTGAGGACCCTCATTGTTGTGGCAGTGGCGTGATTCCCTGTGTGCCCCCCCCTTCATGCAGTGGGCTCCCCATATGGTGGCAGTGACAGCAGCACAGCAAACTTACTTTATCATGTTTGCTGCGTTGCTCCAGTCTTCTAAGTTTGCCACCATTTGACAGTCCAATTTCACAATTTTTCAAGCCACTCTTGAAATTCCTCATAATTCTTCTGTGGTATGACAACTTTGAATAATTTTGTGTTGTCTGCAAATTTGATTACCTCATTTTTTGTTCCCATTAAACCATGATTCTTTATGGGTGTTATTTTTGAAGCCCTGTTCATGCTTTGGATATCCACAATGGGCATAGAGACATCCAAAGCACAGAGATGTCTCCAGAGCCATTTTAGAAGTCCATTCTGGGGATGTCCCCAGCACGAGGAAGTCCAAATCTGAATGGGGGCATGGTAGAGGCATGACCAGGGTGTCCCCAAGAACCTGGTTGCCCCCGCCTGATCTCAGAAATGTTATGGATGTCTGGCATTGCGTCTGGGCCTGCTCCAGGCATGAACAAGCATCTGAAAAGTGCTCATTGTGGCTGAAAAACATCCAGAGAGTGTAGAGAAGAAGGCACTCCATCAACCCCAGTGCTCAGGCAATGTCAACGACAGCAGCAGTAGGATCTGAACCCTCTCTGCCCCGTTCCTAGCCCACTACTCTAACCATTAGTCTATCCTAGAAATATAGTTCTGGAGATGTCTATGTAGACGCAGATGTCCATATCAGGCATGCCCATGTTTGTGAAATTGTGTCTGCACCTGGATGTGCCTGCATTTGTTTCAGACATTCTGGCTTAGATGGCACATTGTTAAAGCATGGAATCTTGGAAACTAGCCCATGGGTTCACTTAAAGCCACCCACTGAGTTGGTGTTAAGTGCACCTGCACCAATGTCAACATTCGCTCTTAGCATGCACCCATAATGGCCACACTGAGGTGCACCATCAGTGCCCATATTCTGCCCTGTCTCTGCCAAATTATATCATATAATAATTAGCATGGACTTTCCATCACAGGGCCCCAAACTAACTTTTAGTGCAGTACACTAACTGCATGTTAAACCCCAGATTAACTTTTTCTCCACTATGGTCTTATCTTCCATTAGTGCCCTTTTTATCCCTCTATCATCTAATACTCCAACTGATTCCTTCACAAGCTTTATGCTTTGAATGTACCTGAAAAGTTATTATTATGAGTTTCTGCTTTCACAGCAAGTTTCTTTTTAAATTCTCCCTTTGCCTGCTTTATCAATGCCTTGCATCTAACATGCCAGTGCTTGTGTTATTTCCTATTTTCGGAAAGATTTTTTTTTTGGCTATAATAGCCTCTTTTACCTCACCTTTAAAACATGCCAACAATTGTTTGTCCTTTCTTCTACCTTTTTTAAAGTGTGGAATACATCTTGTCTGGGCTTCCAAGATGATACATTTAAACAATATCCAGACCTGATATAAAAGTTTAACCTTTGCAGCCACTACTTTTAGGGGGAGGGGGGGGGGGTTTCAACCATTTTCCTCATTTATCATAGTCTCCCTTCTGAAAGTTAAATACTAGCACTTTAGAAAGGAAATGTGAAGGACATCATAGATTGATAGTTTGGTAATTTTATTCATCAATCTCTTTAATAAGATTTACAAAACAATAACAAATAATTATAGTAATCTACACTTGTTCTTGTGCTTATTATTACAAATATTGTTGGGACTGAAGGACTGCACGTCTTCTTATATTAATAATATAGAAAATTAATCATCCAAACATGTATTCAGTATTTTGAAAATCATATCAAAATGTCATTTTAAATCTTCAAAAGATCAGTATGCTGCAAATATACATAAACATGTCCTATTGCAAATCTCTAGAAAAATATATTAATGTGTAATAGGCAGAATCTGTATAATTACACTTTGGTAGAGACAATAAAATAAGACAGTTCAGAAATTGAAGAATATAAGTCAAATTCAAAAAGAGAAAATTGTGCTAGGACTGAAAAACATTTGACTTTTAAAAACCTGCTTAACTATACAGAGGTCAGTCTGAAATTAGAATGAGACAGGCATTCTTTCCACTGGATCCCACTAGAGTTGTGAACTGGATTGTCCACTGTTGGAAAGAGGGTAGTGGGCTTAATGGACCTCTGGTCTGATCCAGCTTGGCAGGTCTTATGTCCTTGTGTAGTACCTTTTTTGTGCCATACATATTTCACAATGAGATTGTTGAACCAATTGAGTCCTCTGATAGACATCTTGACAAAGGAAGCTAACATTCAGTCCAATGTGCTAGAATTCAGCCAGAATGCTTGACTTGTGTCCGGCGAAGTCATGTGGATGAAAGATCAAACAGGACAGATGAAAGGACTGCAGCAAAGGACAACACGCTCTGCAGGTCCATTCTTCCACGCCACACTGCAAACTCAAGTGTTCAAGGATCTGGGTAAGATGAGTAGACTTCTCAGTGAGGCTTACTGCAGAATGAACTCAGGAGTTGCAACGTCCTTACCCTGGAATTTATGGAGAGCTCTGAGATGGTGAAGAAAGTGATGATGGGACAGAACTAACGTCCAGTTGCCCAGGAAGACCAGGTGCCTTTGGATCCGGTACCTGCAGCTGAAGAAAAGAAGAGAGAAGGGAAGAGGTTATTCAGATGAAGGAGGTAGCAAAAGACACAAACCAAATATAATCACAAATATACACCTCTAAGTACCCCAGTGAGATGCACTTATTGTATGTGAAGAAATACGACTTTATCCTTCTTATCACCGTGTCTGTCACATAGTTACATAACTTTCTATTACATTATCAACCCCACTCGGGTAAACCAGCAGCTTTCAGTGCAGCCAATACAGTGTGCGTTCCTTTAGAAAACTAGTATATTTCAACGGTGACCACTGAGCATGAATTCATTTGTTAAATTATTGCCACATAGTGTAGCTAGTTCTGAATGAAGACTTTCTCTTTATTGTCTGTACAGTTTATGCTCTGTTTTGTCTTCCAGACTCATGGAGGAAAGATTTATTCCCCCATGCTTCAAAGTATAGAGATGCCTAATGGGCTCTGAATTCATGGATTCTACTCCTATTTTCTGGAAATCAATCTGGTGTATTTCCAAGAGTTGCCAAGGAATATTAGCTCTGTTTGAACTACACATTTTCCAGTATTACTGGATTAGCAGGCTATGAGAACTAATTCATTAAGGTTTCTCCTTATGTGCCAGTGGGGTTGATATTCAGAACCCCAAATTAGGGTTTAAAGTTTGGCCCTGGCCAACAGTTCACTTTTGGCTGGACATTTCAATGTCTGGCTACAAGTTATTTGTTTAAAAATAGGAGGATGTGGAAGAGTACCAGGAGCAGGTTTCAGTAACAGGATAGGCAAAATATTCAAGCCATTATCCAGTTAAAGTGAACTGGTTAAATCTTCTTCAGATATAGTAGATCTAAGAGAACCAGATAAAGACATTCAGTTATCTTTCAGCAGCTATATTCATCCAGTCTGATTTAACTGGGTGTTTTTCTTACTACTGTATCTGATTAAAGATAAACAGATAACCAATCCGGTCATCTTTGGGTGGATATTATCACTCTGAAAATCACTCTCAATATTTTCTTTATTTTACCAGAGATATGTAATTTCATCATAAAGAAATACTATCTATTGAAGTCCAGTAGGAAACTAGATTTGGTAAGGGAAGGCACGCAGTACTCTTCTTTGCATGTCTTTGATGTAATTGCATATTTATATGCATTTTGAAGGATATTCAAATTGCAACAATACATTAATTTAAGGGAGTTGGATTTTGGAGGAATTTTGAGTTTAAGTGTTATGGCACACCCCCTCCCCCCTCCCGTTCCTGGACAGTTACTGTACTGATGCAAATATAATTAACTAGTTAATGAATTTAAAATTATTAACTTACTTTAAATCTTTTCATCCTGGAATCTTGTTGCGCTTTCTGCGCATAGCTCAGCTGGGCAGATGCGTCACGTCTTCCTGGGATCAAAGGCAGTTGAGTGTTGCTGTGAACATCTGGGAGGCACAATTCTCCAGTGCCATCCAAATGGAAATCTCAGAATCAGTCCAATGGTAGTAGAAATCCAGCTTTTGCAGGACAGTTGTGTGCTGGACAAGAGCCAGTTCTCACTCTGGTCAAGTCTGTAGATAGCTTGCAAGCACCTTAGTCAACCACCTTGTCTCAGTTGTAGGCACAAGATTATGCGAGCAGTTCATCAATAAAGAGCAACTAAGATTTAGTTTTGTGATCTTCTGTGGTGAGCATCCTGTTTCTCTTCTTCTTTTTTTGTTGTTGCTGATTGGTAAACTCTTGTTAGGAGAAGAAATGACTCTCAAGCGCTGCAATGCTCTGTTATTAAATGTGCCACCTGTTGTATTTTTTTCTGAGGTGATGCGCTTGAGAACATCTGGATCAAGCCATCTATATTGTCTATTTTGTAGGCACAAGATATTCTGAGTTACCCAGTGCTCTTCTAACCTTGACAATTCTCACACAGCACGATGCATGGCACTCTTTACGTGCATGGATACAAGTATACCAAGGTCCACATGTTTTCCAGCACTCTCACTCAGGGTAATGGCTTTTTCCATTGTTGTACAGAAATACCCTGCTACTTTCACAAGTAAAAATGTTTGGTACAGCAGCTGCATCACTATTCCATCTTCTCCCATCTGTGAATGAACAGTTCAGAGTGGGACTGGAAAGTGATACCATTACTTGAAAAAAAAAATCATTTCCGCATACCACTCTCATTGCTTTCCTCTTTACTTAAACGTTTTTTAGTTTTAGATATATTTGTGGCAGGCTTCTAGAGCACATGAATCATATAACTCTTGCTACTTTATCATCTTAAGGCAAAATAAACTCATTATTGCTTTTCAAGTACTATGTTCATGCCTTTCTTCCTCCTGAGATTTAGGATTATATGCTCTGGGAGCTTGATGATCTTGTAGAATAATTCTTGTTTTTCTAGATATTGTACAAAAAAGATGGCACTGTAACATCTGTATCAGGCTCTTGAGAATTACATGAATATATGAACATGAGATCATCTAAGAGGAGAAAATAGTTCTGGCATGTATCAAATTTCCTATTCCATGTCCAAGAGCATTTGAATCTTGTTGAGAACCGTAATGTTTTTATACAGCAGGAAAGTTCTATATGTTTCTCGTAGATCTGGAGAGACAATACTCTATGGAAACTTCTTCGTCATTCATTTGTGTCCACCATGACAACTATTGTTGGTCATTGGAGTCTACATTTTGCTATGTTTTACGCAAAGTTTCTTGATAGCAAACTGACAGAGGTCTCCATATCAATGTTTTTATGAAGTTCAGCTCCCCCCCCCCCAAAAAAAAACCCCTCTCAAAGAAAATGGCAAAGGCCAAAAGACTTTTTTTCCCCAAGCTTTAAATATTGATACAGAAATCACCAACAAAGCAGTCAGTTGATGTAATAGACGGCCAGTAGTTCATCTTCCAATCTATGAGCGGTTAGCTGCCGATGTTAGAGACAACAGTTGGGTTTAAAAGTCTCAAGTTGCAATATGTTTTGGCAAGATTATCAATACCTTTTCTTCATTGCAAGTCTGATAAAAGCATAATAATTGTTCTGTTCTTTTCAAAGGCAGAATCTTGCTCATCAGTAGTTGATATCTCTGTTAAGTAACTTCTTGTAGCTCTGTGGCTTTTCACGTGCTTTTAGTTTGAGCTATAGCAAGCAAAGTTTGTGGATGGATAACAAGTTTCACTGTGAGCCTCTGGCAACTTATCCATTAAGCATTTGACAGGAAAAGAGAGATGGCAAGAAGTATGTCCCTTTCATGAATGACTAAATAAATCATTTCAAATTGATGACTATTAAAAGGAGACTGGTTCGTCACTGTATTTGCACTATACCTTTGATCTCTCTCTATTATTTAAAAATCCTCCCCCTCCCCCACCTCTACTTTGCGTTTGGATAGTGATATCAAACTGGGTTCTTCCCATTGCACCATGGTCTCGAGGCTCATTGAATGCCTGGATTGTGCCACATTGAGTTCAATCGCTACCTCTCTATGCACCAATAAGATAATGGGTCAAATTGTTTTGGATTCTATTTGCTCTTTTTTTAGGGTTATGCATCAGATTCTGTTTGAATCTCTATGGCTTGACTCATTTTACACCTATTCGAGGATATTTGAAGAATCTGTGAATATTCAACAGAAATCAGGTCAAAATCAACTGAATTATGTTCTGCTTTTCATTCTGTCCAAGCCCAGCAGGTCAGGATCTCAGAGGAGGCCTACAAGAAGCCACAGCTGACTATCTCTTCCTTGCAATACACCTTTCTGTCTAGTCAGAGCTTAATGATCATAATAATTCTTGCCAAGTGTCATGAATGCTCTTCTCCCCTACTCCACTGCCAAAGACCATTGTTCCTCCTAGATTCCAAAAAGTTACCCCTTGTCACGCAACTTCCCAGTTACTACAATCGTTTTTTGAATTTTATTATGCTCACTTTCAGTATAAGTTACAATAGTACAAAAGAAAAGCACCGTCTGCCCTTTCAACCCTTTTAAATGAATCTATTTCCTTTTTCATTTTAAAATGTCTAAAATCCTAAAGGACCAGGTATACTAAGAGGTATAACATTTCAGGGCCGCATCTCCTGTATTAGTTCAGCATAGGCAGAGTTCCATGAATCAAGCTACTTTTATTTCATTTAATCCTCTGAATCCTGACAGTGCTGTCTGAGGGTACTGGCAAGATACACGTGATTAAAAATAGGAGGGCATTATCTCTACCTGCCCTCACATGAGGTTTAGGCAGGCTTTTCACCCACATAGTGTACCTGTGTACAGGCATTTTTAAGAATTTGGTACATAGCCACCAATTTCGTTGCCCAGCAAACAAGTACTTCAGATACAAATCTAGGGTTGGCAGCAACGTCATCATATTACGCCCTTTATGATGCTGGGTCCCATATGTATTCCTGCTATAAATTCGGTTAACTTGTTAATCAACATTCAATGTGAGGCTGAGCTCATCATCCAGTCTATGTTCTCAACATACTAAGGCAACTATCTAATTAACTGACTGAATGACTGTGTTGCTGAATGAATAATTACACATAAGGCCATAGACATGAAATTGGAACACCCCTTTAGTACATGCCATAGTCTTGGTTTGACATGGCTTTGAGTCTTAAAGCAATTGATATCACATAAAAAGATCCACTCCTTGGCGCCACATTGTGCTTTATGGATTGAATGGTTACTTTTTATGAATTTAAGCATAACATTTGGCATGCACATGCCAGAAGTTTCTAAGAGACTAAAATGCAGTGACACAGGTTTTTTGCTTCTTTATACAGGCATTTTGGGGAAGGGTTGCGTTAAATGGGCCATGAGATCCATGGTCCTTTCTAGAAAGCTGTTCAATTAGCACCAGTTTGAAACCTGTAAGTTGTAAGAGCGCTCGGGCTCCTGTAACTGTATTAACGTTACCTTGATTCGCCAGCTGCTTCCTAATTAAACACCCGATTAACCTCTGCTTAAAGCAACAGTATTGCTCAAGAGAAGCAAATTGTTTCTCTTTCGACAACATGAGGCCTATGCAAGGGAACGACTACCAGTCTCGTCATGAGATAGCACAACCTCAGTTTCATCAACAAATTTATATTTGGTTTACAGAAATGAACCCTAGAAATAAAAGTTGAAACTTCGTATGTACTTCTCTTACTTTTCCATTGCTGCAAACATTTAGAAAAGTTCTTTAAAAAATAATTTCTTGTTCGGTTGCAAGCATAAATTATGCATCAAGGCATATACCTGAACGAGAAATGGGACAGGCACATCCTATCTTGTTTATTTTTTCTTGGCAAATGTAGCAAATATGAAAATCTCCAAATTGATACATGGTTCATATAGCCTATCGTAATTATAATACTAATTTTTCCTCCTTAACTAAACCAATGTCACTTTTTTGTAGGCAGAGATTGGCCAAAATATGTTCATCCATCTGCAGAAATGGAAATCAGAAAAACAGGGCTGGATCATCATCTCATGACGAGTTGAAGTAGATTAGAAATAGTTATTTATTAATTTTAAGCTCTACTTTTTAATAAAAGAGAAAGTATCTCAGTATTAAAGCTTACATTTCCACGATTTTATAAGTTAAAACTACAAATAAAAATTAAAGGAAATACTTAAATATGTTAAGGAGTTAGTTTGGAAATGAATATTTTTCCTATTTACTTTCATTATGTAGGGCTTGAAAACCCTTGACAAATCAACTCCCCTATACCTTACAAAATCTCTTTTCTTCACCTAAAATGCACTTAGGAAATTAGAAAAGCAACTCATTTACAGAATTAGAAACTTGTTGCTGAATTGTACCTTTGATTGTTATAAGTACTGTGAATATGGCAAGTTCAGACAACTTTACGTAAAAAGTATTTCTCTTTCCTTTTACTTAGCACCATCTTTGGACTAGGGAATGTGGCTTAATCTGGGTATGATTAATGGCGAAATTGCCAAAGTCTTTAGATAATCAGACCTGGCAATTCCCAAGTGCCCTCACTCAGCATTAGGCTACACTGTAGCAAGACATTCCCCAAGTAAACATTGATACAGCAGACTTCATTTACAATTTTGTAGGCAATAAAGACTGTAGTGGACGTTTCTCATATGGTATTTAGTCCAGTCTTGCCAGCATGAGTAGGTTTAAGGAGACGTGGGTCCTCTACCTTATGCTTCATAAACAAGTTTTGACTATTTTGCTGGAGCCTGCAGAATATTGAGCACCTGAGGATTGTCCAGCCGGTATATCTGAGCCTCAGCAAAATTAGAAGGACTAAGGCAACAATCTCTGAACATGTCCTAAAATCTGTGGCACCGCAAGCATTTTGGAGATTATGATATGGTCATCGTAACTCTATGGGAATAAAGGTACTTCCATTGTCAATGAAGGATTGCGAAAGAAAATCAACTTTTTTGAATCTTTCTGCCTTGGGGGCTGGGAATGCCTTTGCATTAATAAGATTTCTTCTTCATGTTGACTGCTGCTGTATCTCAGTGATAATACTACACTGATGATAAGTTAAGGGCAGTCTGACCTTAGAGTTTCACTCCTTATCACCCTACTAGCGAACAGAGTAATGATCATTTTGCAAAGATAAGAAATCGGGTTCTTAAACTCAAGAATCCAGACCTGTGGCATGCAGGGCCTACAGAAGTGATTAGAGTTTTCTGATCCACATAATAATTTGCAATCACGACGAGTGAAACTCTTGATTGGTTTTTTTTCCATAACTCTTTTCAACTTCCTGCATACATTAGCCTTTCTCTTTTTTCCCTGTAGGAACGTATCTGTGCAATTTGCTTGCACCCAGGTAGCATACACACATTTTTGTATGACACACCTGACCTCATTCAAACTCAACTACAAATGTAATTCATAGGAATGTTGGAGAGCAACACTGTCGTCTCCTTGAGCTCCACAACAGAATTAAGTCTGCAAGGTCATTGCAAATGCAAGATAAAATTATTGCAATCATGCCCCAAGACATGCATCCTAAATTCTGTATATTTCATCCGAGAGAGGGTATTAATTTGTTTTGAGTCAGACCTCTATTAAATCAACATGAAATATGTTATTTCAAGACTTGAACTTACATGTTTAGTAGAGCAATTTGCTACTCGGTTTTCGAAAACAGCAATTGCAAAGCAATTTTAGCTCAACTTACATTGAAGCACTAGAGAAATTGCTGTCACTGTTCACAATGGTGTCAGTAATCAGTGTTGAACATCTGCTTTAGTCAGATACCCTTCACATCCCTTGATGTCAGGGATCAGGCTTTCTCAAGCATATGACTCATTATTAGCAGAAGGATCTGCTGCTACAGTTACCTCCAAGGTGTACTTAGAAGTATCAGTTTCTTGATCTACAAGGGCATCTTCCTCCACAGGTTTTTCATCTGACACATCAAAATCTAACTGAACATCCTGCCCTCGCTGAACTAACTCTTCCAATGTCTTTGGCAGTGGAGGTTTCAAGTAGCGTCTAATCTCTGGGTGGACTGTACTCATAATAAACTTAACCATATCTTCCTCATTGGCATCTACATAAAGTCTGTGGTACAGGGCTCTTTTCCTCCATACAAACTGATCCAGAGGTTCCCATCGCCTCTGGGGCAGGTCTAAGTCTCTCCTTATAGCCTCCCTAACTAGAAGTCTTTCACAGTATTGTAAGAATACCTTCTGAAATTCTGGCCATGTCTTCACTGTATGTTGCCTATGTTCCCACCATTTTTTGGCTGCTCCCCTCATGTGATATTCAACTTGAGACAACCACAGTTTTTCATTCCACCCCCTTGCTTTAAAATATTTTTCAAGGTTGCAGAGGAACTCTCGGGGGTCCTCTGACATATCTGCCTCAAATTCTGGCACAATTGGGACATCCACTGAGATAACGACCCAGCGGTGCTCATGACAGGGATCAGGAATGCTGGGTTGAGGTGGCATGAGACTCAGTTTCTGATGCATAATTTCCCCTGCCTTTTGACTTGTGTCTTCCATGCCAGGAAGAGGCTTTTTGTTCTCTTCCAGTTGACATGATCGGCATAGAGCACTTTCTGACCTAATAATCCTTTTCTCAATGCGGCCAAAAACTGTTTTCCAGGCACCCATTTCCCTTTTAACCCACTTTTCCAGGCGCTCCAAGGTACTCTGACACCTAGTCAAGCATGCCTTTATGGACCTTTTCCACCTTTCAATCTTTGCCACAGGGGAATGTCCATCTAGGTTAGAATTTAACCTGTATACAGATCTCTTAAAACCTACCAACTCATCATCTACTTGCTTAGAAACAGTTTCAAGAAGGTACATGTGAGTTTTCCTGATCCTGTCCAACATTTCGGAGGGATGACTGCTCCCTATGTGTACCGCCACCGCTGGTGCGGAATTTACTAAAGGGAGAGAAGATGCTGTCCTAATAGCCATACTGCCTGTCCCCTTCAGCTACTGTTATGTCTGAAATCAAGGCAGTTTTTAAATGATTAGAACTTGAATCTAAAATACCTCTACTTTAACTTTTGTAGACGTTTGACAAAAGACACAAAATTCAACAGGCCAAGATCCCTTCTATCCTATCCATCCACTCACCCAGCAAATGCTTAACTTTAAATGCAATAAGCAAAGATAAGTTAGATGTCACCCCAGAAAGCACGTGCAGTCCGTTCAGAGCTTTTGGAAATCTTAGAAACCGTCTTCAGTCCTCTTCCATGGGTCAAACTTGTGTCACCAAATTCCTTGACTGTTGCATGTAGTGGGCTATCAAAATGTTGCCGCTGAATGAAGTCCTTCTCTGATTCACTTATGCTGCCTGTGAAATCTTTGAAAAATATAGAAAAAAAAACCTACAGTAGATGAAATAAGCTATAAGATCCGGAGAATACTTCAAATCAGCTGCTTTAGTTGTAGAAAGTGAAATCTGGCGAGCCGGGTTCCCCTTCAGTAGCTGATCACAAGCGCAAGTTAAACTTCTCTTGCTGTGAGCTAGCTCCTTGCATCATCTGCTCGGAAGTCGTATCTGTAGTTTTCTGATGCTGGTACTTATACTGTTCTCTGAGCTTGACGTAGAGCATCACTCTGCTAGCCCACGTTTCCAACTAGCAGCTCATTGGACAGCCAGAGCTGTCTCCTTGACAACCAGAATATTTGGAAAGCACTTCTCATCCCCCTCCCTATGATTCAGCTATGAACATGCTGAAGGCTCTGAACGCCTCTGCTTGGAAGTGTATGTCATTTTCTCTGTTTCTCTCTTTTTTTTTTTTTTAAATCTCGCTTTCTCTTTTCAAAACCCCGGAGACACGTAATTCAGCAATCACTGGGAGACACTAGCTGCTGCCCCCGGATCATTATGCATTCTCCCCACCTGAACCTGTGAAAGGGCTCATTTACGGCCACCACAACAGTGAAAGAACAATGTTTCTCCCCCCACACACACACTCCCACGTATGCCAGCAAACTGTTTGCACCACGGAGGCCAGAAAAGCTGCGTGGTCACAAATGAAAGCCTTCGCAGTAGGCTTGAAAATCCTTAGGTAGGAGGCAGGCAATCCTGCGTTTAATTGCCAGGCGGAGGATGGGGGGAGCACCGGAAGAGGGAGTGTCTGATAAACTCCTCTAGAGCTAAACTAAATTAATTCTGCCCTTTAAAAAATAGAAAAAAAAAAACAAGTTAGAAATCCCCAATCTGTTCTCTCATCATTCACACAGCTCACAGTTGCTAATGAATCAGGGAATGATATTTGAACTTGACAAGGAGCAAAAAGAGACATAGGAGATATTTCACAATTTATGGTGTACAGAGAGACCACAATGGCTGCATCATACTCGGTCGTCCACTGCCCCTTTTCCTAAAAGGTTCAGATTCTTTCTAGGAATGACTCTTCAAAGTCAGGCTAATGGCACGTCACTGCTTCCGGTTCTAACGACAACGAAGGGAAAGGATGTGAAAGCTTCTAAAGAAGGTGCTTTGGGAAGCGGGAGAGGAATCTATTTTAGGATTAGAGGGCAATGCAGTGAGGGCATGTTCCATATGGAGGTCATGGAAGAAAGTGAGAGTGTGGCACGAAGGGGGTGTCTCGATTGCTGCTTTCATTTCAATTAAGAAATATGACCTCTGGATGTATAGTTACGGGAGAAACACAGACTGCAAATCACATGCTTTTCCTGCAATGCGGAGGGAATAATTTTCCTCTGAGGTGAAAGTGGTGGGATGGAAAGGACAAGACCTCACAGGCCAATGCATACACACACACACACATATGCACACTTGTCTCTCTAGTAACAAGATGAGAAGGCTGTTTATGAACCTGTTTCTCTCTGCTTAGTACAACATATAAAGAGGCTTGTGGATTCATGTCATCTCCTAACATTACACGAGGGAGAAGGGATTCCCCAAGAGTTCCCCATGTCTGCTCATAAAGGGGGAATCTTCTATGTATATGCTCAATTGGATCCCAGAGGTCAGTCAAGTGAGCTGCAAAACAATCCATGACTGTCATTCACGTGTGCTAATGAAACCTTCAGCATGAATTCAGATCATATATCGCAGAAGCTAACTAGCTACATCTGTAAAAATAAAATGGGTTTTTGGCCAAGTATGCAAGGCAGCTGGCAAAGATGATGTGTTAGTCATAGGGTATGGTTGAGGAAATTGGCTAAATTGAGTAAATATTTGCTGCCCTCATTTAGGTGAATTTTCAGTTGAAAGCTGAATCCCTAAGGGGCCAATATTCAAAGGGGGATTATGCGGTTAGCGGGACCTGTTAATTGGGCAAACCCACTGAGGGATAGTCATCAGCACCAACCAGACAGTGTCGCTGAAGATCTCCTCGGACTGCTGCAGGCACTATGCAGAATGTGTCGGGCAGTCTGCAGGCAGGGTGAGGTCAGACCCAGCGTCAAACCAGTTAGTGGTGATTTTCAGTCTGCATACTAGATTAGTGCCCATATAAAGATAGGACAGGTCAATGACTGTCCTAATTTTATGTCCAGTACCAGATAATCTCCAGTGCTGAATATCCAATTTCAGTTTCAGCCGCGGCAGCCAGACACGTTAAAAACGCTGACTGCCACGGCTGAATACGGACCTGTAAATTCCAAAATGTTTCCTAGACCTAGGTAGTCAAAATGTGCCTGCCTAGATCAGGGAAGCCCATGTGCAGTCCTCAAGGACTGTATACAGGCTGGGTTTTCAGGACTACCCTAATGACTAGACTTGAGATAGATCTGCATTCAATGGAGGCAGCAGGAACATCCTGAAACCTGGTCTGTTGGCTCATGAGGACTGAACTTGTGCACCATTATCTAGCCTTAGGCCATACTCGAGCCCCTTAATCTGAGCCAGATAGTGCTGAAAATCATCATCCGTTGGTTGAGTTTTCTGAAGAAACTCCTCATAGCTGCATTTTCCCTTCCACTTCCCCATTTCTGAAGCCCTGAATTGTAGCAGCAGATCCCCAGCATCCTGATCTCCTTCTCATCCCCTTCCCCTTCTATAACCGGGTAAGGCGGACTCGTCGCCTCTCCCCCGCCACTCCCCAATTCTCCCAGGCACCCCCGCACTCCCTTCAATAAAACCATCACACATTTATGGGCTTAAACTGGTCGCAGCTTTATTAACCTTTAACAATAACCAAACACAATCCAACACAATATCATTACCCCCCCCCCCCTTTTTCGGAGCGCGAGCCCTCACCAGCCATGTGAGTAGCAAGGTGACGCCGCATCTGCTTCAGCTGAGTCCGGGCCCCGGCTAAACAGCCTAGCCCTCCCTCGTCCGGCTTTGCCATATTACTAGCAAAAACCTGAGGGGTTATCTGGGCGGGGGTCCCCCACCCCCACCCAAAAGCTTGCCTCCGGCTCCGGAACCCGGAAACCTCCAGGATCCCGCCACCCCCCCAGCTGCAATAACCCAACTCCCTCAATCACAGCCCCACCCCCAATGCTAGGGTGGGCGGGCGGGCACCCGACTCGTCTGGCTCTGAACTGGAAAAGGCCGGAGCCACACCGCGTCCCCGCACTCACGAGAGGCTGGTCCCACCTCCCCTCCGCCCCATTGGCTCCTCCGCCTCCCGGCGGCCCGCAGGAGCCAATGGGGCACCCAGAACCACTCCGGCCCGCCCCCTTGTCTCAGCAACGCCGCGGCTCCGGGGGATCGCGTCCTTGCCGCCCCCCCCGATTACACAGGGCCACGCGCACGCTGGCTCCGTGGCCCCGACCTTCCCGTTCTTTTGTAAAGCCCCTCCCACTCTAGCTCATTTTAGCCCCCCTGCCCAGAAGCCTTCCTGCTCCCTGCTCCACTGTTGAAGTCTGAATGCTTTCAGTAGGAGGCACATGATAAAAACAGACATCAATGGAAAATTTAAATGTGATTTAGTACTGTAAATAGACTCCTTAAGGCTACCGAGCTTCATGTAGACCAAGTGATAATTCTAGGTATAAGTAATAAGAGGATTCCATGCATGGCTGCTATGAGATTTAAATCAAAGAGGAGAGAAGGGTCAGAAGAGATATTGGAGACATTCAAATCTCTGTGGTCTAAATCATACACAAGGGAAAGACATTTTTCATCCGAAAGGAAGTTCTAGACTTCTAGAGCATGAGATGAAGTTGAAGAAGATAGACTCAAGGGTTAAAGTAAGGAAATCTTTGTTTATAGAAAGGTGGTGAATTCATGGAAAAACCTTGCTGGGGTGATGATGGTGGAAACAAAATCAGTGCCAGAACTGAAGAAAGAGGGTTAGTGGTGAAGCGAAGGTCGAGCAGGAGATCAAACGGAGTCTGCAATATTGCTGCAGGAAATTAAGCTTGAATAATCCTTATGGTCCTTATCTGCTGCCATATTCAAAGTTTCTTTGTCTCAGTGATGCAAAATAGATACAAGTAAAAGATAAAATAAAAACAGGCCATTTTAGAAAAGTCTGTGCTTTAGTAGTCAGGATTCCCTAAAAACAGCAGATGGGTGAACTTCATGCCTGACAATCTGTAGATGCTGTTGGGCGTGCTAATTTTGTTCAGATACAAAACTTGTGCCAGGAATATTTTCATATGATTAATAGATAATTACATGCAAAAAACCGCCTGAAAAAAAGATCTGTCATATGCTAGCTCACGAAGCTTCCCTACTTCCGCCAGAACTAGGAGTAAACAATTAGATTACATGTGGGTCTTCTTTTGTTTACCTTTTGCCCATGGCTGAGAAAGAGGGTGAAGCTAAATCCAAAAGAACTGAAGAGTCTTTATCATGGTATATCCTATCTGTGAGTGATATCTCCCATGAAGACAGCACAACACCCTTTGAGTTTATGCAAGACTGGCTTATAGTTGGTAATCGGGAATTGGTGTGAATGCCATGTTTCCTTCTCAGCTCCTCCCCTGAGGGTCTAGGTCTGCATGCTTTGCTTCTCTCCCAAGCAATAGCAAAGGGCATGACAATTTTGGATTCATGGATCAGTTTAACAAATCTGTGGAGTGGCTAAATTTGCCCTCTTGAAGGCAAAATCTATGAACCTGTTGCAGATTCCGGTGGATTTCTATGTGATATCCCCTTATGGACTACATTTGCGACTAGCTTTCAAGACTTATGGCCCCATCATCAGATCAGTGCCAGATTAGTAAAACAAAATCTTACCTGAGATGGTTGACTTAACCATTAGGCAAAACTTGGCAGTCACATAAGGCAGTTGCTGCTGGGGGGCAGTAATAAGCTGCCAAAATCAATGCAATACAATTGGTCCTGCCAGTCAACCATCAGCACATGCTTTTACCCACAGAAAGGGTGGCAGTTTTCAAATACCCATTCATCTGTTGCAAATATCCCTCATTATGATGTATAATTATATATTTTTAAAGGACTATTATGGGCGATTACAGTTGTTGAGTTTTCTTATCAAAATATGAGGGGGGAAACTAGGAGCCTGAAGGTTAATTGGGGGAAGGGGGGTGTGAAACACCAGGCTAAGGATGCTTAATACTCTTGCACTGGTCTTGTTTCCTGAATGCAAAAGTAAATGAGAGGTTAGAATAAATCAATATGGTTTTATTTCAAAGTGATATGGTGTTGTAAAGTAAAAAGATGGTTAGGGTGAGAAAGCTGATAGAGGCAAACATTTTAACAGGTATTTTTTTATGCTGCTTTATCATTTCAATCAAAGTAGTTTACATTGTAACTTAAACTTGGTAAATGTACATTAAACAGGGACAAAGATAACTTGGATTTTTCTGAACAACGTAGAGTTAAGCAACTTGTCCAAGGCCATGAGATGTGCTAGTGGGAATTGAACCCTGGTCTCTGGGTTCCCAAGCCAGTGTTCAAACCACTAGGCTACTTGTCCACTTCCATCTCTGTTTCTGGCAATAAAAAAACCAATGTCTTTGTGTTTGTTTCAACGTGTTTTAACATTTTAAATTGAATGTCCTACACATTCTGTGATAGTTTAGAAAGTATTTTTTAATATCCTGATCATATGGAAGTCAACATACTGAAGTGCAATTTGTTTTTCATAAAAGCGGTCAATTTTCAAAAAACATGTAAAACAACCCAAAATGTGCACAAATGTCAAAATCTCAGCATTTTGTGTGGCGATTAATTGTGCATTGCCTCATTTGTGCTCAGCTTGGGCAGTCGATATGAACTGGGGAAGTAGAATAAATAGATTTCAGTCCTTCTATGTATTAAGCTTTCATACATAAAGGCAGATTTAGATAACACATGGACACCGGAAGGGAGATGTGGAAGTCGGGAAGTACACAATTCCAGCAATATTTTAGAAAAGGCTCTACCAACATGGATTCATTTTTCAAACTGTGCAGCAGTGAACGTGTTTCCCATTACGTGGAGCTAGAAGTCCATTTAAATCTACACATGGACAAAAATCAACAGAGGAAACTCAACAATTTGTGTGGACAAGTTCCTGCACTCACACTTCTATGTGAGCCATTTCACAAACCTACACGTCTAAATACCACCAATTAACTACAGACACCACTATCTTTATTTAATTTCAGTTTGGAAGAGGGACATAAGGGGCAATTAAGAAAGATAACACTTTGAATCCCTTCTGTAAAAGTCTGGCTGAAACAAGCACTTTTTCAAAAACTAAACATGCCAGGAAGCAGATGAAAATCTCACTGTGAACAATGTGGGTCATACGTGTGCATTCCCTATATGAAATGGGTAATACACATGTAGATTTTTGACCCACCCCGGCCATGCCCTATCCACACCACTTCCAACTCAAAAGTAAATTAGAATAATTCTCATACTACTTTCTCAACACTGTTATCAGGTCTCAGACTCACATAGCACTCATCTGAGGACTCTCGTCCTATAGTTCGGTGCTCTTTGTGCGTCTTTTGGAGCTCAGAGACATCAATGTATGAGAGTGCTATGGATTAGAGGACGTGGGCAGCATTGTTAAAATATGGGGAAGGATCTCCTGAAGAAAGTTCTTTTTTGAAACGCCGTAATGGCGCCTGATTAGAGCGTCGGGATCCGTTTCACCAGTTGAGCAACACATTGGGTGATGCCTTTTAAGTTAAGTTAATTTACCATATAAATCTAAATCACAATTGTTGAAAATACACTGGGGTCATTGATGTTAATCACAGCACCGAACTATAGGACGAGAGTGCTATGTGAGTCTGAGACCTGTTAACAGTGTTGAGAAAGTAGTATGAGAATTATTCTAATTTACTTTTGAGTTGTAATTGGACACATTTTTTACAGAAGAAACTTCAGAACGCGTTCAGAAAAAAGACCAAACTGTTTGTGTCTATCCACACCACTGACATGCTGCTTGCAATTTCTACTTATTATGGAGATCCACATGTAAATTTAGCCCTATCTAAAATCGTCATTTACCCGTGGATGCCATTTCCATGTGTAAATGCCAGAATTTACATGTGGAAATTGTGAAAATGGCTCCTAAAACAATCCCAGTGTCTGCTACATTTATATACATTCATAAATAATGAGCTGCTTTCAATATAAAAACATGTAAATGAGCTTGTAACCGGGGCAGGTCGGACCTGGTGCTACCCTACTCCCCCCCACCCCACCTCCCCTTTCCCCCCTCCCATCCAACTAGCCCCTCCGACTACAAACCCTTCCATGCAAAATAACACCGACACAGTCCTTTGGGCTCATCTGGTCACAGCTTTATTAACAATCATAACATTCCATAACATTTCCTTAAAACATAAACTTCTTAATAACCCATGAGCGGAACGAGCCCTCACCCACCATACCATTAGCAAGGTGACCTCATTCCACTCCCGCCGCGGCTGGGCCAGCGGCAAACGTCAACCCCCCCTTTTATCCGGCCTCACCATATTACCAGCAAAGACCGGCCAGGGGTCATCTGGGTTGGGGGCAACTGCCCCTGCCCCAATTCCAGTTTAAGGCTCCGGACCCCGGAAACCTCCGGGATCCCGCCACCCCCCCACCCCACAGCTACGACAACCCATTCTTAATCCAACCCCCCCAACAAAAAAGGGAAGGGAGGGAGGGTGGGAAGCAAGAGCCCCTGCACCCGTCCCCTACCCTTGCTACCAGAGACTGGTGCCATCCGCGCACCTCCCCATCATGCCCAGGGATCGGCTCCTCCCATTGGCTCGCCCAGCCGTCCATCCCCGGTGAGCCAATGGGTTTAAATGATGCCCCCCAAATACCACCCCTCGCGTGGCCATGAGCAGGTTCCCCGCACTGGACCGCGCGTCCGTTTACCATCGGCCACCGGGGACCCTGCCCCGCGGCCTTGCCATTATTCATGCGATTTTGGAAAAACGGCAACCTCTTCCTTGCTGGTCTCCCTCAGAATCATCTCACTCCCCTTCAATCTGTTCAAAATTAAGCTGACAGGCTAATCTTCCACCAGTCTCGCTATACTCATGTAACTCTTCTTCCACGGGTCACTTTTCCATATCCAGTTCAAACTTCTACTGACCTATAAGTGCATTTGTTCTGCTCACTACTTTTTCTCTCTTATCTCTCCCTACACCCCTCCTCGGGAACTCTGCTCTACTGGCTGATCCCTTCTATCTGTGCCTTTCTCATCCATTGCCAAATCCAGACTATGATCTATCCATCTTGCTGCTCCTTGTGCTTGGAACAAACTATCTGAGTTGCTACATCAGGCTTCAGCTCTGGCCCTTTTCAAATCCAGGCTACAAACTCACCTCTTCGAGGCTGCTTTTGGATCTTGATCTTTGGAATTACAGAGCTTAAAAGGGAGAGAGGAGGCATTGTGGGTTAAACTAGAAAGAGGGAAAGAGAAATCTATTTGCATTGGCATGATATACAGACCTCCCTCACAGAGGAAGAGGTGGACAGAGAGTTAATTGAAGATATACGTAGCATTGCTAGGAAAGGGGAAGTGCTACTGATAGGAGATTTCAATATGCCAGATGTTGATTGGCACATTCCTGCTGCAGTATCATCTACAAGTAAAGAGATCCTGTATTCTCTACAGGGAGAACTATTCAAGCAATTGGTAACAGACCCCACACGTGAAGGGGCCATACTGGACTTGGTGCTTACCAATGGTGAAAGTGTTTCTGATGTTATAGTGGGAGATCATTTTGCATCCAGTGATCACCAGATGGTGTGGTTCAGTATTAGGACTAGGGCTGTTAGAATCCATTCAAAGGTGAGGGACTTAGACTTTAGGAAGACTAACTTTGCGAAGATGGGCCAATTCCTCAGGGAGTCGTTAGCGGGATGGGAACAACTGGGGGATGTAGAAAAACAGTGGGCAAAACTGAAAGGAGATATTTTAAGGGCAACCAACCTTTTTGTTAAAATGGTAAATAAAGGCAAAAGGAAAAGGAGACTGCTATGGCTTTCGAAAGAAGTGGCTGAAAAAGTGAAGAAAAAGAGGGAGGCCTTCATGAAATACAAGAGATCACAGAGAGAGGAAGACAGGCATCTATATTTGGAAAAATTTAGAGAAGCTGGCAAAGTAGTCAGGAAAGCAGATTCAAAAAGAGGAGGAAATAGCCAATGCAATAAAATGGGGGGGGGGGGAAGGGGGGATAAGACATTTTTCAGATATGTTATTGAGAAGAGGAAGGGCAAAAGTGGTATTGTCAGACTCAAGGGTGAAGGGGAGGAATATGTAGAAGCTGATGAGGATAAAGCGGAATTGCTTAACAAATATTTCTGTTCTGTGTTCACAGTTGAAGAACCAGGAGCAGGACCTCAGAAAACACCCACAAACAGGAATAGAAGAGAGGGACATCTTGAACAATTTTCAAAAGACTGTGTTCATGAGAATCTAGCTCAACTTAAAGTAGACAAAGCGATGGGACCAGATAGGATACACCCTAGAATACTGAGGGAACTTGGGGACGTTCTAGCAGCTCCACTGACGGACCTTTTCAATGCATCATTGGAGTTGGGAGTGGTGCCAAAGGACTGGAGAGAGGCTCATGTGGTGCCTTTACACAAAAGCGGAAGTAAGGATATGGTTGAAAACTGCAGGCCGGTTAGTTTAACTTCGGTGGTGAGTAAATTATTGGAAACACTGCTGAAAGAGAAAATAGTGAGGTTTCTGGAGTCCAGCGGATTACAGGATCCGAGGCAGCATGGATTCACCAGAGGCAGGTCTTGTCAGACAAATCTGATTGATTTCTTTTACTGGGTGACCAGGGAGTTGGACCAAGGGCGAGCCCTAGATGTGGTGTATTTAGATTTCAATAAAACTTTTGACACTATTCTTCACAGGCAACTTATAAACAAACTGAGCACCCTAGGGATGGACCCTAAAGTTACTGCTTGGGTTAGAAATTGGTTGGGTGGGAGGCGACAAAGAGTACAGGTAAATGGAGCTCACTCTGAGGAGAAGGATGTTACCAGTGGTGTGCCCCAGGGATCTGTACTTGGTCCGATTCTTTTTAACATCTTTGTTAGTGATATAGCGGAAGGGCTGTCGGGTAAGGTTTGCCTTTTTGCGAATGATACGAAAATCTGCAATAGAGTAGACACTCAGAAAGGTATAGAAAATATGAGGAAGGATCTAGATAAGCTTGAAGATGGTCTAGAATCTGGCAGTTGGGATTTAATGTTAAAAAATGTAAGGTCATGCATTTGGGCTGCAGCAATCCAAAGGAGCAATATAGTATAGGGGGTGAAGTACTTTTGTCCACTAAAGAAGAGCAGGACCTAGGCGTGGTTGTGTCTGATGATCTTAAAGTAGCTAAACAGGTAGAAAAGGCGACGGTAAAATCTAGAAGGATGCTTAGGTGCATACTGAGAGGAATGGCTAGCAGAAAAAAGGAGGTGATAATGCCTCTCTATAAGTGTTTGGTGTGACCTCATTTGGAGCATAGTGTGCAATTCTGGAGACCGCAACTTCAAAAGGATGTGAACAGGATGGAGTCGGTGCAGAGGGTGGCTACTAAAATTGTTAGTGGTCTTCATTATAACGCATATGAGGACAGACTTAAGGATCTTAATATGTACACCTTAGAGGAAAGGTGGGATAGAGGTGATATGATTGAGATGTTTAAATACCTCCGTGGCATAAATGTTCAGGGAGAGAGGCTCTTTCAATTGAAAGCAAGTTCTGCTACGAAGGGACATGGGATGAGGGTGAAGGGGGATAAATTCAGGAGCGATTTGCGGAAATATTTATTTACAGAAAGAGTGGTGGCTCCGTGGAATAGTCTCCCAGTGGTGGTAGTAGAGATGAGGACAGTAACTGAACTCAAAAAGCATGGGACAAACACAGAGGATCTCTAAAGGAAAAAAGGGGACTGTTGTAGCTGTTGATATGGAAGGACAGACTAGATAGGCCCTGTGGTCTTTTTCTGTCGTCATATTTCTATGTTTCTAGTCTCCTGCTCTCCAACTACGTGTTTCCTTACCATACCCCTAGACATATCCTAGTCCCAGTCTTGACTAGATTGTAAGCTCTGATGAGCAGGGACTGTCTCTTACATCTCGCTGCACAGCACTGTGTACGCCTTGTAACATTATACAAATGATTAGTTGTAATAGTAGTATTAGTAGCGATGCCTTGGTTTGGTCTGCAAAAATGTTCCCACACTGGACCATCATCTTGCTCTTTTCTGTGAGATGTCTTGTGTCAGTGACCATTTATTCTGGGCTTTAACTTTGGACCTGTTTCACCAATGTAGCATCTCTCTTCAGATTTTCTGCAATCAACAGTATTTGCAGTATTAATAGAAGTGCAGGAATATGAACCCTTTATGCTGAATGTCATTCTCCATTGGGTAATTATAGGGTCTTGTGATATGTGCTGGCATAGTCTGCAGTGTGGTATTTTGTAGGGCTTTGTGCCAATTTCTTCTTTTGCAATGTCTATTTTTGACTTGTTTTGTAACTAACTATTGCTCCTGATAGGTAATTTCCGGAAAGCTCATATTGAACAAATAAGGCAATATTTCTTTCTGCAATTCATTCTTTAGTACAGCGGTTCCTAACGAAGAGTTCAGGGACTTCTTGGCCTACCAGGTTTTCAGGATATCCACAATAAAGTGGAGGCAGTGCATGCAAAACTCTCTCATGCATATTCAAATGTGGATATCCTGAAACCCCGACTGGCCAAGGGGTTCCTGAGAACTGGGTTGAGATCCACTGTTCTAACAGCAGTGGCTGTTGGTTTTTAGGTATTTCTTAGTGCTTCCAGCTCCGGGTCATAGGTTAATACAAAAGGTGCCCAGTGGTCCATGGTTTTCCTCTGTTTGTACTGAAATCGTTCTTCCCTGGGTGTTTTAAGTAAAGATACAGCACTTCAATGGGGATGGAGGGGAGGGGAGGGGAGGGGAGGGGGGGGGGGCGTTAAGTGCATCAACATTAATTGTGAATACCGCTTGCATATAGTAATTGCCGGGAACATGTTAGCCACACCTCAACAGTTAATGTGGAGGCTTTGCACTTACCACATGTTGGTTCTAGCACTAAATATACAGTAAGTGCAAACTCTTACTGTGCTTTCGTAAAAGGCTCCTTATAGCTCTACTTTGGAAGACATGTTGCAACCCACAAAAAACATGCTGACTGGCAAACTTTCAGGAGAAAGTTTGCTCTCTTGATGGACGAAGAAATGACTATAGCTCTCGACATGCGATTATCTATTTTACAAACACCGGCATGCAAATATGTTTTTTTGCATACTGGTTTTTAAAATGTTCATAATTAGCAAGCTGCTTTGCAGGCTTTTGCATTGCAGAAGCTCATTATTTATGAATTTGCAAAAAAACCTCTCACATGTAT
This sequence comes from Ichthyophis bannanicus, assembly GCA_033557465.1. Lineage (NCBI taxonomy): Eukaryota > Metazoa > Chordata > Amphibia > Gymnophiona > Ichthyophiidae > Ichthyophis > Ichthyophis bannanicus. The sequence continues at coordinate 1,856,228,349 of CM066031.1, forward strand.
CGCACTGTATGTGGGAGTTTACTGCAAGGACAGGCCAAATTTTTACTTTTTTTTTATAGAAGGCAACTACATAGAAAACAATTACTCACTACACCGAAATGCCTGATGCATATTTTTACCCACACAAAAAATGCAATTTTGCATATCACCCTCTATGTGGACTAATATGCACCCGCGCTCTGATTGCCCTGTGAGCCACAGACAAGAATTCACAGATTTCTCACGTGAATCTTTGTACAATCTGTATATCTTGATCCAAATTGAAATCCACAAGGTTCAAACCAGACTAGAATTAGTTCATGAATCCCTAGTTCTAAGAAGATGGTGAAAGCATTGCTGTAGTTTCACAGGTGCCCTTCTCTTTTAAGGGCTACAGCCATCATTATATTTTAGAAGCGCTGTGAAATGCAGCGCTCAGTGCTGCCAACCTGTCTTTTAAACATTGCAAGGCATTATGAAGACCGAACACAGTTTAGGACGATTAACCACAGGGTCGCCATGAGTCAGTACTGACTTGACAGCATTTAACAGCAACAACAACAAGGCATTAGTTTGGCTCTGACTTTCTAAACATTATCCTAGCATTCAAGTTATGAGTCAATGGGATCATTTTCAAAAGCATTTCTGTGGGTAAAGCAGTGCTTTAACAATTGAAATGGGCTTTCAAAAAATTGCCTGCTAGACATGCAGGTAAGAGCACACTCGGACCCAGCATGAGCAGAGGTGTTCCTGGGGTAGGATTTGCTCTTAACGTGAAAATTCACCTAATTTTCTCACAGAGAAATTATGCATGCCAAATAGAAATGTATTGGCACATGAACTCGGGTAATGATGAAAGTGAAAATGCTTGTGTGCTTCGGCTTTGAAAATTAGGCAGTCTGCAAAGTGAAAGGTTTCTGACTTTTCAAGTCCAAGGCATGTGAAGGACAATTTTGTAAACTCCAATGCAGTGAACGTGCATTGCCACGTGTGTAGTTGGGTCTATTTTATAAGGTGAAGTATGTATGTAGTATGAAGTAAGCATGACAATTACGCCTGTTCTAGAGCGAGCATAAATGCCTGCATCTAGGAGATTGTCTAGAAGAGGGGTGTCCAACCCTGTCCTGGAGGGCCACAACTGTGGCAGGTTTTCGGGATAGCCCTAATGAATATGCATGAGATATATATGCATTAGAGATATCCTGCCAACCTGACTGGTTTGTGGCCCTCCAGTACTGGATTGGGAGACCCCTGCCTTACACCTCTGTCATTTAAGATTGTGAGTGGGCAAGGTACAGATGTTCTACACATCAAAAGGGTAGATAGAATGTGTCACATTCCTCCTCAATTCTCACCCACCACCAAAAAGGTTGTCACAATCTTAAATGACAGAGGTGTAAAGTAGGGGTCTCCAAATCCAGTCCTGGAGGGCCACAAACCAGTCAGGTTGGCAGGATATCTGTAATGCATATTATATCTCATGCATATTCATTAGGGCTATCCTGAAAACCTGCCAGGGTTGTGGCCCTCCAGGACAGGGCTGGACACCCCTGGCTAGAAACATGAGTAAATGACAATATTTTATCATTTATATGTGTAACTTTAAGCTCCTCCCATGTGTACACCCAAACTGAAATTTGCACGATAGAACTTGTGTGTGCTCGTACAGAATAGGAATCCCCTAAAACACCCTTTCATGTGAATGAGTCCTTTAATTCTCGGCGCCCTTTTATAAAATGACCTTCATACTGACTAATGAGTAGAGAGAGGCTAAATTGTCTTCATATATCTAAGGGGCATGTTTACTAAACTGCGGTAATGTCATTCACGTTAGGTTCCGTGGTAAAGGTACAGATGCCCATATAAAGGTGTGGGCGGGGCATCATTATGGCAAGCCGTGTCAGGTAACGCGCCTTATAAGGCGCATTATAAGGCACGTTACAAGGCACCTTTATTAGGCACAGTACAAGGCACGTTATAAGGCACCTTATTAGGCACAGTACAAGGCATGTGCCTTAACGTGCCTTGTACTGTGCCTAATGAAGGTGCCTTGTAACGTGCCTTATAACTTGCCTTGTACTGTGCCCAATAAGGTGCCTTGTAACGTGCCTTTTAATGTGCCCAATAAGATGCCCTGTAACATGACCTATAATGTGCCTTGTACTGTGCCTAATAAGGTGCCCTGTAACGTGCCCTATAACGTGCCTTGTACTGTGCCCAATAAGGTGCCCTGTAACATGCCCTATAACGTGCCTTGTACTGTGCCTAATAAAAGTGCATTGTAACGTGCCTTATAACGTGCCTTGTACTGTGCCTAACAAAAGTGCCTTGTAATGTGCCTAATTAAGAGCCTTGTAACGCCTTATAAGGATTGCTGGCAACTGTGGTGAGGGTACTATGGGCTGACAGTACAGATCTACAAAGATATGACTGTCACAGGCAAGCAAAATATCTGCCTTGGACAGGAGGGAACAATGAGGAATTGAACCTATGATCTCCACCTAGAATGTCAGTGTACTAACCAGTAGGCTGTACCTCTATGGCCTGTTATACAACAATGGCTGGGTACAGAACGACTGCAGGTCACTGCACAACCCTTCTGCTCTGTGTGCCAGGATAGGGTAACTCCACCAGCACCCATGATGCATTGCACATGCAGAACAGCAGCCTACAGATGACCACCAAATGGGGTCTGCACCTCTCTGGTACTGCAGCGTGGTAAGATGGACTGACAGTGCATGATACTGGCACAGAGTACCTACAGACCATGCCATTGTGCAGGTTCCATGTTCACCCTGAGGGATAGGATGGGCGTCCAGCACTAGGTCCACAGTACATGTGGTACTAGAGATAGGTCCTGCTGCACCTCTCCAGCACTGCAGCTGAAGGTACTTCTGTTCCAGCTGTGGTCTGCAGTCACATGTGGCCTTGTGGGACTGGACACCACCTAGATTAGTGTGTGCTTGGTGTTAAGGTCTAGCTGCCATGACTACCTGTTATCAGGGCTGTGGGGTGTCTAGATTTGCATGAGGGTGATGTAGCACTGCCACTATGAGTCTAAGTGGTATGTGCTATATATCCCCAAAGGGGCCTTAATCACCCCTGTTGTAGATGAGGGTGTGGTGGGACAGGTGCCTGCACCCTGCAGAATGGCTGCAGTACTAGCAACCATAGTCCTGCTGGCAGAGAACAGCCCTCCAGGGTTGCTGGGCCAGTACCATAACCTGTGACTATTGCAGACCAGCAGTGATGCTTGGGGTAGGCTCAACTGCCCCACACCACAGTCTGCCATTCATCAACAGACAGCACAGTCAGACTGCACCTGCAGCATCCTGCAAGGTGCTCTAACCATGCATAGGCAAACTGTAGACAGCCCACTAACCAGTCTGTAGTGCATGCTCACAGGGGAACTCTGCACAGCACAGACACCAAGCAGGTAAATCTGGGATTGGGCCCCAGAATTGCAAACACACAGGTATCACTGGAAACCAACAATTTGTAGCACAATGTGGGAACATAGACATGCCATGGTCACTGCTCGGTCAGTGTGAGGTGACACCCCCCCCCCCCCAGCATGACATGCTGTGGCCACCCTGTCCATGCAGGTGGTGGTCGAGCACTACAGTGTCCCAGCCATTGCCCTCCACCCTGTGCAGATACATCCTGGCCAATCCGCCCCCATACCCACAATACCTTGCTCCTCATTATGCACATTTGCAGGCTAACGCTGGAAGCAGTGTGAGCAATGTGGACTCAGTTAGGTGTTGGCAGACACAAAACAATGGAGAAACATACGCACACTCCCACACCTATCTCAGCATTGTGCAGAGATGGAGGTGGTTGACAACCCTACCCGCTGCACTGGTCTTGATCACAGTGCTGACATTGCTAATCTGTGCAAGGGGTAATAGTAGTGTTCTGGTGATAACTGCAGCTCTGTGCTGCGGCCAACAGCCTGACACTCCATGAAGCTGTGGATAGTGGAGCCCTTGTGAGTGGATGTCCGTACCCCTGTGCACCACTGCGTTGGGGTTTGTCCATGTTGTTGTTGTGGCGGCTGTATTGTGGGATAAAACTATGGGGAGATGCTCTACAGGATCCACAGATGGGATCTGAACCTCTGACCCTCTGCTCTTGGACATGCTGGCTGAGGGTACTACACCACACTGTTGCCACAGCAGGAGAGTGGTCCCTGGGGCTATGCTTACGTTCCTCAGCCAGACCTCTTCTGTTGCACTGCACACCACATACTGGTACAGGGCATGGCCTAGGTCCACTGCAGGTGGGTGCCACTGCTCCCTCCAACATAATCACCCACCCCCTCTGCCTTGCTGCCATGACCATATGCTGTCGGTGCCGGTGGTGCGCCATCCCAGGCCATCCAGGGGGCAGGTAGGCGGCTGCCTAAGGTGTGGGTTCTGGGGTAGGGGTGCCTACATGGATGTTCACGCTTTCCCAGGCACCACCTGTCAATGTTATGTGCCCTTTGGGGTGCCTGCTGGGTAGTGTCTCCTGGATGGGACACTGTGGGACACAGACTCATGAGCATGTCTGACCCTGGTCAGTTGCTGTCTTGCTGGTTTCCATTTTCTGCGTTCCTATGTGCCACCTCAGCAACCACCTAGTCCACCCTGTACCCCAGTAGCCCCCACTGCATGTCCCGCCTGCAGCCCCCATGCCCCATTTGCGCCATCACCATAGTGGCCTTTCATACCAGGGCACTATGCTGTTGCTGCAAATGGAGCACTACTATCACCTTTCTTGGGCTCCCTGCCAATGCTGTACATTGCTGACACTTAAATGGTTTCTCTCTCTTGCAAATGTGTGCTAACACCAGGTTTTCAGTTGCGTTAGGATTCAGCCCTTAATTTCTCTGTGTTAGTGTGGAAGAGGCCTCTCCCTGCCCACTCCCTGCCCATTGACCCCTTCTCTCTGCCCTCTCTCCACCCTCTGCAGAACTTACCGCGGCCGGGAATGTTAAGGCGCGTTGTGTAACGTTAAGGCGCATTAACGTTAGTTACGTTAACATGCCTTAACGTTACATAACGCGCCTTAACGTAGCTGCTGCTATGTTACCGCAGTTTAGTAAACATACCCCTAAGTGTAAAGAGGAAGACAGGAAGAATAACAGAGAAAACCACAAAGTAAATGAGAGAATTGATAAAATGAAGAGACACGCTATCTTAAATACTGTTGCTCAAGGAAAAGACAATGGGTCAAGGGCACAGTGCAAAGGGTGAGCACGCAATGATTTGTTGAAGAGGGAATATTCAAGTCACTGGCACAAATGAAAAGAGGCAAGGCTAGGGGACCTGATGAACTGGAGGCTGAAGATGGCGTTGGTTGTACCCCTCATAGCTCTGTTCAGGTTATCACTTGAAGAAAGTAACATCTCAAGTGAATGGGTAAGAAATGAAGAAATGAAAACGTATGGGCTTGTTGGTGGGGGTATGCAAGTTCAGTTTGTGCTCTTTTTAAATGAATGTTTCCCAAATTTCAGGCAATTGTTCATGTTTCTTTCACTTATTTGTTTTTTGTATACGCTTTGTATGCATAATTGTACATATTTGAGGTCATAGATATATACATGCACAAGTGATTTATGCACACTTTCAATTTATGAACTGAATGTGTGCTCACAAATGCACATCCCTACCTGTTGGACACTCTACTGAAAGACAGAATGGTGTTATACCTTGAAGTCAGTGGGTTACAGGACTGTGAAACATTATGGCAGAGGCTAGAGCACTCTCCACATACACCTTGCTTTTTAAACCTTTCATCTAAGCATACACTTCTTACTTGGGGGGCTTTATGTACACACATTCCTTTGTTTGAATGCCTAAAACTTTTAAGTGCATGCCAATCACTTCTACGTGCATATACCTATGAATTAATGGCCATGCAGTTGATTTGCATGGACAAAAATATCATGGCATGCATAAAAGGATTGCATTTAAAATGAATGTGTGAAAAATATGAAAAGCAACCCACATGAAATCAGGAAACATTCAGGAAATCTGTAAATGAACGAAACCCTTTTTTTGGCCATGCACATCCTTACGTCTTGCCTCTGTCAGAAATCATATACATGGCTAGTACAACCTGGGCAACTATGACGGCTCTTATGGCCTGATCTTACCATGCAATGAAGTTAAGCTGACAATACTGAAGACTGTGTTAGAAAAAGGCAGGCTCAGTAAAAAGCTCTATAAGTTTATGTCATGCCACATAATCCTTTAGATACAGCCATGTTTGTCCAGTAACTGTCCAGAAACAGGAAGTGTTGAGTCACTATGCAGGGTATATACAGTCTGTTACCAAAGAGAAGAGACCACTGTGGGGGCTGTTCTGCTATCAAGCCTAGACAGAACAAAGCAAAATAAAAGAAACCCTCTGAAATCCTGAGAGCTTCCTGCAAGGAATCTATGCCCAAAAAAGGCATAAGGAATAGCACATGCTGGCTCTCAATGTGTGTTTTGACAAGGCACCACCAGCGCATCACAGAACTGCCTACGCTCTTTCTTCTAGCAAGAAACACTACGTTAGGATTATAGATCTTGTCGGAAGTGGTGTATTTAACCAGGGGAGACTACAGGGAAAACCCAAGTTTGAAGAAATGTTAGTTTAACCCTCTACATCCATGACTCCTTAGTGAAACTGGTTTTCAGAGTACCTACAATGAATATGCACAAGATTTATTTTATTTTATTTATTTATTTAACATTTTTTATATACTGCTTTTCACTTTATCAAAGCGGTTTACAGAAAACAGAACGTTCTTACAAGGAACAGTAATATAACTATTAGTTAACAGCTTACACAATTAACAGTTAACAGCTTACAACTCTAAAACTATTTACAATGTATAAGTACCGGCTTGGGAGTCGTTTTGTTGAGGGGGACAACTGTGTAGAGAATTCAATCCTGTGGTTGTGGGTCTCATATGTAGCTGCAGTGTTATGTGTCTCGTATGCAATTGTAGTGTTTGTTGACGAGATATGTTTTAGATGCTTCCTGAAGTTGGCGATGTTTGTAGTATCTCTTAGGTTGTGTGGAAGTGAGATGGTGTATAATATCTGAATTCTCTGTGAAGAACTCTTTGTGAGGAGTTAGGTGGTATGGAGGCTGTGGATAGAGTGTTTTGGTGAAACTTCCTCCTTGAGCATGTGTTTGGCACTCTTCCAATTACCTCATTTAGACTTTCGGCAGACTGGTAATTTAATATCTTGTATGTCATCATTATGGCTTTGTATTCAATTCTGGAACTGATGGGTCTTTTAATGGAGGTCTTTTAATGCGGGGGTGATGTGCTCAAGTTTCTTTGAACCTGTAATCAGTCTGGCGGTTGTATTTTCTGCAAGTTGCAGAGTGTAAGATGTGCTTTTGGGTAGACTGTGGAGTATCATATTGCTGTAGTCTAGTTGCAGAGTGATGATTGCTTGTCTAGACAGTTCTGAAGTGGTTCTGTTCCAATATGGATCATAGGTTCTGTAGGACCTTAATTTTGTAGTAGACCTTGGATGTTGTTTTGTTAATATGAGTTTGGAAGTTGAGCCTGTGGTCCAGGTGTATTCCCAGGCATTTTACCTCATTCTTAATTGAGATCGAACAGCTTCCAATTAGTATATTTTTTGGGGGTCTGAATGTGGTGTCTCTTGTGATCACAAGGGCTTCAGATTTCTTGTAGTTTGTTAAATTTCACTGTGATAGCCATTCAGTTGCTTCTATCATGCATGCGGAGATGGATGAGAAGGCTGGAGTTGTGGTGTCAATTGGGGAGTATATCATGACATCGTCTGCATATAGATGGTAGTGCATGTTGTGTTTTTGTATGATTTTACAGACTGGTTGAATATATATGTTGAAGATGTGTTTAGAAAAGTCCATGTCTTGAACTCATATTAACACATGTTATGCACATTTGTATTATGGACAACCTGTAACCAGACTAGCTAGGTTGATCCTGAGATAAGGTTACCAGCTTTTTGGTGGGAAGGGTTTGGAGTGCTGAGGATCAGTTGCATCCAGCACATGTCAGTACAATCACTTTTAGGTGAACAGTCTGTGCCATATATTACAGCCAAGGAAGGGACAGAAGTAGTTCATCCTGTGATAGCCATATTTTGGGGGACATAACCTGCAGCCCATAATACAGTTGGATTGGGTCCCAAAATTATTTGTATTTATTAACCTTCACATTCAGAAACGAAAATAGCGTTCCATCCTTTGGTTTCTATGGCATTATTATCTGCTTTTTCTCTCTCTCTTTCTGTTTCACTTCACTCAACCTCTTTTTTCCCTAATGCCTTTCTGTCTGGTCTCTCTGTTCTCCTTTCTTTTGGTTTCCTATTTCATCAGTTTCTTTTTTGTCTCATCCATGAATGCTTCATTCCTTCCCTGTGTTTTCTTCTGGCCCATCCCCTTCCCTTTGTTCTGTCATTCTACTCCTTTTCTTCTTCCCCATTCCATCTCTTTTTCTTGATCTGCTCTTTTCCCTTCATTATGATGGCGCAGGAGGGCAGAAGCAGCGAAATCAGGTGGAGAGCGATGAAGAGCACTATGGATATCAAGAGCGAAAGAAGAGAAGAGGCATTGGGCAAAAGGAAGTGAGAAAGGAAGGGACAGCATCAGGAGAGAGTGAAAGAAGAGGAGGGTGTGAGAAGAGGGGAAAGGAGGAAGCACTGGGAAGAAAAGGAAGGAAGGGGCAGCACTGACGAAACAGGGAGGGGGAAATGTCGCTTTGAGCATGAAAGGGAAAGGGCAGACAGCATCAGACATGAGAGAGAGAGGGAGCAGTACAGGGTGGGTAGTGAGAGAAGGGGGTAGGACGGAGAGAATGCAGCAAGTGTCAGGCAGACAGGAGGTGGCAGAATTTGGAAGGAGACAGTGTTGAGCCTGATGTGGTCACCTGTCGCACAGACAGGAGATAGATAGCAGCATGCAGGGCTAATAAAAGCTTTCCAATTCCCATAGCCATTCCATTCTCAACCCTCCTATTCCTCTTACTTCTCACTCTTTCCCTAGACCCTCCGATTTCCACACTCTCACCATCCCTTCCCCATCGATCAGCCCTCCTCTCCCCACTGTCTTATAGCTCCCAAACCAATCTTTAAATCCTTGGGCTTCTAAGTGTTCATTGTCCTCTCTACCCTTAAAACATCACTCCCTCAAATTTCCATTGTCCACCCATCTCTGAATATCAACTTTTCCAAGCTCTCCAGTTCCCCACTTAGTCTCCTGGCCCTGTCCTCCAACCCAGCCCACAAATACTACTCTTTCCCCTCTATCCCAATACCTGAATCCCCATTCTCTTCTGCCCATTCAAGGCCTTATAGCATGCTCTCCCCTACCCCTGTCCTACCTCTTGAGTCTCCAGTCTTTCTCTCATCTCCTGACCCCACTGTCCCCCATTGGGTCTTCATTCTCCCCAATGTCAACACTTGAATCCCCACACTTTTCCACCTCCCAGCCTTAAATCTCCACATGGTCTCTCTCCCCAGTTTAAAGGTCTCTGCTCTACTTCCTTCCTTAACCTTTTACATTAAAATAGAGGGATAGTAACATAGAATATGATAGCAGATAAAGACCAGTATGGTCCATCTAGTCTGCCCAGTAAGGTGGCTAGAGTGGTTGTAATTACAGCTCTGTGCAAGTCACCCCCCCCCCCCCCATACCTGTGTTTAGAGTTGCACCTGTTGCTCCGTGCAGGTGAGCCCCCCTCTATTAAAAGACGTTTAAGTTTCCTTTGATTTCATCCTCTTGTTATAAAGGGATCCACTGCTCTTGTCACCTGGTCCTTTCTCTCTTGCATGGTTAAAGTCTACTGATTGTCTCATTCCTGCACCCAACAGCTGATCTGAACCATGAAGAAAGGAGCTGAGCCAACTGTAGGTGGAGAGGATGCACCTTTGGCCCTTCTGTTCTGCTGGCTAATCTTCATGGGAGGAAGGGACATGGTGCTAAGCCTAATAAAGGAGTGACACTCAAGAAGGAGCCAGGAAAAGTAGTCAGGAGCAGTTTGGAGACTATAGCTTGGAGCTGAAGGCCATTTGGAAGGAATAGACTATAGAGGCAGGTGAGCCAGACTAAGTACTAGGCAGCTGGATCTGTACAGCTGGAAACTGATAAGGCCTGGTCTTGGCTAGAGCTGGAGAAGTCAAGGGAGGAGCTGGGATTGGATATTCCCTGGTGAAGGCTTTCCTACACAGGCTCTGAGATCTGAAGCCTCAGCACTAGGGTTCCCTTTTCCTGCAGTCTGCTAATCTTGCAGAGAATCTCACTCCCTTTACACCAGCAGCAAAAGCGATGCTTAATAGTGTATCAGCTTCCTATTATGAACAAGGTTAATTTATGAATTTATAATATTTCGTATACCACTGTTCGAATAATTCTTTTGTCAGCACTGCAGTTTGAAATAATGGTAAAGGGAACATTCATGAACATGATGCAAACTAAAAGCTAGAGGAACTACAGTGTTGCTCGAACAGTACTTGAGACAATTTAGTATCAGAGAATGGACTAAAATCTTTTAAGATCTTAGTATCTAGAAAAGGCTTGAGGAACCTTATCAACCTTAGTATATAAAGGACATTTGGACTATTGTTGAGATATGGTAATGGTGCAAAGGTCAAAGAACTGTCCAAAATGGCCCCAAGAATCTGACAGTATCTCTAAGGAGGATCTTTATATGTGAAATGAACAACCTAAATAAGGGGGCTGGGTCATCCTAACTAAACCAGAAGAGTCAGAATTAGCTTATTTAACATTATCCTGCTGCTGACTTAGGTGGAGGACTGAGAGGACAACATGGACTGCCCACAGCAGAGGAGGAGGAGGAGGAGGAATAGAAATTCTGCACCACTGCCCCACTATAATCATGTGCAGGAGGTTGCTGTATTCTGAGGAACCAGGAGCACTGCCCCAAAAATCAATATCATGAGGACCCGGCTAAGAAGCAGTTCTGTGAATGTCGGAGCTCTTTTTAATGGGAAATATATTCCAACAGAGTACTCAATGCAGAAGTTTGCACATCTATTTTTGTAAAAAGATTTCTGTATTGGAATGCAAAGTGTTCCTAATTCTATGCAGACTATGGTGGTCCCAGACAAATGTATTTGTACTTGCCCTTTAAGTGGGCTTTTCTGAAGACTTTATCATACTAGAATAGCACATTAGGGTCTGAATCAGTGTGATATCTGCTGGGACCATGCTGAACATGCCCCCGACAGGCAGCATATGACTTTGACATGTACTGTGTACAAGGGTTCAATTCCTGCTGGCATTCCTTATGGCGTTGGGCAAGTCACTCTATCCTCCATTGCTTTGGAAGAAAGGACTGGCAAACTACTTCCAGTCACACCTTGCCAAGAAAACCCAGAGGCTCTGGGGTCACCAAGAGTTAGCATTAACTCAATGGCACGCATTACATGTTTTGTACATTGATATCTACATTAAGAGAGTCATTTTAAAAGCCTTAGTTGTGGTTTGGATGGCCAAAAATTAGCATGTGAACATCCAAATCAAGGAGAAATCCCTGAGCCATTTCACAAATGACCATTGAAGATGTCTCTGGAGCAGGGATGCCCAAGTTGGCAGGGGGCGTGGCAAAGGTGTGTCTGGATGTCAGAAATGTTGGGGACATCTGTGACCCTGTCCAAGTTTAAGCCTGCTCTAGTCATTGGGAAAGTGCTTGATTTGGCTCTAAAATATCCATAGAGAAGATCGAGAGTTAAGTAACTAGTCCAAGATCACAAGAAGCAGCATTGGTATTTCAATCCATCCTTTTCTGGTCTTAGCCCTAACCCACTACTCTAACCATTAGGATATTAGACATCCGTGTTCTTAAATGCTATTCCAGGGATGCTTATGTAGAAATCCCCATAGACATCCATAGCAGGCATGTCCACATTTGTGAAACTGTACTTGAACGTGGACATGCCTGCTCTTTTTCAGATGTTCTGGCTTGGATGTCCCAAATTGCACTAAGACATCCTTTGTAAAATGTGCCTTTAAATGCACAATACTTGCAAAACCCCTGCACACTTTAGTAAACATGCCCCTATATATTTTTATATAGGGGCATGTTCTTGCACTGAGGGACTGTAGATTTCACAGATTGATAAATACTTTTAAAAAGTCAAATTATGTCACCCTTCTACTGTATTTTTCCTCCATCTTTTCTGATACTTGTTTTAATGACACAGGCTAACCACAAATGTGGTTGTGTTGGTTTTTTTTGACAGGGTTATTGTGGTATCAGTCATTGACATGGTCAGAAAATTATTGTTCTCTATTGTTCTCTATTGTTCTCTATTGTACCCTATAACTAATAACAAATCCTGTTGTGTATACTTGTAAATACTCATGTAAATAGTTGCAGTAATGACGTCCCATGTTTTATCCAAGTTCTCTGACCTTGTTCTCTGTAAAACCAAACAGTTTGTTGTTCTGGTCTGTTGTTATATTGTGAACCGCGCTGATGCTGAATAGAGCGGTATATAAGAGCCTGTAATAAATAAATAAATAAAATAAATAAATAAGCATGGGCAACGGGTCTGCGATCTCTCTTGGATTCAAAGTCTGATTAAAGTAGTCTAGCTTGTATTTCTGTTTGGTCAGAAATCTGAATTTTCTGGCCAAGCTTCATTTTGTCTAGATTTGTTCCATTTATATTTTGGAAGTGAACCATATAGGACCTCAATAGGAACCATCTTGGATTTCCAAAGCAAAGTGGCTCTGGTCTGCCTAGTTTGATAATTAAAAATGGGCTGTAAGATGTCTTGTGACTGTCCAAACCTCCCACCTATCCTACTACCACTGAAAGGCATTTGCCTGCTGTTAGATATTAAATGATCATCAGCTTGGGGTGGTTATTATGAGCTTTGTGGAGAATGATAATCAAAGCTGAGTCCTGATCCAGCTAGCTTGTCGTATATCTTATCTTGTTGCAACCAAATCAGGCAAAGTTGGCTGTGACTCAGATAATGTATTAGCCTACCATGTGTTCCCTCCCCTTGACCAGGTTCAAAGGAGACTGGAATTAATTGGAAACTCTCTCACCCACCATCTCTAGAAAAGCCATAGCAGTTCATAAACTGGATTTAGCTTGGTGTGTCATAGAACACTCTGCCTTAAGGATGTGCGTTCTCGAGCAGGCATTTGGTTTGTTTGGGCACCGAATAATTCAAAGTGTGCGCAAATGGCCTGTATGCACATATACCTATGCATCAATGCTTGAAAATCGGAAAACCTTTGTTTCAAACTAGCATGAATCAAACCTTTTTAGGCATTGTGCACACAGCTGTGTGGCATGACTTTCAAATTAAAGACTTCTAATTCCAAATAATGATTTATTTATTTATCAGTTCATTAATGAGAATTATTAACCACCTTTATGAAGCGATTCAACCAAGCAATGTACAACAGGTATAGCTTGACGTAAGAACCTGCATTGCAGTAACAGCCTAACAATAGTAAAATGGCAAACTAACTGTATAATGCATAACACAGTGAAATAAAATTGGAGATGGGCAAATTAAATTCTCGTAATAGCAATGATATGATACAATGTCGGTAATGTAACCTTAAAACAGCACAGTAGAACATTGATACAACAAGAATATGACACAATGTCAACAAAGTATAAATAATTCACTGTCGGTAGGCAGCATAGTAGAAATCATCTAACATAGATACGATACTCACAGTGTCATCACTATTCAATGAAATAGTTTAATAGGTCACAGAGGGGAAAAACACAGTTGGGACAATTAGATAAAATGCTTTTGTCAAAGCATGGCTCTTGGAATTTCTCCAACCCCATGTGGGTACATGTACTGTCATGCCCCAGCCCTCTGCCTAAGGCTTAGAGGGGTAGGGTTGCCATTAACTTCTCTTATAAAAGGTTGAATAAACTATTTCTCCCAGTGAAGCATGCTGGGAGTTGTAGTTTTGGCCTTCTAAGATGAAGTGTAGTCATGGAACCGAAAGTAAAGACAAATGACACAATTTATTCCCCAAACGCAAACAAAGTCCATGTAGACTGTAACAGGATACTTCTCCATTCATTCGCTCAAGGTTATTTACAACTTAGGCTGGATGAGCTTCACAGTCATTAATTATATGCAGCTGCTTATATAATGGATAAAGAAAACACAGCTTCTACATTCAACAAAGTAAAAATATCTTCTTTTTACCTTTGTCTTCATTAAACATTCAAATGTACATGCAACAGGTATCTTCCCCTTAAAAGAGCAAGTTCCTACCTTCAGTCCAGGCTAGGTTTCAATACTCTACTTTTCAGGAGACTTTATCTTTTCAGCTATTCTTTAGCAAAGGGACTCAATGCTAACAGCTTGACATAGAGTACAGTCCATGAGTATTTCAGAAGGCAATAAATCCTGCTCAATAGGCTCAACCTGCATTTCCTCTGGCTCCACTAATGCAGTGCCCTGCTCTGAGCTTTTAACGTATGTCTCAGGGTCTATTCTCTCTGAGGATCCCTGTGTCTCTCTTGAGCACAGCTTAACCCGGTAAGGATAAATTGTACCTGAAGCTGTGGACCCTTCTTCCTGGCTGTGTTCACCAGTCTCCCTCCAGCTTCTGGGAAACAGTCCCTGGTTTGCTTCCCTGAGTTCCTTCCTGGAGCTCTGCCATGGCTCCCTGTTCCAGGTTTGGCTCCTCTGACTCCTGTGCTGAGTCCTGGGCTCCCACCTCTGAACTCTCTGAACCTTCTGAACAGGAACTGGGGTTTGAAGCCTTCTCTGCTCTCTCCTTCCGGTCTCTCTCTTCCCGTGCTCTCTCTCTCTCTGGGCTCTCTCCTCCAGTGCTCTCCCTCTCTGGGCTCTCCTCCTCCGGGCTGTCTCTTTTGCTTTCTCTCTAGCCAAGGTTTATATCCCTGCTTCCCGGGCAGTGTCTCTCCCTCTCTGGACAGGTGCTTGCAATTATCTTCCAAGCCTGCAACTACTTCAGCAGAGCTTGGGTGTGGCAGCCTAGGTTCAGTTTCTCTCTGTTTGCTTTCTTTATGCCAAAGCTGAGACCTGTGCACTGCAGGGATGTCACTTTTCTTAAAAGCAAAATCATTAGTTTCTCCTATTTCCATAGGCTCACTATAAGCTTCCTTATCACAGTACCTTTTTGGGAACCTGTCAGGTACTTGTGACCTGGATTGGCCATTGTTGGAAACAGGATACTGGGCTTGATGGACCTTGGTCTGACTCAGTATGGCATTTCTTATATGTTCTTAGAGATAGTCAGGAGTTAGTCACAGTCTCCTCTGGAAATGTGTGTCATGTTATGGGGGCTACACCTGAGAAACTTTGTAGGTGGATGTCACATCACGTGATTTTCTTTAGAGAGGGTACAGTTAGGAATGCTCATTGAGAAGACTTTATTTATTTAATAAATTTGGATATACCGCTTTTCTTCAAGTCAAAGCGATTTACAATGAACTAGGTTTTGTACAATGAACAAGTTATGAACAACATTAAAACTTTTTACAATGAACTATTTTTCTTACAATAAACACGTTATGAACAGCATTAGAACTTTTGCAATGAACATTATATGAGACTGAGAACAAATGAAATTATATACAAGGCTATGGGGTTGTGAGGTCATGGGGTTTCATGAGGGTGGGACAGGGGAAGGATGTGCATGAGAGCATGAGCTTCTGTTGGTTTGATTTGTCAGATACTCATTGGTAAAATGCTTCTGGGATAGGTGCATCTTGAGTTGTTTACAAAAGTCTATGGAAGACTTGATGGTTTGAATATCTGGGGGTAGTGCATTCCAGAGAGTGGGGGCATAAAGTAAGAATGCTCATGCTCTTGTGGTCTGCTTGCAGTTGAGAATATGTGGTGGGATATTGAGGAGGTTCTGTGTTCCTTTTCTCCTTTCTCCTTTCTCCTATTAGAGAATTAGGGCATGTATTTCCCTTCTAGAGTTTTGTGGATGAGGGTTAGAAATTTGTATTGAATTCTTGAGTTGATGGGGAGCCAATGGCAGTGTTCGAGAATTGGAGTGATGTGGGTTTTCTGTGAGGCTTGGAAGATAATTCAAGCAACAGTGTTTTGGGCGAGCTCCAGTGGATGGATTGTGCATTTGGCTAGTCCTTGATAATTGGAGTTACAGTAATCAAATAGAGGAGTGATGGTGGTCTGGCAGACTGTACAGAAAGCATCAGTCGATAGGAGGGGGCATAGGTTCTGGATGGTTTTTAGCTTGTATTATACTACTTTGGTGATGTTGTGAATTTGTTCCTTGAAGGTCAGTTGCTGGTTGAGTATGATTCCAAGGTATTTTATGTGGGAGCTGACTCTGATCTCTGTGTTGCCAAGTTTGACAGATGTGGGAGGGGTGAAGTTGGGGTTCTTAGTTACATGTAGTAGCTCTGTTTTGCTGTGGTTAATGGAAAGATTATGATGGTGTAGTCAGTTGATGGTTTCATTGAGGCAACTTGAAAGTGTGGAGTAATTCAAAATGGAGGTGGAGAATGGTGTGAAGATCATAATATCATCCGCATATATCAAACTGGATTGGGAATTGCTGGAGGATATAAAAAAGAAGTCAAATGTATATGTTGAAAACTAGGGAGGAGAGGGATGATCCCTGTGGTACACCCTGGTTCAGGGCGAACAGAATTGAGGTGTGTGTTTGAATCCTTATGTGCTGATTTTGGTTGGTAAGATAGGCGTGAAACCATTTGAGGGGGATGCCACAGACTCCAATATGATGGATCTTGTTGATGAGTAGTTGGTGGGATACAGTGTCAAAGGTGGGAGAGATGTCTAGGAAGAGCAGGAGGAGCCTTGGGTGAGTTATTTGATGCCTGTGATGAGTGAGTTCAAGAGGGAGGAATTCATTTTGCTGTGGGTTTAATGGTGCATGTAGGTCAATATGATCTTGGAATTGTGTTTGTGCGGCTTTTTCAATGATTTTGGAGATGAAGGGTATGCTGGTTATGGGTCTGTAGGAGAATGGGGAGTGTGGATCCAGGTTTTGTTTCTTCAGGAGCAGTCTGATGCTTGTTTGAGGGAGGGTGGGAGATATCCTTGGGTGAGGGAGGAATGGACGATGCCAGATATTAAAGTTAGGAATTGTTTCTTTGTGACTTTCAGCCAGTGGACTGGACACGGGTTGAGTGAGGATGTTGTAGTGTTGAGGTTGCTGATGATTTTCTTGAGCTCAAAAACATTAGAGGCCTCAAAGTTGTGCAGAGGGTTAATTTATTCTTTAGGTATTATGGTCCATAAGAACATAAAATTTGCCACATTGGGTCAGACCAAAGATCCATCAAGCCCAGTGTTCTGTTTCCAACAGTGGCTAAACCAGGTCGCAAGTACGTAGTGTATCCCAAAAGTAGATACTATACCTGTGTTATTCCCATAAAATCTCTGTGTAT
This sequence comes from Ichthyophis bannanicus, assembly GCA_033557465.1. Lineage (NCBI taxonomy): Eukaryota > Metazoa > Chordata > Amphibia > Gymnophiona > Ichthyophiidae > Ichthyophis > Ichthyophis bannanicus. Next base: position 1,856,245,732 of record CM066031.1, read on the forward strand.
ATATTGGTTATTTATTTAGAGAAGATTCTGTATTACATCTGTATTACAACTAATACTGTGTCTATCATTAAATAAATTGATGAAAATTGAAGAACTATTGCTAGGAATTTAGATAAAAAACAGAGAAAACATTGCCTTGAAATAAGCACACGGTAACTGAGACCTGTCCTCTCTGTTCTTGCACAGTGAAGAGCCTGAGAAATAGTAATTTTCCACTCCCCATGGATGTACTTCTGCACTTGTCTCAGCACCTGTTCTCCTGCTAAGAGCGGTCTTTCCGTTAGTCACAAACGCCCACTGCCTGACTAATCTCTCTGACTCATGCAGTTCCTAGTAAATCCTTTGCCTCTCTTTGCCAGAATTACCTTAGTGAAAGTTCACAGGCGGAAATTCAGCAGGAGTTTCTAGTTTTAACATGATGACATGACTGTCTTCTAGCTTCAGAATTTCAAGATCACTGATATATAGCATGGGAACTGTAAGTTCAAATGGGGAGGGGTCTATAATAAAGTGCTGTGGGTTCCCTCCTCCCCCCCCCCACTGTCCACATAGAATATTTGCAGGGATCTTCCGTATTTCTTCTAGTCTGCGCTCTAAAACACATGACCCTGAGGAGCCAGTAAAATAAAACTTGTAAACTATTTTAGCATGCAACTCAATAACATTTTCATGTGCTTGTTAAAATAGGACTTAGAGGGCCCGATATTCATTTGGGCAGAGTATGCGCTGCTAGGGCCGAACCATATACCCAGGTATTAAATGCCAGGGCGATATGCGGCCCGGCATTGAATATCTGGGGATCGCCGGAGAAACCAGAAGCCAGAGTAGCTAACGAGGAAGCAGCGACATTGCATGCTGCCCGTTAGCTCCTGTGCCCAAAAGATAGGCGAGATTTTTCCTCGCCAATCTTTTATGTGTAGTTCCTTAACCGGGCAGCATGCAATATCGCTGCTGCCTGTTTATCGATCGTGTCTGCCTCCGCTCCTCCCTGGTATCCTCCCGACATGTCCCGATGCTGAACGGTTAGCATCAGAGCAGGTAAGGGCCATAATCTGGATATTCAGCAGCACTAACCATGTTCGGGCTGTTGAGTATCCCTCTCAGCAGCCGTTACATGGTTTATGGGGCTGTGAACCATGTAAGTGCCCTTCGAATATCAGGCCCAGGGTGTTTTGCAATGTCTTTAAGGGAGGGAGTGCTGAAACTTATTCTCAATAGTTTGGTCTAAGTACCAATGTGGAAGCTAATGTAAAAATGCATAACACCCCAAACTTCCTCCTGCTAGCCTTACAAAATGAAAGGGATTATTGATGGAGAGATGTTATGCCTACAACAAGATCAGAACCTCCCCCTTCTCTAATTGCCCCTTTCTTTCACCCATTATACACTGTTTCCCCGGCACCATCAAGAACTCCTCTTCTTCCATACCATCAAGTATTTGGACCCCCCCCCCCCCCAAGGCACTCAGACCCGCTATCAAAGTAACCGCCCCATCACCAGACTTCCTTGATACTCCTTCTGATCCTCCAGAATGATAAATCCTTTCTAATCTAGAGATCCCTCCCTCCGATAAGAGCACATTTTCCTCTGATATCCCTTTATTGTTTTCTCCCCATTTCTTTCTACTTAAAAATGTAGCTTTAAAATGCATGAAAATTAAATTTTGACCCAGTCTTAGATGGTCTTGCACTCATTCCTTTCCCTTGTTTAGAAACATAGAAACATAGAAATATGATGACAGAAAAAGGCCACATGGCCTATCTAGTCTGTCCTTCCATATCAACAACTACGCCAGTCCCCTTTTTAACTTTAGAGATCCTCTGTGTTTGTCCCATGCTTTTTTGAATTCAGTTACTGTCCTCATCTCTTCCACCTCCACTGGGAGACTATTCCACGGATCCACTACTCTTTCTGTAAAGAAATATTTCCGCATATAACTCCTGAATCTATCTCCCTTCACCCTCATCCCATGTCCCCTCATAGCAGAACTTGCTTTCAATTGAAAGAGGCTCTCTCCCTGAACATTTATGCCACGGAGGTATTTAAACATCTCAATCATATCACCTATATCCCGCCTTTCCTCTAAGGTGTACATATTAAGATCCTTAAGTCTGTCCTCATATGCTTTATAATGAAGACCACTAACCATTTTAGTAGCCACCCTCTGCACCGACTCCATCCTGTTCACATCCTTTTGAAGGTGCGGTCTCCAGAATTGCACACTATACTCCAAATGAGGTCGCACCAAAGACTTATACAGAGGCACTATCACCTCCTTTTTTCTGCTAGCCATTCCTCTCCGTATGCACCCAAGCATCCTTCTAGCTTTTGCCGTCACCTTTTCTACCTGTTTAGCTACTTTAAGATCATCAGACACAACCACACCTAGGTCCCGCTCTTCTTTAGTGGACAAAAGTACTTCACCCCCTATACTATATTGCTCTCTTGGATTGCTGCAGCCCAAATGCATGACCTTACATTTTTTAACATTAAACCCCAGCTGCCAAATTCTAGACAATTCTTCAAGCTTAGCTAGATCCCTCCTCATGTTATCTACACCTTCCTGGGTGTCTACTCTACTGCAGATTTTGGTATCATCCGCAAAGAGGCAAACCTTACCCGACAGCCCTTCCGCTATATCACTAACAAAGATGTTAAAAAGAATCGGACCAAGGACAGATCCCTGGGGCACACCACTGGTAACATCCCTCTCCTCAGAGTGAGCTCCATTTACTTGTACTCTTTGTCGCCTCCCACCCAACCAATTTCTAACCCAAGCAGTAACTTTAGGGTCCATCCCTAGGGTGCTCAGTTTGTTTATAAGTCACCTGTGAGGAACAGTGTCAAAGGCTTTACTGAAATCTAAATACACCACATCTAGGGCTCTCCCTTGGTCCAACTCGCTGGTCACCGAGTAAAAGAAATCAATCAGATTTGTCTGACAAGACCTGCCTCTGGTGAATCCATGCTGCCTCAGATCCTGTAATCCGCTGGACTCCAGAAACCTCATTATTTTCTCTTTCAGCAGCGTTTCCAATTAGTTACTCACCACCAAAGTTAAACTAACCGGCCTGTAGTTTTCAAACACATCCCTACTTCTGCTTTTGTGTAAAGGCACCACATGAGCCTCTCTCCAGTCCTTTGGCACCATTCCCGATTCCAACGAGGCATTGAAAAGGTCCATCAGTGGAGCTGCTAGAACGTCCCCAAGTTCCCTCAGTATTCTAGGGTGTATCCCATCTGGTACCATCGCTTTGTCTACTTTAAGTTGCGGTGTTAGTGAAGACTGGGGCAGCTAATGGGTAGGTGCTACTGAATGTAAACATCTCTATCATAGCTCATCCATCCCACCTTTCTTCTAAAATATACACATTAAGATATAAAGTATACATATTGGGCCCAGTTCCATTCTGGATGTCAATCCCCTCTGTATGCCCAATCTGAACTGGACGTACAGAGGGGATCATGATTCTGATCCGAAGGGGCAAGGACTGTCCCCGGCTAACTCAGTCAAGGCTCTTAAATGGAGTCATGGTGCCATTGGTGGTGCCATCTGTGGTGCCGGCCGCTGGAAATTAAATCTAATTCCCCACAGCCCGACCCCCGATCTAGCCTCCTACGGTAAGAGTCGGGCTGCAGGGAATGTCCTCCAGCCACCCTTGCCCCATAGCATTTAAAAAAGGACATGTCCAGGGAAGTTTTCCCGCACATGTCGCCGGCCTTGGACGTACAGGCCGACATTAGAATTGACCCTGTATGTACAGGGCCAGTGACCGCTCAGACTCCACCCCCCAGCCACTCCTTCCCCGCCCCCATCTAACTTCCCCGCACAATCAGCAGGGAAGTTAGTCACGGCCGGGTGAAGGCATGAAAAGCAGGGATGGATGACCCGCTGGGCCGTCCATCACCGCTATTCGTGGCACAGAATAACCCCCATTAAGAATACAGGATAAAACTAAAAGAGACAAAAAGAGAAATAAGGATAGCAAACTCAAAGGCAGAAGAAAAGATGGCTAAAGATGTGAAGTGTGGCAACAAAACATTTTGTCAGGTATATTCAGAAGAGGAGGAAAATCAGAGGTGAAATTGCAGGACTCAAAAGTGCTGGGAACAGATTTGTAGAAAGTGACAATGAAAAAGCAAAAATGCTAAACAAATACTTCTGTTCTGTTTTTACTAAAGAAAATTCTGGAGAAGGACCACCTGTGATTGACAAATATACAAATATACATTCACAAAAGATAATGTGTTAGAACAGCTTGCAAAACTGAAAGTGGACAAGGCCATGGGGCCAGATGGGATATATCCCAGGATACTGAAAGAACTCAGAGAGGTTCTTGCAGGGCTATTAAAGGATATTTTTAATAGATCCTTGGAGACAGGAGTAGTTCCACAGGACTGGAGAAGGGCTGATATGTTACCTCTTCACAAAAGTAGTAATAGAGAAGAAGTGACAAACTACAGGCCAGTAAGCCTTACTTCAGTTGCAGGAAAAGTAATGGAGGCGCTCCTGAAAGAGCAAATAGTGGACTTTCTCGAAACCAACAGGTTGTACAATCCGAGGCAACTTGGTTTTACCAAAGGATGATCTTGCCAAATAAATCTGATTGACTTCTTTGACTGGGTGACCAGAGAACTAGATCAAGGGCATGCAATGGATGTGATCTACCTCATTTCAACAAAACTTTTGATACTGTTCCTCACAGGAGGTTTATCAATAAACTCAACAGCTTGGGGATGGGTCCCAAGGTGGTGAACTGGATCAGAAATTGGTTGATTGACAGACAACAGAAGGTGATGGTAAATGGAACTCACGCGGATGAAAGGAAGATGATTAACAGTGTGCCTCAGGGTTCGGTTCTGGGACCGGTACTGTTCAATGTATTTGTGAGTGATATTGCTGAAGGACTGAATGAAAAAGTCTGTATTTTTGCAGATGACACAAAAATTTGCAATAGAGTGGACTCCCCTGAGGGAGTGGATAGCATGAGGAAAGATCTAGAAAAGCTGGAAGAATGGTCTAATGCTTGTCAGTTAAGATTTAATGTGAAGAAGTGCAGTGTCATGCACTTGAGGAGCAGAAATCCAAGTGATAGAGGGTGAGAGGTTGGTGTGCACAGACCATTAGAAGGTCCTCAGAGGGACTGTTTCTGAGAATCACAAGGTGGCGAAAGTGTGACAAGGTGGTGGCAAAAGCCAAAAGGATGCATACAGAGAGGAATTACCAGCAGAAAGGAAAAGATACTAATGCCACTGTACAAGTCACTGGTGAGTCCTCACTTGGAATATTGTGTTCTGTTTTGGAGACCATATCTCGCAAAGGATATAAAAAGACTGGAAACAGTTCATAGGAAGGCGACCAAAATGATTTGTAGCCTTGTCAGAAGACTTATGAGAAGAGACTTTAAGGCCTAAATATGCACACTTTGGAGGAGAGGAGGGACAGGGGAGATATGATTCAGACCTTTGAATACTTAACAGTATTAATGAACAAACAAACCACTCCCAAAGATGGGGAAGCTGAAAAACTAGAGGGCATAACATGAAGCTGCAAGGGGGTAAACTGAAAAACAATGTCAGGAAATACTTTTTCACTGAAAGGGTGGTGGATGCTTGGAATGCCTTCCTGATGGAAGTGGTGGGGGCAAATACAGTGACAAAATTTAAAATAGCATGGGAAAAACACAGCGGATCCCTTAATAGCAACAGGATAAAATCAAAATAAACATAATTATCTCTTATATCTGAACAAATAGGGGTGACCTACATGGAGTGGTGGATACACCCCTAAACAAAGGCATGGGGAGGGGCGACCTGCATGGAGCAGCAGGTCACATACTTTGCCGCCTTACTGGGCAGACTAGATGGACCATACTGGTCTTTATCTGCCGTCATATACTATTTTACTATGTAAGATTTTTAAGTCTGTCCTCTTATGCTTTGTAATGAAGACCATTAACCATTTTAGTAACTACTCTCTGCACCAACTCCATCTGTTTATATCGTTTTGAAGGTGCGGTCTCCAGAACTGCATACAATACTCCAAATGAGGTCACACCAAAAACCTATACAGAGGCACTACCACCTCCTTTTTTCTGCTGACCATTCTTCTCCCTATGTGCCCAAGCATCCTTCTAGCTTTTGCCATTGCCTTTTTAATCTGTTTAGCTACTTTAAGATTGTCAGACACAATCATGCCCAGGTCCCACTCTTCTTTTGTGGACAGAAGTACCAAATGCATGAACCTGCATTTTTTAGCATTAAATCTCAACTGCCAAATTCTAAACCATTTTTCAAGCTTAGCTAGATCCCTCCTCATGTTGTCTACTCCTTCCTGGGTGTCCCACTCTATTGCAGATTTTGGTATCATCCGCAAAGAGGCAAACCTTACCCAATAGCCCTTCTGTAATATCATTAACAAAGATGTTAAAAAGAATCGGACCAAGGACAGATCCCTGCGGCACACCACTAGTAATCACCTTCTCCTCAGAGTGAGCTCCATTTACCTATACTCTTTGTCACTTCCCCCTCAACTAATTTTTAACCCAGTCAGTAACTTTAGGGTCCATCCCTAGGGTGCTCAGTTTGTTGATAAGTCACCTGTGCGGAATTGTGTTGAAGGCTTTACTAAAATCCAAGTACACCACATCTAGGGTTCTCCGTTGGTCAAACCCCCCCCCCCCCCCCAGTCACCAGTCAAAGAAATCAATGAGATTTGACTGAACAGACCTGCCTCTGATGAATCCATGCTACCTCCAATCCTGTAATCCACTGAACTCCAGACACATCACTACTTTCTCTTTGAGCAGCATTTCCAATAATTTACTTACCACAGAGGTTAGACTAACCGGCCTGTAGTTTTCAACCACATTCTTATTTCCCCTTTTGTGTAAAGGGACCACATGAGCCTCTCTCCAGTCCTTTGGCACCACTCCCGACTCCAACAAGGCATTGAAAAGGTCAGTCAGTGGAGCTGCTAGAACGCTCCCAAGTTCCCTCAGTATTCTAGGGTGTATCCCATCCGGTCCCATCGCTTTATTGGGTTTAAGTTTAGCAAGTTTCTCGAGAACACAGTCTTCTGAAAAATTTTCAGGATGCCCCTCGTATCTGTTCCTGTTTGTGGGTGTTTTCTGATGTCCTGTTCCTGGTTCTTCATCTGTGAACACAGAACAGAAATATTTGTTAAGAAATTCCGCTTTATCCTCATCAGCTTTTACATATTCCTCTCCTTCACCCTTGAGTCTGACAATACCACTTTTGCCCTTCCTTTTCTCATTAACATATCTGATCCCTCCCATTTTATTGCATTGGCTATTTATTCTTCTTTTAGTATCTTTGCTTTCCTGACTACTTTGCTAGCTTCTCTAAGCTTTTCCAAATATAGATGCCTGTCTTCTACTCTCTTGTATTTCATGAAGGCCTCCCTCCTCTTCTTCACCTTTTCAGCTACTTCTTTTGAGAACCATAGCAGCCTCCTTTGCCTTTTACCTTTATTTATTTATGTAAATATGCTCCAGTAATGTAAATATGTTCCTAGTTATAATTTCTGTAATGTAAATACTGTATGTTCCTAGTTATACCAACTTGTTGCAAATTTGTCATATGTAACCTGTTCGATGTAATCTAGTTATTTTGTTATATGTAAACCATGCTCAAATGTTATTTGTAAAACACGTTCATATGTTTCATGTAAACCACACTGATCTGTAATAGCGCAGTATATAAAAACAAACAAATAAATAAATAAATAAATGTACCTTTCTAACATATTTTCCCTTAAAATGTCCCCTTTGAGTTTGCCCACTGTTTTTCTACATCCCCCAGCTGTTCCCATCCCACTAACCACTCCTTGAAGTATTGGCCCGTCTTGGCAAAGTTAGTTTTCCTAAAATCTAAGAAACCCACTTTTGAACGGATTTTATCAGCCCTAGTCCTAATGCTGAACCACACCATCTGGTGATCACTGTATGCAAGATGATCTCCCACTATAAATCAGCAAAACTTTCACCATTGTTAAGCACCAAGTCTAGTATGGCCCCTTCATGTTTTGTTTCTGTTACCAGATGCCTGAATAGTTCTCCCTGTAGAGAATCCAGGATCTCCTTACTTCTAGATTACACCACAGCAGAAATGTTTCAATCAATATCAGGCATATTGAAATCACCTATCAATAGCATTTCCCTTTCCTAGCAATGCTGTGTATGTCTTCTATTAAATCTCCGTCTATTTCAACCTCTTATGAGAGGTCTGTGTATCACGCCAATGCAAATTTGAGACCCATGTTACATATTATTCCATGACACCTGTATGTAAATAGTTACCCACTATGTTACATATTATTCTATGACACCTGTGTGTAAATAGTTACCCCACTGTTATCCAAGTTTTGCTGTCCTGTTAATTGTAAACTCAGACCTATTATCCTGTTCTGAGAATTTTGTTCCATGTAAACCGCACTGATGCCGAATAGCGTGGTATAGAAGAGATTGTAAATAAAAAATAAAAATAGATTTTTCTTTCCCTCTTTCTAGTTTAACCCTCTCTCCCTTATAAGCCCTGTAATTCTATAGTTTCAATGTTGTTTTTTTATATATAGTGCCACTCCTCCTCCCCTTCCTCCTCCCCTATCCTTCTTGAATAAGGTATAGCTTGGTATAATTGCATCCCAGTTATGGTTGTCCATGAACCATTTCTCTGTAACTGCTACTAAATCCAAGTCAGCCTGTTCCATTAAAGCCTCAAAATCTGGGATCTTATTTCCCATGCTGCAGGCGTTAATACCCACTGCTTTCCAGATGTTGCCTCTTTTACCCATTTCTATAGAGATATTTAATGTTTCACTTACCTGGGGGTTTTCTTTACCCATTCCCAATGAATCTAGTTGGTGATTTGTTTACTCATGAAACTGAAAAAAACGGAGAGCTGGGTCACAAGAGAGGATGTTCTCCTTTCATGACAAGCATTCCAACATATATGTTTTAGGCATAGGTATTGCTTCGTTTTGTTTTGTTTGGTCTGGCTTTTTTTGTAATTAGTTTCTCCATATTTAAGACCATGGTGAAATTACCATGGCTTGGACAAGTCGAATCTTTGTATGGAGAGAGACATCTCTGCTCTCGAGAATCTTGTCTAGGTCCTTCATAGCCATTCTGCCAAGAGCAATGTTTCATCGGATTTCTTGACTGCTTGCCGTTTCTTTATTGGTTATTGGTCCAAACAGGTTATAGTTGTCCTCTATTTCAATTTCTTTTTCATCAATGATAAACTCATTGATCTTGCCAGTTGTCAGGATCCCTGTCTTCTTTACGCTAAGGTGCAGGTCAATTTCAAGGCTATGCTCCTTGATCTTGAGAAGCAAATGTTTCAGATCGTCTTCATTTTCAGCTAGCATTGTGGTGTTATCAGCATAGTGAAGCTTGGTGATGAGTCTTCCACCAATTTTCAAACCCTGGTTGTCTTCAGACAGTCTGGCTTCCCCGATGATTTGTTCTGAATATAAATCAAACAGGTAAGGGGAAAGAATGTAGCCTTGTCATACACCTTTGCTGATTTTAAACCATTCTGTTTCTCCTTGTTTTGTTCAAACTGCTGCTTCTTGATCAATGCAAAGGTTGTGCAAGAGAACAATCAGGTGTTCTGGTATACCCATGCTTCTTAATGTAGCCCAAAGTTTCTCATGATTTACACAGTCAAAAGCCTTGCTGTAGTCAAACACAGATAGATATCCTTTTGGTATTTTTTTGTCTTTTCAAGGATCCATCCCACATCGCGATGATGTCTCCCATTCCTCGTCCTTTTCTGAACACGGCTTGCACCTCAGGCAGTTCTTGCTCTAGGTATGGTTGCAGTCTCCATTGGATGATCCTGAGTAAAATCCTGCTGGCATGTGGGATCAGAGCAATTGTGTGATAATGTCCAAAATGGCTTTTTGGGGCATCCAAGCAGGCAGGGGGCATAGCATGTCTGGAACGATGCTATGAACTTAGATGCCCCCTATCAATTTCAGAAATGTCGGGTACGTCCGCAGCCCTGCCCAAGTTTACACCTGCTCCAGGCATGAATAGTCATTGGGAAAGTGCTTGTTTTGACCATAAAACATCCAGCGTGTAGAAAAGATAGCACTTCACCATCCCCAGTACTCTCCCCAATCACAATGATAGCAGCAGTGGGATTTGAACCCTGGCTTCCCTGGTCCTAGCCCACTGTTGGAAAATTGGCCACTGTTGGAAACAGGATACTGGGCTTGATGGACTCTTGGTCTGACCCAATTAATGTATTTCCTTTTTAATTTTTACCACTTTTGCCCTTTTACCAAATTTTTAATATTTTTATTTTTATTATAAACCACTTTGATTGAAGGATAAGGTGGTATATAAATGTGGCTAAATAAATAAATAAAAATAAATTCTCTGTGTGGAATACTATTCAGGGGACATCTATGTAGAAGCCCCGCAAATGTCCATATCAGGAATGTCCATGTTTGTGAAATCGTGCCTGAACTGGGATATGTGCTCTTTTTTTTCAGACTTTCTGGCTTGGACATCCCAGATTGCACTCGGATATCATTTTTTAAATGTGCCTTTATGGCTTTACTTATGTCAAAAGAGGTGTTAGTGGAAGAAGTAGATTTTGAACCATGCTTTGCTAGCTTTCTGCCCACTATTTTAATCTTTAGGGTGGCTCTTCATTTAATGACTATTGCTATTGTCTTCTCTTACATGTCCTCAGGGGAAGAGAGAGGAGTACTCTGGAAAATTCTGAATACTATCTGCATACTATATGTGCTATTTTATTAAACAAATATGGGGAAACTGTTTTTCAAAAATATCTAGCTCGATCACTAAGAAGTTGGGAAGTTAAGGCGTCCTTTTACTAAATGTCGTTAAGAGTGAACGCTAAAGCAGGGTTTTGCCAGTTACTGGCTGCCAAAATGCTTCTTAACTGGCAATCATGTGCTAATGTGGAGAGTGGGAGGGGCTAGAGGCGGAGCGTAGGCATGGAGAGTGCATTACTGCATGATCACCGTCAATATACCAATTAGCTTTGTGCACCTAATGATACCTCTGTGACTTTCGTTAGGTACATTGATGTTAATTGCGCTGCATGTTAACATGCATATCCCTGTGTTAAGTGCTGGGAAGATGCTGGTCAGATCCCTGATGGTTAACATGGACGCTTTGCCCTGTTCAATGTAATTTCAGTTTGTTCAATGTAAACCGCCTTGATATCATGAAAGGCGGTATATAAGAAATGTTAAATAAATAAATAAAATAAACATGAGCTAAAAATGCTTGTTAAGTCCAAAACCTTTACTATAGGGGCCCCTAAATCAGAAGCACTGAAAATTGTTCTCCAATGAGCAGCAAAATAAAGCTGCTTAATTTCACTAGCTAACTATACTTAATCACTAAAAATGTATCTTACTCAGGGTAGAAAAATGGTGCATGCATTAAATTTTCAAACTATATGTCCCCCAGTTGGTGGAAATCTATATTTGTATCCCTACTACCTGGACATCCTTGCCAACCAGTCTCCAAAGCTCCTGAACCTAGAAAGCTAGTCCTCCCCAAATCCCAATGTACCAAAGAAGCACTTCCTCTCCCCAGCCTGCTTTCCCTCGCCCCCCTCCTTCCTCTTGGCCTATCCATGAAGGAGGAAGGAGACGTGCTTACCTCCTCCCTGCTCTGTAGGAGAGCTTTCAGGCTGTGATAGAGATGACTAGGTTTGGACTCATTTCCTTCTGCAACCTAGCTATTAGATAACTCATTTCTGTAACATGATGAGTATCTGTTGTATCCCAGAGAGCCTGATTAGTATGACAGTACAACAGCACAATGCTATGTGGTAGGTTTATAATTGGTGCTATTATACATATGATGGGAATATTATATGCTGTGGGAGTCTGATCTCATGGTCAGATGAGTGTGTGATGTGAATACATTTTTTTAACTCTTTTATGGTGTGGCTGTATGTGTGACAGGGAGCTTTTCTGCATCACTACTTTTCTTATAATTATTTTCACTTAGGATCCTTTTCCCTGCCACAGAAAGATGTATAGTATTGATGTACTACGTCTTTCTGAGGCAGGGAAAAGGATCCTAAGTGAAAAATTTAGTCAATATGTAGACAGGCATTTAAACTAGAGAAAGAGGTGACGGATGGAAGAAAACAAGTTGAGGATGTCACTTCCAGCAAAAGTATCACAGTAATGTTGTAAATAGAAAGAGACATAATTTTAACTCACTCAAAAACAAAGGGGAAGAGAAGTCAGGAATGAAAACCAGGCAAATTATAAGCAAGTCAACCAAAAATTGCTGGAAGGCAATGAGCAGAAATGCTCAAAGTCTAGCCAACTAAATTCCTGACCTGAAAGCCCTGATGGTGGAAATGGACTTAATATCAGTATGTAGCTCATGCCTCTCCAGTAGTAGTCCAAGGCAAACTGCAACCAGGTAGTGTAGGTATTTCCCTGTCCCTGGAGGGCTTACAATCTGTTTGTACCTGAGGCAATGGAGAGTTAAGTGACTTGCTCATGGCCACAAGGAGTGTCAGTGAGATTTAAGCCCTGGTCTTTCTGGTCCTAGGCTGTTGCCCTAGCCATTAGGTTACTCCATCTTTTCCACTTCACTTTGATATTGTGACCATTAGGAAAACATGGCTCGATGAGTCTCATGAATGGGATATTGCCATACTTGGCTATAATTTATTTAGGAGGAAGAGAGAGGGTGGAAAAAAACCCCAATATCAAAACAGCTGGAATGCAGGGGATGTGGAGAAAAGAAGTGTCATGCATCATTTTAGAAAAAAGGAGATGGCACTACCATCCACAGTGGTGTAGTCTACAGATCTCAGACTCAAACAGAGGAAATGGATAGAGACTTGATCAACGATATTGCCAAGGTGGTAATGAAGGTAATGAAGGGACAAGTGATGATACTAGATGACTTTAATCTACTGGATGTGGATTGGCGTATCCTCTCTGCAAATCTGGAAAAAGTAGAAAAATCATGGACATAGCTAACAAGAGGCCTTGTTCAGACAATTGGTGATGGAACCCAACAGGGAAAGGTCAATGCTGGATCTCGTACACACTAATGGAGATAGAGTGTTTAATTTCTAGGTGGGTGCCCACTTGAGCAGCAGTGATCACCACATGGTGTGGTTTGAGGTAAAAGTCAAGGCAGGGGCCAATCATAGCTAACTCAAAGTCTTAGAGTTCAAAAATGCTGACTTCTGTAAAATGGAAAAATACCTGAAGGAAGAGCTGGCAGGGTAGGATGAGATAAGAGAAATGGAAAGGCAGTGGAAAGTAAATAAAAGCAAGAAGAAAAGGAAACCAAATTTGTTTCTCCAAAGAAGTGGCTGAAAAAATAAAGGCAAAAAAGCAGGGTTAACAGAATTCAGAAGATCACAGATAACAATATTGAATAAAACTGAAAAAGGCAAAGAGAGAAATCAGGATGGCAAAAGCACACACAGAAGAAAAAATGGCTAAAAATGTGAAGCGAGCTGACAAGACTTTTTACAGATATTTTGGAGAGAGGAGAAAGGCCAGAGGTTGAATGGCAAGACTCAAAAGGTGATCAGGATTGATTTGTGGATAGTGACGAGGAAAAAGTAAAATTGCTAAACAAATACTTCTGATCTGCATTCATGAAAGAAAATCCTGTAGAAGGATCATGAATTATTGACACAGGTCCTAATGAGAATGGAATAGATGCCACACTATTCACGGAAGAAGGTGTTTATCAACCTCTTGCAAAATTGAAAGCAGACAAGGCCATGGGACGGGATGAGATACATCCCAGGATATTGAGAGAGACCAGTTCAAGAAAGCCTGGGACAAGCACAGAAGATCTCTAAAGGATAAAAGATGACTATTGTAGTGGATATGGAAGGGCAAACTAGATAGGCCATGTGGTCTTTTTCTGCCATCATTTTCTATGTTTCTATGATCAGTGAGGATTTGGTGGGACCTTTAAAGGATGTGTTTAATAGATCCTTTGAGATAGAGAAGAGGTGTAAAACAGGCCAGTAAGCCTTACCTCAGTGGAGGAAAAGTAATGAACATGCTGCTGAAAGAAAAGAGAGTGAATTTTCTAGAATATATTGGGTTGAAAGATCAAAGACAACATGTTTTTGCTAAAAGTAGATTTGACTGGGTGACTAGAGAAATGGATCATAGGTATGCAGAGTTAAAAGGAAAAGTTTGCCTATTTGCAGATGCCACAAAGGTTTGCAACAGAGTGGATACCTCAGAGAAGTAGACAACATGAGAAAATGCATACGAAAATTAGAAAAATGGTCTAATGCTTGGCAGATAAGATTTAATGAGAAATAGTGCAGTGATGCACGTGGGTAGCAGAAATGCAAAGGATTTGATATTGTGATAGTGGCTGGTGTGCACAGACCAGGAGAGGGACCTCAGGATGACATTGACGATGTCTGAGGATTGCAAGGTGGTAAAACAGTGTGACAAGGCGGTGGCCAAAGCCAGAAGGATGCTAGGCTGCATCCTAGGGTTTCTAGTCCCACAGGTGCTCCTTGTGGTCTTGGGCAAGCCACTTAACCCCCCATTGCCCGTGTTCCCTGTAAAATATTTATCTCCAAGTTATAATGCCCTGTTCAATGTAATTTCAGTTTGTTCAATGTAAACCGCCTTGATATCATGAAAGGCGGTGTATAAGAAATATTACATAAATAAATAAATAAATAAATAGAGAGAGGCATAACCAACAGAAGGGAGGAGATATTACTACCCTTGTACAAGTCATTAATGAGGCCTCACTTGGGGTGTTGTATTCAGTTTTGGTCATATCTTGCAAAGGATATAAAGACATGAAATGATTCAGAGGAAGGCAACCAAAATGATATGGGGCCTATGCTCGAGAGCATCTGAGAAGAGACGTAAAGACCTAAATATGTATACCCTAGAGAAGGGGGGGGGGGGGGGCAGGGCAGATAGGATACAGATGTTTAAATGCGTAAAGGGTATTGAAGTACAAGCAAGACTTTTTCAAAGATGGGGAAGCTGTAGAACTAGACGTCATGAAAGGAAGCTGCAAGGGAGTAAATTCAAAAGCAACATCAGAAAATATTTTTGCATGGAAACGGCGATGGATGCCTGGAATGCCCTCGCAGTGGAGGTAGTAGGGCACAAATAGTACCGATTTCAAAAAGGCATGGGACAGACACAGAGGATCCCTTTATCGCAAAAGGATGGAATGAAAACAAAGTTTAAAAACTTTATATTTAAAAAAATAGAAAGAGATAACCTGCACATAACGGTGGGCACAACCTTAAACAAAGGCATAGAGGGAGGCGACAAGCATGAAGTGGCAAATATAACTTGCGCCGCCTCACTGGGCATGTTAGATGGACAATACTGGTCTTTATCTGCAGGCATTTATTATGTTACCATGTTTCTTCGGGGCAATTTCTCCAAATGGGTTAGTTGTGCACATACAGTGCCGTGATAGTCATGAACCTCACTTCTTAGCCAGAACTTGAGGAATATGATCTCAGTCTCTGAAATGTACTGCTGATAGTCAGTGTAGTATGTGCATTATGCCTAACAGAGCCTCCTTCTGGAGTTCTTAAGATGTAACCTGCTTGAAAATTCGACTTAATCAAGCCTCTGGCACCCAACACAATGGGAAATAACTCGATACCTTTCTACCACATATTCTTGGTCACTGGCTATATTTCTTGGTACTACGAGATCTTCTTCCTCTCAACATGATTCAAAAAATAGTCTCTTGGGACTGATGCCTCAGTGCCATTTCAGAGTTCTGTTTTATGCCTTTTTGACCCTTGCACCAGAGTTGCATGCTTTTGCACCGGTGTCGCTTTTACGGGTAAAGAGCTAATTGAGAACTTTTGAAAGCCTTATTATTTTTACATTTAAATTTGGAACTATGTTTGTCTTCCATGATGCAGTCATTAAAAGGAAAGAGAAAGGGAATTGGATTTAGCTCATGCAATTTCTCAGGAGCCATGCTAAAGGAAACAGGAGCCGAGTCTTAAGTGGACACAGAGAAAGGAGCAGTCTAGTGATTAAAGCAAAGGTTCTGCTTCTTCCACTGTCACTCATGGTGACTTTGGGCAAGTTACTTTGTCTCCTGTTCCTCAGCCGCCCATTTAGTGCATAAGCTCTTTGCGGCAGGGACTTACTGTACCTGAATTCTAATAATCCTGTAATCTGTCTCAAACATCACTTAGAAAGACTAAAAATCAGCAAGAACATAATGACAGCAACTTGGGTAATCTCAAAGTAAATGTCAGCGTTTCCTTCTGCAATTGTCTTCTACAACTCCTTTTCAGTATGTTTTGATCTTCTTTTAACTCATATATAAATTTCATTTAGCATGCACTTCCTTCAGGGATATTTCAACGGCCTTTGAGAAAGCCTTGCTCAACAAACATGAAAAAACTGTTTATTTCCTTTCATGGAAAGGAAATAAACAGCTTTCCAAGGGATCCCCAGTGTCTTTTCTATTGCAGACACTTTCACCGGCTTCCAATGCTTATATATTAGTTTAGGTATCGAATTAAGCCAAGCCGCAGTCAGTGATAACAAAATTGCCTATGGCCACAGGATCATAATTTTAGCACAGGTAGGTCAGTTCAGACACTGTATGTCTGCCTTCTTTGCCTTTATTTTTGCAGCCACCTCATGGGAGACCCATATCAGTTTCCTTTTCTTCTTGCTTGTATATACTTTCCTTACCTATAGATCTGTTGTCCTTATTTTGACCTCTTTCAGTTTAGCCCACTACTTTCACACTTCCGCCGCTATTTCCTCCCATCCTGCCGGCTCTTCCTTTGGGTACTTTTCCATTTTACTGAAGTCAGCATATCTTTCTTCACAATCATCTGAAAAACAAAAAAAAACAAAAAAACGAGGCTGTGATTTCATTACAGAGCAGAACAAATGCTGCTCAAGTCCTTATACGGCTCGGTAAATCCATGGCAGCAGTGTGGCTGGTCCGAAGGTTGCTATGGCAACTCCCTGCAACATCACCGATTTCCGTTTCAGGATGTTTCCTTTTTAGGATTTCGGTCTCAAGATGCTGCAGGTGATCGGCTTCACGCAGGAAGCTGCCACTGAACAAGTTCTTACATAAATCGGGGATTATATCCTGCAGGCTAAACTTTGCATGTCAAATCCCTTTTGGTTCAACAAACTCTTCTAACAATTGCCTTCAATGACGTCACGATAATCACAGAAACACAAAGCCCTGTTCCTCAAGGTATAGATCAACCAGGATCTACGATATTGCAACAGGAGGTAATCTGATCGGTTTCTCTGAGGACTGCAAACAAATTTGGGGTGCCAGGAAACCAAGCTTTCCAATTTTATTCTGGCTCTCGGAATCATTGTTTCAAAAGTACTTGATTTACATTAAAGGTAAATATTTTGAAAAGCAGGCTTGTTTGCAGCCTCCAATGTACACCTCAAAGGACTAGGGCTTCGATTTACTAATCCATGGATTTTTTTTTGCATACATGGACTAGATTTGGGCATCAATTTTCTCACAAAAATGGCCCATTAAAATATTTTACAAATTCTTCCTCATAATGCAGAGTTTCAAATGACAGAATGTCACACAGGAAAAACTTAAATAAGCTTCCTCAAGGTGTAATTAAATTTCACAAAACTATTTCGCATTTGCAAGCATTTCATGTGGAATATATCTATGTGAGCATCATTAAAGGACTGCTTTGCATAATTATGCTATCATTAGACTCTTTACATAGATAGGGAGGTCAGTTTTAGAGAGGTCATGGAGATGAGAATTGAGGTCCGGAGATTCACAGCTCCGCCAAACATGGAGCCTTCTGTAAAAGAATGATTTAACATGCTTGTTATACCACTTTCATCATTTCAGTCAAAGTGCTTTACATTGTAACTTAGAGTTGATAATGTGCATTAAACAGGGACATTGATAAATTAGATGTTTCTGAGACAATGGAAGGTTAAGTGACTTACCCAAGGACACAAGGAGTGCTAATGGGAATTGAGCCCTGGCCATTTGGCTCCCAAGCCAGGGCTCTTACCATTAGGCTACTCCTCCACTTCATATGTGTAAAGATGTGTAGGGGCACATATGGATCTCCAGCAATGCATAGACGGAGGAATCATTTGATAAATCTATATGTGGGAAGACTGAACACCACCAACTTGGCAGCTTTCATGTGGAAGTGGTAGTTTTGTGGTTTTGCAGACCTATATGTAAACATGCCACCAATTAAGCACTGAGGTCACAAATTTTCCCTTTGTCAGTTTGGAGAGGGAAATAAATAATGGGAGATTAAGGAGAATGGCAAAATTAGATCTTACCCGCTAATTGTCTTTCCTTGAGTCCCTCCAGTCCAGTCCAGTATGTGTGTGTTATCTTGCTTCCCCAGCAGCTGAGGACTGACCATGTTAGAACTCTGATGTCACAGTACAAGAGCTTCCTCTTCAGCTCCAGAATCCAGTCTCCCTACTGACAGAGCAGACTAGAAAGAACATCAGTAAATCTATCCCACCAGGGCGAGAGCCCTGCATGAAGAATCAGAAGTAATGCATTGCTAAGCTGTGCTATTAAAACAATAGCTATGTACAGAGTGAGGAAAAATCATGCTGACAGGGTCATACCTGCCAGGACTCTCACCCTTGATAGGGAAGACCTCAACCACTTCATTGATGTACTTCTTCAGATAATCCCTTGCAAAGATCCTTTCTCTTCAAGCCAGCTGGACTCGCTCCAACCTCCAGACCTAAGACACAGAAAAATACCACTACTCCACAAGGGAGGGTCCTGGACTGGACTGGAGGGACTCAAGGAAAGTCAATTAGCAGGTAAGGTCTAATTTTGCCTTCCTAATCATCCCTCCAGTCCATTCCAGTCCAGTACCAGATGTACTAGATCAGTAGACTAATCTTGAGAGGGACCCACAAGTCCTGCTTGAAGCATCGAAGCCCCAAACTGCACATCTCTAAGTGGCCTGGACATCCAGTCAATAATGTCTGGTAAAGGTGTGAAGTGATGACCGCATTGCCACCCTACAAATGTTCATGTTCGAACCAAACTATGCTCCGCCCAAGACAATCACCTGTGATCTCATTGAATGAGCTCTAAGATCCACCAGCACCAGCTTGCCTCTTATACTATAGGCTGAGACTATCACCTGTTTCATCCAGCGAACAACCAACACTTTGAAAGCCACATCTCCCTTCCGAAGGCCTCTAAATAAAGCAAGCAACCAGTATGACTTCCAAAAGGATTCCATTCTCTTAAGATACCTATGTGGGACCCTGCACAAGTCCAGCATACGGAGCTGACACTCCTCCTCGGACTCCCCTAGGGTACAGAAGACCAGCAGGGAGACCAATTGAGACAAATGGAAATGAGAGACCTGCTTAGGTAGGAAGGAGGGTACTGTTTTCAAAACCACCTTTTCTTGAAAGTGAGCAGGAAAGGCTCCATGCAAGAAAAGGCCTAATGTTCTGATATCCAATGGTGGAACATATAGCCACCAAAAAGACTGTCTTCAAAGTAAGGTCCTTCAATGATGCCCTGGTTAGCAGCTCAAACCAAGGGGGGACAGTGAGCTGCAAGGGCAGGCAGACCTGCCTCACCTCCCTGAGGAAATGGACTATATCCAGATGTCTGACTAAAGAATGACCCTGCACTCATCCTCTGTAGCAGGAGAGCTGCCACCTGGACCTTCAAGGAGTTGAGCGCCAACCCCTTTTCAAGTCCATTTTGCAGAAATAATAAGATATCCAGAAGTGAAGATGAAAAAAGGCTGAATGTTCTTGGAAGAACACTGGTCTTCAAACACTAGCCAGACCCTCACATAGGACAAGGTAGTAGAACTCTTTCTAGCCTTTAAAAGAGTATCACTGAATGCTGCTGAATAACCCCTATGCCTCAGCCTCACCCGCTCAAAAGCCAAGTTGTAAGTGAGTAGCGATCGAGAGGAGGTCTCTTCTGTATGATTGGGGTTGCAATCGGGAGGTGGGAGGGTGCCGCTGCCTGTGTTGATTGCTGCCATTATATTCTTCTTGGCCAGGGGTTGCCTGACTGACGGCAGTGTGGCTGCATTTATCACTACCTCTTGAGGTGGCATTACGTGCAGTCGCACTACTGGCAGGCATGACACCTAGCATGTGGCAACATTCTACACACTAGCTGACAACAGACACTATGGCTGTCATTCTATAATGCGGATTGTGGGGCTGTACGTCCCAATGGGATGTGCAGCCCCGCAAGCTGCCTAAACCCTATTCCTCCATTGGCTCTCCCTATGTGATTTGTGCTTCAGGATGGGGAGAGCCAGCTGGGGATGGGAGGAGGCGGGATCAGGGGCTGGCAACCCGGCAGCACATACAGGGCCGATTCAGGTCACGACCCTGTACATGCTGCCAGGCCTGCTGGGCTGTACTCCTTATGCCACACCAGAAGTGGTATAAGCAGGGGTTTTTGGAGAATTGGGGCAGGCAGCCACCAACGGGGCTGGGATAAGGTGCGGTGGAGGGTCCGATCGATCTAGGCCATGGGAGGCCAGCTGTGAGTCGGGCAAGAAGAGCATACCGGGCCATCCTCAGGCCCAATTCTGGCTCCCACGGGAACGTTTTGTTCCCGCGGACCAGGATTGGGTCCTAACAGCCCCATCTTCAGTGGGGATGTCTGTACAACCCAGATGTTCTGCCTCCAGAATTGGGCACCATGTCCTGTCTCCTCCCAAACTCACCCTTTCATGCTGAGAGCAGTTAGCATGGGAGTTTTACCACACTGCCTGCCTTTAGCATACAGTAGTGGTCACTGTGAGCTGTTGCTGCATGCTAAGATCCATTATAACTGTTACCACACTTTAGTAAAAGGCCCCTATATGTTCCTCACAACAGTTTTAAAACTGAACGTGGAAATGTGTTCCATATACATGAATGTCGTTTATAAAATGGGGAATACATGTATAGATTTTTGGCCTGCCCAGGCTATACCCAAACCACACCCCCACTATGTCGCCTTGCCATTTATGTGTGGGGTTGAACTCCATGTGTAAATTGCACCTTTTCAGTCACACTTTTCCATATATCCATATGGAAAAGGCACATAAGGATTCTAAAATAACCCACTTAGCCTTGAAGTTAAATTTTACATAAAAAATGAGCAGTTTACATACACTAAGGGGCATGTTTACTAAACTGCGGTAACGTTACATAACGCGCATTATGTAACGTTAACGATCGTTAAGTTACGTTAACACGTGTTATGAGACGTTAACAATCGTTAACGTCTCATAACGCGCATTTACGTAACAATGATCGTAAACGTTCCACGGTCCGGTAAAACACCGCAGAAGGTGGAGAGAGGGCGGAGAGAAGGGGTCAATGGGCGGAGTGTGGGCGGGGAGAGGCTCCTTTCACACTAACGCGCTGATCTGAAGAGCTGAATCCTAACGCGATTGAAAACCTGCCATTAGATGCACATTTGCAGGGGAGAGAAACCATTTAAGTGTCAGCAATGTACAGCATAGGCAGGGAAACCTACAAAAAGTGATAAGTGTGATACATGTGCACAGAACAAAAGGGCACATAAACATTGAAAATGACCTCAACAAACTGGAAAAAAAACATAACCAAGCTGGCCAATAGTGATATTAATGGGAAACATCAACTCCCTCCCCCCCATAAAGCTCCAAAAAAAGATATTAATTGTGGAAGGATCTATGCTGCGTCCCCATGCAAGGTGAATGATCCCACAGTGAAATAGCGCTGATCAGGGCTTTCCCTTGTTAAAGGACAGGTATCCTATGGTGTTCACATGTCCCGCAACAGCAGGATGGGCATGTCAGAATGGGCAACTGGACAGATGCCGGAAAAGGGGATACAGGGGGCCGCAGGCGGCACATGCTGTGGTACAGCTGGGCCACAGTGCGGACTAGGGTGATGCCTAGGTGGCCCATATGAATGCTGAAACAGCAGAGCAGCCAGACAGCAACTGCTGAAGGCCCAACATGGGCACGAGTGTGCTTCCCACAGTGTCACAGGGGATAGTACCCAGCAGCTATCCCTAAGGGCACGGAACATTGGCAGGCGGTGCTGGGGGGAAGCGTGGACACCTATGCAGGCACCCCTACCCCAGAACCCGCACCATAGGCAGCCGCCTACCCGCACACTGGATGGCCTGAGGCTGTGCTTCACCAGCACCACCAGCAGAAGGGCATGTCAGCATGGTGGCAGAGGGATACTGGTGGTGGAGGGGGCAGTGGCAGCTGCCCAGAGCAGACCGTGGCCTAGCCCTGTGTAGGTGGGTGCCATGCACTGCAACAGACAGGCCCTGTC
Organism: Ichthyophis bannanicus; assembly: GCA_033557465.1. Lineage (NCBI taxonomy): Eukaryota > Metazoa > Chordata > Amphibia > Gymnophiona > Ichthyophiidae > Ichthyophis > Ichthyophis bannanicus. Next base: position 1,856,268,071 of record CM066031.1, read on the forward strand.
TGACGAACAGTCATGGTATCACCAGGGAATGCACTGACTCTGTGACAACAAGGTGGTGCAGTGCACAAAACCAGTGTATTCAGAAGCAGAAGTTCACAGGTTCAAGTCCCAGCTGTGGTTCCTGCCAACCCAGTCCCCATATTTTACCCACTACTAAAACGTGCTAATACAGACAGAACCTTTATTGCAGATGACGTAAACATGCCCAAAACACCTACATTTTACCCTACAGAGCACAGACACCATAAACATGCGCATTACCTAGAGCAGAGTCTCCCAAATGCAGTCCTGGAGGGCCAAACACCATTCAGGTTCCATGCTGCCTCTAATAAAGATGCCTGTGCTGCATTTCTATGCGCCGCCCCCATGATATGCAGATGTATCCAATGCATATTCATGAGGGACAGCATGAAAACCCGAACAGTGTTTGGCACACCAGGACTGGAGTTGGGAACCTCTGCCGTAAAGCAGCAGCCAACAGGGGCAGACACACCCGCACCCACAGGCTCCATTATCCAATGCCTCCTGGAGAGGCAGGACATTGGGCCCTGCGTGCATCTCCCAATACTAGCACTTGCATACCTTAGCAATGCCACCCTAAACCTGGGAATACGGTACACAGCTATCAAAAGGTTGCTATGATAACTGGCAGATAGCAATTCCAAAGTTAAGCACAATTTGCTGATTGAGCTGCATCATAGCAACCTTTCTGATGTCTGTGGAGTGTGCTACAGGTCTTGTGTCTGACAGTGTTTACCACCCTGGGGAGTGACCCCAACAGTATTGCATACCATAGCCATGCCTGCACTGTGCCCAGGACTGGTGCGGTGGCCAGGGCTGCCAAACACCTCTATAGTTGCACAGTGCTGGCATAGGTGTGGGGAGTGTGTGTCTGTCTATCCAGTGTGTGGTGGCTGCAAACACCCTCCACAGCCCACACTGCTAGCACTGTTGCCAGTATTGGCCTGCCAATGTGCATAATGAGGAGCAAGGTACTGTGGGAATAGCCAGGATAGGATGGCCAGGCCTGGATCCATCTGTACATAGCATAGGGCAATGGCTCGGACATTGTAGTGGCCAGCCACCACCTGCACAGACAGGGTGGCCACAGCATGTCCTGCTGGGAGGTCACTCTCACCCTGACTGAGCAGTGACCACGGCATGGCTAGGTTCCCCCATAGTACTATACAGTATTTCTCTCATGTGATATTTATGGGTTCTCTTTTGGGGCCCAATCACTGACTTATCTGCTTGGTGTGTATGCTGACATCCCAGTTCTGGGTACACACATCTTCTCCAGGACCATGCACTATGGACTAGCTAGCAGACTGTCTGCAGCTAGTATGTGTCTTGCTGGAACACTTTGCAGGGTGCAGCGGCTGGAGGCTTGTTGCTAGAGAATGTCAGATAGTGGTTGATGGTCCCCTCTCCTGCTACCATTGCAGGGAGGTAGAATGTGGATCTATTGGTGGGTGATCCTATTTCCCACCCTGAGCCCCAGAGGGTGGGTTGTGTTGTGGTACATAATCTGCCTATGGGTCCAAACATCCCCCCTTTCAACTACATCATGTAACCATGGCACCTACACAGGTTATGCACTATTCTGGGTGCATCATAGCCCATAAGTGCTAGACATGACTGAGAAATACAGAAGGACACAGATGTATGCCTAGATGTGTCTACAGGAACTACCTATCACACACTGATGGGGACCTGCAGCATGGCGTATTTCAGCCATGAAAGGTGCTGTGGACCTTGTGCTGGGCGCCCCACCTCACCCCCAAGGTGAGCACATTGTGTGGGTACTGTGCTCACCTTGAGGGTGAGCACATTGTGTGGGTACTCTGCTCACCCTCAAGGTGAGCACAGTACCCACACAATGTGACGGTATGTGGCTTCTCTGTGCCAGTACCACACACGGTCAGTTCCCCCTACCAGGCCGAGGTGCTGTGGGGGTGCATACCCCATCTTGTGATCATCTGTAGACTGCTGATTTGCATGTGCAGTGCATCATGGGTATGGGTGGGTTAACCCTATCCTGGTAACCACAGCAGACAGTTTGTGTGGTGACGTGCAGTCCTTCTGCAGCCAACCAGGGCTTTGCTTGCAGCTATAGAGCTGTAGCCCACTAGTTATTTCACTGCTTTTGAAGCTAGAGGTCATGGGTTCAAACCCATGGTGGGGCTATTTGATAGGGCTGTCTGAGGCATTGTCTGTTTTTAATGTACATTAGTGCTGCCAGCAAAAACACCCTCAGAGTACTGTAACCTTAAGGTGCCCCATAAGGCGCCTTATAAGGTGCCCTATCAAGCGCCTTATAAGGTGTCTTATAAGGTGTCCTATAGGGGACATTATAGGGTGCCTTGGCAGACAGTGCACTTTATAATGTGCCCTATGGAGTGCGTTATGGGGTGCCTTATGCGGCACCTTAGGTTACGCTACCGTGAGGGTGTGTTTGCTGGCAGCACTAATTAAAATAAAAGTAAAATGCCTCAACAATCACTACTTAAACATGATGCCTCAGCCAGACTTATGCATTAGGCACACTGGGGAATCAAACCCATGACCCCTGTACCATCAGTCAGTGTAGTAACTATTGTGCTACAACTCTGTTTCTGTGTTTCATGTCTGTGCACCTTCTTAAGTTTAACGCACGGTAACGTGCCATGTAACGCTCGTTAATTTATGGTGCCTTGTAACGCGCGTTATCGGTAACGATGTTCCGCCCATGTCCTTATTTGGGATTTCTGCCTCTACCGCGGATGCTAACGCGAATCACATTACCGCAGTTTAGTAAACATACCCCTAAGTTTTGCAAATGCTATTCAACTCATTTTTTTCAGCTTCATGCAAAAATGTGTTTCTGAACATGTTAGTACATCACCATCTAGATCAGCAATAAAACTGTTAATCACAGGGAAAATCCAAACACACAGTTCTGTTTCACCTCTGCTCTGAGAAAGTTTTAATGACTGTAAAATAATCTGGGATATCTAAATGTGTAACATATTTTCATTCTTTGCTTTAAACTAATTGTCTGTAGATGATTTATGCATTAAACGTGAATCTGCTGACTAGGAATCACAGCATATTGTTCTGGTGTTTATTCAATCTAGGATACACTTACTGCTTTGCAGATAACCAATTGCTCAGAGCTGGCAGTAGAAATGGTTAAATAATTTGAAAGGGGTCAAATTCACTGTCTGCTTGGAACTTAAAAGATTTTCTTCAGAAATGCGTTCATTGATTTTCGCGCTCTACATTCAGCCCTTCCCATGGTCACCAGAAACTTCTTCATAGCCAAGGCCATTGGCCTTTAATCCATCCTCAGTCTCCTTGATTTATCTGCTTCTTTAAATAATACCGATCACCATCTACTCCATCTAGTCATTGACGTCTCTGTCAGGGTTTTGTTCTGTCTTGGTTCTACTCTTAACTCTTCCATTAGATTTTCTATGTGTCCTCTTCCACCATGATCTCTTTATCAATTCATAGCCAAGAAAGAACTTCTTATTTTGCCTCCAAAATCTACATCCTCCATCCTTTTTTTCTATCTGTCTAGATAGCATCCTCCTATTCTCTTCAATCTACTACAGTGAGATCACCTTTCTTTCCTTGTTTCTTCTCTTCACACTATGCTTTAATGTGTCATTTCTTTTTCTGTGGCATCTGCCTCTTCCTTTCATCAAAATCTACCCCTTCCTATCTTAGGCATGCTAACAAAACACTTATCAGCTCTCTTACCTTTCACTTAGGGGCATGTTTACTAGGCTGTTGACGTAGGCTCGAGTGCGTGCTAAAGGCCCATGACAATAGTTAGTGTGTATGAAAAACAGACAGCACGGATTTAACAGACAGCATGGTACGTGACAGACAGGGAAATGGGTGGGGTAGGGGCAGAACGCGGGTGTGTCTGCATATTGTGGTTAGCGTGGGCATTGACAGCGCATATTCACTGTCAATGTTGCAGTTAGCGTAGGTGCACTTAATGTCACCTCAGTGAGTGGCGCTAAGTGCATCCATATTGTAGCCAGCACATTATAGTCCGAATCAGTGTGGTATCTGCTGTACATATCCCCAACATGTAGTGCATGACTTTTTGGCATATTCAAATTTTAAACAAACCATAATGATCACATAAGGATGTCATTCATATAAAAAGCCGTTTAATGACTCACCCTGCAACGTAAGGGCTTACTTTTATCACTTGATCATATACTGATTGATGCTTTGCTCTCGGCAGAAGGTCTCAGAGAAAACTGAATTGCACTTTAACCAAGGGCTAATAGCCCATTGAATGTGCTTGTTTCACATCAATGACCCATTGCCATGTTGAACTTATTTTTTAGTAAAACTTTTTTTATTTTATTTTCTAATAACAGATGACTTTCTTCTCATCGAACAATATACTGCACTTTAACTTTTTCAAATGTCGGTTATCGAGCTTAAACCGGAAACCTAGTGACAATATATTGCACTTAGCTTAATTTGTACTGTTGAGCAGGGCAATTCCGACGCTCACAGCTAGGCACCCCAAGCGTTTCACAGCGGTTGTTTCTTCAGGGAATAGTCCCTTTAAAACTGCTCAGATGATGCTGTCGGCGTTACTTCGATACAGTGTCCATCTTCGATACAGTGTCACTGTATCGAAGTAACGCCGACAGCATCATCTGAGCAGTTTTAAAGGGACTATTCCCTGAAGAAACAACTGCTGTGAAACGCTTGGGGTGCCTAGCTGTGAGCGTCGGAATTGCCCTGCTCAACAGTACAAATTAAGCTAAGTGCAATATATTGTCACTAGGTTTCCGGTTTAAGCTCGATAACCGACATTTGAAAAAGTTAAAGTGCAGTATATTGTTCGATGAGAAGAAAGTCATCTGTTATTAGAAAAGAAAATAAAAAATTTTTTACTAAAAAATAAGTTCAGCATGGCAATGGGTCATTGATGTGAAACAAGCACATTCAATGGGCTATTAGCCCTTGGTTAAAGTGCAATTCAGTTTTCTCTGAGACCTTCTGCCGAGAGCAAAGCATCAATCAGTATATGATCAAGTGATAAAAGTAAGCCCTTACGTTGCAGGGTGAGTCATTAAACGGCATTTGATAAGTTTTTGCCTAGAGTCAACCGTTTAAAGAGATATAGACTATACACTAATTCATATAAAAAGTCAGAGTGATATTAACAAAAGTTAACCATTGAAGATAACAACATTTACTAACCGAATCCCCCCCCCCACCCCCACCCCTGGCTCAGAATTTAAACACATCTTAATACTATATGATAAGGACAATAACACTTTAAAAGTATTAGTCTCCCAATCTCATAAGTCTTAAAGCATGTTGTATGGCCATGTAGTCTAGGGTAGACTATTTCTTCTGACATCTATAGGTGACTTTGTAGATGTTTTCTGGAGGTCTTTATGTCGGTGATGTTTCTCAGGGTGTTCGGTAGGGCGTTCCATATGGATGGAGCACTAAGTTCGCGTGTATGTCTTGCTGTTTATACTTGGTTTTTGCATGTGGAATAGTAAGGAAGGTCTGGGAGGCAGTTCTTTTTGGTCTGTTATTCTGTGGGATTTGAAGTAAGGTGTGGAGGTGCATTAGAGGGTCAGAGTGTAAGGACTTAGGAGTGAGAAGGATTATTTTATATTTTATGCGGCTGGAGCTGTTTTAGTATGGGTGTGATATGAATATGCCTTGCAGCACCTTGAATGATGTGTGCTGTTGTATGTAGTGTGATTCATATAGGGAGCAGCATGACTTGTAATAGGCCTTGATATATTGCACTGCAATAATCTTCATCACACTTGGATTTCCATCTTTTCCATTCAAGCCTCCAGAGGTGGGTCTTGAAGGTACATAGTTCTGGATTATGCCAGTTGGTTTTGGTGTGTGTTCTTTGTCTTTGTGTTGTGAGGATTGTTGTGGTGGCTGCTCGTTCGACGGTTTGGTTCCAGTTATCTAGTAGCAAGTCTACATTGTTCGATTCAGTTATTATTTGAGGTATAATGTCTTCAAGGAAGGTGTCTTTGTTGATTCTTTTGAAGTGCCTCCTTGTTTATTGAATGGGTGGTGCGTTAGGGGTGTCATGGTGGATGGAGAAGCTGATGAGCTTGTGGTCCGACCATAGCACTTAGTGAGTCTGAATGGGATGTGGGGGGATGGTTTGGGCTGTGTGACCGCTAAAGAATATCAGATCTAGAGTGTTCTATCTTTCATGTGTGGGTTCTTTCACGAGCTGCGTAAGGTTCATAGCTTCCATTGTCTCTAGGAATGAGTTGGCCAGTTTTGATTGAAGCGACGGGAGACTGAAATCACCTAGGATTAGGAGGTCTTTGTTCATTTTGGTGGCTGACAGAATGCCATCAAGAACATCCAGTAGATCAAGAGGAGCTGTGGTAGGAACCCTGTATATAAGGCCAATGTTAATTTTCTTGTTGATCATGGTAAGGGTGTTGGAGTCATTCGTATTCTGTGTTGCATGGTATCTGAATCTTAGGCAGACTTTTGCTAGAATCACTACTCCTCCACCTCTGCAGGTGTAATGAGGGCAGTGAAAGAGTTTGTATCCATCTGTGGTGATTTGATTCATGTTGTCTGCTCCTGTTATCCATTTGATTCATGTTGTCTGCTCCTGTTAGCCATGTCTCTATTATACATATTAAGGGTCATTCCGAGGCACAAATGACCAATGTCGTCCCTATACGTCCAGGGCTGGTGGCCTGAATGGGAAATTTATTCTACCTCTGAGGTGGAATAAGTTCCCCTAATCGGGTGGATTGGGCAGGCCCAGGGCCCAAAAGAGACAGCAGGGGGCATAAGAAATTCCCCACAGCCTGACCCTGGCCTTGGGAGGCCAGATCAGGGGTTGGGCTGTGGGGAAAGAACCTTTGTAGCCAGCAGCCAGGATCATGGCTTTTGAATGGAGCCGTGGTGCCATGGCAACCAGATGCCACGGCACCACAGCTCCATTCCAAAGCTCTGGCTGAGCTATCCGGGCAAGGCCTGTATGTGCAGACTGACCTGAATAGGGGTCCCACCCTGCATGTACATACTCAGATGTGATTCTGATCCCGTAGGGCTAGACGTGCCCCGTGGGATCAGAATCTCAGCTAACTCTGTGCATCCGGTTCTGACCGGGTGCACAGAGGGCCAACACGTTCAAATCAGAATCGGGCCCAGTATGTCCATTTAGTGAGATAAGACCAGGGAGTTTGTTTTTGATTGAGTGGATGTTGATGAGTGCACATCGGATATTGTGTTTGGGATGTAGCGTGGATGGAGGTGCATCAGGATGACAAATCTGTTAAAGTCCACTCCAAATACACATCAGTCAATCAATCATTACTTCATTCTGGAGTTTTAATGTAATATCAGAGGAAGCAAGGAATTTATGCCTATTTCTTCTCTTTACCTTTACCTCACATCTTTACTTTTCCCTCACATCTTCTTTAGGCATTGCTGAGGGGGAATGGTAAAATAAAACCGCAGGGGATGAAGAGCCAAAGAGGAGGTGTGCTGCAGTGAACATTATACACATTTGCTGGAATATTTAATGCAAAATCAAACAGTATATATCAAACTGCAGAGAAGCTCTCAAGTGCCAATACAATATTTTTGTGCATGAGATATGTATAGTTGCTGCTAGTTTAGACTCGTGTGCGCATGCGTCCAGCATGCTCTCCTTGTTTAGTGCAGACTTTACGCGCATAACTTGTTTACATACTATTTGGTTACAGCATTCATGAGAAAAATGTTTGCATTAGGAAATAACACACTTAACACAAAGATCCTGCGCAGAACCCTAAGAAATCAAAAGGAACTGAGAAGTGTTGGCTGGAAGAGGAAAAATAGAGGCACTGGGAATGAATGTTGTTGTTGTTGTTAAGTGCCGTCAAGTCGGAGTCGACTCATGGCGACCCTCTGGATAGCTATGTTAAATTGTGTTCGGTCTTCAGTCAGGCGGCTCATTGTTGACAGACTGGTACCCGTAGCTGCTGTTATTGTATCGATCCATCTCATTGCTGGCCTTCCTCTTTTGCGTTGACCTTCTATCTTGCCAAGCATAATGTCTTTCTCTAATGATCTCTTTCTTCGAATGATGTGTCCAAAGTATGAAAGTCGAATGAATAAGGGAATTTAAAAAGGGTTACTTCCTGGGACAGAGAATACTGCTCCGACTACAGAGGAGAGAAGCTGGGTGATGGCTGAGAGTAGAGCTGTGGGAGAGAAGAGATACTGTAAGGATAAGAGGAGGTGTGAGAGGAGACATGGGCAGTGATGGGTGAAGGGAGCTGAGAGAGAGGAAGAAAAGCAGGCAGAAGGGCTGGGAGAGGAGATAACAGCTGCCCAGGGGAGAGATGCTTAAAGATGTGAAAGAGCTGTGTTGGACTGGGAAAGGAAGACCGAAAGAAAGATTGTGAAAGGAAAGGGAGTCAGGGAGAAGAAACCTGAAGGTGAGGAAAGGGAGAGAAAGAGGCAAGAGAGTGAAGGAAGTGCAGGAGGCGGTGAAACTATAAGGAGGTGAGAGAAGATGAGCTGTGACGAGACAGGCTATAGAGAGGAGAGCCATGGAAGAAAGAAATCAAAGAAATGAGAGGAAGACAGAAAAAATAATTCATAGAAGAGTAGAAATGTGAAGGAAACTTCACAAGCAGAGACAGAAGGGCGACCTGCATGGAGCAGCAATAGCAACCCGACCTGCGGTACAGAGGGGGAACCTGCATATAGAGTCAGGTACTAGGGGTGGGCAGCCAAAAACATTTTGTTTTGATTCATTTTGGTTTTGATTTGTAAAAGTTTTTGTTTCATTTTGTTTTGGATTTTTTTTTTTTTCGATATTTCCTGTAGTTCGTCCATAGTGCGCATTATGGACAAAAGATGGAAAATGAAAATGCTGTCGTTTCCCCATTTCATTTTGTTTGCAAATGATATGAAACAAAATGGGAAATATTGTTGATATTTCCCATTTCGATTCATACAAATGCATGTCCCTATCAAGTACAACCTTAACCAAATGTATTGCACGGAGCAGCAGTTAAATCTGAATTACCTAGATGAGCCATATTGGTCTTTATCTGTCCTCAGTTTCTTTGGACGTGATATTTTAATTGCAGGGCTGGGGAGCACTCTTCCCTCTAAGCTGTGCGCGTGTGCGCGCGCACACACCTTGCCGAGCGAGCGCACATACTTTACAACAGAGCGCACAAAAATTACGGCTCTGATTCTGATAGAAAACAACACAGGCGTCTTAAAATTTAAACGTTATGATTGTAATTACTAGAAATTTCCCGCTTCATTTAGTAATCGTTTATTTTCATTTAATTTGATTAAAATCAATGTGGTGTACATACTGTATTCTGACGTGCAGTCAAATTTTAAAGTATATAACTCCGAGTGTCGTTATGTGGCGCACAAAAATTTAACCTTCCTTCAAAAGCTGCACACAGCTGATATTTTATGCGCACACAGCCTACAGAAAATTAGAGGGAACATTGCTGGGGAGGAGTGCACAGGGTGAGTCGGGAGGCTGAAAAGCTGTGGCTGAGTGGTCCCGGTGTGTCTTTTTGTCTTCCTGCAAATGAATGCCAAAAAAAGCAACTTTTCAATTGCCAGTTTTAACTCTCTGCCAGCAGTCAGCCTGGCCATATAAAAAAACATCCAGGCCGACTGAAAACCAACCAGTTGGCAACCAGGGAGGGAGCGAGGGATGGGGGGGGGGAATGTGGGATGGAGCTATCAGGGAAAGTCCTTGACAAAGGCCTAAGCATGGGTCTGACTAGAAGATCAGAACAAGAATCCTAACCACCAAACCAGCTACTAATCTGAAGCTAATAGAAGCAGTAGTGAAGAAGACTACATCAGATGCCCGGCAAGGCTATCCCTAAGCATCGGGAAGTGCTGGGTGCTTGGTTACAAGGGATGGCTGGGATGTAGGAAAATGTTTGCAACATCCCAAAGGCTAAGCACTCCTCCTGTTATTGAGTCCCCTGCATGCAGAATCCTTATTAAAATTATTATCATGATTTGCATAGCACAGGGGTTCTCAGCCCAGCCCTCAGGACACATCCTGTCAGTTGGATTTTCAGGATATCCACAATGAATATACATCAGATGGATTTACATACAATGAAGGCAGTGCTTGTAAATCTATTTCATGCATATTCATTGTGGATATCACAAAAACCTGACTGGCTTGGTGTGTTTCAAGGACTGAGTCAAGAACTGCTGGTTTAGTGCTACCATATATATCAATGTTCCCTGTAATTTTCTGTAGGCTGTGTGCGCATAAAATATCAGCTGTGCAGCTTTTGAAGGAAGGTTAAATTTTTGTGCGCCACATAACGACACTCGGAGTTATATACTTTAAAATTTGACTACACGTCAGAATACAGTATGTACACCACATTGATTGCACTAGAAAATATTGTAGGACTTGTAAAAACCATAAATACACAACAACTTTTCAATTTTAAGAACGTCTGTGTTGTTTTCTATCAGAATCAGAACTGTAATTTTTGTGCGCTCTGTTGTAAAGTATGTGCGCTCACTCGGCAAGGTGTGTGCGCGCGCACACGCGCACAGCTTAGAGGGAACAGTGATATATATATATATAGCACTATCCCTGCTCCTTGGAGCTTACAATCTACTTAAGCCGAACAAACAAAACACAAACAAGAAGTTTGGGATATGGAGGGGGGGGGGGGAATAAGGGTAGAACAACTTAAAAAAGTGGATTTTTTTAACTAAACTGTGCTCAGTATGGGGGAGGGTTAACTGAAAAAGGCAATATTTCAATTGAGTAAAAACTACAAGGAATTGGGTTTCAGAGTTTAGACGGAAAGGGGAGCAGCATGTTTAAACTTTAAATAAGACAACGTGGATGGGTGTGGAGAGAGTAAGTACGAGTACAGTCTTTCAGCTAAGCCAAGGCACCAAACTGTACAGTTCACATTCTAAACCCTGCCCCATAGTGGTTTCCAAAATCAGGAACCCATTCTCCTGCTGCCGCTCACCTCTCTGTCTCTGCCCTTTTTCCCAAGCCCATACATGGACAGTCTAAACACATTTCCTATCTGTATTTAACTGCAGCCTATTTAACTGCTGCAGAATGGTTCATGCATAATTTCCCGCAGCTAAGAATTTTAGGCATGTAAACTGTGCTCACATGAACCCATGAAAAAAAGAATACAGACACTCCCACCAGACACACAGGGAGCTCTGACAGGTCTTCCCGGGGCGGAAGTGGAACACCTAAAAATGGAAAAGCATTTCCGCCTCGGAAATCCACAGCTGAAAGAAGCATCAGCAGAAATGCACCACCAAGAGACAAGCTAAAAATATGCCGAAATAACGGATCTCCTGCTGACATTTGCATTTAGATTAGTAGACAATGTCTCGCACACAAAGGAGTGATTGAAATGAATCCTAACAAGGATTTGCAACAGAGGAACGAGTCTCTCCTGTATAACCATTCTGGGGAATCTGTGGGAGGCTTTTTGGCTGCAGTCGGCTCTGCGAGTGCTACAGACAGTCTGATTCTCTGTGGCAAACCGGCAGCAGGATCACTCTTTCAGATTAATGGCCACTGCTGGAAACATCTTCTACCACAGAGCGAACAAGATGGGCATTCAGCCAACCAGATATTGCTACTAACTGAATGTCTCCTTTCTGTAACGCTCTGTGCTTTAATGACGGCAGAAGAGTCTATTAAGAATTATATACATGCATTTTTTTTCCATGAAACGAATTAGGCCGTTCGGTCTGCCCGGTTATGCCCACATAGGCTGCTGAAAATATAGGATGTATCCCAGCTAAAAGACCTAGAAGCTTAACTATTTGTTGGAGCTCTCTAAGTCAGTATTAATTGCCTTTGTCAATGGTCCTCTGCCATCCTTACAGCTGCTGTAATTTCTGTTCTCTCTGCCCCCTCCATCTCTCCTTCTTTTCTCTTTCTCTTTTCCCCCTCTCCGCAATGTCTCAGCTCTGCCCCTTCAGGCACCTCTTGCTCCCAAGTTAAACTTTTCCACCCACATCTCACATATTTGAAAAACCGCCTATCACCACCTCTGCAACATTGCTTGCATCTGACCCTCCTGCACAAGTTTTCTGCTTACTCACTCACTCCTGCAGGTTTACTGCCTCTCGACCTGACTAGTAAAGCTGTGGGCGCTTGATTTTTTTTGTAATAAAGACATTTTTAGTCCACCTTTCCAAATAATGTTCACAGCAACTTAAAGTATTAGTATTCGGGAACAATAAGTCCTTTCCCCGAGGAATTCAGGGCGGGGAGGGGATATTCAACATGATTAACGTGGCTAGCAGGTCTTCTAACCATGTTAATCGGGATCACCAGGATATTCTGCAACACTAAGGCTGGAGCGGAGGAGGGTCCTAGCAATAATCAGCAGCTGCGATGCTCAACTCGGCTATCGCTAAACAGTGAAAGTAAGGCATCTGAAAGTATGGCCTATCTTTCCCCACAGAAGCTATGGCCTCTGTCTCATTAGTTTCTGTGCTATCTGGCCAACCTGGATGTTCAATGCCGGTGGCCAAATATGACTCCAGCATTAAATATCTGGGACTTTAGTTCAGCGGTGTTGGCTGGCCGCTTTATTACCACTGGCCATCGCTGCTGAGAATCGGGCCTGAGAGTCTACATAGGCATCTGATGTTCTCTGCTTTTTCAATAGCCCCAGATTGGCTTCTTTCACCATATGATGTGACTGCATAATTTTTGCCATCCTCAGAGAGGTGCACGTATTCTTTCAAGGGTCTTCAGCCCATGATGTTATTTTTGTTTTTAAATATCAGCTGTCGTGGCTAAAAAAAGGCCCCGGTTACTCAGCACCAGTATCTGGATAGTGGAAATATTCAGCCACTATCTGAATAGCCAATCTGGTATACTACTTAGAATAGCTTTCTCACTGTCTTAATTGATGCCAATTTTTATCTGGATGAAGCCTTACTTGGTTTGCAGCTTGTCGTGTTGTGAGGGCAATATTAAGGAGCATGGATATACCAGAACAGTGGACCTTTTACATTGATCAAGAAGCAACAATTCAAATGGCTGGGGGGAGGGGGTGGGGTAGCACTGGAAATAGTAATGGGCTGATGGGGGGAGGGCTAGGACTGGAAATGGGCTGATGGGGGGGTTAAGAATGGAACTAGGCTGATCGTGAGGGGGGCTAGGACTGATAATGGGCTATCTGGGGGGGGGGGGTTAGAACTGGAAATGGACTGATGGGGGGTTAAGAATGGAAATAGGCTGATTGGGGAGGAGGGCTAGGACTGGAAATGGGCTGATGGGGGGGTTAAGAATAGAAATAGGCTGACCGGGAGGGGGGGGGGGCTAGGACTGGTAATGGGATGATTGGTAGGGTTAGGCCTGGGAATGGGTTGATTAGGGGGCTAGGACAGGAAATGGGCTGATTGGGGGGCTAGAACTGGAAATGGACTTATCGGGGTGTTAGGACTGGTAATGGGCTGATGGGGGCTAGCACTAGAAATGAGTTAGGACTGGTAATGGGCTGATTGGGGGCTAGGACTGGAGTGGGCTGATAAGGGGGATAGGACTGGAAATGGGCTGGGACTGGAAATGGGCTAATGGGGGAGGGGAGGAGAGTGCTGCTGGCCCTGGAAGAAAACTAGGGGCTAGGGGGGGGGGCTACAAATGGGCTGATGTGGGGGGATGGGAGAACAGGACTGGAAGGGAGCAGATACTGAGAGGGTCTGCCAGCAGAAGGAGGGGGCAGGAAGGGAGCTGACATGGAGGAAGGAGGGGACTGGAAAGGAGCTGATATGGCGGGGGAAGGAGGGGGCTGGAATGGAACTGACACCTGGGATGTATTGAAGGGGGACTGGAAGGCAGCTGACACTTGGGGATGGGAGTGGTAGGTGGCTGGGTAATGGGGAGGAGGCTGGAAGGAAGCAGACATGTGCAAGTGGCACTGGAAGGGGGATGGACAGAGGGTAGGGCAGCTGGAAGTTTGCTGACTTGGGAGGTGGCACTGAGAGTAGATGTGAGCTAATACTTTATTTATTTTATTTATTTAACACTTATTTATATACCGCATCTTCCAGCGATCAGTTGCGGTGTACATTTAACAACAATTAACAATGCAGAGCTTGTTTTACATAGAACAGTTATAACTTTTTACAATGAACATCTTAACTTGAACAACAAAGTGTATATAAAAACTATGCGGAATAGTTCAATAAATCAACTAACACAGATTGTGTAACAATTTGTAACAATTTGATCTCTAACTCAATACTTGGGATGGTATTTGGACTAGAAGGGGCTGGACAGTGGTGAAGGAGGGGGACTGGAAAAAATGGACACCAGTGGCAGTCATGGGAATGCAAGGCGGTTGACATTGGAAGGTACTGGGAGGGAAGGACTGGAAAGGGGGCTGATACTGGGAAGGGTTACTGGGACTGGAAATAGGCTGATGGAAGGAACTAAAGAAAACAAAAGAGATAAGAAATGGCAGATGGACCATAGACCACACAAAGAGAGCTAAGAGAAGACAGGAAAGCAGAAGCCTCAGATCGGGACCAGCATGATCAGAGAATAAAATGGTCAGACAACAAAGGTAGAAAAAATAATTTTATTTAATTTTAGTGATTGGACTTTGTGCTATTTTTATATTTTACACAGTATTGGGGAACTGCATCTCTTATTTATCTGATGTTGCACTGCATGTGGACTCTGGCTTCTTGGGGTTTCAATTTAAATTTTGTCTACATATTTTTATTTTTACTGTAGATTGTGATTACTTATTCTGTACTTGGTGAGGGTCGATGTTGTGAGTGTGTGACTGAGGTCAGGTGTTCTGTTAACATGGAGTTTGTACATAAATATCTATACTGTACTGTAGTAATTTGGCTTGTTCAGCTTTTCAAATAGGTGTATGGATGTTCCAGGGCCCACTGTAGTATTTACAGTGACCTTTTTTTTGGATGGGCTCCTTATGTGAGTTTTGGAAGTTGGTGCTGATATGGTATGGTATGGTATGGTAGATGTGCTCTTTGTTGTAAGGTTTTGTATTAGTTCACAATATGCCTGGTACTGGAGAATATTTGTTGTTGCTAGTGAGATGATCAGAATCAGAATTTTTTTTAAGATATTGAGTTTATTTATATTCTCTTATATACCGTGCTATTCTGCATCAGTGTGGTTTACATTGAACAAACTGAAATTACATTGAACAGGGCATTATAACTTGGAGATAACTATTTTACAGGGAACATGGGCTATGGAGGGTTAAGTGGCTTGCCCAAGACTACAAGGAGCACCTGTGGAACTAGAAACCCCAGTCCTTCCGGCCCAAGGTTGCTGTCCTCTAGTGGGATTTGAGCCCCTGACCTTCTGGCCTGAAGTACCTTGCCCCAACCACTAGGCTACTCCTCCACTCTGTGGGTGAATGTCCTGGTTCTGCTCTGCACCCACTGTGGATACAAAATATATGTTGAAAAACAAAAAGCAAGAACCATAACGCAGTTTATAACAACAAAATAAAAATGAATTATAATTTAGTTTTATAAACTGTGCTGTTGGTTCTCACTCTCTTTTAGTTCCTTGTTGTGCAAACATCTTGCATTTCCTCCATATAATCTAATAGGCTTTTTAGTTTGGTTCAGTCTCTGATTGGAGTTCCGAAAAAGCCCCGCCCCCTCTATGGGGGTGGGAGCACCATCTCATCCTTCGCCTCAGGCAGCAGATTGCCTTGAGCCGCCCCTGGCTGTAAAACTAGAGGCATAACACGAAGCTGCAAGGGGGTAAATTGAAAGGCAATATCAGGAAATACTTTTTTACTGAAAGGGTGATGGATGCTGGTGGGGGCAAATACAGTGACAGAATTCAAAATAGCATGGGACAGACACATGAGATCCTTTTATAGCAACAGGAAAAAATCAAAATAAACATTACTATCTCTTATATATGAACAAATAGGGGTGACCTACACGGAGCGGTGGGTGCACCCGTAAACAAAGGCATGGGGAGGGGCGACCTGCACAAAGTGGTAGATGCACCTACTCTTGCTGCCTTGCTGGGCAGACTAGATGGATCTTGATGGTCTTTATCTGTCATCATAGACTATGTTACTATGTTACAAGACTGGGAAAGAGAAACAAAATTTCTTTCTGTAGTTGGAACATGCTAAAATAGACGAGATATGCAATTCCTTGACAAAAAAAGGGGTTTTTCCCCCCTTTCATTTTTGTCTAGGCATTTTTCCTTTTCTAATTGGGTTGGTCCAATTCTCTCTCATCCACATTTTTTGTGCTGGCCTTCTTCTCAGTTTATTTCTAGAGACTTCTTCCCATTCCCTCTCTATTTCTGTCTTCATCTAATCTTTCTCTACATCTTTCTTTGCTGTTCATTCCTTTCATTGGATTTACCCTTCATTTTCCCATTCTCTCAACCTCCAATCCTGTCTTCTCCTTTTCATCTCATCTATCTACCAGATTTCCATCTCCCACTATCACCCCTTCCCAGTGCTCCCATTGTCCCATCTGTCTCTCTTCTTCCCCAGTCTCCTCCATCTCTTCTACCTTTTACCCACTCCCTAGTCTTCTGTTTCCACCCTCTGTAAACTCATCTGCTCTCTTCTACCTTCCTCCACCTCTAATCCTCTCACCAAACTCAGCTTATTTCCTGCTACTCATTCCCTTCCAGGCCTCCTGTTCATCCTTCTGTCTCTTACCACCCTATCAATCATCAGGGCCAGCCCGTCCATTGAGCAAGAATGTCTTTTTGCACAGGGCCCCCTCGTTTCAGGGGGCCCTGTGCAAAAAACATCTTACATCAGCCCTGCTAGGTTAAAAAAAAAACACAAACCGGCTGCCGCTGCTGCTGCCGCCGTGGCAGCGGCAGAATCGAGCATCCCACGGGGCCCTCCTGCCCTGCATAGTCCTCCATGCAGTTTCAGCATCGGCTGTCAGAGCCGCGCGAAGAGAAAGAGCTTCTCCTCTCGCAGCTCTGTTAATCCCACCGCGGGGCTGATGGGAAATCCCATCAGCCCCGCGGCGGGATTAACAGAGCCATGAGAAAGGGAAACTCTCCCTTTGCGTGGCTCTGAAAAGCCCGCGCTGAGGCCACATGGAGGACTCTTCAGGGCAAGGGGGGCCCCACGGGATGTTCGATTCTGCTGCTGCCACGGCGGTAGCAGCAGCGGCAGCAGCAGCCAGTTTGTGTTGTTTTTTTAACCTAGCTGGGCTGATGGGGGGAGGGGGTTAGGACTGGTAATGGGCTATGGGGGGGGGGCTAAGACTAGAAGTTGGCTGATGTGTTGGTAAGTACTGTTAAAGCACTAGGCGCGGATAGGACTGGAAATGGGCTTATGGGGGGGGGTTTGGACTGGAAGTGGGCGGATGGGGGGGTTAGGACTGGTAATGGTCTATGGGGGGTTAGGACAGGTAATAGGCTATGGGGGAGCTAAGACTGGAAATGGGCTGATGGGGGGGTTACAACAGGTAATGGGCTATGGGGGGCTAAGACTACAAGTGGGCTGATGGGGGGTTAGGACTGGTAATGGGCTATGGGGGTTAGGACTGGAAATGGGCTGATGGGGGGGTTAGGACTGGAAATGGGCTATGGGGGCGTTAGGACTGGTCATGGGCTCTGGGGGGGTGTTAGGACTGGTAATGGGCTGATGGGGGGGTTAGGACAGGTAATGGGCTATGGGGGGTTAGGACTGGAAATGGGCTGATGGGGGGGTTCGGACTGGTAATGGGCTATGGGGGCGGTGGGCTAAGACTGGAAATGGGCTGATGGGGGGGTTAGGACTGGTAATGGACTGTGGGGGGATAAGACTGAAAAGGGGGTGAGGGGGGTTAGGACTGGTAAGACTGAAAATAGGGTGATGGGGGTTAAGACTGGTAATGGGCTGTGGGGGGGGGGTAAGACTGAAAATGGGCTGATGGGGGTTAGGACTGGTAATGGATTATGGGGGGTTTAGGACTGGTAATGGGCTATGGGGGGCTAGGACTGGTAATGGGATGGGGGGTTGCTAGGACTGGAAATGCGCTGAGTGGAAGGGGGGCTTGAACTGCAAATAGCTGATGGGGAGGAGGGTTTGGAATGGAAATGGGCTGTGAGGGGAGGGGGATAGGACTGGAAATGGGCTGAGTGGGGGGGGGCTAGGATAGGAAATGGGCTGATGGAGGGGCTATGATAGGACTGGAAATGGGCTATTGGGGGGTGCTAAGGTTGGAAATGGGTTGTGGTGGGGGCTTGAATTGAAATGGACTCATGGAGGGGCTAGAACTGGAAGTAGGCTTATGGGGTGGGGCTTGGATTGGAAATGGGCTGAGTGGAGGGGAGCTAGGATTTGACATGGGCTGATGGTGGGGCTAGGAAAGGACTAGAAATGAGCTGATGGGGGGCTAGGATTGGAAATGAGCTGATGGAGGGACTCGGATAGGACTGGAAATGGATGGGGGAGCTAGGACTGGAAATGGGCTGATGGTGGGGCTAGGATAGGATTGAAATGGGCTGATGGGGGGCTAGGACTGGAAATGGGCTGATGCAGGGACTAGAAGGGAGCAGATGCTGGGTGGGGCTGAAACTAGAAGGGAGCTGATATTGGGGGAGGATTAGAATGGGATGGAGCTGGGAGAGTGAAATGGAGAGGGAAAAATATTTTGTGTGGGAGGGAAGACAAATCTACAGTTGGCCGGATATTGGGAGAGTATGTGGGGATTGAGGATGGAGGGGTAAAATTTGAGTGGATGAAATAGGAATGAGGAAAGAGCAAAAGGAGAAAGATTAGCATGTTAAAGCAGATGTAGAGAGAGAATGGAAAAAAAAAACCTAGAAGAGAGAAGAAAGGACAAATCGACAGCAGATGGAGAGTTAGCAGAAAACATGAAGAAACTAGAAGAAAGTGGCTGGAACAATTGCAACTGAATAAAATGCACAAAAGGTAGAAAAATCTCTCTTTATTTTGAATTTATTAACTGGAATATGTCAGCTCTGGGAAATGTGCACCATTAACGTCTGTGCTTTGTTTAGTACAAGAGGAAATTAATTTATAGTTTTATTTCTACAGTGTTGTACATTCCAAGTTTGGCTTTTGGGGTTCCCAGTTTAATTATTGTCTTCCTGTTTCTAAATTGTGATTCCTTGTTTGGTGATGGTCTATGTTCTGCATTTGTAACTGAGCTGATGTATTCTGTTTATGTAATTCTTATTTGACAGTGTCACTTGTTCTCTTTCCCCAGTAGGTCGGTATTGTTATTCTCTGAAATGTATTGGGTTAATATTTGCAGTGTTGCCTTTTGATAGGTAGGGTATGGTGCTTTGTGAGTCCTGGTAGTGCTGTTAGGATACGATGGGTTTGCTATGGGTTCTAAATGTAGTAATTTGGTCCAATTTTCAGAGCAATGTATGCCAATACAATCTACTCTTGTTATATGCTCATGATTTTACCTCTCTGAAACAACAGAATTGATCTCAAACTTTAAAAAGACTTTTCTAAATCCGATACTGAGGTCTCAGTAAAATACTTGCAGCTCCACAAGATTTCTTTAAAAATTGCCGCTGCTATTCACATCAGTGATCTCTTGTGCAGTACCTGTATAGATTACCTTTACTTATTTGACTAAATTCCATTAAGCTTTATCTCAATTACTGTTCAGATTCTTATGACAATTTTTAATAATTTTTCATTTTTGGTATTTTTTTGTTTTTTGATCAATTGTCCTTTTTATCAATCCAAAGAAAGCTATCACTCTCTCCGTTCTGTGAGCTGTTGCTGCCTTTGTTATTCATACAAAAAAATGTTTTCCTCATTGTCCATCAATATAATAGCAAAGGTACTTAGCTTCCATGCTAGCGATCACAGATGAAATCCCAACGCCGTTCTTCTAAGGCGCCCAAGCGTTTCACTCAATGTGTTTCCTCAGGGGGTTTCTCTCTGGTTATTTGAACTGACCTAAAAATACAGCCAAACAAGTTTCATGCAACAATGTTCCTTTGTTTCATTTAAACATTCTTTCTACGCGTTGCCTAAATGTTACAAAAAATACCTGCTTTTTCATTTCATCCCACTCTCAACTCTCACAACCACTATCAGGGCCGTGCCACCACTGTCTTGTGCAGTTGTCCAAAAAACACCGCGCGTGCGGTCTAAGCAGTTCATAGATCTCTTATAGTTTTTAGCAGTAGGCTCCTCCTATCGGTCGTAATTTACTGCCTTAAATGCATACTGACCAATCAATTGCTGCGTTCAAACCATGCGGTTTAACAGTGTTTAATTTAAAGATCCATCTTTGCTCCTCTTTGAGAAGAAGTTTTTCTTTATTCATACTTCCCCGGGAAGCAAGGATCTGATCAATCACAAAGCATCGTAACTGATCAAAGTCATGGTTCGCCGTCAAACAGTGTTGCACTCGCGGTGCCTCAAAGATTTTATTATTCACTCGACTGCGATGTTCTATCATTCGAGACTTCAGAGATCGTATTGTCTTACCCACGTATAACAAAGGGCAAGGGCACCGTATCACATAGACTACACACTTAGATCCACAAGTGTTAGCTGTTCGCAGATTATAAATAATACCACGGTGCTCTAACACCTCTGTCTCAAGCGTAATGGAACAAATACTGCAACTTCCACACTGCTTATGTCCTCTATTAATATTCAGTACCTGCTCTGAAGACTCCGGTCGCAGTCGGGATGGGCTTAGCTTTTCTTTCAAGTTTGGGCTTCTGCTCCATACACACCGGATAGTTTTATCCCGCAATTCCAGAATCATTCCAAGAATCACACTGTGAGTTTTGAGGATCTTCTGAAGTCCCTTGCTTAAGGGAGAAAAACGGGTAATCAGATTTATAGTATCTGGCTCCTCTTTCTTGGCCCGTTTGTTTAAGGAGCCAGAGGGAGCCAACAGAAGCCCGTGTGGGTTTTCTATTAGCATTTAACCACGGATATACATACCCTACTGTATAGTCTGAATTATCTCTGTTCAGTTTTTTTGTTTTTTTCACCATAACTTCCTGCTTCACCACCTCCACCTGTTTCTGAATTTCCAATAATTTTTGAGTATGATGTTCTTCGGTCTCCATCTCCTTCAAGGCACTCCGAATTTTTTCAGATTCAACAGTCATTTTTTGCACCTCAGTTTTAGTGTGTTCTATTATAAGGATCATCAGATCCAAAGAGCACAAGAGGTCACTGATGTGAATAGCAGCGGCAATTTTTAAAGAAATCTTGTGGAGCTGCAAGTATTTTACTGAGACCTCAGTATCTGATTTAGAAAAGTCTTTTTAAAGTTCGAGATCAATTCTGTTGTTTCAGAGAGGTAAAATCATGAGCATATAACAAGAGTAGATTGTATGGGTTCTAAATGGGCAGTGTTTGTAGTAGTTCCTAATGTGCCTGGCGGTTGGCACTGGGTTATAGTAATGTAGAAATCTTTTAGTCTTTCTTTATCCATACACTCATTAAGAGGCATGTTTACTAAAAGTTAGTGTATGGTAACATTATGCAAATATTTTTGCAAATGAGGCACCTTATGCAAATGAGGCCCCGCACCGAGTCTCCGCACATGGCCCCGCACCCCCCTTGGGCCGCCCCTGTCAATCATACTATTACCCTTCTAGTCTCATTTCTACCATCTATCACCAGGGCTGGCCCAACCATCAGGCAAACTAGGCAGTCACCTTGGGCAGAAGCTTCTAGGGGGCAGCAAAGAGCAGGGCATTCAATGATAAACTATATATTCTGACAGCTCGGGAGCACATAAGGCTTAATGTTTGCCTAGGGCTCCAACACTCTGAACCAAATCTGTGGCTGGCCCTGTCTATCACCCTTTAGAGATCCATTCCTTTTCTTCCTCATACCCTTCCATAGAACCTCCATCCCTTCTATCCAGTCCTCCAGGTTTACACAGCACAATTCAAACCTCCTCACTCTTCACTTCCTTTCTGTTATGTCCATCTCACATCCACACTCATACCTCCAACACCCCCCTCCCCCAGTGATACCTACCCAATTTCTAGGTCTCCAATGCACCCCCCCCCCCTCATTCCAGCTCAGTTTCCAAGTCCCAGCCTAGACTTCTTCCATCCTCAATTCCCTGTTCTGCCTCCACACCGTGCCTTCAAGTCCCCCCGCCCAGTCTGAGTCCCTGCTTTTCTCCCTAATCTCTATTCTTCCCTTGTTCTCCCCATAGACCCCAAGACCCCGTTTTTCTCTTGCTTTACCCCAGTCCTTGAGTTTGTGATCTATACTCAAGTCCCTAAGTTCCATCTCCCCTATTTTCTCCCTAGTCCTTGAGTTTATGTTCTTCCCTTGCTCATCTATCTTCTCCAATCAATTTCTGAGTCTCCGCTTGAGTAAAATATCCAAATCTCCTTCAGCTCAAAATGCCCAGCACCTCTAACCCTGCTTGGCTGTGGCCACTGCTTCTAAACTTACCTTTTCCCTCTTGTGGCTACCTGATTGAAACATCCACTGTTTGAACCAAGAAGCTCTGTATCTATGGGGTCCTACCAGGTTCACACATTATCAGTCTGAAGTGGGCGGGGCCTATGTAAATCCATCAGTAGATGCATTAACCTCACTGGAGCAAAACTCTACAGTTCAAACTATGAATGCTTCAACTGTGCAGAAAATAGAAGGCCTCCACAGTTAAAGTTAGGAGTAGTTAATGCAACCAGACCTGCTCGGAGGTTGACAGTGAAGAAATGGCAAGTCATTATTTTTGTAGGGGGGACACATGCTATTCCTTGCTACCCAGATTGATGGATGCTGGGTGAGCTGCTCACCCAGTATCCATGTGATCTAATATTTCCAATTTTTAAATTCACTGGAGATTCACCGTTTCTCCTTGCCTGTGAAATCTGATAATTCCCCCCCCCCCTTTTTTCTGAGAATTATTATGCCTACAGACAGACAGATACTGATTCTAGTCAGTAAGCCGGTATAACAAGAATGTGCAAATTGGTTAAAATGAACAGTTTCATGTCCTCCTTTAAATACCTTCCAGGAGAGATGAAAGGCCTCCTCACAGCCTGCCTGCAGCGACCTAGTTGGTACAGGAATAAGCATCCTCTGCTGGAAAGCAAGAAGTCTGCAGTCTAGAGATGTACATGTAAAAAATATTGGGTTCATTTTCAAGCTTTTTTCAGATATGTTTATGGTTCACTTCATTTAATGGTACTGATATATAAGGATTAAATGTTTTCTGCAATAGCTATTCTCACTAAAGTTCACTTGTCAAAAATAATTTCCCATATCACAAATTCTAAGAACAGCATATTGTGTTTATTTTTGTCTCAAAAAGCAACAAATAGGGCTCAAATTTCTTTGCAATGACTAAACTAACTCTATATTCTCATCGATTTATTATTCATCATTGCCCATATTTTAGTTGCATGTTTTTCTTTATTTTCTATGCGCATTAAAAATCCAGTTTAATTTCATTCTTCAATTTATTAAAACTTATCTTTAAGTAGTAGTTCCAAAGACATATCATTCTTCAAAGAGTTTTTCTGCAGAGCTCATTATGACTGTTGTTTTAGGGTGAAACGTTCACTACAAACTCATCATGTATATTGTACTAACCTGGCTGGTGGTTTCACCTGATTAAAAGGGTTTCTTCAGGGTATTTTATAAAAATGTAGATGATATAAATTCTCACAAAATAAACATACCCTCTAGCTCTCATATTAAGATGGGGCTAACCTGTAAAAAAGCATGGAGTGGAGCTAGCCTGCATGGAGCTGCAGTTACAGTCTAATGCAAAAAAACATGGAGTGGGGCTAACCTGCATGGAGCGGCAGTTATAACTCTAAACACCTTGCTGGGCTGAGTAGATCAGCCCTGCTGATCTTTATCTGCTGCAGTTTACTATGGTGGTCATTTTAAAAGCTTTAGTTATGATTTGGACGTCCGAAAGTATGCATGCAGATGTTCAAATCATGGCGACTTCTCCAGAGTCATTTTATCTATCTATCTATTTAACATTTATATAGCGCTTCAAATGTACGAAGCGCTATACATACATGAAGATGAGGCAGTCCCTGCTCGTCAGAGCTCAAAATCCAGTCAAGAAGATCACAAAATACAAATACAATCAAGTAAGACAAAGTATACAATAACAAGAAGAGCAAAAACAAGAATCAAGAACAGAAAGCAATAGAGAAGAGATGGGTTTTCAATCTGGACTTGAAGAGGTCCAGAGAAGGTGCTTTGTGCACAGACAGAGGTAGATTGTTCCAGGCAAAGGGTGCAGGCAGGTGAAAGGAGCGAAGTCTAGAATTAGCAGTACGAGTAGAGGGCATAGATAGACGAAGGCTGTTCGAAGAGCGAAGAACGCGAGAGGGGATGTAAGGAGCGATAAGAGATGATATGTAGTGGGGGGCTGAAGAGTGAATGCATTTATAGGTCAAGAGGAGGAGTTTATTTTACAAATGGCTTTTAAAGATGTCTCCAGTGTGGGGCAGCCAAATAGGCAGGAGGGCATGGTGGAGGCATGTCTGGGGCAGAGCAATGGATTTAGATGTCCCCGCTCGATTTCAGAAATGCCGGTGACTCCGTCGAAGTTTAGATCTTCTCCAAGCACGAAAAGGCATCGGGAAAGTGGTCATTTTGGCTGTAAAACATCTGGAGGGTATAGAGAAAATGGCACACTACCATCCCCAGAACTGTCCACCATCACAATAATTACTGTATAGCAGAGGGATTCAAACACTGCCTTCCCTAGTCCTGGCCAACTACTCTAACCATCAAGCATCCCTAGATATCCCTGGTCGTGAATACTATTCTATGGATGTCTATGTAGATGCCCCACAGAAATCCAAATCGGGCATGTCCACATTTGTAAACTCATGCCTAAACATGGGCATGAACATATAGTTCTGACAGTGAATCTTGCAAAAATCAAAACTGCACGAGCATAAATTGATGCCATTTTTCCACCATTCAAAATCAGTGGAATTCCCACTGGTTCTCTGTGTCCATACTCATAGGGGCTTGTTTACAAGCCCCATAGTGTATCTTACAGGGACACTACTGCATGCTTACTTTTTATACTATTTGTCAACAATTAAAAATGTTGATCACCCTGTAGTGAAAATGCCATGCTATTTTTCACCTCTTCTCAATCGGTAGCTTCCGGACTGGACCACCAATTCCCTTGCTCCCCAGACTTAGGGAGTGTCTCACAACCAGGTGCAGCAAGTGTAAAAAGCATCTGATACCGTAAAATCCCCCCTCCCTCTCTGCATTAGCTATGTTTGTCCCACCGTCTGTTACAAATAAAAAGTAGGAATTATGGAACTCTCTGTGGCCTAGGATCTCCCAGCCCTGTAGTATTCCCCTTATTTCTGCTGTGATATGGGCCCTGGTATAGCTATCATCCATCACCTGAATGTGCAACACAGCCCATGTTATCCTCTTCCACTTTACCCACTTATACCTACAGCCTGTCCCTGCCTTATCCGGCTGCCACCAATGTGCTGAGAGAAAGGTAGATGTGTGTAGCATTCTGACTAGTCCAGATTTTGCTGGTAAAATGCATGCTACTAACCTCTGCTTTTTCCAGCTCTGCCTGTAGTTGGGCACGCAACTGATTATACAATCTGGGGACAACTTGCCTATTAAAAGTTGTCATGCAATGCACTTGTTAATTGGGAGCTAAGAGATGCAGTAGCCTCTTAAATCTCACATTCTTTGCCACCTGCAGGGACTGATCATCTAGGGCAATAATTTCTCTGATGCACCATGTCACCATCTTCAATGCTGCCTTCCATTTGCCCTGTGACAATGCTGCTGAATACTACCTCATCTCCTCCATGCTTTGTTCGATGTGTGTCAAGGCTGCTGACATTCCATCTTACCGAGGGAAGATGCTAGGGGATTTTCTTGCGAAACAGATTTCTTTTTTTCTGTAGCATTCTCACCACTGCTATTTCCACTGTTTGATTGAGTCTCCAACTTTGGCTACCTCAGATAGTCAATGCTGGGATCGCATATGACCCTGGCATTGAATATCCGGGTTAAGTGTTCACCGCCAATGGCTAGGTGCTGAACCCATGCCTAGCTGCTGGAGCTAAATATTGGGCCCTAAAGTTTTATCCATTTCAGATTGCAATCTAACTACTAAGGTGGCCTTGGAGGGGGGATATTGTCCTGGGAGTCTTTAAAGAAATTAGTTAAATACATTAGATGAGCCACCCCCTCCAAGGCCACTTCAAAACCATTTTCCATCCTAGGACAAGCAAAACATAGTACAAATTAGATATTGATATTGCATCCACATTAGTTAATTTCAAACATTCAGAAAAGTGCTTATTTAATAGAATCCCCTCAAATTATTTTTCCTCATTAAATTTTCTAAAGATTCAAGTTGAGTATGAACATGTTGAATAGACTATCCTTAACAGCTGAAACATGGGTGACTGGAACGCAAAGGTTGGCAACAAAGAAGAAGGCAAAGTACTTGGAAAATATGGACTTGGCAACAGAAATGAAACTGGAGAAAGACTGATAGAATTCTGCAAGACCAATGATCTATTCATCTCAAACACCTTCTTCCAGCAACACAAGCGGTGACTGTACACATGGACTTCACCCAATGGATTGTATAAAAATCAAATTGACTACATCTGTGGAAGTCAACGATGGAAAAGCTCTATAACATCAACAAAGACAAAACCTGGAGCTAACTGTGGTACAGATCATCAACTACTAGTATGCAAACTCAAGCTAAAGTTGAAAAAGAGCAAACCACTCATGAATGCAGCAAAATATGACCTTGAGAATATACCACTGGAATTTAAAGACTGCCTGCAAAATCGATTTGCTGCTTTAGATACAAATGACAGAGCTCCGGAAGAGTTATGGAATGACATCAAGAAGGTTGTATTGGAAGAAAGCGAGAAGTCTCTACAAAAGGTGAAAAAGCAAAAACGGCCAAAATGGATGATGGAAGAAACTCTGAAAATTGCCCAGAAACGCAGAGAAGCTAAAGCCAGAGGAGAAAGAAAGACAATAACAGACCTCAACAGAGATTTCCAACGTGCAGCAAGACAGGACAAGGAAAAGTACTACAAT
The DNA here is from genome assembly GCA_033557465.1 of Ichthyophis bannanicus. Classification (NCBI taxonomy): domain Eukaryota; kingdom Metazoa; phylum Chordata; class Amphibia; order Gymnophiona; family Ichthyophiidae; genus Ichthyophis; species Ichthyophis bannanicus. The sequence goes on from CM066031.1 coordinate 1,856,295,142, forward strand.
GACACCTGCATGGAAATAGAAGCAGAAACTATTAGAGGAAGAGCAAGATCGGCTTTCCTAAAGCTACGAGAGTTAAAGAAAAAGTTCCAGTCTCGAATTGGAATGTTACAAGATGCTCAAGGTTCTATGTTGAATGATGCTGAGAAGATCAAGAAAAGGTGGAAGGAATATACAGAGTTTTTATATGATAAAGATCAAGTGGACCAACAGCCGTTTCAACCTGTACCTTATGATCGGGAACCATTGGTGATGAAAGAAGAAGTTGAAGCAGCATTGAAAGCCTTATCAAAGAACAAAGCACCAGGCATCGATAGCATTCCTATAGAAGTATTGCAGCAATCTGATGCAGCTGTTACCATACTTACAAGGCTCTGCCAAGAAATATGGAAGACAACATCATGGCCAACTGACTGGAAAAGATCTGTGTTTATACCAATACTAAAGAAAGGTGATCCAACTGACTATGGAAATTATCGAACAATCGCTCTGATCCCACATGCCAGCAAGATTCTACTGAAGATTATTCAAAAGAGACTATAACCATACCTGGAACAAGAACTACCTGAAGTGCAAGCAGGGTTCAGGAGAGGGCGAGGAATGAGAGACATCATTGTGGATGTGAGATGGATCCTTGAAAAGACTAAAGAATACCAAAAGGATATCTATTTGTGCTTTATCGACTATAGCAAAGCTTTTGATTGTGTAAAACATGAGAAACTCTGGGCCACATTAAGAAGCATGGGTATACCAGAACACCTGATCGTTCTCTTGCACAATCTGTACATTGATCAAGAAGCAACAGTTCGAACGGAACAAGGAGAAACAGAATGGTTTAAAATAAGCAAAGGTGTAAGACAAGGCTGCATACTTTCCCCCTACCTGTTTAATTTATATGCAGAACAAATCATCAGAGAAGCAGGATTGTATGAAGACAACAGAGGTGTGAAGATTGGTGGAAGATTCATCAACAACCTTCGCTATGCTGATGATACTACATTACTGGCTGAAAGTGAAGATGATCTGAAACATTTGCTTCTCACAATCAAAGAACATAGTCTCAAAATGGGCCTGCACCTTAATGTAAAGAAGACAAAGATCATGACAACTGGCATAATCAACAGGTTCATTGCTGAAGGAGAAGAAACTGAAATTGTGAACAACTTTAATTATTTATTAATTATTTATTTTATTTTATTTACATTCTCTTATATACCGCGCTATTCTGCATCAGTGCGGTTTACATTGAACAAACTGAAATTACATTGAACAGGGCATTATAACTTGGAGATAACTATTTTACAGGGATCAACTATCAATAAAGAAGCAATAACTATTTTACTTGGATCAACTATCAATAAAGAAGCAACAAGCAGTCTAGAAATCAAACAACGCATTACTCTTGGCAGAATGGCTATGAAAGACCTAGATAAGATTCTCAAGAGCAGAGATGTCTCTCTCCATACAAAGATTTGACTTGTTCAAGCCATGGTATTTTCAATAACATCATATGGATGTGAAAGCTGGACAGTGAAAAAGACAGACAGGAAGAAAATTGATGCCTTTGAATTATTGTGCTGGCAGCGAATACTGTGTATATCATGGATTGCCCGAAGAACAAACCAGTCGGTACTAGAGGAGAGAAAATCTAAGCTTTCTTTAGAAGCTCAGATGACAAGACTTCGACTTTCATACTTTGGACACATCATGCGAAGAGAGAGATCATTAGAGAAAGACATCATGCTTGGCAAGATAGAAGGTCAACGCAAAAGAGGAAGGCCAGCAATGAGATGGATCGATACAATAACAGCAGCTACGGGTACCAGTCTGTCAACAATGAGCTGCCTGACTGAAGACCGAACACAATTTAGGATAGCTATCCAGAGGGTCGCCATGAGTCGACTCCAACTCGACGGCACCTAACAACAACAACAGCTGAAACATTGGCTGTCTGAAGAGTTCCCAGCTGAGACAAACACCTATCTTCTGGTCAACATTTTGAAAACAAGGGTCTTGTATCTGCAGTTTAGCCACCATGTCTAGAGAAAAACGATTAATCTGCTCAATTTTTCCTTTCAATAATAAATTTGTTTGAGATACAAGATTCCATATATCCATTAATGATACATTAGCAGGAGACACAGTATTCAATTCAGGGGCTACCATCCCTTTCATTGGAGGAATCACAACCTGAACATTTATCTGGGACTTCCTCTCACAAATGTTCCCATTTGAGGGGGTATTGGCCTCCCCTAACCCGGTTTGCTCTGGGAGGGAGGTACTGACATGGGATGATTGACAGTGCACGTCTCCAGGACAGGGAGGTGGAATACACTCGATGGGGCTAATGTAAGCATGCAACAGGGAGAAAGCAGATGACTCAAATAAATCAGGCAAACCAGAACTAGATCCAGATGACTTGATCTTAACATGCTTATCAATCGGTCCAGCAACCCCTGGCACAGGAGTCTTAAAATTAGTCTTAGTTTTAGAATCAGTCTTATCTTTTGCCTTCTTCTTCTATCCCTTGGGTATTCTTCCAAAGATTCACCTCAGGGCCATGCCCCAAGGACCCAAGAGGCACCAAAGGTCCACGGTCGCATGCGGCTGCTTCAGTGCAACTGTGGCAGCCTGATCCAATCTCACTTCTGCCTAGGCGGGACTCACCATACTTCCCCTTTCTCAATGCATGATCTTGATGGCAATTCAGGCAGGCTGCTGGTGCCACAATCTAGGGGATCCCTCTTTGGGAGAGGGGGGAAAGTCACTAATGGACCTGGAGAGGAGATGTAGGAGAGGATGAAGGGCCAGGGGTACTCTCTGTTCTATCTATGGAATGTTCTTGGCCCTAGAAACACCAGTATCGGTTTCTATTTGCTCACCACTAACAAGACTAACAGGGTCCTCAAGACCCTCTTCATCCATTAAACTTTCTGTATCTCATGAGTCCAATTCAAATCCATGCCACACGTATTCATCAGATTGTGTATCTGCCATGACCATCTGCATATTTTGTAAACTGCTCTAAATGCTTGTAAGCCTAATAAACCATAAACCATACACACCTCAGCAGAAATAGGGTGTAACTGTGCCTGATGCTCTGCACTTTTATCTTTACCTGCTGCTTTTATCTAGTCCCCCCCCCACCTCACTTTGACCCTCTGAGATGATGGGACCTGATACCTGTTCTTTCATAGTTGCACTAGAAGGTGCAGCTCTTGCTAGCCTCCTCTTAGAAAGATCTCTTGTTAGCTTGACTGATGGACTACAGGAAGTCACAGGCATACTCTTGGAATGACCAGGCTCTCCCTCCACACTAGTGCTGCTGCTGGTCTCACCTGCCCTCCACATCTACCCTTTCCAAGAAGTACAACACACTGGGATTAGGTTCTAAGCTCTCCAGGACAAGACCTATCCTTTATGTGTCTTTGCATTACTGCCTCTTGCATATGCATAGCCCAACAGTGCCTTTGGAGTTCAGAAGATATGCATTTAACCCTACTATAGTTTCTCAGATATCTGGGCCAAGTCCTTTTTAAGAAACCAACTGGAATTTAAAAGCAATGCTGGTGAGTCAGATTCTGACACACTGTGGCAGCACTCAACCCTTTGTGGGTGCCCAGCCTACTACACAGTCACACACAACTCCTGCTCCCTTATGCCAGCCTGCACAACACCAACTCTAAAAAACTTGGCTAGCTGTAATTACAAGCAGACTTAAGCTATAAAAGTACATCTTTCTGTAGCCTAGCCCTGAAGTTCATTCCAAATCCCAGCCTATGCCCCACTGCCTGGCTCTGTGCCAGACCAACAAGTATCCCCAAACTTGAAAACCTAGCAAGGTTGGCAGATGTGCTTTTTGTGTACGTGCCTGTCTGTCTTGGCTTTTATTTTTAGAACTTCTATCTAGTTCTCTGTTGAGCCGAATTCCCGGAGCCCCACCAGCTGCTAGTACTCCCTCTCAGAAAGTCTGCTACAAAATCAGAGTGGCCAAGTTACCCACTTCCAGGAGTGAGATGTTCTGCCAGTCCTGGATTTCTGACACTCACATTCTGATGTGTTATGGGACCTGCAGCACTGATTTCAATGGGTAAAACCAGGGACTACAAACAGCATATTATGTTTCAATGCACATTTAAAACCAGAACTGGCAAAAACTCTCACTCCTGGAACTAGGTAAATTGGCAACTCTGTAAAATGTTTTTGTTCTCTTATCCTGCCTCTGTATTTTTCAGTGCATCATCCCCCATCATGGATAGGCTGCCTTGGCTGCTTGTGAAAGAGTTTCCAGCCAGGGCCGGCCTTCAGCATGTTCCCTCCACAGGGCCCCGCTTTATTATAGGCCCCGCACCCCACAAGCTAAACATTATCCAGACCGGAAAACAACAGCAGCAGCATTGGCCTCCCTCCAGCTGCCGTTACATCGCCAACCTTGTTTCTGCAGCGGGAGAGGAAAATGCTTGTGATCCTACTGGCATCAGAAAAGCAGGATCTGAGCTGAAAGCAGCACCCGTCCCTCAGAGCCTCAGTCTCCTGGCTGTATATGATGCATGCAGCCGCAGCAGCCTTAGCTGCCCTGGAGGCCTGTGTTCCTTCCAGCTAAGCAGCCAGGTGCAACACGATCACCCAGCATAGGCTGGTCCTGAGGGATCACCAGGCCCAGGTCTGCTGATCCTTCAGGATCTGCCTATGTCACGTGATTCTAAGCGCAATCGCATTGCATCTGCCCCATCATCAGGAATGCCGGCGGAGGGCTCCCGCGTAGCTTCAGGCAGCTTAGCGGGACCATTGCCCGCCATTACTGGTGCCTCCTCACATGGACTGCCACAGGCCCCACATGACCTGAGAAAGAAAAAACCAAATCATCTGGTCTCACAAGAGAGCAGCCTGCAGAGATGATAACAATGGGGTGAAGAAGAGAAAGAGGTGAACATGTTCCCGCTGTTCCAGGTGCTGCTTCCATCGCGTGGTGCAAAGGCAGCCCTCCCTCTTTCTCCTCTAGAACACTGTGGTCTCTGGCCCATCTAGGTGCTCCCCCCTCTCCCAAAAGCTGCTGTAGCCAAGACAACTATAAGTTTATTCATTCTTTTTTTTTTTATAAAGTTTAACAAAAACCAAGGAAGAAAACCTTGGACAGGGAATACACATTCAGTCATACAGCACAGGATGAATCATCAAAAAAAAACATAAAAAGAAAAAAAGCAGCAGGACTGAATGAAAGAAGTCCACAATATGGTGGAGATCCAAGAATGCACATACCATGAAGAGATGGAAAAAGGAAAACGAAAGATGAGAATGAGCAGGAAAGTTGAAGATTCACTATTTAAGCCCAATTAAACCCACATGTTAGCTTTGTAATCGTTTATCATCCAGAAAGAAATGTAATTGCGAGGTCTCGAAGAAATGATAATTCTTATTTTTATAGGAGAGCGCACATTTATACAGAAACTGCAACTGGAAGTTTGCACCAAGGGCCAAAGCCTCCATTCGGAGTTCCAAGAACTTCTTTTTCCTAGCCTGAGTCCATTTGGACACATCTGGGAAGATCTGAATCCTCCCTCTCAAAAAGGAAATAATCTTCTTTTTAAAATAGAATCTTAACAATGCTTCCTTGATGAAAAACAAATACAACCAATAAAGTGGCCCTAGCTACCACCTCATCAGAGGACTGCTCTAGAACCCCAGACAAATTACCCAAGTCCAAGAAACACCATCCACCAATGAGGTGTCCACCTTCTGCGAAGCATTTTTAACATCTGGAGGAAGATAGTAGAACTTTTGTCATGGAGGTACACCAGAATCAGGATAATTAAAAGTCTCTTTAGGAAACCTAACAAATAGATCCCTAGGTGGAACCAAAGTTAAACGGGGAAAGTTCAAAACCCGCAAATTCAGGCTCCTCTGCTGATTCTCCAGGTTCTCAGTCTTCCACAGTATAATTATTTTATCCTGAAGCATAGCACCTTGTGTCTCCTGCAACTTTGGCACAGATGATTCAACTCCCGACAACTGCCCACGCTGAGCTTCCAGGCTCTGTTCCAAACCCTCCAAACGTGGAGAATACCGGGCTGCAACCTGGAGAACACTGGAGCAAATCTTATAAACCGATTCCAAGGCATTCCATATGGAGTCCAGGATCACTTCCTGGGGGCAATTCAGAGACGGCAGAGCAATAGATCCTAGTAAAGAAGACTGAACACCTTCCAATGTACCAGGTAGTGCCCGGACACACACACCCTCTCCCGTAGGGGGAAGACCCCCTCCTTCAGCATAGAATCTGGCAAACTCTTCAGACTTCGAAGAAACTGCATTGCTGAAGCTACCCAGGTCCCGATGCCCTCACTAACATTGGAAGAACCAAATCCGGAAACTGAAGGTGCAGGTGGCGTGGAAGGGCACGCTGGGCTGAGCGGCACTTTGCTCTCCAAAACGGGGCTCTCTCCAGCTCCGGTAGCAGGAATGCCTGCCGTCTTCACCTGGATGAAACTCTCCATCATAGACTGCCCCACCAGCAAGGCTTCAGGCTTCGGGGGAAGACCGCCTTTGCCCTTTGCCTTGTGTTTCGCATAGAGCATAAGGAAACAAAGCACCTACACACTGGGAGCAGGTACGAATGCGTCCTACTTATACAACGCCTTCTTGGATCCTATAAGTTTATTCATTCTTATCTGTTCCAGAGGGGAGTGAGTGGTGATTTTTGTTTTTTGGAAGGGGTTTTGAATAAAGAGCAGGTAGAGGGAGATGTAATGGGGGGGAGGGGCGGGTGGAGAAAGATGCCTGTGAAGGAGAGAGGAAGTGCTTGAGATTAAATGAGGTGGGGAGAACATGAAGAGCTGAGGGAACAGAGGGAATGGGAAGATGCCGGGCACAAGGGAGGGAGACATTATGAAACAGAGGGGAGATGCTGGACATGGGGGGAAACAAGGAAAAGGAGGAGAATGCTGGTCATGGGGTAGACAGGGAGAGGGGAGATGCTGGACATGGAGGGAAACAAGGAAAAGGAGGAGAATGCTGGTCATGGGGTAGACAGGGAGAGGGGAGATGCTGGTTGCTGGGTAGATAGAGACAGCAAGATAAGCAGAGATGCTGGACAAGGGAAGGGGCAAATACTGGATAGAGAGAATCTGGATAGTGGGAATATGCTGGGCACAGTGAGGAAGAGACAAAGGGGAGGGTTGATGAAAGATTTGGGAATAAGAGTCTAGGGAATGAGAGAAAGATGGGGAAGAGGAAGATTGGCAGTATGCTTGAAGAGTGACAGGTAGAGTGTGGACAGGATCGTATTGCTGATTTCTGGGCTTTTCCAACTCTGGCACATTCTAATCTGGCCTGTGCACCATGATCTTGAATTCACAGCTACCAGGATTTTTTTCTCATTTTATATCTTCCCTCCTCATCATTAACCTAGTCATAGCACTGACCAAATAAGTCTGGTATGCAAATATTTGTGCAAATGAGGCCCAATAGACATGCAAATGTTTATACAAATGAGTCTCTGAATATGGCCCCCGCATCACCCTCGGGATGCCCCTGTTTCTAACATGATTGGCTAAAGTACCTCACCCTTCTTTTCTCTCCTTCCTAGCATGGCTCCAGCGTGTCTAGCGGCGCATATGTGCCTATGACAAAACCAAACAGGACAAATGATGATTCATGCAAACTTCACGTGAGTGCAGGCTTAGTTGGTTGAGGAGCTCATTGAATTTGCCATTTTTTGTTGATTTTACTATTCATTTGAAAACTAATGTATAGCCCTAGTCATCAGACTCCCTCACCACTGCTCAGAGTACAGCATTCACATTTGTGTTGACCTCTGTGGGAAAGATGTTTTGATTTAGACAGAGTTCTTATTCATTCTGTTTTTCTCGATTTCAAGTCTTAAAATTAACAAAGGACACCTATAAGAAGAAACTTCATCTGCAAGCTTGCTATGGAGCAATAAGGATTTTAGCAGATTCCAGGCAGGCATATTCTTTATACTATGGTGTCAACCTCAAAGTAAGTATCTTAATAATGCAAATCAGCTTTTGGTTAATCCCTTGGATGGAGGTGAAGTTGCATGATTAGTGGCAGTGACAAATTCTTGACGATAAACTGTTATTGTCTAAATTCCTTATTTTTATCTCTTCTTCTCCTTAGTAAAGGGGAGAGGGGCATAGTGAACTCCTGCGGTAAAGGATCAAAGCAGTTTGCAGTGAGCACCACAATCTGTGCTATTCCAAGGGAAAAATCACATCAGCTCAAAGCTGGCATTAGCTTTCCTATCTGGGAGCACTGGGTAGCTAACATGCAGACTAAACGCTCCTGGCTGGGCACATTCCTAAAGGGTCCATAGGTGTTCAAAAAGTGAAGCACTGCAGGGGTCCCCTCCCCTCAGCACTAGAAAAGACCCTCCCCCATCCCCCAAGGCCTCCCCAGACCTACCTTTATCAAAGCCTGGTGGTCTAGTGGGACCTGGGACAGGAGCAAACCTCACTCTCTCCTGTTTGGGCCATCTAGGGATCAATCCCAGTGGTAGTACCATGACACCATCTCTAGGGAACCATGGGCGCCATTTTGAACCCCATGCCAGCCTGGTTTCTGGGCTTAGAGTCACTATCCAATGAATAGATCTTTGAGTCATTGTGGATAATATGTTGGTATTTTCAGTATATGTTGGTATTTTCAATCCGGTGTGCCGTAACTGCTAAAAACCTAAATAGAATATTAGAATTATCTGAAAAAGAATGGAGACCAAAACGGAGAATGCAGTTGTGCCACTCCACAGGTGCTTCTTCAGCATGAGAACTGTGTCAGAGCTGCCAAGTTACCCAGTTCCAGGAGAAAGATTTTAAGCCAGTCATGGATTTCTGATGCATTATGGGGCCTGAAGCATTTCCAATCAGGGACTACAAATGCCACACTGCATTGCAAATTCAAATTTAAAAGCAGACTGGCAAAACATTTCACTCTTGGAATTGGGTAACTTGATAACTCTGCTGGGTGCAGTTCTGGTTGCCCCATCTCAAAAAAGATAGAATGCAACTTAGAAAAGTTCAGAGAAGGTCAAAAGAAATGATAAAGGGGATGGTTAGGACTTTTCAGCTTGGAGCCAACCCAACTGAGAGGAGATATGATTGAAGTTTATAAAATTATGAGTGGGATGGAAGAGTTAAGTAGTAGGGAACAGTTGTTTAACCTGTCAAACAACACAAAAATTAGAGAACATTCCATGAAACTAATAATCATCAGATTAAAACAAAATTATAGAGTTTTTGCGTGCAGAATGCAAAGTTAAGCTATGGAATCTGTTGTAGAGGATGTGGTCAACGGGACTAACCTAGTGAGATTCAAAAGAAGATTGGACAAGTTCCTGAAGGAAAAGTCCATAACAAATTATTAGCCAGGTAGACTTGCTCATGTCCTGGAAATGAACTATGAAAATGAGATCTACTTCTAGGGATCTACATGGTCCTTGTAAGCTGGACTGGCCACTGTTTGAGACAGGATGCTAGGTTCAATGAACCTTGGTCTGAATCGGCATGGCTTATGTTTCTTATATCAAAGAAAAGCCTCTATTCTCCCTTCCCCAGCCCTTTTCTATCTTAGACATAGAAACCACATTTTATTTTGAGACTAGCAATAGTAATATGTGATCTAGTAGTTGTATGCTCTCTGGAGTAAGCTGGAACGCAGTGCAATATCTCTCACTTGATCATACAGTATCTCCCATGTAGAATTTACATGTTTGGAATAGTTCAGTTGCGTTGGCTAATTTGATTTGTCTATGGTGCAGATCATACCCATTACTGCTACTGCTTCTTATCATTTTAGTAGGGCTACACGGCATAGGCAGCACTGTTCAGAGTCATGTAAAAGACAGGACCTGCTCATCAGAGCTTTCAGTCTAGTCAAGACAGACAACATAACAACTGAGGACTAGGATATGTTTATGGGAACGGTAAGGAAACACATAAGTGGTGAACAGAAAACTACGTGGATCAGGATCCAAAAGCAGCCTCGAAGAGGTGAGTTTTCAGCCTGGATTTGAAAAGGGCCAGAGATGAAGCCTGATGTACAGACTCAGGTAGTTTGTTCCACACATATGGAGCAGCAAGGTGAAAGGAGTAAAGTCTGGAGTTGGCAGTGACAGAGAAGGACACGGATAGAAGGGATCTGCCAAAGGAGTGGAGTTCTCGAGGAGGGGTGTAGGGAGAGATAAAAGAGGAAAGGTAGTGAGGAGCAGCAAAATGAGTGCACTTATAGGTCAGTAGTAGAAATTTGAACTTGATGTGGAAATGGATAGGGAGCTAATGAAGTGACTTGAGAAGAGGGGTTACCCAACAACCCTGAGGCTTTTGAATCATCCAAAATTATTTGGTGGGGTAGCTCAACATAAAGAATGTGGGCCTGATTTTTAATATGGCTTATACTTAAATTGTGGCGCTTAAATTTTGGTGAGATATTCAGTGGCAGTATCTGAATAGTAGCTACTGCTGAATATCTGGACTGAGCGACGTTTTCCAGAGAAGTGCCGGCCTTATCAAAATAGTGGTGAGTTTCAGTTTATTTATTTATTTAATTCTCTTATATACTGCGCTATTCTGCATCAGTGCGGTTTACATTGAACAAACTGAAATTACATTGAACAGGGCATTATAACTTGGAGATAACTATTTTACAGGGAACATGGGCTATGGAGGGTTAAGTGGCTTGCCCAAGACCACAAGGAGCAACTGTGGGACTAGAAACCCCAGTCCTTCCGGCCCATGGTTGCTGTCCTCTAGTGGGATTTGAACCCCTGACCTTCCAGCCTGAAGTACCTTGCCCCAACCACTAGGCCACTCCTCCAGAAAGCAGCTTAGGCCTGTTTCCCATGTCACCTAAGTTATCCAGATAAGTGTGGTTAGAAAATCACCATTCTCCGGTTAAGTTTGGTTCATCTGAACAGTGGCAGTACTGCCCTCACTCCAGCTACAGATCGTCCTGCAGTAACCAGATAGTGCCAGCAGTACTATCTGGATATTGCAGCGGAATATTGCGCTTACCACCCTGATTCAGATAGCCCCATGTGGAACTTTGAATATCAGCCCCTGTGCTTTTAAGTAGAATCTGAAAGTAGTTTAGTACAATTTTCCACAGAGAGAGAGAGAGTCCACTGTACTCTCCCCATCCTCCCCATCAATCTGAACTAATTGCTCATTGCTAGCAAGCACTACAAGGATCAAGTATCCCAGACCCGCTCACCTTTTCCCCAATCCTTCCTCCTCTTGATATCTGAATGCATGGAGCCCTGTCCTCTCGCATGACTTGCTGGCCTCGCACGTTCAGATGTCGTTTGAAGTAGGTAAAAAACAGGTAAACAAACGCGGTTCTTCTGATGTTGGGAGGGACTGGGCAGTGAGGATCATGGAAAATTTGGTTTGTATGTCACAAAGACTGAATGAACTCAAAATTGTACCTCAAAATAAAAGGCCAAGAAGCACTGCAGCATGTTAATCATTCCCAGTACTTTAATGGGAGGACTTTAGAAAATCAGTGGGCTGGAGGCACAAGCCTACAGAAAATGGGCTACTGATTTATTAGCAATGATGAGCTTGAAGGACCGCCAGAAGCCCCTACTCATTATTTTTTGGCAAGTCGTTCTCTTTGTGACATAGACAACTAAATTCCCTTGCCAAGAAATGAGTGGCACGTTACTGCTCCATAGCGTCTCAACCTCTCTGATCCATTAGTCAATGCTCCAATATGGTAGTGTGGGGGAAGAATGAAGCAATATGCCTCCGAGTTTTGTGTTGCCAATGAGAAGTTTAAAATAGGATCCTCAAGGAACAGAAAACATCAGAGATCCCAGGCAAGTTTAGAGAGATGCTAAAAACATGATGTTATCACAGATTATTTAAGAACACGCTTGGCACGGGGAATATGGTGGCTAGAGGTTATCATATTAATCAGGACCATATCTACTAAAGGGATTTTCCCCATTTTTGGTGTGATCTACAATGGCCTTTCCTCCATAGGCACAGAATAAGGAAAAAGCCTTAGGGATCTGTTTTCCAAAATTTTAGCTAAAATTTAGCTGGCTACTTCCCAAAATTAATCTAGTCTTAAAGGGTCAAATTTTCGAAGACATTTACACGAGTAACTGCCCTAGTTACTCGTGTAAATGCCATATCTGGGTCTTTTGAAAGGCACCTACACAGGTAGTACCCTTCAAAAATCCCAGATATGTCCTTAATGCGCCCAGATGCTATTTGGTTAGTATCGGGGCGTGTTAGGGGTGTTCCGGGGTGAAGCAGGGGCAGAGGGAAGGGCTAACCAGATAGCACCGATTTTCGATGCTACCCGCTTAGCCCTCTGTGCCTTAAAGACAGGCAAAGTTTTTCCTCGCCTATCTTTCAAATGCAGGGGCTAAGCGGGTAGCATCGAAAATCGCTGTTACCCAGTTAGCTCCTGCGGCTTCCAGGGTGTGCGGCGAGACCTTGATTTTAAATGCCAGAGCCATATATGACCTTGACATTGAAAATCCAGGTTAGACGGTAGGGGGGCAGGCTATCCACTGACGCAGCACATGGCACTGCCCTGATGAAGACCGGGCCCAAAATATTTAAAGCATACTAAATCAATTTCAGGGGCATTAACTTCCAAATTTGTGCACTGAAGGGTCAATTTTATAAGGCAATGCCTATGTTTAGGTGCCAGCAACACATATAAATGTCGGCTTTTTAGTCATCTGCACGTAGGTGGCTACTTACAAGTGTAAATGACGTCTGATAAAATGCCGACTGGAGTGAACATACTGTATATACACATGTTTTACATGGTGTGCACTTTCCCTGTGAGTGTGCAGATGGGTGGCATTGCTGCGAGCAAGCACACATTGATTATAGAATATGATCTTTGTGTGTGTACTCGTAATGCCAGGTGAATGGATCTCTTAACCTGTTGCCTACTTCTGACCAGATAGCAAAACTTAACCTCAGTCCTTGGATTCAGTTCTCTAAATTCAGTTGCAAATAAGGAAATATACAGACACAGAGAGTTATATAAAACAATACAACTTAAGCTTACGTGAGGAATTTGCAGGTGTGCACACTTGTGCAGGTTCCCATGATTCCCACTCATTCTAGCCTATCGCACCTCCTTTTATTAAGAAAAAACTGTTACACGGTACAAATTCAACTCTACGTCAAGCTTTGTTTATCTATGTTATAGATCAGAGCACAGACATTTCCTTAGTTCCAGCATTCTAAAACCAAAGCATCCTGTCTCGTTCTCACAAACAATGTCATCCTATAGCACAACCTTGGCTTTTTTAACACATCTCTCTCCAGGCTGCTAGGCTTCAGACTGTCAACAACATTCCAAGCCATTCTCCATATTAACCCTTTCAGAGGGCCCTGGGACCGCACTTCAAGTTACTTTCAACACTAGGTACGGTCACTTACACATTTCTAGGGCTGATGTATGTGATTGCACCTTAGTTTAAGGAGCAATCTCTGACACTTATGCTGGTATTTTACGAGAAGTCAAGTACATAAAACAGGCACACAAAAACACACGTTAACTAGGAGTGTCTTTATAAAATTACTCTTTTAAAGTTGATTAACATTTGCTGAAAGGTCTAATGTGTGTTAAAAAAATTGTGGGAAACAAACAACAAATGTCTGAAAACCAGGGAAAAAAAGCCAAAAATGACCTAAAAGAGCCAAAATCCTGTGCCATGAACATCTCTATTAGATACCTATAATACAGACAGCTAGATTTAAACTGGATACCCTACTGTAAAATCCTTAGGCCCCAAACTAGTTTTTTTCATAGATTAACTGAACATCTGTAACATCTGCTTATATTCATGTCATCAAATGCTCTTTATGTTTCAGTTCTCTATATTTTCCTCCACTGTTGCCACATCTACTGTCTCTTCATTCCAATATTCACATTTTTCCCTTCCAAATTGATCTATTAAAGAACCTCCTTTTGGCCTCTATTTCCCCTCTCAAGCAGTTCCACCTCAACTCAGTATCTCCCCCTGACCTCCTAATGCCCTCCCTTCCTCTTACCCATAATGAAGGGATGAAGATTAGATGTTTAGGGGACAGTCAATTTGAGTCAACGTTGCCTGAGGCAGGAGGGAAGAAGACTGGCGGTAGGGAGAGAGGTGTGGGGGGCAAGAACATGGGAGATTCAGGAAGGATAGGGCGACCATCAAAGTACTTAAAGAACAGAAGACAGTGGCAGCTGGTGCGTGAAGATTTAATTATGGTAAATTTAGTGCTAATTCAAAATATGCAGATCTATAAAGACTACTGAAAGTTAAGCGTTAGAAGAACTAATATTGATATTTCTGCCTTTTCCTAGCATAATTCAGAACATTTTTTGTTTTCAGGGAACTAAAAGTACACGTTCTTGCTTTCTTTTAAAAATGAATGTTGATCTGGAGCTCTGCTATTGTACTATTCACTTACAGTCTGTTCCTTTCATTTCTCCAAGCAGAGGCCATCACTGAAAACCTAATACTGTGTGAGTTGAATTACTTGGTATTAAGAATAGGAGGGAGTTGATTGTCTCCCTGCTCCCAAATGTAGCCCCCCACTCCCAGAGAAGGGTGTGGCCAGACAATTGCAACAATACCTGGGATGTTATAGTGCAGTCCAGTGGGCACCTCAGAGTCTGATGTCTCCCTCCGATACAGGCTTACAGAAGTTGCTAACCTCATCTCATCCAGCTCCTCTGTTAGGCAGAGAAATGCTGAGAGGTAAAATAAACTAATTTGGATAAGCCCCTACCAAGGTGATGTTAAAATTATTGTGATAGGGTAGACTTTGCACGAATGGGACCCAGAACACCTTAGAGCCTATAAACAGAATTTTCAGATAAATTTATTAAGCTCATATCATTTGTTGAACAAGCTTAAAGATGGATTCAGAAATGTTAACAGTCCGTTAAACAAGTTAAATCAATAAGGTATTTATACATGGTTTCACCTTAGAACTCAGAAATAAATCAACATTCAGTGTTTCAGCTTTTCCCTTTAGGATACTCTTGATAGTTTATCTCTTACTATGAATATACTTCTTTATACAGGAACGTCCACCTTTTAACTACTGCTAATACATTTATATAGTGCTACTAGACAAACAGAACAAACAAGGGAATGGGGAATTCTTAAGGGAAATGATTAAACTACACATGGTTGTAGACCGGGGAATAATGGGGTCGGGATCCAAAAGCAGCATCAGAGAGATGCGTTTTTATCCTGGATTTGGATTGCACCAGGGAAGAAGCCTGATGTGCTGACTTAGGTAGTCTATTCTAGGCATACAGTGAAGCAAGATGGAACGAACAGTCTGCAGTGGGCATAGATAAGAATGATTTGCTTGATGAGCAGAGTTGCTGGGAAGGGGTGTACGGAGAAATAGAAAAGGAGAGTTAGTGAACAGCTGCAGAATGAATGCATTTGTAGGTCAGTAGGAGAAGTTTCATCTGTATCTGGAAACACACAGGGAGCCAATGAAGTGACTTGAGAAGGAAGGTTAAGTGAGCAAAGTGATACTGGTAGAAGATTTTCCATGCAGCTGCATTTTGAACAGATTAAAGGGGAGATAAAAGCTTCAGCACAGGACAGGCGAGCCCTCGTGCTCCATACAGCATCTGTGGCGCCCTGCCCCTAACTCCCACGCGTGCGAGAAGATGTGTTGGAGCCCTATAGGGGGCTGTCTGCAGTGTAATGGTTTGTCTGCTCTGTGCTGAAACTTTACAATGAACTTCCTACTGCTGGTGCTGCAAGATGAAGGTGAGAGGGCAGGATCGGGGAGGGGGGGGGGCATGTGGCATCTCTCCCCTTGCCCTATTGCAGAAAGAAGGCTCAGGGCTGGGAATGCAGAGCATCTCTTTCCCCCATTGGCGGAAGACAGGAGGCAGGCTCGAGGGGAGGCAAGGGAATGGAGCACCTCTCCTTGCCTATTGATGCTCAAAAGATAAATCTGGTCCTGATGATATTACCGCTAGATTACAATTAGGAGTCATGGGTGCCATTTTGAAACCCCAGAACGGCTGAGAAGGAGCAAATGAGATCACTCTTGCTCCCATTAGACACCAGGGACCCTGATAAAGTGGGGATGAGATTGCAGTTGGGGGGTAGGGGTAGTCTTGTGATGGGAGGCTATTAGGGTTCCTCATGCTGGAGGGGGGTTACATTTCTGGATGTATGTTGGAGTTGGGTGGAGGGATCTTGATGCAAAGGGGAATTGGATGTTTGGAGGGTACAGGTGTCAGGGAATGGGTCAGGTGGGGAGATTGGATTCTGGGGGGATGCCAGGTAGTAGGATCTTGTTGCTTGGGTCATTTGATTAGGGGCCTTGATGGTGGTAGGGACACTAACTGTCACAGAGGAATTGGATGGTGAGGTCAGGTCTCCTAGGAGGGAGATTTTGGGGGATTGATGTCAGGGGGTGATCAGGGGGAGAGGGGCATGACCTTGCCATTTACACCTGCTCCATCAAGCAGATACTCAGGCAGCTATAATGCAAACATCTAGATTTTTTAATATCAACATATAATTTCCTTGTAGAATGGTGTATATATGCTGATATTATAGGCATCACTGTTTTAAAAAGGTCAACAGAAGCATTTCCTGTCCCTAGCAAGAAACAGAAAGTGCTTCTGGTAACTGTAGAGGAGGCCTACATGAGGTATCCTCTGAAAGGATTAACATTATAAAGAATGACAGCAACTTGGAATTCACTAGCAGCCTGGAGAGATATGTGGGAAAAAAGCCAAGGTCATATCTTTACAGAAACAGATAGGCAAGAAACAGATTCTCTGAAGATAGAATGTTTATATTTCCAGAAATACTTATTTATTTATTTATTGTATTTAACAGGTTTTATATACCGCTTTATCATTTCAATCAAAGTGGTTTACATTGTAACTTAAACTTGATAATGTACATTAAAAAGGGACATTGATAACTTGGATTTTTCTGAGGCAATGGAGGGTTAAGTGACCTGCCCAAAGCCACAAGGAGTGCTGGTGGGAATCAAACCCTGGTCTCTGGGTTCTTAGAAATTATGGCTAGGGATGACCAGTGTAACACATAGATGTAAGCTATAGATCTAAATTAGCGAAATACAAGCCAAGGCTTGGCATAAGCAGATGAGGTAAAATTGTACAATGTGACAGTTTTCTGCCAATAAAAGGAAGTAGTGCAGGAGATTAGTGGAGGGGGGGCTGACTTGGTCTTGGTCTGTAGAGGGACTGCTGGTGTGTCGGGGGTGATTAGGTGCTGAAGAGAACTGATGGTGTGTCAGGGGGTAATTGGGAGCTGAAGAGGATTGATGGTGAGTTGAAGGGTGACTGGGGGCTGAAGAGGATTGATGATGAGTCGGGAGGGTGACTGGGGGCTGGAGAGGGCTAATGGTGTGGGGGCTGGAGGGGAACTGAAGGGGAGTCGGGGGAGTTACTGGGTGCTGGAGAGGACTGATGGTGAGTTGGGATGGTTTTATGCTTTTAGGCACTTGATATGCACTTGATATATCGCCCTTTACTGTGTGCATCAGAGTGGTTTACAGATATATTCTAACAGACACTTTTTTATTCCCTCGCCCCCAAAGGGCTCACAATCTAAGCATATCTGAGGCAGTGGAGGGTTAAGTTAGAGGAAGAGAAAAGGGGTGGGCAGGGAAGACTTGGTGGTTAGAGAAAAACCTATGATTTATTGGGGGAATTCTACACAAAACAATTTAAAATTCCATGCAAAAACGTACTTTAAAACATGCAGAATTTTAAAATACTGTGTGCAAAATTTTCTAAATTTTTGGGTAGAATTTTAAAATTTTTTGTGCAGAATCCCCCTAGGTGTAAAGAGTTTTCATGCTAAACTGAAGCTTTTCTCAATCTGCATTTGGGAGATAGGGCTGGGACTTCCAGAACAAATTTCTATACCTGTGGTTCCCAAATTGTGAATCTGGACCTCAAATGGGCTCGTCATCAGTGGCTGCAGTCACAGTAACAGGGCTACTCCTCTTCTCTCTGGTCTTTCGCTATGACCTATTCCTAGTCCCAGGCAGGGTTTCTACACAAGTTGATGGAAAACCCGAAATGTGAGCCACGTTGTCTATTAGTTGACTCGGCGTTCTGGCGGTGCTTTGGCAATAGCTAAGTTCTGGACTTTAACCAGTTTTAAAGTGATTTAATAAAAGGAGTGGTCACGGCGGTGCCTATTGATCATGTTCTGGGCACTGGGATGACAAACTCCGACAAAAAAAATATTTTGGGATTCTTAGGGAATTTCTTGTTATGTTGGTTTTTTTCTTTTTGGGTTAGTTTCTGTTTAATCCGACTGGCTCTATTTTCTTTACTATTCCTAGTAGTGGCAGACGGCATAGGGTCTGTGAGGCAATGAACACTCATGGGTCCTGTCTCCTCAGAAGCTAGGGAAATCTTCCTGTTAGACCAGAAACTCATACAAGGTACTGAGGTCTGTGTGCACACATCCTAAGGCCTTGTACTGACTGCTGTCTTCTGGCTTTGGATGACTGCGGGAAGAGGAGGTGAGTGTTGGGAGGGAGGACTAAGAGCTGCCATTTTGCTTTCATCATCATCTGGGGTCATGCCGGTTTTCAGCCGATAACATGGAGTCATATTGGATACAAGTTTGAGAAGTACTGCTCGATATTGTTCTCTTGCTTTTCTGTTGCTATCCCATAAAAATTGTGTTCCCTTTCTGCTCTAGTATAGTAACCTATATACTATGAGAATTTGGGTGCTGTCGGGGCTGGCTTTGGGAGCCATTTGTGTAAAAGCACATAGGTGTCTAGGGGGGATGTTTACTAAAAACCGGAAATGTGCGCGCCGCAAAATAGCGCACAGAAACGCGGCATTGAAACGCGCATAAACACGTTTAAACGCCCTGCACACGTGCGTGTCACCCCCACACAGGTACGCGGCACACTAACGGGCCCCGTACAAGTGCGGGCCCGCAAATGTCCGATAGAGGCGTGGAACGGCTAAAGGAGGGCGGAGGAAGGCTCCGGAGGGGCGGAGGGACGGGGTCAATGGGTGGAGAGTGGGAGGGGAGAGGCTCCCCGCACAGTATCGGGCCCGAATTTGCTTGTAAAAACTACCGCGAGGGAATCACTCGCGGTAGAAAGCATTTAAAGGGAAGAGAAACCATTTCCGTCAGCAATGTACAGGAAAACCGGGGAAACCAGCAAAACGTGAGCAGTGTGATACATGTGCACAGCACAAAGTGCAAATAAAAATAGAAAATGACCACAACAGAACTAGTAAAAATAGTAGTTCAGCTGTGGAACAGTTATAGTGATGGGCAAATACAGAAAACACACCCAGCAAAGCTCCAGAAAAAAGAAATGAATTTTGGAAGGGTTTACGGAGCGGAGACTCTTCCAAAAAACATTTCCTTTTGTGGAGCTTTCCTGGGAGTGTTTGCTATGGTTGCCCATTAATATCACTGTTGCCCAGCATGGTGATATTTTATCACCCATTTCCCTTGGTCATTTCCGGGGTTTATGTGCACGTTTGTCACCAGACAGGGTGCATATGCCCACAGTAAATTTGCGTAGAGCAGGGTTTGTGACTCCATCCTGCCAGGCTTACTACCTCCAGGGGCTGCACTGTCTATGTGGCCATAGTGTGGTGCAGCGGACAGAGTCAGTACCTCTAGAACCGGAGGGTCAGAGGCTCAAAGCCCAGCTGGGGTACTTGCCAGCCCAGTCCCTATATTTTACCCACCAGTAAACACAGATAGCGCAGACACCCCTGTATTGCAGGGGACATAAGCATGGGGAAAACACCCATATTTTACCCAACAACGCACACACACCACAACAATGGGCATTACCCACAGCCAAGTACCCCAAATGCAGTCCCGTACTGACACATTGCAATCAGGTCATCTGCTTTCTCTGAGAGAAGCTCATGCCAGCATGTTGGCGGACGAGTACATGTGGTGCAGGGGGCAGTGGCTGCTAGCGACAGAAGACAGAGGCCTAGCCATGTGCAGACTGGCACAGTCCACAGCAACAGACAGGCCCTGCCGGATCCACAGTCATGGACTATCCAGGGAATTCAGCCAATCTGTGGCTACACGGTGGTGCAGTACACACAGACAGTGCATGCAAAAACAGAAAGTCACAGGTTCAAAAACCAGCTGGGGCTACCAGCAATCCTGCCCACATATTTTCCCCACAAATAAACAGTGACAGCAAGGACACACCCTTCGTGACGAGGACATATGCAATGTTAATACGTCTATCTTTTACCCCACTGAGCACAGACACCATGAACAGGGGCAGAACCTACAGCAGAATCCCCCAAATGCAGTCCTGGTGGGCCACACACCAGTCAGGTTCCATGCTGCCCCACGGCATGTAGATGTAGCTCATGCATATTCATGAGGGACAGCAGGAAGACCCAAACAGTGTGATGCAAAACTGGGCTGGAGTGGGGAAGCGCTGCCGTAATGCAGCAGCCAACAGGGGCAGACACACCCACACCCACACCCACAGGCCCCATTGGCCAATGTCTCCTGTAGAGGCAGAACATTGGACCCTGCGTGCATCTCCCAATACCAGCACCTGCATACCTTAGCAATGTCACCCTACACCTGAGGTTCACAGCTCTGAAACGTTTGCTAAGAGTACAGGCTGATAGATATCCCTACGTTACGCACATACTGCTAGTTGACCCCATCCGAACAATCTGTTTGGTGTCTGCGGTGCGTGCTCCAGGCCTGGCCTCTGACGGTGTTCACCACCCTGGGGAGTGACCCCCAGCAGTACTGCGTACCATATCCATGCCTGTGCCGTGCCCAGGACCGGTGTGGTGGGCAAGGCTAATCACCCCCTCAATAGTAGCACAATGCTGGCATAGGTGTGGGAGTGTGTGTCTGTCTACTCTATACAGTGTGTGTTGGCTGCAAACACCTTCCCCAACCCACACTGCCAACACTACTGCCAGTATTGGCCTGCCAATGTGCATAATGAGCAGCAAGGTACCATGGGTATAGGTCAGACATGGTGGGCTGGCCAGGATGCATCTGCACAGGGCATAGGGCACTGGCTGTGACATTGTAGTGCCCGGCCACCACCTACACAGACAGGGTGACCTCCTTATGTGCTGCTGGGGGAGCACTCTCACCCTGAGTGTGCAGTGATGACAGCATGGCTAGGCATCCCCATAGTGCTGTATTGTGTTTCTCTCTTGTGATATATATGGGTTTCCTGCTGGGGCCTCCTCACAGAACTCTCTGCTTGTGTGTGCTGCCACCCCAGTTTTGGGTGCATGCATTTCCATCAGGGCTAACCAGCAGACTGTTCACAGCTGGTATGTGTCTTGATGGAGTGCCTTGCAGGGTGCAGTGGCTGATGGCTTGCTGCAGGAGAATATCAGATAGTGCTGGGGTGCATCTTTGGATATCCAGGCCTAAAGTCTGTCTGAGATTGTGTTAGGGATGTGTGTGGAGCTGCTTGGACTGCCCTGTAGGGTGTCTGTTCCCCAGCAGGAGTGGGGTTTGATGGTCCACTCTACTGCCATTGGTGTGGGGGTAGGATGGGGATCTGTTGGTGGGAGGCCCTGTTTGCCACCCTGGGGGGGGGGGGGTGTGTACCTTGACCACCTAGGGGGTCCATGGGGGGTTTCCACTAACTGAGACATCCAAGATGTTTCTGTAGCACCTTCCTATCTCACAGGTTAGTACTGTTTTGGAGCTCTGTCATGGCCTCATTCAGCCATGGCTGGTGTTGTGGACCTGGTCCTGGGCGCCACATCACAACCTCAGGGTGAGCACAGTACCCGCACAATGTGACGGTGTGTAGCTACTCTTTGTTGGTAGTCCACCTGCTCAGGACCCCCTACCAGGCCGAGGTGCTGTGTGGGTGCACACGGACAATTCCCCCTACCAGGCCGGGTAGCTGTTGGGGTGCATTCCCCATCTTGTGTGCATCTGTGGACAGCTGATGTGCATGTGCAGTGCATCATGGGTACGGGTGGCCTAACCCTATCTTGTTTACAACAGCAGACTGTCTGTGAGGTGACATGCAGGCTCTCTGCAGCCAGCCAGGGGCTTGCTGACAGCTATAGGGCTGTAGCCCAATGGTTGCGTCACTACCTTTGCAGCTAGAGGTCATGGGTTCAAGCCCACTGTGGGGTTCTATGATAGGGTTGTCCAGAGCATTATCTTTGTTTACTGTACATATTTTTATGACAGCAAACACACCCTTGGCATACTGTACCCATAAGGTGCCTCTGAGGGTGCTCTTTAGGGCGCCCTATAGGCCACCTTATGGGTGCCATCCATATAGGGTGCACTATACATTATCCTGTGTCGCAACATACATGCTGCCCTATAGGGGACATTCTAGGGTGCCTTGGCGGACGGTGCACTGTAACATGTGCCTTATGGTCCGCCTTATGTTAACATGCTGTGAGAGTGCGTTTGCTAGTAGTTATCACAAAATAGAATTAAAAAGCCTCCTAAAGCACTCCACAACATAAAATATACTGCCTCAGCTAGCCTTTTTCAATGGGCATTGTGAGGGATTGAACCGCTGGTCCCTGCACCATTGGTCAGTGTCTTAACCATTGTGCTGTGGCTGTGTTCCTTTGCTTTAGCATCAGCGTGCCGCCTTGTGGCCATCAGCGCGCCGCATCCTGCTGCCCACAATGAACAGTGCGCCGCCTTATGCCGCCCCAATATGAACAGTGCGCCGCCTTATGCCGCCCCACAATGAACAGTGCGCCGCCTTATGCCGCCCCAAAAATATTTTGCCTCCTGACACACATTTCCACATTCAAGGTGGTGCCTCAGCCAGCCTTTTTGGGCTGCACACACTGGGGGATTGAACCTGTGGCCCCTGCACCATTGGTTATTGTCTTCACCGTTGTGCTACAGCTCTATTCCTATATGTGCACAGCTGCGCCCCACTTAGCCTTCCCACGCGCTAATGTGGGCCCCTCACATTAACGCGACGCGCACACATACGGTCTTTTTTTTTCCTTTTTCGGCCTGAACCGCCCACTCCTTATATGGCACAGGCACACTACCGCGGCCCCGCACGTTAGGAATGTTTAGTAAACATGCCCCTTAGCTTCTCATTCTCTTTTTTCCAATTCTTTTCAATTTTTTTTGAAACTGTTCATATAATAACAATGTCTTCTTCCTCTCGTCTTCTTATTCCATTTAAAATGAATGTACATCCCTATTGCCTGGTGCGAGGACAAGAGTGAATAAGGCTTGGAAGAAGCATATTTTAAAAACTGGTAGCCAGGAAGCTGACCTGGGAAATGAAGCCAAAATCATAAACATATAGAGGGGATCATAATGCACAAAAATCCTGCCATGATCCCCCATCCTCTTTCTATAGAAATGTCTACACGTGGGGAGCCTTATACTAAAGTCAATTAAGCACTGGTTCATGAAATTAGTACACAATGAGATCATGGCCATGCTAACACTTAGCATGGTGACTTAACTCATGGTATGCACTAATTGCCACATTTATGGGGCTATTTTAGAAACCTTGTTTGTGATTTCCATGTGGAAATCTGGGCTTTACACATGGAAACTGCATCATGTAAATAGGCATTTTAGAAAGGGTGAGATTTACACATGGATGTTTTTAGTACGTGGAGGTTATGCAGGGGGCATGTTGGGGTGTAGCCTGGGCAGGCCAGAAATCTACATGTGTATTCCCCATTTCATTTGGGGAATCCACGCGAAATCCCAAAATACTCCATGTCAGAATTTACACCTACTCCCTAACATAAACAGATATTTAAAAAATGATCTTTTAGCCATCCTTGTTTTCCCCCTTGAAATTGAAATGAGGAAAATTAATTAACAGCATCACAAAACCAGATTTGAAAAGTGGCACAGAGATGCATGTAAGTTCTGAAATTTACTCGTGTATGTTGTGAGATGCTGGTATTTATACATGCAAATTGCCGGATTACCTCTGTTGATATTTCCCATATATACATTTCTGAAATGGCTCCTCCCACTCTCTGTGGATATCAGTCCCCGTGCATTCCTACACTTCCTTAGTCATATTTTTGACGTGACTCTCCCTTTAACAGAGCTGTTTCTAAAATACTGTCATAACTGAGTACATCCTAAGCTCAGTGGCTCAATTCTGTTCTCTGCACCCTGTCTAAAATGTGACTTTGTGTGCATGGAATGGGGACGGGAATGGGCTTGGACTGCACATTAAACTTCGATAAATTGCATTGAGTGCATCTGTTATCTGTCATGCACAATGTGCTAGGTAAATATAATTTCTCTGCATTAACCACATAGCCAGAGGCTGGGAATGCCCCAATTCTTAATGCAGGGGCTTTGCAATTACCGTGTGGTAATTTGGGCAATTAATGTGCGATAACAGGGGTGTGCTGTACGGTAACTGCAAAACCTTATCACACTTTAGGAAAAGGGCTCCTTGATGAATTCTGTTCATGTTTTTAATTGCATCACCTGTTACCCAGCAACATTCTTGGTTTTCTTTCCACAAATTTTGAAAGCATAGTTACTCACCTGTAACAGGTGATCTCCGGGAACAAGAGGAATTTAGTCCTCACATATGGGTATCGTCGGTACCGGCGGAGCCTGTGCGGGAACGCTCCCCAGCGTCCAATCAGAAAGCTTTTGGGAGCATCCCACAGTGCCTGCGTGCTGCCTTCCTGCCTTTCCCAACTGCCTCTCTCCAGCTGAGTTTTAAAGCTGAGACAAAGAGAGAGAGAGGGAAAGGAAAGAGATAGATAGAGAGATACAACTCCTAGGGGAGGTGGGTGGGTTGTGAGGACTAAATTCCTGCTGTTCCCGGAGATCACCTGTTACAGGTGAGTAACTATGCTATCTCCAGGAACAAGCAGGAATGTAGTCATCACATATGGGGACTCCCTAGCTTTAGGTGCCAGTGAGAGACCCCAGAAGTTGTGTGTCCCTGAACAGGGCTCCACTTCCCCCCATGGATCTCTGGCATCCTACCAGGGATGGTGAATAGGAGTTGATTAGGTATGGAACAGGTATTGGAGAACAGCCTGACCAAACAAGGCATCCCAGCGGGAGTCCTTGTCCAAGCAGTAATGGGCTGTAAATGTATGAACCGAGGCCCAAGTGGCTGCTCGACAAATGTCATCGATAGACACAGAGTGCAGATGAGCCATTGAGGCTGCCATGGCTCTCACATTATGAGCTGTGACATGGCCCTCCAGAGAAAGGTTCTTACTCTGATAGGCGAAGGAAATACACTGAAAAATCCAGTTAGACAGTGCTCTCTTGGAGACTGGAAGTCCCAAATGAGAAGGATCAAAAGCAACAAAGAGTTGAGAGGACTTTCTATGTTGCTGTGTTCTTTGTAAGTAAAAAGTTAAAGCTCTTTTACAGTCCAAGGTATGAAGATTCCTCTCTGCATTTGATGCATGAGGCCTTGGAAAAAACACAGGTAGGTAGACCGCTTGGTTCAGATGAAAAGGCGAGACCACCTTTGGCATAAAGTGTGGATGAGTCCTGAGGACTACCTTGTCATGATGGAACCTTGTATAAGGTGGATCAGCTACTAGCGCTTGCAACTCACTAATGCGGCGTGCCGATGTGATTGCAATGAGAAAGATAACCTTTCAAGAAATAAATTTCAAGGAGGTAGTAGCTAAAGGTTCAAATGGTGGCTTCATGAGCTGCCCAGGAACCAGGTTTAAGTCCCATGCCACCGGTGGTGGTCTAATGGGAGGCTTAGTTAAAAGAAGGCCTCTCATAAATCTTGCTATAAGAGGATGAGAGGAAATAGGTTGTCCATTTAGAGGCTTAAGGGAAGCTGCAATAGCACTCAAATGGACTCTTACTGAATTAGTCTTAAGACCTGCATTGGATAAATGAAGGAGATACTCCAGCAATGATTCCAGAGGTATCGCAAGGGGGTTAAGAGCCTTTTGCGAACACCATATGGTAAACCTTTTCCACTTGAAAGCATAAGAGCGTCTTGTGGAAGGTTTCCTGGAAGCAAGAAGAATATCTTTCACTTGCTGAGGGATATTAAGATCATGGAGATCTAGGCCTTCAGCAACCAAGCCCTGAGATGCAGAGACTGGGGATTGGGATGCCATAACATTCCGTCCTCCTGGGATAGGAGATCTGGAGCAGACCCTAACTCCAGGGAGGGAGCTTGAGAGAGATGTAGAAGCAGAGGATACCACACTTGCAGTGGCCAATGTGGAGCTATGAGAATCATATGGCCTCTGTCTCTCTGAAGCTTGAACAGGGTTTTGGGAATTAGGGGAATGGGTGGAAAGGCATACAGAAAGTCTTGACCCCAGTAAAGGAGGAAAGCATCCCTGGCCTGAGCCCCCTGAGCTGGAATTCTGGAACAGAACCGGGGAAGTTTGGCATTCCACGGACTTGCAAAGAGGTCTATGTCTGGGGTTCCCCAAAGTTGAAATATCCTGGTCACCTGGTCTGCATGCAGAGACCACTCGTGTGGAAGCAGAACTCGACTGAGTCTGTCTGCCCAAGAGTTTTGAATGCCTGGAAGATACACTGCCAGAAGATGAATCTGATGCTCTCTGGCGAGGGCCCATAGTCACAAAGCTTCGTTGCAAAGTGATAGAGACTGTTCCCCCCTGCTTGTTCACATAGAACATGGCTACTTGATTGTCCATATGAATGAGGACTGTCTTGTAGCTGAGCAGGCTGTGGAACACTCGCAGAGCAAGAAAGATTGCTCTGAGCTCCAAGAGATTGATATGTAGATAACTCTCCTGTGGAGACCAGGTGCCCTGGGTGGAGAGGTCTTGCAGATGAGATCCCAACCCATTGGAGAAGCATCTGTTGTGAGAGTTGCTTGGGGTAAGGGTTGCTGAAAAGGGGACCCCAGCAACAGGTTTTGAGTGGACTTCCACCACTGGAGGGACAAAATGAGGCGACTTGTGTTTGCTATTTTGTCTGACAGGCACCCTGATGCCTGGGTCCATTGGGTGGATAAAGTCCACTGAGCTGCCCTCATGTGGAGGCAAGCATAGGGAACCACATGCACGGTGGATGCCATGTGGCCTAGTAGTTTTAACATTTCTCGAGCAGTTAGATGAGGCTTTAGCACTGCTTGAGAAGCTAACTGCACCAAGCGAAGGCAACGGGCCTGGGGGAGATAGGCCCTTGCCTTTGTGGTATCCAGGAAAGCTCCTATGAACTCTAAAGACTGAGTGGGAGTCAGACTGGATTTTGGGATGTTTATTACCAGCCCTAAATACTGAAGGATACACATTGTGCAGGATAGAGAAGTCCTGGCCTCTGACTCTGTTGGGGCTCGAATGAGCCAATCGTCTAAGTAAGGGAAGACAAATATCCCTAGAGTGCGGAGAAATGCTGCTACAACAGCCATGCATTTCGTGAACACCCTTGGTGCTGAGGCCAGGCCAAAAGGAAGCATCCTGTATTGGTAGTGCTTTCCCTGAAAAAGGAACCGAAGGAACCTTCTGTGAGTTGGATGGATGAGAACATGGGTGTATGCATCCTTGAGATCTAGAGAACAAAGCCAATCCTGACTCTGAAGGTATGGCAGCAGAGATCCGAGAGAAATCATTTTGAATTTCTCCTTGACAAGGAATTTGTTCAATTCTCTGAGGTCTAAGATAGGTCTTTAACCCCCTGTTTTCTTTGGAATAAGAAAATAAGGGGAATAGAACCCTGTACCCTGTTGATGAAGGGGTACTTCTTCTATTGTCCCTTGGGCAAGAAGGATAGCGACCTCCTGACCTAACAGGTTGATGAGAGAGGTCGGAGAATTGAACTGCCTTACTATTGTGTGAGGGGGCATGCTTGAAAAATGAAGCTTGTACCCCTCCTTTATGATGGAGAGTGTCCAATGCTCTGCTGTTATTTGCCCCCATCTGGGGGCAAAATGACATAACCTTCCTGGAATGGTGGAAGATTCTGGTCCCTCCAGAACCAGGAAGGCTAAGTTCTCTAGATGAGAGTCAAAGGCCCTGTGGAGGCTGATCCTGCTGGGCCGGTTGAGGCCTAGCAGCCTTTACTTTCTTCTGTTTGGGTGGTTGCTGACCTTTCCTGGCAAGCTGACCTGCAGAACGTCCCTGCTGAACATAAGCAGGATAAAATGTTTTCTTTTTAGAAAAGAATGGTTTCTTGAACAATTTTCTTCTAGCAGGATCAGCAGTGGGCTTGGATAATCTATCCAAGGTGGAATTTTCAGCATCCATTTCATTGGCTTTTTCCTGCCAATCTTTACCAAACAGGTTCTCACCAGTACAAGGGATATTTCCCAATTTGTCTTGTACCCAGAGCTCTAAATCAGAGGCCTGGAGCCAAGCAATTCTACGTGCACAAATGGCGATAGCCGAGGTTCTGCTTATACACTCAAAGCAGTCAAAGGCTGCACAGTTGGAAAATTTTGAAACATCTTGGGCATGTTTGACCAAAGTGAGAAAATCCTGTCTTTTATCCTCAGGAAGAAAAGGACTTAAAGCCTCTAAATCATCTTTGACCTCCTTCAGGAACATTCCCATATAGAGACTATAGGAACTGATCCTGACAGAAAGCATGGAAGCTTGGAAGATCCGATGTCCAAAAGCATCCAGGGTTCTGCACTCATGTCCTGGAGGATTAGAGGCATGTCTTTTTGTACTCTTGATCCTTCTCATAGCTGACTCCACTACAATAGAGTGGTGAGAAAGCTGAGTCTTATGGAATCCAGGACAGGGAGGGACTCGATACATGGTATCCAGTCTACGAGAATGAGGAGAGGTGGTAAGAGGTGTTTCCCACATCCTTAACATGAGATCATATAGAATCTCATGAATGGGCAAGGTAGCTGCCTCCTTAGGAGTTTTAGGATATTATAGAATTTCCAACTCCTTGGCCCTTGGCTCTGTTTCAGGTGCCACAGTAATGGACAGGCCCCAAGCCACCTCCCTGATAAAATCTTGGAAGGAAATATCCTCTGGAGGAGACATCCTGCGTTTAGGGGATGGGGGCTCATCTGGGAGAAGCATCGCTGCATCGACAGAGCTGTCAGAATCCTCAGATTCTTCTGAGGACTCGAAGTATCGTCTGTCCAGATGCTCTTGAAGAGCCCGATACCCGTACCGACCAAAGTCGGTACCGGGAGTAACCGTTACCGGGGTATTGGTACCAGAGGTCATCGGATGACTGTGTACCGGCAAAGCAGACACTGATGCTGATGTCAATGCTATCGTACCGGTACCGATACCGATACTGAGGCCGGTGTCGGTACCAGTGGAATTGTCTGTCTCAGTTCTGAGGGCTTCGATGCCGCAAGGAAAGCCACCAGACTGCATTCCATAGCCAGAACTCTCTGGTCTATCGACGCTGCCAATGCCTGGATGTCGGTACCGGAGGAGACAGCCGGTACCCCAGAGCACGGCACCAGTAGTTCTGCCGAGGTCGAGGCCTTGAGAACATCCTGGAACCCCGATAAGGCTTTGGAAGCCGAAGCCTCCCGCCGGGGTAATTTTGCTGGTGCAGAATCCTCAAGGGCAACGCCAGAGGCATCTCGATGCTTAGAAGGAGATCTACCCTTCGAGGACCGGCTGGATTTATGTTTAGTTACCTGAGATCCACAGGAGGAAGAAGAAGCCCTGGAAAACGTCGATGCCACCGAAGCTGCATCAGAGGGAAACAGGGTACTGAGCTTAGCAGCTCGGTTCTGCTGACCTCCTTTAGACATCATGGCGCAGGACATACAATCCGTGATGGAGTGGTCAGGACCTAAACATTTTAGACACCATTCATGGGTGTCGGTGATGGAAATGGTACCGCCACACTTGGTGCACTTTTTGAAACCTGAGGCAGGTTTTTCCATGGAAAGGAAAAGTTTTTGGGCCTAAGGCCCAAAAAGGCGCGTGCACCTGAAGAAAAAGAAAAAGAGAATATATATATATATTTTTTTTTTTTTTTACAGAAATAAGAAAAGAAAAAAACGGCGGTACCGGTAGAGCGTCGAGGAAGGCAGACGCGACCACAATAAAGAAATAAATAAAAAATAATTCTTCTGCGGTGACAGGAACACGACCTGCTGGCTCCGTGGAAAAAGAAGAACTGGAGAGAGGCAGTTGGGAAAAGCGGGAAGGCAGCATGCAGGCGCTGTGGGATGCTCCCAAAAGCTTTCTGATTGGACGCTGGGGAGCATTCCCGCGCAGGCTCCGTCAGTACTGGCGATACCCATATGTGATGACCACATTCCTGCTTGTTCCTGGAGATAATCTTTTCTCTCTTCTTCCCACTGTTGCTCATTTATTTCCATATTATAGGGAAACACAGCAAATAAAAAGCCTCTCAGATTTTATACACACACACTACTCATGGTAAAATTCAGTTTTGTTTGATTCAACTTTGTGCATTTTGTAGCTGGGAAGATGGAGATTAAAATACACTTTGCTCATCTGCTCAGGTTGATGTATTATTCCGGCTTCTAAATTTATAAAGGATGATAAAACAAAATCTATTTCTTTTCATCTGGTAACTGAACAGTTTCTTTTGGGTGAAACCGTTTGTGGACAATGCATTGATTCATTAAGTTGAATATGTGGTTAGTCAGGCAGTCGCTGACTGATTTCTGCAAAAATTGCATTTTCCCTTGGCCAAACTCAGAATTTGAATATTGATTAAACTGTGAAACCCTAGTAGCGAGCAGTAGTGACACCCTATGCATTTGTACTCTCTGAATGCTGCACAGTGTGCCTGTGATACTTCGGTGACTATGCAGTCTGTGGGGAGATCCGGGGCAAGTAGCTCTCTCATTTCCGGAGTCAGAACTCCTGGGATATAGGGTTCATAGCAGGGGAACAACCAGCACCAGGAGGCTCTTGGCCTGAAGACCTCTTGCTCCAATCGCTTTCCACACTCAGGGTGCAAATTAATAGAAGAGGCAAAGCATAAAATATTAAAAGTCACATTTTGGTATCCCTTCATCTGTCTCATTTCTTCTTCCCAGGGTTGCTAGAAATACCTAATTTACTCTAAACTGAAGATGGGACGCGGACTCAGGTAATAGCACTTCGCTCTCTAGGATTTTGTCCATTTGGGATCAAGCATTATGAAGTTTGTTCCTGTTTCTTCAGCTTCCATCAGAGAATCAGGACTCCAAGCATTTCTTTCCCCTCTTACTTCTTACTCCTAGACTGCAGTGGTAAATTAGCTTAGTCAGTCAAGACACAATAGCACTATGGGACACTGGCTTGGCCAGCCATAGACAGAAATAAGAACATAAGAACATAAGATATGCCATACTGGGGCTGTGTCATTTACCACTGACTCCTCCTACCATTATCTCACTAGTGGAGAACCATCCCCAACCTGGAAAGTTCTCTGATTTTAGGCAATATCAAAATATTTACCTGGTAGCACCGCTAGCGGTCTCTACATTTATGTAAGAAGGGAACTGCCCCAGGGAGGAGCTAGACACTGATGATAATAGCAGACATCTTCCTTTCTATGAGACTCTGGACAGGGCTCTGGGAAGAATGTGGGTATGGAGCTCCAATTAACCTGCACCAAAGGAGTGCAATATGACCATATAAAAAGAGAGACCCTGCAGCCTAGGTCAAAGGAGGAGATAAGATGGTCTGGTTGAGTCCTGGTGCAGAACTCCTGAGAGAACAGATAAAGCAATCTGAACAAGAGGAAAACATTTTAGATTCTCTTTCCCAAAAGCAATTAGAAATATTGACTTTGTTTATGAGTACAAATGAACTCTAAACTGACTACAAACTGCTTCTTCTTTTTTTTAAGTGCTGTCAAGTCAATGCTGACTCCTGGTAACCCAACAGAGCCTGTCTTTTCTTGGTAAAGTATGACTGGAAGTAGATTGTCAGGCTTTTCTTCCAAAACAATGGAGGGTAAAGTGACTTTCCCAAAGTCACAAGGTGTGCCAGTGGGAATCCAACGCTGATCTCTGGGATAGTAGGCGGTTGTTCTAACCACTAGGCTGCTCTTCCACTCATTAGAACCACTTAGGGATGGCCAATGAAGATGTGAGTCTGATTTCCAGCAGATGTTTTTTGCTGCTCAGGGTGGCTGCTGCTGGTCATTTTTCAGCTTATTACATCGTAGTCAGCTTATGATGTCATAGTGGAAGCATAACTGGAACCAGTAATATTTGCCATAAACCACTTTGCTGTACTAATTGCTCGAAGAGTGGTATATCAAATGGCATAAAGGTCTGTTCTCATTGAGTAGGAAGCTCAAAGAAGCAGGTGACTATTTGGGTATAACATCGAAAATGGCTTCTGGAGAAAGGACAACAAAGAGCTACTGAAATGGACTTTGATGTGCAAAGCATTTGTTTTATGCTAATTTGTTCACAATAACAAGTGCAAACCTGCATGCTTAGCTCTCGTTAGTAGAAAGCCTTCATTTATTCTCAACTCCAATAGGAACAATCTGTACTGTGTCTGCTGCTTTTAATAAATGACCTGGACATAGGAATAATGAGAGGTGATCAAATTTGCAGATGACACAAAATTATTCAAAGTTGTTAAAACCCAAGAGAATTGTGAACAATTGCAAGAGGACCTTGATAAATTTGAAGACTGGACATTCAAATGGCAGATGAAATTTAATATGGACAAATGCAAAGTTATCCACATAGAAAAGAACAACCGAAGCCCACCCAGGAAAAAGATTTAGGTGTCATCGTGGATAAGATGTTGAAACCCTCCGCCCAGTGTGCAGAGGCAGCCAAGAAAGGAAATAGAATGTTAGGAATCATAAGGAAAGGAATTGAGAATAAAATAAAAGATATTATAATGCCTATGTATCATTCCGTGGTGCGACTGCACCTTGAATATTGTGTGCAATTCTGGTTGCCATATCTTAAAAAGGATATAGCCGAATTAGAAAAGGTACAGAGAAGAGCTTTTCAACTTGGAAAAGAAACAGCTGAGGGGAGATATGATAGAGGTCTATAAATGAATGATTTAATGGGATGAGTAAACGTAGATCGCTTGTTTACACCATCAAAAAGTAAAAAGACTACGGGACACACAATGAAGGAACAATGTAACTCATTAATGACTAATAAGAAAAATATTTTTTACTCAATGAGTCATCAAACTCTGGAATTCACTACCAGAAGTCTTCAAGGACTACCATAAGGGACTGCTACTGCTGGAAAGAAATCTGCACTTATAAGTATTTACTTCTGGGAAATTCTCTAAATCTTGGGGAGAGGGGAATTTGTTTTGGTTAAAACTGATAAATCTGTGTATTTTAGAATCCAGTGTGTTTGATGACTCAGTCAGGGCCTAGTATCAGTAGATAGCTTTTAGTTTAAATTTAAAACCCAACAGAGAACTTTTAGTTTAAGCTTTTAGATCACTTTTAAAACCAGCAGAGAGCTTTTGGTTTACTTTTAAAACTAGAAGGTAACTTCTAGTTTAAATTTAAAACTCAGTCATTGCCTACTATCAGCAGAGAGCATTTAGTTTAAATTCAAAAATAACAGAGAGCATTTAGTTTAAATTTAAATCTGTCAGGGCCTAGTATCAGCAGAGAGCTTTTAAATTAAATCAAATCAGAGTAGAGCTTAGCACAGAAGGAAAAATAGGGCAAAGTATTCTTTGAGTTGAAAGAAATAAATTGTTCCTAGCTACCTTTACAAAGCAAGAGATCTGGCAGTTTGCTTTATATAGGTGTTAAAGCCAAGTGAAAGGTTAAAGGGGCAATTTAAAAGGTTCCCTCTATCAAACTAAGGGCTGTGTGAATCACCCAGGAAATTGTTAACAGGGACCTGTGTAGCATTTACTAAGTGTTAGTTGCCTCCCACCCACTCCAACTCCCACCTACCCCAGGCATAATCTTAGCTTTATAGGTTCTTAAACCTATTAACCCGTTTTGGACAGCTCGCATATTCTTTCTCTGTTCTGGATGATTTATTAGATTTGTTACACTCAAGCGACTATGAAATACCGGCAATAATAAAAAATATTAAAACTTTGCAGAAAATAGAAGTTTCACATGGTGTATGTTTTTCATACACTGGTCCAACATAGTATATTTTCCGTCTTCAGAAAAGATAGGATTCAGTTCCAATATTCATTGACATAAACATACTGTATGATACTATTGAAACTACAGTTTTCATTTAAAACACTTTATTATGATATAATATAGTTTCTCAACAGTCCATTCTGATGGCAGAATATGATACATGTGAAAACACTTCTGATGCAGTGCTTCAATATTGCACCATTGAAACACCTAGAACATAATGCTTGACAGCAATTAGTTTCGACAACATATTAGCCCAGCGTATGAAAAACATACAAGGCTGATATATGCACCAATAACTCTGACACTAAGTAACTTACAGTTATCTAATCCTATTTTCTAAAGTCTACACATACTTTTATTTGCAAAATAGTAGCTATTACAGCATTATAAGCTACTTACTATTTTTTGTGATCTTTTTATGTTGAGCCGCCAGTACCGTCAAAATCAGCAAACTTCAAATACCTATTAAACTAACTAGATCTCAGATAAAAATCTGTATATAACGCTTTTTGACATAATGATAATAGCTAAACATAGTTCCATTGAATTTATAACCATTAATTAGTAAACAGTTGAGTAGTAAGTATGGAAACCTTATGTATGTAAAACATATGCTGGTCCAAAATGTGTTAAAGGGGGAAAGGTGGTCAAAGTCACTTTCAGGTTCAGCAGGTTATCTTCACCAAGAATAGAATAAGGCCCAGAAATTAATTAATTTTGAGGTGAAAAAAGTCCCTTAAAGCAATTGGTATAATTGTATCAGTACAAGTATCCCTAGCAGTTGGAACTTTAAGTAAACAACTTAAATAGCTAAACAAAACCTTAAAACTAAGATGCAGACAGCAGTCCAGCAGCAAGATGGGGGCTATCTAATCTTTTGCAATGAGTGCCGCATGTACAATTTTCTCCCAGTTAGTGAAGTATCTTACATGTACATTAGATGCAAGGATCTCTTTGCCCTCAGGGAATGAGTCCAGTCTCTGGAGGCTATCCTAGCAGACTTGGAGGTCATAAGGAAGACAGAGACGTACATAGACAAGACCTACAGTGATGTAGTACTGGAATCCCACCTCCAATCTGGCAGCATCTCAGTTGCCATGGAGGAGAGAGGTCACATGAAAGGAGATCATCACCTTGATGTGGAAGGACATGATCCTGTAGCAAGGACCTGTCAGCCAGGAGATGTAAAACCCTCTCATACCAAGGAGGTTTCTCCAGGGCCATGTGCCCATGAGGGAAGGGTTATGACAGAGATTTGATCAATAGACATGTAGATAGCTGGGTGGCTGGTAGATGTAGGACTGCCTGGTAACATACCTGCCTGGTGCGCAGGTAATGGACCTCATGCGTCACCTAGACAAGGTTTAAATAGTGCTGGGGGGGAGCTTGTTCTCTTGGTATACGTTGGACACCAATGACACAGGAAAATGTGGGAGGGAGGTTCTGGAGGCTAAATTTAGACTTTTAGGTAGGAAGTTGAAATCCAGAACTTCTAGGGTAGCATTCTCCGAAATGCTTCCCTTCCACGCGCAGGACCAAAAAGGCAGGCAGAGTTCCAGAGTCTCAATGCATGGATAAAACAATGGTGCAAAGAAAAGGGTTTTGGATTTGTTAGGAACTGGGCAACATTCTGGAGAATGGAGGGGCTCTTCTGAATTGATGGGCTACATCTTATCCAGGATGGAACCAGGCTGCTGGCATTAACCTTTAAAGAGGAGATAGAGCAGCTTTTAAACTAGATAGCAGGGGAAAGTCAACAGTCACTGAGAAGCACATGGTTCAGAAGGATGTATCCTTGAAAGATACTAGCAAAACAGAGTAGTTAGGGCATCCCGACAGAAAGGTTCAAACAAAGATATAAAGTAACCCAGATGTCCTTCAGTACAGAGCTGAAAGATTCCAAATTACATATATCAACCGATAATCAGATTAATATGAATAAAATGTTGTAAACTTCTAATATACCTGTATGCAAATACTAGAAGTCTAAAAAATAAGGTGGAAGAGCTAGAATATATAGCAATAAATGAAAGGTTAGATATGACTGCTATCTCAGAGACCAGGTGGAAGGAGGACAAGCGTTGGGACACTGTGATACTTCGGTACAAATGATATCGGAATGATAGTGTAGATGAAATTGGTGGAGGGGTTGCGCTCTATGTTACAGAGGGCATTGAGTCACATAGGATTAAAGCTTCGCAGGAAACCAAATACAGTGTAGAATCTAGCTAAGAAAAAACTAAAAGGAACAATTGTAAATGTTAAAGATTTATATCAAGCATGTGATTTGTTTAAAAGTACTATCTTGAAAACCCAGACCAGATGTATTCCACACTTTAAAAAAAGTGGATGGAAGGCCAAAAACTGCCAGCATTGTTTAGAGGCTGTTGTTTCCAAAAAAAGCATCTTTCAGGAAATGGAAAAAGGAGCCTAATAGCAAACACCATAAAAAACATAAACATTGGCAAGTTAGATGTAAAATCCACAAAATAAAAACACATGCCAAAA
This sequence comes from Ichthyophis bannanicus, assembly GCA_033557465.1. Lineage (NCBI taxonomy): Eukaryota > Metazoa > Chordata > Amphibia > Gymnophiona > Ichthyophiidae > Ichthyophis > Ichthyophis bannanicus. Next base: position 1,856,331,665 of record CM066031.1, read on the forward strand.
ATATTTGAGAAAAAGCTTTAAAACAAAAATCCAATGATGAAATTAATTTCATTGCTGTATTTTTGTTTTAAAGTGTTTTCCTCAAATATTTTTGGAGTGTGTGCTTTTATTTTGTGGATTTTGTACAGCAACATTCTTTACAATTGGGTTTTTCCTTAGAAGTTAGATGTAGGGCACTGATAAGGCTGGCAAAGAGAGAATTTGAAAAGGAGCTTGCCGTTGAAGCATAAATGTATAAGAAAACCTTTTCAAGTACATTCAAAACAAAAAGTCAGTTGGACCATTGGATGATAGAGGGGTAAAAGAGGTACTAAGGATGGACAAGGCCATAGTGGAAAGACTAAATGAATTCTTTCCTTTGATCTTTACTGAAGATGATGTAGGGAAGTTATCTGTACTTGAAATGGTATATAAAGGTGATGTAGCAGAAAAATTGTAAGAAATATCAATAAACTGAGAGGATGTATTACAACTGTTTGATAAACTGAAGAGAAGCAAAACACCTGGACCAGATGGTATATATCCAAGGGTGTTGAAAGAACTGAAATATGAGATTGCAGACCTACTATTAGTAATCTGGGAACTATTTAAAATCATCTGTAGTACCTGAGGATTGGAGAGTAGTCAATGTAAATCCATTTTTTTAAAAGGGATCCAGGGGTGATCCGAGAAACTACAGACCAGTGAGCCTGACGTCAGTACCAGGCAAAATAGTAGAAACTATTATAAAGAATAAAATTACTGAAAGTGTAGATAGCCATGGTTTAAAGGGAGAAAGCCAACATGGATTTAGCTAAGGAAAGTCTTGTCTACTAATCTGTTATATTTTTTTGAAGGTGTGAATAAACAGGTAGACAAAGGTGAGCTGGTTGATATAGTCTATCTGGATTTTCAGAAAGCCTTTGGCAAGGTCCCTCATGAGTGACTCTTGGTGAAATTAAAAAGTCATTGGATTGGAGGCAGTGTAATATTGTGGATCAAGAAATGGTTAAAATATAGAAAGCAGAGAATAGGGCTAAATGGCCAAATTTTCTCAACAGAGAAAGGTGAATAGTGGAGTACCTTAGCCTGTGCTGGGTCCACTGCTTTTTAAGATATTCATAATTGACCTGGAAATAGGAATAACAAGTGAGGTGATCAAATGATACAATATTATTGAAAGTTCTTAAAATGCAAGAAGATTGTGAAAAATTACAAGAGGACCTTGAAAAATTGGATGACTGGACGTCCAAATGACAGATGAAATTTAATGTGGACAAGTGAAAAGTTATGCATCTAGGAAAGAACAACCTAATCTATGGGTACACAATGCAAGGTACCACTTTAGAAAACACCACCCAGGAAAAAGATTTAGGCGTCATCGAAGATAATATGTTGAAACCCTCCATCCAGTGTGCAGTGGCAGCCAAGAAAGCAAATAGAATGCTAGGAATCATTAGGAAAGGAATGGAGAATAAAACAAAGGATATTATAATGCCTCTCTCTCATTCCATGGTGCAATCACACCTTGAAAATTGTGTGCAGTTCTGGTCCCAATACCTTAAAAATAATATATTTGAATTAGAAAATGTACAAAGAAGAGTGATAAAAATGGTATGAGGAATAGAAGGATACTCCTATGAGGACTGGCTTAAAAGATTGGGGCTCTTCTATTTGGAAAAGAGCCGGCTGAGGGGGGATATGATAGAGGTTTATAAATTAATGAATGGAGTGGAACAGGTAAATGTAGACCGGTTGTTTACATCATCAAAAAGTATAAAGACTAGAGGACACACAATGAAGCTACAATGCAACCCATTTATGACTAAGAGAAAATATTTTTTTTACTTAATGCATAATGAAACTCTGGAATTCGTTAATGGAGGATATAGTAAAAGCTGTTAGTGTAGCTGGGTTTAAAAAATGTTTGGACAAATTCCTGGAGGAAAAGTCCATAAAGCATTATTAAAGAGAACCAGGGAAATCCGCTGTTTACCCCTGGGATAAGCATCATGCAACATGTGTGCCTTTTGGGTACCTGACAGGTACTTGTGACCTGGATTGGCCACTGTTGGAAACAGGATTCTGGGCTTGATGGACCTTGATCTGACGCAGTATGGCATTTCTTATGTTCTTATGATCTTTGCAATTTTCTGGGTCATGTGCATCTTAGTAACGGGAACCAACATTTCAACCACTATAACAAATCATTGGAGTTGCTACGAAAAAAATATATATATTCTTAAAATCCAAATTCAAAGTATGATACACTTCACATCTTCAATGCTGCAAAGAGGATCATGGAAGATTCATGGGAAAGAAAAGTTTCAAAGTCGTTGCCCCTGAGAGTAGTAGCGGATTTGTACATTGAGCCTCTTGTGTTTGGGTGAAAGTAGGTGCATCTTTAGAGAGCAGATTGCTTTTATCTGCACTATAGTGGAGGCGGAGTTAGGTCAGGACAGAAAACAACACATCGTTTGAGAATTTATCAAGCTGCATAAAGTACCTGCCGAAAAGCAGGTAAAGCTACTCCAAATAGCACAGATAACAAGTAATCATGTGAAAAATGACATCACAATATTTCTGTGCATTTTTACATGACTGATCACAGTTTTTATACTACTACTACTGAACATTTGCATAGCGCTAAGAAAAAACTGTCGATTGCAAAGGGCAAACTGTGTATGTCCACAGGCAACTTCATTGATTTACATAAAATGGCACAAAGATTGCCTGAGGCTACCTACAAATGGCCTACAGATATCCAGCTTCTTAGTGATTTTGCAGTCTCTTGACATTTTCCCATTGTTGCTTATGTAACCGTTTCTTCAGGGTTCTATTCCTGAAGGTTTCAAGGGTTCTTTAATAAATGGTTGATCAAATGATGTAGCAAACCATGGCTCACTTTGAAATTTCCTATACCAAGATCAGGAATTTCATGTTAATCCTAATCCAAGCAATATTCTCATGAAAAAATTGAGAAATTTAAAAAATCTACTGCTTCTCCCAGTTGTCCCGAGATAGTATTTATTTATTTATTTATTTTAAATGATTTATTATACTTTTATTTATTTTATTTAAAATGATTTAATACACCGCCTTTTGAATTATACAGCATGGCGGTATTCCGTACATATCATTCTCTGGTAGAGGCTTTTTTGTGTTAATGACATTGGGCCTGATTTTGAGCTGGGTGGTGCTATGCACTGCATCGTTGCATAGCTCCCCCCCTCCCCCCCCCCCCCGCCCCCCGTTTCTGTCTAACACAGATTTTCCATGCCGGGGCCATATGTTTTGTTTAGTACAAGAGGAAATTAATTTATAGTTTTATTTCTCCAGTGCTGTTATACATTCCAAGTTTAGCTTTTGGGGATCCCAGTTTAACCCTTTCCAGGCCGAGCCCAAAACTCTCGGGATCCAAAATTCTGACTAAATATTCCTATCAAATGGTATAGAATACATGACCATAGCAGAAGGAAAATCACTATTAGAACATATTGAATAAGACGGGTACAGTTTTCCTGAAATATGCAAAAATTAACCCAGCTGCAGAATGTGGATTAAAAATTTAAAGTAGGCCTTCAAAGGGTTAATGATTGTCTTCCTATTTCCAAATTGTGGTCCCTTGTTCTTTGTTTAGTGACAGTCTATGTTCTGCATATGTAAACGAGCTGAGGTATTCTGTTTATGTAGTTTCTATTTGACAGTGCCACTTGTTCTCTTTCCCCAGTAGGAGATGCACTGGTATTCTCTGAGATGTATTGGTTTAATATTTGCAGTGCTGTCTTTTGATAGGTAGGGTTTGGTGCTTTGTGAGTCCTGGTGCTGCTGTTATGATATGGCTGGCTTGCTAAGGGTTCTAAATGGGCAGTGTTTATAATACCTCCTAATGTGCCTGGCGGTTGGCACTGGACTGGACTAATGTAGAAATCTGGTAGTCATTAAGAGGCATGTTTTCTAAATGTTAACGCACGTTAACATTATGAAAATGTTTATGCAAATGAAGCCCATTATGCAAATGAGGCCCCCTAATGAGTCTCTGCACATGACCCTACACCCCCTTGGGCTGTCCCTGCAGGCACCCAATACCCTTACACCTATAGGCGAGATTCCATACTCTTCCAGGAGCTCTGGTCTTCAGTAGATTGGCGTCCATGCTATTTTCATTTCTTCTGGAACTCTCCATTTACGTTTAGGTAGGCAGCTACTCTTATGTTGCTTCACACTCCAAATCAAATTCCAGACAGATGCACTCCTGCCCAATCGGGGCAGTGGGAGCCTCACAGCCACACACTCAGCACCGCATAAAAGCGGCGTCCCTACTCCGAGGGAGCTGCTGATCACCGCCATCCCTCCAGCTGTCCCCTGTCGAGCTCCTGCCCAATCGGGGTAGTGGGAGCCTCACAGCCACACACTCCTGCCCAATCGGGGTAGTGGGAGCCTCACAGCCACGCACTCCTGCCCAATCGGGGCAGTGGGAGCCTCACAGCCACACACTCAGCACCACATAAAAGCGGCGTCCCTACTCCGAGGGAGCCGCTGATCACCGCCATCCCTCCAGCTGTCCCCTGTCGAACTCCTGCCCAATCGGGGTAGTGGGAGCCTCACAGCCACACACTCCTGCCCAATCGGGGTAGTGGGAGCCTCACAGCCACGCACTCCTGCCCAATCGGGGCAGTGGGAGCCTCACAGCCACACACTCAGCACCGCATAAAAGCGGCGTCCCTACTCCGAGGGAGCCGCTGATCACCGCCATCCCTCCAGCTGTCCCCTGTCGAGCTCCTGCCCAATCGGGGTAGTGGGAGCCTCACAGCCACACACTCCTGCCCAATCGGGGTAGTGGGAGCCTCACAGCCACGCACTCCTGCCCAATCGGGGCAGTGGGAGCCTCACAGCCACACACTCAGCACCGCATAAAAGCGGCGTCCCTACTCCGAGGGAGCCGCTGATCACCGCCATCCCTCCAGCTGTCCCCTGTCGAGCTCCTGCCCAATCGGGGTAGTGGGAGCCTCACAGCCACACACTCCTGCCCAATCGGGGTAGTGGGAGCCTCACAGCCACGCACTCCTGCCCAATCGGGGCAGTGGGAGCCTCACAGCCACACACTCAGCACCGCATAAAAGCGGCGTCCCTACAGGGCGCGCCCGCGCCTGGTGGGCCCACGCCTGAGGGCCTCGCCAGAGGGCCCTTTGGCGTTGGCCCTTAGGCGGTGGAGATTAGGCGCGGAGGAAAGATCTCCCTCGACCACGCCAAAACCTCAGGTGTCTCCAAGCCCAGACCAAAAGCCCCCTCCGCATTGAACATCAGCCAAACTACCACGTCAGAGACCCACGAGAGGAACCTACCAGCAGTGAGCAGAAGGAAGCCCCGAGGAACCGAATCTCGAGACCCACAGCCCCTCCCATCATTCTAGATAACCATCCGGAGGTACAAATTAGAAAGGCACCTCAGTCACACCTGGCTTGAGCTCCCCTGGCTGGGTTGAAGCTCGCCAACACCAGATACCAACATCAACGCAACCACCAAGGTAAACACTTTCCTACAAGTTTCCTCCAAACTGACATTAATCCGACAAAGCCTATTAACTGACATGATACTCAAATCCCTCTTTGGGGTACATTGTCTACCATAACCAGCACAGTAGCTGCTACCGTTTAAATAGAACTGTAAGAAACACTGTGTCCCAATGACTTTTACACTACCAACAATTTGCTATGATGTATCCTAGCCCACTGTACTAGCCATTTAACACACAGTTTCTTACGTCATTGTGCTACGCTAACCAAGTAACAATAGCTAAGGAACTGTTATACTATATCCCGCTTCACTGCTCTAACCAATTTGTTACACTGTATCTTACTGTTCAAACCAATCTGTTACACTGTATCCCACTGTATCCTACTGTTCTAACCAATTTGTTACACTGTATCCCACTGTAACGTACTGTTCTAACCATTTTGTTACACCACAACCTACGAAATGGAGCTCCTTTACACATTCCTAACATTGTACATGTGCGTATTGGTTTCCCCACTCAGGCTCAACCTGAACCCGCACTACTTTTTACCACACATCTACTACTACCTCTCCCCCCCCCAATACCTTTAGTGCTCCAACACAACCTAATCCCCGTCACTGTTGACCGACCAACACTCATATTGCCACAGAGACTCATCCCCACCAAGCAAAACAAGCCACAGAGGCAACCTAAACCCATCTCAAAGAATAACCGAAGAATCAAACCCTTGCCAACACAAGACAACCTCACACGGGCGACCCACCCAGCATATGACACATGTAACATCATCCTTATCAATGCTAGGTCAATAAGGAACAAAACGCACATCATCCACAACATCCTCACTGATGAACAACCAGACATCCTCTGTATAACAGAAACATGGCTCACAGACTCAGATTCCGCAACAATAAACCAAATAAGTAAACCCGGTTACAACCTATACAACTGCCCATGCTCCAATAAAAGGGGAGGTGGAGTCCTCATAGCAGCCAAAACCAGTCTGAAGCTAACAAATACTTCCACGATCACAAACACGGACCTTGACTTACTCAAAGTAGAAAGTACGGCCACATCCATCTGCTTAATCTACAGACCACCATCATCACACCACGAAGCTCTAGCTACAGCACTGGAAAACATCACTAACACCCAAAACAAAAAATACCAAATCATTTTGGGAGATTTAAACTTAGCATCCATTCCCCCAACCCATACAAACACCTTCATTGAAGCCATGGACCAACTTGGCTACCAGCAAATAGTAAGCGGCGCCACCCACAATAGGGGAAATACCCTAGATATGGTGTTCGTACCCACCATACACCAACCAAGCGAAGACTCATCGACGACAAGGATAACTCAAGTCCCATGGTCTGACCACCACCAAATCAACATCAAATTAAAATTACCATCCACTCCCAAAAACGCGAAAGACGCAAGAATACTACACACACTCAGGAAGTTCAGCAAATTCAACAAGGAACACCTCATAACCACCATTTCATCCAATATTAATCTGGATTACACAGACCTCAATGAACTAACAAGCAGATGGAACACAGGCATACAAAGTGCATTAAACCCAACATTTAAATCCTCAGAAAAGGCAAGCAAGCCCAGCTCAGAACCCTGGTACACAGAAACACTAACAAAAGCGAAGAGAGAACTCCGTAGAATAGAGAAAAAATGGAGGCAAACCAAATCCACCGAACTCAAAACCAAATACACAACGCTTCTTGCAAAATACAAAGATGACGTCAACGCCGCAAAGAGAAAACATCACACCAACCTATTGAACAAAGCCATCAATAGACCACGTGAGTTATTTGAGCTCGTCAAATCGCTAACTAAAACATCTCAGACCGACAACCTAAACAACGCAATCAAGGCGCAAACTCTAGCAAACCACTACGCGAGCAAACTGACGGCCACAGCGCCCCGCCTAGACACAACACTGCCAACACCCCCACTCAACATTGTGACCAACACCTCACAAGACCAGGTATGGAACAACTTTCACAAAATCGGAGACCAACAAATTGTAACCATAATCACAAGCATAAACAGCACCACATCCCCTCTCGATCCCTGCCCAGCAGCCTGTGTCAAGGCAGTAAAACAAGACATAGCCCAATACGTCTCCCACATAGTAAACGTCTCATTGCGACAAGGAATCATGCCTACTGAACTAAAAAAATCTATTATAAGACCGATTCTGAAAAACAGTACACTCAGCAGAGAAGACCCAGCATCCTATCGCCCAATATCGAGCATATCATTAAGAACATAAGAACATAAGAACATAAGAAATGCCATACTGGGTCAGACCGAGGTCCATCAAGCCCAGTATCCTGTTTCCAACAGTGGCCAATCTAGGTCATACGTACCTAGCAGTTTCCCCAAAAGACACAGGTTCTGCAGTGCTTGTACTAGGTCAAGCATTGATATCCTGGGTCCCTTTTTAATAGTGGTTTATGGACCTTTCCTCCAGGAACTTGTCCAAACCTTTTTTAAACCCAGCTATACTAACAGCCCTTACTACATCCTCCGGTAACAGATTCCAGAGTCTGATTACACGTTGAGTGAAGAAATATTTTCTCTTATTTGTCTTAAATAGTTTACCCTGTAGCTTCATTACATGTCCCCTAGTCCTTCTATATTCTGATAGCGTAAACAATTGATCCACGTTTATCCGTTCCACTCCATTCATTAATTTATAGACCTCTATCATATCTCCCCTCAGCCGTCTCTTTTCCAGGTTAAAGAGCCCTAACCTTGTTAGCCTCTCTTCATAGGAGTAGCCTTCCATCCCCTTCACCAATTTGGTGGCTCTTCTCTGTACTTTTTCTAATAACTCTATGTCCTTTTTAAGATACGGTGACCAGAATTGCACACAATATTCAAGGTGCGGTCGTACCATGGAGCGATACAGAGGCATTATAATATCCTTTGTTTTATTCTCCATCCCTTTCCTTATGATACCTAGCATTCTATTTGCTTTCTTGGCCGCCGCTGCACACTGGGCGGAGGGTTTTAACATGTTATCCACGATGACTCCTAAATCTTTTTCCTGGGTGGTGGTTTCTAATGTGGAGCCTTGCATCGTGTAACTATAGTGTGGGTTGTTCTTTCCTAGGTGCATAACTTTGCACTTGTCCACATTAAATTTCATCTGCCATTTGGATGCCCAGTCTTCCAATTTATCCAGATCCTCCTGCAGTTTTCCACAATCCTCTTGGGTTTTAACAACTTTAAACAGTTTTGTGTCATCTGCAAATTTGATAACCTCACTAGTTATTCCTTTTTCCAGGTCATTTATGAATATGTCAAAAAGTAGGGGACCCAGTACAGATCCCTGGGGTACTCCACTATTCACCTTTTTCCATTGGGAATATTGGCCATTTAGCCCTACCCTCTGCTTTCTATCTTTTAACCAGTTCCCGATCCACAATAGTACACTTCCTCCTATCCCATGACTTTTTAGCTTCGCCAAAAGTCTCTGATGGGGGACCTTGTCAAAAGCTTTCTGAAAGTCCAGATACACTATATCAACCGACTCACCTTTGTCTACCTGTTTATGCACACCTTCAAAAAAGCAGATCAGATTAGTAAGACAAGATCTTCCTTGTCTAAAGCCATGTTGGCTGTCTCCCATTAGGCCATGGCTATCTACATGCTGTGTAATTTTGTTCTTTATGATGGTTTCTACCATTTTCCCTGGTACTGACGTCAGGCTCACCGGTCTGTAATTTCCCGGGTCACCCCTGGAACCCTTTTTAAAAATTGGTGTTACGTTGGCGACCCTCCAATCTTCAGGTATTACAGATGATTTTAATGAAAGTTCACAGATTACCAATAGCAGGTCTGCAATCTCATATTTCAGTTCTTTCAACACTCTGGGATGTATACCATCCGATCCAGGTGATTTGTTACTATTCAGTTTATCAAATAGTTGTAATATATCTTCCTGGTGTAGCGATATTTCTCTCAATTCCTCTGCAGTATCACCTTTAAATACCACTTCAGTCTTGGGTAACATCCCTACATCTTCCTCAGTAAAGACCGAAGCAAAGAATTCATTCAGTCTCTCTGCTATAGCCTTGTCCCCTCTTACTGCCCCTTTTACCCCTCTATCATCTAATGGTCCAATTGACTCTCTCACAGGCCTTTTGCTACGAATGTACTTGAAAAAGTCTTTATTTCGTGTTTTTGCTTCCGTAGCAAGTTTCTTCTCAAATTCCCGCTTTGCCTGCCTTATCAATGCTTTGCATTTAACTTGCCAGTGCTTGTGTTGTTTCCAGTTTTCATCATTTGGCTCTTTTTTCCATGTCCTGAAGGTTGCTCTTTTGGCAGCAACAGCCTCTCTGACCTCACCTTTAAACCATGCTGGCAGTTTTTTGGACTTTCTTCCACTTTTCCTAATGCGTGGAATACAGCTGGTCTGGGCTTCGAGGATAGTATTTTTAAATAACACCCAAGCTTGCTGTAAGTCTTTAACCTTTGGAACCGCTCCTTTTAGTTTTTTCTGAACTATATTCCTCATTCTATCATAGTCTCCCTTTTGAAAGTTAAAAGGTAGTACTGTGGATTCCTTTACTATCTGTCCTCCACTGATTAAATCAAACATGATCATACTATGATCACTATTGCCAAGTGGTCCCAACACCCTTATTTCTTGCACCAGATCTGGCGTTCCACTAAGGACTAGGTCCAGTATGGCTTCCCCTCTGGTCGGTTCATGAATCAGCTGCTCCAAGAAGCAGTCATTTATTTCATCTAGAAACTTTATCTCTTTAGCTTGTCCTGCTGTGAGACTGTCCCAGTCGATACCGGGGTAATTGAAATCACCCATTATTACTACTCTGTTGTGGCTTTTGTTAGCTTCCTTGATTTCTTTGAGCATTTCATCATCCATTTGTTCATTCTGGCCAGGCGGTCGATAGTATACTCCCACTGCCATCACCTTCCCTTTCATAAATGGAATTTCAATCCATAGAGATTCTACAGCAAATTGTGTTCCCTGCAAAACCTTAATCCTTTCTGACTCAATGCCCTCTTTAACATAGAGCGCAACCCCTCCACCAATTTGTTCAGCTCTATCATTACGATATAGTTTGTATCCAGGTATCACAGTGTCCCACTGGTTATCCTCCTTCCACCATGTCTCTGAGAGTGCAATCATATCTAACCTCTCATTTAGTGCTATATATTCTAATTCTCCCATCTTATTGTTTAGACTTCTAGCATTGGCATACAAGCATTTTAGTGACTGTATTTTCCTAGCAAAGATTATAGAAAAGGCAGTCCTACTACAACTCCAGGATCACTTGAATGACAATGCTCCCCTTGATGCCCAGCAATACGGATTTAGACAACATCACGGGGTTGAAACCCTATTGCTAGTCCTGCTAAACAACTTACTCAAAGGCATAGAAAACAAAAAGAAAATGTACATACTCCTATTCATCGACATCTCAGCTGCCTTCGATACAGTTAACCATGGAACCCTCATAAACAGGATCAAGTCAATAGGAATTGCAGGAACTCCCCTAAAATGGTTCACATCATACATCTCGAACAGAATGCAACAAGTACAGTTCAATGGCGAGAAAGCGGAAGCTTTCCCCCAAACACAAGGTATACCACAAGGATCTGCGCTCTCAGCACTCCTCTTTAACATATATATGCAACCACTATGCAAAATTTTCACGCGGCATAAAATCAACTACCACATATATGCCGATGATATTATGTTGTACACACAACTTGACACTAACAACCCGGACTACAGCCCACTCGAATCATGCCTTAGCGAGATGCAACACTGGCTAAAACAAAGCAGCATGGCAATCAATCATAAGAAAACTGAAGTGATGTATATCTCCAGGAAAGCAAATTTTGACCCCCCAACAACAATAACCTTATGCAACAATACCTACCAAACGAAGACAGAAATAAAATACCTTGGAGTAACATTCGACTGTGACCTAAAAATGGAAAAACACCTCCGCAAAACAAACAGAGCAGTTTTCCACAAACTGAGAGTGCTACAACCTATACGGAACATCATTGACCCCCACGACTTCAGATCCGTCGCCCAAGCACTCATCATGCCACATTTCGACTACTGCAACGCCATCCTTCATGGACTACCTAAAAAAACCCTCAACATCCTGCAAATGGCACAGAATGTAGCAGCCAGGATCATTATGAGGAAAAATCTCACTGACCACATCACACCAGTACTAATTGAGTTGCACTGGCTCCCCATTACAGTCCGCTCAAAGTACAAAATACTGACAACCACATTCAAGCTCATCCACGGCATCGCTCCATCCTTCCTCTCCACCCTAATTGCCATACAACCCCCCAACAGAAACAGAAGAACCTTCAACTCTAATACCCTCCTCACCCCTACAGATATAAGATCTGTCAAAGTCAACACTAGTAATAGGGCATTTGCCTACACAGCTCCTACACTATGGAACCAACTACCACCCACACTAAGAGCCAGCAAAAATCTGGCAGATTTTAGAAAAAACCTCAAGACGCACCTATTTCAAAGTCATTACAACCTGCCATAATTCCACACGAAGAGAATCTATCTACCCAAAGACCCAGAGGACCTTTCTATGTAAAAATGTACATATGTAATCTTTTCCCCCATAGATTAGAAGTAGATAATTTGCTATGTACCGCCCCCCCTCCCGAATCAATTATGTATATACCATAAATTTTTACTGTTTTGATTTGACAGCTCCCTCTATGTAATCAGACCGCTTCTGATCGCTGGAAGGAGCGGTATACAAATGATTGCTAAATAAATAAATAAATGCACTCCCCTTCAAGTATGCTCACATATCTAGGGTGCAACTCCTAGAGTTCAAAACACTTCACACTTCTGGGGTTCACACGTCTGGGCATACTATGTGGCACAGAGGTCACACTTACTTAGCCTACTTCGCAGCTGCTTTAGGATCCTGATCTCCTCATCACCTATTTATATCTTGCCATTCCCCTAGATTCCCTCTAGTCCCCAGTTGTGTAGTGTATCTTGATTTTATTATAAGCTCTGATGAGCAGGGAACGTCTCTTTACTCTTACATGTACAGCGCTGCATAAGCCTTGTAGCGCTGTATAAATGATTAGTAGTAGAAGTACTTCGTGGAGATCAGAGGCCAAATCAACAATGCCATAATTAGATTTTTGAGAACGATAATATGACTCAGGTGTCACAAACACCCGTGCAGATGAAGGTGATTCTTCTTTTTCATGCCCTTTCGGGGATCGAACTGCCCTGAAAGCATCAGAAGAGGAAAAAAGCCTAGGCTTCTTCTTTCTGGGTCCCCAGTTGAGACGTACCCAGGGGAAGAGCAAGTTGGGTTATTTCATCTGGGGCCATTTTTGAGGGAAAGGGCCTTTTTTCTTTCTCCCTTACAGCAGGCTAGGCACGAATAAGTAGTAAACCTTAAGCCTGTCACTCATCCAGTCTCAGAATAAAGTAAAAGTGCGGTCCTTTAAGATGAGGAAAAGCAAAAACAGGTGTCCTGGGGTGTAACTTCCCAAAGTAGGGAAGGTGGAAGGGGCTTGTCTTGACAGGGTGATCAGGGATAATGGAGAGAATGAGAAACAGAAAGATGTTTCTTTCCCATGATCTAAGTCCTGCTGCCAGGTATAGCAAGGATCCCAGTGGTGTGCGACTGGAGCCCACGTGGAGTTAATACTGCTGTGAGGAGGGAAGAGACGTGTTCTTCGAGGAAGCTGACGAGGAGAATCAATTGCCAGAAGAAGAGAGAAAACGTGTCTGAAGTGAATAGAGAACTGAGCCGAAGACGGGAAGAACAACTCTTTACCTCAACTGCCATTTGAGGAATTTTAAATATTGTTGACGTCTCTTCAAAAAAGGTACTATACCACATTCATTGTTGCTCACAGGTTTGTTCAGAAAATCAGTCTCAAAACAGCATTTCTATCAGATTCAAAGACAAAAGTGACAAGTAGGGTGGTCCTATCTCGAACTTCTTCAAGAGAAGTTTCTCTGTTAACATTCAAACAGTCTGCAGACACCTCGGCCATACTACCCTCAATTGGAGTTTCTTCCCTCTTCATAAAAGGAAGATAAACCATTCTTTTGAGGGGAGGCAAAGTCTCTACAGGAATCTTTAAGCAGTTTGAGAAATATTCCTTCAGGATTTTTTATTTTAATTTAGTATTTAACTCAAATCTTTCCAGTGGTTGTTCAAGGTTAGTTACAATCAGGTAGGTATTTCCCTCTTTCTCCAGAGGGCTTCAAATCTTAGGGGGCAGGGGACATTCATTCATGGTGACTAACCCTTGTAAAGTGGCAAGCCATCACCACTGAACTTCAGCCCTGGATGTTTAATGCCAGGGCCATATCTAGCCACTGGTACTGAATATCTGGGACACACAGATAGCACTACAGCTAACTGTGCAATAGTGATATTTGATTGCTGCCCAGTTAGTCTCTGTGGTAAAAGTTAGGCAAGCCTTTAAGGTACCTAACTTCCACTGTCGAGGGATAACAATTGAATATTACTACTGCCCAATTATCCCCAAGTGCTCCCTCCAGAATGGCAGTACCCAGGAATATTCAGCACACTCACCACATTAGTGCTACTGAATATCTCACCCACGATTAACAGGTCTGCAAACCATCTTAATCGCTTTGAATATATTAGCCCCTAAGTTTCTACCTGAGGCAATGGAGGCCACATCGAGTACTAGTGGGGTTTGAACACTGGTTTCTCTGGTCACCAGGCTATTGCTTTAACAACTAGGCTAATCCTTCATGAGTTCACAAGGACCAACACTAGTAACCTGACGGAAGTTCAGAAATATAGGACTGAGTGTCTCTGTTTATTTTCTAAAGCTTCTAATTTCTTCATTTGAGTCAAGTCATTCCTTGCCATCTTTGACTGGGAATATTTAAACAATATCACCCTGGATAGATTGTCAAAATCTACAGCCAACCCAGCCAAAAATAAATCCTATAGAAAAAGCTTTCAGCAGGGCGGAACGGGCTCTCTGTCGTTATGCAACGAAGCTTTACAACTATGGGCCCTCGCCAGAGAGCATCAAATTCACCTCCTTGTGGTATATCTTCCAGGCATTCAAAACCTTTGGGCAGGCAAACTCAGCCGAGTACTGCTGCCACAAGAATGGTCTCTCCACTCAGACCAGGTTGCCCAAATATTTCAAAACTGGGGAACCCCAGATATAGACCTCTTCGTAAGCCCACTGAATGCCAAACTTCCCCGGTTCTGTTCCAGAATTCCGGCTCCAGATTGTCAGGCAAGGAACGCCTTCCTCCTTCACTGGGGTCAAGACTTCCTCTATGCCTTCCCACCCATTCCCCTCATCCCCAAAACACTATTCAAGCTTCAGAGCGAAAGAGGTTGTATGATTCTCATAGCTCCACATTGGCCATAGCAAACGTGGTATCCTCTGTTTCTACATCTCTCTTAAGCTATACCTCGGGAGTTGGGGTGTGCTACAGATCTTCTCTCCCAAGAGAACGGGATGCTATGGCAGTCCCTGCATCTCAGGGCCTGGTTGCTGAAAGCCTAGACTTTCAGGATCTCAACCTTTCTCAACAGGTAAAAGATATCCTACAGGCTTCTAGAAAACCTTCCACAAGATGATTATATGCCTTTAAGTGAAAACGGTTTACCATATGGTGTTCTCAAAAGGGACTTAACCCCCTTGTGATACATCTAGAATCGGTACTAGAGTACCTCCTTCATTTATCAAATACTGGTCTTAAGACCAATTCAGTAAGAGTCCATCTTAGGGGTATGTTTACTAAAGTCCGGGAATTTGCGCGCCGCAAATTAGCGCACGGCAACGCGCCACTTAAACGGTGACAAACGCTCCTAAACGCCCCGCACAGGTGCGAGGAACCCCCGTGAATGTGCGCGACACACTAACGGGCCCCGCACAAATACGGGCCCGCAAATGTCCGAAAGAGGCGTGTAACGGCGAACGGAGGGCGGAGGAAGGTCCCCGAGGGGCGGAGAGACGGGGTCAATGGGCGGGTAAGGGGAGGGGAGAGGCTCCCCGCACATGAACGGGGCCGAATTTCCCATGAAAAAATAGCGCGAGTGAAACAGTCGCGCTAGAGGTCATATAAAGGCAAGAGAAACCATTTCCGTTAGCAATGTACAGCAAAGCCGGGGAAACCTGCAAAACGTAAGCAGTGTGATACATGTGCACAGCAGAAAGGTGAAAGTAAAAATAGACAATGACCAGAAAATCAATAATAAAAATAGTAATGCAGCTTGTGAACAGTTACAGTAATGGGCAAATATAAAAATCACACCCAGGACAGTCCCAGAAAAAAAGATATGAATTTAGGAAGGGCCATGGAGCTGAGACTCCCCCAAAAATAATTCCCAGCCCTGTGGCTGTCCTGGGTGTCTTCCAAATGGTTGCCCACCAATATCACTGTTGCCCAGCTTAAAAGTAAAGCCCCGGTATATGTGTCTATTTCTGGGGTTTAGCTGCATGTTTGTCACCAGACAAGGTGAATGAGGCCACAGTAAAAGACTGAAGAGCAAGCTGTGCGTCCCCATCCTGACAGGTGTCCTATCACCAGGTACTGCACTGCCTCTGCGGCCACAGTGTGGTGCAGCAGACAGAGCCAGCACCTCCAAAACCAGAGGGTCACAGGTTCAAATCCCAGCTGGGGCTCATGCCAGCCCAGTCCCAATATTTTAACCATCACCAAACAGAGATAGTAAAGACACCCCATTATTGCAGAGAGCATAAACATGTTGCAAACACCCATATTTTACCCTCCAGTGCACATGCACCTGAACAATGGGCATCACCCACAGCCGAGTTCCCCAAATGCAGTCCTGGAGTGGCTCAAACTAATCAGGCCATATGCGTTTGCTAAGATGAGGACATGCCAGCATGTTGGTGGAACAGTACAGAGGGTGGAGGGGGCAGGGGCTGTGAGCCACAGAAGACAGTGGCTTAGCCATGTGCAGTCTGGCACCGTCCACTGCTACAGACAGGCCGTGATGGATGTACAGACATGGACCTCCCAGGGAACCCAGCCAATCTGTGGCTACATGGTGGTGCAGTGCACACAGATAGTGTATGCAAGAACATAAGGTCACAGGTTCAAAGCTCAGCTGGGGCTATGGCCAATTCCACCCACATTTTTGTCCAACAACTAAACTGTGCTGGTAAGCACAAACCTGTAATGCAGAGGAGATAGGCATTGTCTATACGGCTATCATTTCCCATCCAAAGCACATACACCATTAACCGTGGCATCACTCAGATCAGAGTATCCGAAATGCAGACCTGGAGGACCACACACCATTCAGCATCCATGCTGCGGCTAATACTAATGATTGTGCTGCATATCTATGCACCACCCCCATGTTATGCAGATGTAGCACATGCATATCCATGAGGGACATCCTAAAACCAGAACAGTGTCTGACACACCATGACCTGATGTGTGTAACCCATATGAAAGGCATCAACCAACAGGCCATGACACACCCATACCCACAGGCCCCATTGGACAATGCATCCTGGAGAGGCAGGACAGTGGGCCCTGCCTGTAATCCCCAAAAGTAGCAGATGTGTACCTTAGCAATGCCACCCCACACCTATGTACATGGTACACAGCTATCCAAGGTCCCATGTGAAAATATGTTCATAATGATTCAAATGCTCAGTACATGTGTCCCATTGAGCACCACCATAACAATCATTCAGATGTGTGTGTTGTGTGCAGCAGGTCTTGTGTCTGATAGTGCGTACCGCCCTGGGGAGTGACCCCCAACAGTCTATGCCTAACATATCCATGCCTGTAGTGTCACCAGGACTGGTGTGTTGGCCAGAGCTGTCAAACCTCTCGATTGTAGCACAAAAGAGGACCAACCTGGGTAATGGTCACAGCAATGTGAAACATCATCAGACACACCCAAGAAAGGCAGGGCCAAAATATATGAATGTTGGAAGGGTCACCAGCCCCTGCGGCATAAATGTTGAATGATCACACATTGATGTAGGATAGAGCAGGTTTCCCCACAGCAATGGACAGGTCCCCTATGGCATGCACATGTTGCACAACAGCATGTGTGAGTTGGGGGGAATGTGCAGTAGAGGTAGTTGCCGACATGCACACTGTATGGTTTAAAACTGTGTGCCCCCAGTACCAGTAGCAGAAGGGCCTGTAGCATGTTGGGAGAACTTTACTGGTATCTGAGGGGGCCAGTGGCAGGTGGCCAGAGAAGATGGAGGCTGAGCCAATGCCATGTGGGTGCACCGGACCACAACAGAAAGGCCCGCTATGACAAACAGACATGCCATCTCCAGGGTCCACATTCACCCTGTGACTGCAGTGTGGTGCAGGGGACACAGCCAGTGTGCTGGGGAGCCAAAGATTACCAGTTCAACTCCCAGCTGGGGCCAGCAGCAACACTGTGCACATATTTTACCCACCAGTAAAACGTGAGAGGAAATCAAAACATGTCTTGCAGATAACAACCAATATGTGTAGAGCACCCAACCTTTTTTTCGGTGACCTCACAAACTTTATTCATTTTGTCGGAGCTAGCCGTAGGAAGGTCGGAAGAGAAACCGACCCACACCAAGCGAGTAGCTACTTTTATTATTATAGGTTCTTCACCAAAATAAAGTTAAAGGTCATTTAACCATAAAATAGTCAAAAGACTTATCTCAGTCCAGAAATGCCAGTTATGAGAGATACACGACGCGCACGTTTCGGGCACTCTAGCCCTGTTTCAAGTGCAATAACTAGGATTCCTCAATCTTCAAATACCATCCTCTGAACGCCGCCAATGCAGCTAAGGTCATTATTACAATGGCTGATGAATCACTTTTAAAATAAAAGAACCGACCAATCAGTATCGGGAAAACCCCCACATGATGGGGAACCCCTGATCTGATTGGTTTTCAAAAGTTATGACGACATCATCAGCTTATGCTCTTCAAAACACCTGGTATCATCCTTCCGAAATAGGGATATATCATTATTATGTCATTCCCGATGGTCACATAGAATTGTAACTTAAATAAGACTCTGCCAGTCTATTTCCCTGTTCAAACCTCCTGGCTCCATTGTTTCAAGACGAAAAATCCATCGTTGTTCTATGTATTGCAGACGTTCTTCCCGCTGTCCTCCCCGAGGATTAGCTGGCACATGATCAATAATAGACCATTGAAGCTGGTCAATAGTATGAGAATATTCTATACAATGAGAGACCATGGGTGCAGAAAGTACCGCACATCATGTGGGGGTTTTCCCGATACTGATTGGTCGGTTCTTTTATTTTAAAAGTGATTCATCAGCCATTGTAATAATGACCTTAGCTGCATTGACGGCGTTCAGAGGATGGTATTTGAAGATTGAGGAATCCTAGTTATTGCACCTGAAACAGGGCTAGAGTGCCCGAAACGTGCGCGTCGTGTATCTCTCATAACTGGCATTTCTGGACTGAGATAAGTCTTTTGACTATTTTATGGTTAAATGAACTTTAACTTTATTTTGGTGAAGAACCTATAATAATAAAAGTAGCTACTCGCTTGGTGTGGGTCGGTTTCTCTTCCGACCTTCCTACGGCTAGCTCCGACAAAAAGAAAAAAGTTTGTGAGGTCACCGAAAAAAGGTTGGGTGCTCTACACATATTGGTTATTGATTTGCCCTGACTAGAAGGTTTTTTTGTTTGTCTTGCAGATAACAACAGCATGTTCAGAGGACCTCTATTATACCATAAGGATCACTTACCCCTCAAATATGTACAACACCTACAGCAGAGTCCACACAATGCATCACTGGAGGGCCACATGTCAGTCAGCTGTGATGCTGTACCCAATATAGGCCCATGTCAGCATGGTGGCGGATGCCAACTGCTGGCAGAGGGGGCAGAGGCTGCTGCCCCACAGCAGATCCTGGCCTAGCCACCCTCATGTGGCTGCAGTACAATCCAACAGACAGGCCCTGTGTGACAAACAGCCATGGACTCCCCTAGGAATGTACTGTTGCTGTGCTAAGACGGTGGTGCAGTACATGTAGCAAGTGCCTCCAAGCACAGAAGGCCCCAGGTTCAATTCCTGGCTGGGGCACCTGCCATCACAGTCCCAATGTTTTACCCATTCGCGAAACCTTAAAGTAAAGAATGGAACTCCCGTGCTGAGAACATAAGTGTTGGTCACGATACCATAGTTTGCTATAAATACCACACACCACATAAACATATGCCTCACCCACAGCAGAGTCCCCCATATGCAGCCATGGAGGCTCACACATCAATCAGGTTGTCTGTTGTCTGCACGAAAGATGTGTGTGATGCAGGTGAGTTGAACACCACCATGGTATGCAGCTGTATCACAGGCATATTAATCACAGATAGCATGAAAGCCCAACAAGTGTTTGATTCACATTGACTGTAGTTGTGCAAACCTCCCTAGAGCAGTGGGCAACAGGGGCAGAAACAGTTGCACCTGCAGGCACCAGTATTGGAAGACCGATGAAGTGGCAGGATGTAGGGCCCTGTGTGGCGTTCAGAAAACTAGCATGTGCATACATCAACAATCCCACACTACACATTTGGAGATGTCACACATATATCCAAAGCAATATATGATCACTGACCGATAAAAATGCTCATGCTACGCACAAGCAGAACAGCGAGCTGTCACAAACCAACGTCTCTGATGTATGTGCAATGTGTGTCAGGTCAGATCTCCTTCAGAGAGTAGCACCCTGGGAAATTACTCCAAAAGTACATCCCAACGTTGCCATGCCCACACTGTGCTCATCACTGTTATGTTGGCCATGGCTCCCAAATAACACCACATCTGTTCAATGTTGTCCTAGGTGTGGGGAGTGTGTGTCTGTCTATCCAGTGTGTGGTGGCTGTCAACACCTCCCACAGACCACACTAATAGCACCGTTGCCATTATTGGCCTGCCAATGTGCATAATGAGGAGCAAAGTACTGTGGGTACACAACAAACAGGGTGGCTGGAGCAGGATGCAGCTACACAGGGCAAATGTGCATGCCTAGGACCATGCTGTGCCTTGGCATCACCCCCACAGACATGGTGTCCATAGCATGCCTTGTGTGGAGGTCACTCTCCCCCTGAACGATCAGTGACCATGGCATGGCTAGGTCCCGACATAGTGCCATATAATAGTTCTCTCATGTGATATATATGGGTGCTGTGTATATGTGAGGCCCAATCACTGAGGTAATTGTGCGGTGGGTGTGCTGACATCCCAGTTATGGGTGCACACAGTCTCCCTGGTAGCATGCACCATGGAGTGGCCTGTGGCCTGTCTGCAGTTTGCATGTGTCTGGCTAGAACACCGTGCAGGGTCAGTAGCTGGGCACAGAATGTGCCTGCTGCTGGAAAATGTCAGATGGTGTTGGTGAGCTTAGGCTCTCAGGCCATACTGTCTGTCTGCCGCACCCTGAAATATGGATGCATCCATAATAGCAGTGAGTGACCTGTAGGTTTTCTGTACCACAGCTGGACCCAGTCTGCTGATGGCAGCTACACGCACCATAGCTGGGATGTAGAATGTGGATATGTTTTGTTTGGGGAAACTGTGTTGCACAGGGAAGGTTTGGTGGTCAGACATACCCGGCCTATAGGTCCTGTAACCTCCTCTCCCCCACCCCCCCTGCAAATATATCATGAAGGGCAGGCCACCCACACAGGATATGCCCCCTTCGGGAACATTGTAGCTCACAAGGCCCAGCTGGGTCTTGGAGACAGAAATGGTCAGATGTGCCAAACTATCAGACATTGGCAAACAAATTGATATGATGTATAGGCCATCTCAGCCAGGATAGGTGCTGTGTGTCTCACCTCACCCTCAGGGTGAGCAACAGACACACACACTGGGATGGTCAGTACCCACTCTGCACAAGAAACACAGAAGGTCAATGTCCAACACGAGGCCGAGGTGCTGTGGGGTTGCACACCCTATCACTGGACCATCACTAGACTGCTGCCTTGCATGTGCAGTGCATCATGGGTGCGACTGGATCGACTACACCCTGGTAACTGCAGCACAAAGTCTGCAGAGGTTATATTCTAGCCAGACAGACTTCACATCACAGCCACAGAGCTGTAGTCCCCTGGTGACTGCAATGCTTCTGAAGTGAAAGGTTGTTGGTTCAAATCCAAAGTGTGTGTGTATAAGCAAAGTGATTTATATATTGTCCTTGGCCCCTATACGCCGCCAGTCAGCAGCAGTGCAGGTCTGAATCTATATAATTATGCATGTCCTCTATACTGCTTTTTCCAAAGATCAAAGGCGGTGTACACTTAACATATAATGAACATGGTTTTACATGGAACAGCGCCTACATTGCATAAAAATAACATACATTGAAGATGACATTGTAACATATAGCAAACATTTTGAAGGTTCATGGGGACTGTCAAGCCTGGAATGTGTGTAATGTCCTGTAGTACTGGCAATTCCGAAACCATCACAGTGCATTAACCCAAGTCCACCCTATACGGTTGTGTAAGGAGCACATGATGCAGACAGCACTGTGAGGATCACAGAGATTCCAGCACTATTTCACAGTCAGGGACCTGTCACTGGCTGCACTCACCAAGAACCACACTGTGGATGGAAACATGCAACCTCTGGCTCCACAGGTATCAAGGTTAGGTGTGGGCCACAGCTCGATTGCTAAGAACAGATGCCTGTCTGGTGAAAGAGGCAGGCATGCAGACAGTGTGCAATGGTCACCAGGGGTGCGCTGTTCCATTGGTGAGAATGGTGTACTGCACATGATGTATGTAGCAGTGTGAGGGTCTTGCCAATAGCAGCACCTCTGTAATGTGGAAACCGGTCTGGGGCAGGTAACAATGTTGCAATGTATGAAGATATATGTCTGGTGCAGCACAGATGTACATGAAAAAAACCATGGCTACTGTTGCACTCAAGTATGAGAATGTGTGATGCCTGAGACAGGCAGTCCTGAGCTCAACTGGAAGATGTAACCCATGACGGCTGGTTAAGCAGTCCATGTATCAACCATTGAGCTATTTTGCAAAAACCAGGACTGTATGCCGTCACACATACCAAAGGATAATGTGCAGTGTGGTGACATGGGGACCCACATAGTCCTGTAATGTCCAACACGCAACCTACTTTGCGTGTGCAATGCTCATATATGAATCTCCCCCCCAACCCCGATGGCAACCACCACAAAATGTCTGTCCAGACATGGAGATACACCACACAACATATTGCACTGGCACACACAACCCCCTATCACCAGGTTGAGTGACACCTGATGCTGATGGTTTGTCTGCACCCATAACTAGTAGTGTCTGAGCACTACCTGCTATGTGACACACATAGCACACCTCATCTGACAATGCATCAGCAATCAGTTGCTATGTGTCCAGAGGTTCAATACCACACTGTGTGGACAAGGGTAAACCATAATAATAATTGTTTGTCAAAGTGACATTAGAGACACCCCAGTAACTATGTAATTAGGCACAGAACAGTAAACATATTTTGAGCACAACCATTACAAATCAATATGAATGGTGCGTGTAGATAGTATTTGCAATTTGCAGACGCACAGCCATGCGGAGCGCACGGGCGTGCAGAGATCTGACGCGCAGCCATGCGAAACGCACGTGCGCGATACATCACGCGCAATTCCGGAAGTTGCGCCGGGAGCGTCCGCGCGTCACCACGCCCAGAAACAAACATGGCGTCCCGAACCAGGAAGCCGGCTTTTAGCCACAGAGAGCTGTGCCACCTGGGCTCCCTGATAGCCCAAAAGCAGCACAGGATGTTCCCAGGGCCCTCCAGGAAAAAGAACATGGGGAGGGTCCTGAGGTCCTGGGAGAGGGTGACCAGGCGTTTTAACAGGCAGGCAGACCATCCACGGGAGGTAAGTGAATGGACCTAGGTCAAAATAAACATACACACATACAGGGTTGATGTCAGCTGTCCATGCTGTTGTAAGTAGTCTGTATAAGTTTAGTGTAGCAGGTGAAACACATGCCATATACATGTGGTATCACATCTGATTGTGTGGCCATGTAGCCAGGTGTTGACGGTTTGTGCCAAAGAGGGCATGATGGCCCCCTGGCGTCATGACAGCTGCTGGTGTTGATACAGCAAAGCAGACTGTAACAAACCTAGGCCATGCATCTGCATAAGGAGCGTATGCAAACATCCTGTGTTGATGGCGGTATCTGCATCAGCAGGGTAACACATAGGGTTACCCATCAGGGTGGTGCAATGTTAAGCACATGGGGCCTCAGACATACAGGTGATCTGGGGTTGTCTGCCAATGTTGTTTAATACATCCACCCTATCCTCAGGGGTCCAGAGAGCCCCTCAAAGTGTGCACTCAGTCACTCTGTGGATATGTGTGTGTGTCAGAATGTTCTGGGGATCACCATCACCATCTCCAGGAGTCTACAGGGCCACACAAAGCGGTCCCCACACCCACTGGGGATATGGCTGTGTGTACTAATGTAGTTGGAAGCATCCCCCTACCTCAAGGGGGCCAGTGAGAACATTCAAAGTGGGCTCTGTGTCACCCTGGAGATATGGCTGTGTGTACTAATGTAGTTGGAAGCATCCCCCTACCTCCAGGGGGCCAGAGAGACCATCCAAAGTGGGCTCTGTGTCACCCTGGAGATATGGCTGTGTGTACTAATGTAGTTGGAAGCATCCCCCTACCTCCAGGAGTGCAGAGAGACCATCCAAAGTGGGCTCTGTGTCACCCTGGAGATATGGCTGTGTGTACTAATGTAGATGGAAGCATCCCCCTACCTCCAGGAGTGCAGAGAGGCCATCCAAAGTGGGCTCTGTGTCACCCTGGAGATATGGCTGTGTGTACTAATGTAGTTGGAAGCATCCCCCTACCTCCAGGAGTGCAGAGAGGCCATCCAAAGTGGGCTCTGTGTCACCCTGGAGATATGGCTGTGTGTACTAATGTAGTTGGAAGCATCCCCCTACCTCCAGGAGTGCAGAGAGGCCATCCAAAGTGGGCTCTGTGTCACCCTGGAGATATGGCTGTGTGTACTAATGTAGTTGGAAGCATCCCCCTACCTCCAGGAGTGCAGAGAGACCATCCAAAGTGGGCTCTGTGTCACCCTGGAGATATGGCTGTGTGTACTAATGTAGTTGGAAGCATCCCCCTACCTCCAGGGGGCCAGAGAGGCCATCCAAAGTGGGCTCTGTGTCACCCTGGAGATATGGCTGTGTGTACTGATGTAGTTGGAAGCATCCCCCTACCTCCAGGGGGCCAGAGAGACCATCCAAAGTGGGCTCTGTGTCACCCTGGAGATATGGCTGTGTGTACTAATGTAGTTGGAAGCATCCCACTACCTCCAGGAGTGCAGAGAGACCATCCAAAGTGGGCTCTGTGTCACCCTGGAGATATGACTGTGTGTACTAATGTAGTTGGAAGCATCCCCCTACCTCCAGGGGTCCAGTGAGAACATTCAAAGTGGGCTCTGTGTCACCCTGGAGATATGGCTGTGTGTACTAATGTAGTTGGAAGCATCCCCCTACCTCCAGAAGTGCAGAGAGACCATCCAAAGTGGGCTCTGTGTCACCCTGGAGATATGGCTGTGTGTACTGATGTAGTTGGAAGCATCCCCCTACCTCCAGGGGGCCAGAGAGACCATCCAAAGTGGGCTCTGTGTCACCCTGGAGATATGGCTGTGTGTACTAATGTAGTTGGAAGCATCCCCCTACCTCCAGGGGGCCAGTGAGAACATTCAAAGTGGGCTCTGTGTCACCCTGGAGATATGGCTGTGTGTACTAATGTAGTTGGAAGCATCCCCCTACCTCCAGGAGTGCAGAGAGACCATCCAAAGTGGGCTCTGTGTCACCCTGGAGATATGGCTGTGTGTACTAATGTAGTTGGAAGCATCCCCCTACCTCCAGGAGTGCAGAGAGACCATCCAAAGTGGGCTCTGTGTCACCCTGGAGATATGGCTGTGTGTACTAATGTAGTTGGAAGCATCCCCCTACCTCCAGAGGGCCAGAGAGGCCATCCAAAGTGGGCTCTGTGTCACCCTGGAGATATGGCTGTGTGTACTAATGTAGTTGGAAGCATCCCCCTACCTCCAGGAGTGCAGAGAGACCATCCAAAGTGGGCTCTGTGTCACCCTGGAGATATGGCTGTGTGTACTAATGTAGTTGGAAGCATCCCCCTACCTCCAGGAGTGCAGAGAGGCCATCCAAAGTGGGCTCTGTGTCACCCTGGAGATATGGCTGTGTGTACTAATGTAGTTGGAAGCATCCCCCTACCTCCAGGGGGCCAGAGAGGCCATCCAAAGTGGGCTCTGTGTCACCCTGGAGATATGGCTGTGTGTACTGATGTAGTTGGAAGCATCCCCCTACCTCCAGGGGGCCAGAGAGGCCATCCAAAGTGGGCTCTGTGTCACCCTGGAGATATGGCTGTGTGTACTGATGTAGTTGGAAGCATCCCCCTACCTCCAGGGGGCCAGAGAGACCATCCAAAGTGGGCTCTGTGTCACCCTGGAGATATGGCTGTGTGTACTAATGTAGTTGGAAGCATCCCCCTACCTCCAGGAGTGCAGAGAGACCATCCAAAGTGGGCTCTGTGTCACCCTGGAGATATGGCTGTGTGTACTAATGTAGTT
The DNA here is from genome assembly GCA_033557465.1 of Ichthyophis bannanicus. Classification (NCBI taxonomy): domain Eukaryota; kingdom Metazoa; phylum Chordata; class Amphibia; order Gymnophiona; family Ichthyophiidae; genus Ichthyophis; species Ichthyophis bannanicus. The sequence continues at coordinate 1,856,357,846 of CM066031.1, forward strand.
GGAAGCATCCCCCTACCTCCAGGGGGCCAGTGAGAACATTCAAAGTGGGCTCTGTGTCACCCTGGAGATATGGCTGTGTGTACTAATGTAGTTGGAAGCATCCCCCTACCTCCAGGAGTGCAGAGAGACCATCCAAAGTGGGCTCTGTGTCACCCTGGAGATATGGCTGTGTGTACTGATGTAGTTGGAAGCATCCCCCTACCTCCAGGGGGCCAGAGAGACCATCCAAAGTGGGCTCTGTGTCACCCTGGAGATATGGCTGTGTGTACTAATGTAGTTGGAAGCATCCCCCTACCTCCAGGAGTGCAGAGAGGCCATCCAAAGTGGGCTCTGTGTCACCCTGGAGATATGGCTGTGTGTACTAATGTAGTTGGAAGCATCCCCCTACCTCCAGGAGTGCAGAGAGACCATCCAAAGTGGGCTCTGTGTCACCCTGGAGATATGGCTTTGTGTACTAATGTAGTTGGAAGCATCCCCCTACCTCAAGGGGGCCAGAGAGGCCAACCAAAGTGGGCTCTGTCACCCAGGTGATATGGTGCAGTGTGACACAGCAGATGAGCCAATCACCCGTATCTCAGGCACACATGATACATGCGTTGTGTGGGCAGGGTGTCAACATGTTGCAATGCTGTATCCTGATGATGATGTGCCCTGGCACACACAAGACCCTGGTGGCGGGGGAGCTGATCGTGACGGAGGGTATGTCAGGCAAATGTGTGCAATAAGGTATAGTGGTCTGGCTGCACGGCATCCGCAGTCCAGGGGCCACATAGCCCAGGACAAACACTGTAGATGTATGGAGATGATATGTAGGATGCAGATCTGGATGCGCGTGAGCAAATACCCACACACAGTATCTCCAAGAACCAGGTCACAACCTCTGCAATGGCAACCTGTCCACAGCTATGTATGTTGATTCAGGTCGCTCCTACCCACAGCCCACAGGCATACCGCCCCTGTGTGCATAGGTATCTCACAGATGCCCTTGAAAGGTTGCAAGCACACAGTCAGGTTGGCCCAGATAGCCTAAGAGGCACACATGACCAGAGGTGCGAATAGCCCATAGTGTGTGCAGTGACACCTCCCAGACACATACACGACACAGGTTAGAGGAACATAAGAACACCCGATACGCCTGTTTGGGACAGATGCCTGTCCACCATGACCAGTATGCTATGTCCAACATTTGCCAAGGTTGGACTGACGTAGCTATCAACATCCCCATGACATACAGGATACACTGATCCTGTAGTGGTATGGCAAGTGACATCTCTGGCTATGTACAAAGGCATGTGTCATGGACGTGTCCCCTGCCAAGGTGCATAGGGGAACCCACCCAATGTCTCATGTGTCTTCAAACACCCATGTGTGCTGGTAAATACTGTTGCCATTGGTCGTGGAGTGCATGGCATGTGTACATAGTGTGACCCCAAATGTGTATGATGTAACACCCACAGGGTGACAGGGCTGAGCATGGACACCATCAGTGGCCACAACACATGGACATGGCAATGCCATGTCTCTCAAGGGTGCCAAAGGGAACAGATATGTGCGCTATGGGAGACCTGCACAATGCACATAGGTGTGACTGCACACATGGCAACACACACAGCTAGGCATGTAGGTTGTACTGGGTACAGCTACACATCTGGAACAAGCAGGAATGAGCTGACACATGATGGTACCTGATGGCCTGTTGAGGCCAGCATGCCACAGCTCCCCACCAGACATCTGGTAAGCACAGGGGGGGATCACACAGCACCTGTCACCGTCCCTGATGTCAGCCCAAAATGCTGCACCCCAGATCATTAGGTTAGTCCGACTCCCCATCTCTGTGTCCCTGTATGTGCACTACACCCGACGTTATAGCCATCCCTGTGTCTGTGTCTGCTGATGCTGCCAGAACCGTTGATACTGGTGTATGTGAAAGACCCTCACCAGTGGTTGTGTGGACCTCACCGAAGCACAAGACAAGGGGGTCCTTGGCAATGACACACCCATGTCCTCACAATATCTGTGCCCAGTCCAAAGCCACAACACCAGCATGGAAGCCACGCCCTGTGTCAGGGGACTGACGTGGGGGGTGCTGATCCCTCCCCAGTCACTGTCAGCCATGCCCAGTGTGCTGACTGCCGAGGGCCCGCATGTGCGATGTCACGATGATTGTACAGTGGGTTGGCACACAGGGGTGGTAGGCTGAAGCAGGCAGCCAGGCACAGTGGCCACCACCACACAAACATGGCTGGGTGGGGAGCAATGTCCCCTGTGCAGCCCCATGTTCCCTGTGTATCACATCTGACACAACATACAGTGTGCTGGTTCTAAAGGGGTCCCGAACCCTAGCACATGGGGTTTCCCTGGTGGTGGGACTGAGGAGCGCACACTGCACAAACATCCCTGGTGGTATCACTGGCCATGAAAAGCGACTCAGTGCCCACAGCAAGGTATGGGGTCAGCAGATGTGTCTAAACCCCATGTGCCATGCTGAGTGGCATGGGCTGTGACAGTTAAATAGACACACGCAGAGCAAGTGTCACCAGCGCACAGGGTGCTGGCCACAAAACATGCTAGTGCAGCTAGCCCTGCCCCAACAGGGTATCTGTAACCACCCCATACCACACACATGGTGTGACTACAGGCCACAAAGATGATGGCCACAGCATGGGCATATGGACCATCAGTGCATGTGTTTGGCATGTGGTACCCATTGGTGCAGGGTCACACCTGGTAGTATGCGCCTCTGTCCTAGTACCGCAGTCTGCCACATCCCCCAGGGACAATACACGTCCAACCCGCTGTGTTGACCAGTGAATGTGACCACTCAGAGGATAGTACTGTCAATTGCAAGGGGGTGCCTGCATGTCCCAACACACAACTGTTGTTGGGCGATGACATGTCCCACCAGGGGCTGCCATGTCCTGTGGGCAGGGTCCAATCACGTGCAGTCACAACTGATGTACAACACCGGACACATGAGGTAGACAACCCCACCATACACAGACCTCATGGGAGGATGCTACACCTACAGGAAACCCAAACGTGCAGGTTATCCCCATGAACAGGATGGGATACACCCCCCAACAACCCCCCACATGCCGTACAGCTATATAACAGCTATGCTGCCTTGACGTCACCTGCGTCCCCAGAGAAAAGGCACCCTAATCGTACCAGTGTGGGGTACGCAGGTATGCTGAGGACAGCATGACACAGAGGACATGCCGTGAAACAGCTTGGTAGGTGCCCATGAACAATGATGCCTAGCTCGCAGTTTGTGCCATGCATCCCTGCTGTCACCCAGGATACTGTCCAGAACCCTGTTCCCTGTGGATGGCATGGATGTGGGTCTGCCAACATCGCTGACACCTAGATGCGCACCTCACACATGACAAGTGTGAGGTCCAGGTAGGCCATGTCAGGCATGCCTGTGGCAAACGAAAATCATGCTTACAGTGTCGCATTGGAATGGTGACGGGGCATAGTTAGGGTCCCTGCCATTGCCATTGTGGCACGGACCTGTGGCTGCATTGCTGCACCAGCAATGGACCACCTGTCATAGGATGAGGTGTGATCCACCCCCTGTATGTGTCTCCCACTGTCAAGCACAATCCCCATGCAAACATCCCGAGCGTGGATGCTGACAGGCCAGTCCTGGCCAGGTGGTCCCAGAAACGATGCGTGCGCAACTGAAGGACCACCCACAAACCCCCTCTGTGCAGCACGAATGGATGCTAGCAGTCAGATGCCCAACATGGCACACCCCCAGCTTAAGATGATATAACTGGCAGCGACACACAAAACATCACATGTGGGAGACACCCAGATGTATATGGTCCACCAGCGACACCACCCACAGGACCCCAGGGTACCTGGTGAGTTCTCCCCCCCCCCTTGCCCATCCACGGAAAGATCTGTAGTCTATCCCATGAGGCCCATGTCCACCCATGCATGTGTTGTGGGACAGACCATAGGACGCCTGGAACATGCCCAGCACATGAGGCAGCCCAGGAGACACCCCCGAACAACCCCTCCACCCACAACATAACATCGGAACACTTCCCAGAAGCAGACCCCATCAGACCCCAGGGGATATGTGTGAGAGAGGTCAGGAGGGATACACGTGTTAGCACCCCAAGAAATGGACGGTGTGTTCCACAGCCCCTATCTGTGCACACCTGAGTCAACCGGAGGGAGCAGACACATCTGGGAGCCCACAGGACTGGCAAGGTCTATCCCTGCGATAGGTGGACATATGTCACGACCTTAAACATTTATTACCATTCCCCCACAGGCCACACTAACCCCCCCACCCGAGCACATGGATGACGGCAACCATGTGCACAGCCACCCCTCAGTCCGTCAGTCCACAGAGTATCCCCTATATTGGTAGGGGTGGGGCGGCTCAACACACAGCTCACACCCTGGGTCCAGACACAGCACACACAGTATGCACATGGTGCATGGCTGTGAAAGCTGCCGAGCTGTGTGGCAGGGCACATGTGTATAACCACACCTGGACGTGATGGACATCTGGAAAAAGCCACTGCAGGGGGTAGGCCTGCTTCCCCTCCCACACACCAGGTCCATGCTACGATGTATGTGGTTGCAGAGATACCCTGGGAGCTGGCACAGCCCCTCGCACATCTCATTGTGGTCACACGAGCATGACAGCTTCGCAGACTGACAACAACACACCAGCTGCAGCTGTGACATCCCTGCATTGTGCACATTGGAACATGGGACCTGCAAGTAAATCACCACCTAGACCCTGAAATGCACCAGCAGGTGGGTCACATGGACGCATCATGGGCCCCATCCTAGTCTGTCTGTGTGCATGTCAACACACGAGCAACGACATGGAGACTGCAGATGACCAACAAGGGCCAGTACTGCTCAGCTGGGGGCCCACATAGGGATGCTCTGTGTGATAGGGATGCTGTGAAACACCAATCACAAACATACACATCCCTGAGCCAACCCCCATAGGGAATGTCACAGATCCCTAATGTGTGGGTGAGCTGCCACACAGGGCACACACATTATGGGGTGCATACCCTGCCAATGGTGCCCAGGGGGTGCCACCAATGGTGACAATGTCCCACGTGAGGCATGGGACCACAGACACACCCACCATGGACAGCTGCTGTCAATGCACAGCTGGGATGTGTCTGGCAAGGTAGATCATCTCCCCTAGGTGATATTTCCCCCCCTCATCCACTGTGTGTCTGTCACGCCCCACCGGTTGCCCCCGTCGCTCCTCTCCCTCTGTCCATCATTGTGCCAAACACCATTCCACCAATGTCATGTGTGGCTGTGGTGATATGGGTGGGTCAGCATGCAGTCAACATGTGATGCTGCTGAGAGCTGCCCTATGTGACACTGCATGTGTGTGCCAGCTAGGCTCGTCTGATACTGCTGTGACACAGCTGTGCAAACCTACACCCACATGTCCAAGGCAAGGGCATCCGGGGTTGTGTCACGCAGCTGTATATGCCACAAACAGCAGGGGTGGTGCTGCAGGTACATGCGTCACACACAGGGCAATGTAATCTGGTTGTCTGCTCCAGTGACAGGTGTTAGGTGCTGACCACAGACAACGTTTATATATCCACAGGTGGAGGACCTGAGGAAAAAAGCGCGGGAGCTGTGGCATTACCACCCGGAGTTCCTGGAGAGGTGCAGGAGGGAGCGACAACAGCACCATGATGGTCAGTATTGCCAGGGCTAGGTTGCAGGTCAGGTCGGCCATGGGACCACCAGCCTGTGTCTCACCTGTATCTGTAAATGTTGTATGTGACACACATGGATGTGCCCTGATGTCTGTCATCCTTCACAGACAGTGATACCAGCGATGGGGCGCCACACACCTCCAGCTATTGCCTGCAAAGACCCACCAGCCGGCACGCGAGGCAGGAGGAGCCAGACGCGGAGGAACAGGAGGGGCCGACGGAGGAAGAGGAGGAGGTGGCCATGGAGGCGGAGCCACTCCATGTGACAGATGTGGGGGAGGAGGAGGGGGAGGAGGAGGACGTCACCCCACCCACCCATGACCAGGGGGATGAGGAGGAGGAGGAGGAGGACGATGATGTCCTGATAGTGGGTGCAGGGGAGGGGGGAACAGGGGGTCTGGGTGGAAGCAGGGTGGGGGGAGGGAGGGGCACGGACAGGCCAGGGAGGGTGGGGGGAGGGTGCACAGGGAGGGGGGAGGGGCGGGAGGGGGGTGGTGGCAAACACAGCCCAGCACAGGGCCGAGGGGGCAGCAGCCAGACACTGCAGGCATCTGCACGGCATGGGTGGCAGCATGAGCGTGCACCACCCAGGGCCACTGTCACACCACATGCACATGCCAGCACACAGACTGCAGCCACTGTGTGTCTGTGTGCTGGCAGGTGCATGGACGAGGTGTTAGTGGCCCTGGCTGATGCACGACATGACACCCATGTCGTGTTACATGCGGTGCAGTCTCTGACTGTGGCTGTTCGGCAGGTGGCAACTGATGTGGTGCATTTGGCATCCCGGTTACCACCTGCCGAAGAGCATCACAGGTACCAGCGATGGCACCTGTGATGCCCCCATGTGCCCTGTGCTGGGCTGTGTTCACCCCCCTGAGTGTGTGTTGTGGGTTTGGGCATGTTGGCCATTGTTAATGTTGGACCAAATAAAGTTTACATACTTTCGTAACCCAATGGTCACGTGTCATTCCTACATTCAACATGTATGCAAGCACGGGATATGTATTGCGACCTGCAGGGCCAGGTGGGGCGGACATGGGTGTCATACGTGTCGTGCGCGCACATGCAGTCAGAGGGGCCATATATGTGTGGGGCTGTGGGTACTGGGTGGGGCCATGGGATGCCGCCTGGTGGGGGTCCACCCAAATTACACTGACACATGGATGTGTGCTATGTAGCCCCATGTGTTGCTGACTGCCTGGACCACCTGACACATGACACCCCTGTCTGCCTTATGATAAGGAAGCTTATCATAGCTCAGGTAGGAGCTATAGAAAATATGATGTGACCCTGAACAAGCAACCTGTCAGTTCTGGTAGAAGCAAGAAAACAGAGTTGTCACATAAAAGACTACCAGTCCCAGATTGCACCAGGTTTCCAGCAGCCATGAGAGGGGCTGACGTGAGGAAATGTGTGTGCAAACAAGAGAGCTATGAGGTAATCCCTAAGCACTCATCTCAAAGGCCTGGGCCTGATTCAAGACAGCTGCGCTGTGTTAGGGAGCAGCACACATTAGAACAGGATAATAAAAGAGCTTATTCTTCAGATAACAGTTTCAAGAACAGCTTCAGCAACTGCTACAGAGGGAGGAAGAGATACAGAGACAGAGACAGCAACGGCTACAAGCTCAAGCACCAGTATCACCTGGTGAAACAGAAGCCAAGCCAAGCAGATAGAGAGAGAAGGAAACTCTCTGGATGGAAGAGAAGAAAGGCCATTGGAAGGTCTGGGAGATTCCAAGGCAGTACTCATACTGGGAGGTAGTCCAAAAGCCAGCAGAGTCCATTGGACTGGATTCAGCCAGAGGAATGGAGTGGCAGAGATAGGAATCACCAGTGGCTACCTGTAAGAGAGAAGACTGCATGTGGAAGGGACGTTCAGACCAAGGCCAGAAGGTATGTGAGAGGAGATCCAGTGTCCAGGGATCAAGATTGGAAGGCTGGACATCAGAATTGGGTTACATATTGGCCAGGCTATACAGAGAGGAATAATGATAGCAGGAGAGGCCCAGGTATGAACACTGATCCAGACCCTATCTATAATAGAGAATGGCAGCAAGGGAATAAGCATTCTCATGATAGTGCCTTAATGAAAGACTCGTCTGTGCCAACGTATGATAATGACCCTATGCTGATTGATACAGCAGATGAAAGTACAGTTTATATGGACTGTTCTCTATCTAGATGCTATTGCTAGCTTTCTCTGAGCAAACACATCAGCCATCACAAAGAAACCTAACTTTGTTCTTTATTCCCACTGCAAACAGCTCTTAAAGCAGGATTTGGGCTCACACAGTAGCAGCCAGCCAGCTAAAGGCTTTCAGCTGGTCCATTGATAGTAATGAGGGCTGCACATGATTGTGTGTGTGAGCAAGGGAGAATCACTGCTGAGATCGGCGTGGAAAATAAGCAGAGGTTAACCTACCCAGCAAAGTGTATTCTTTACTTTGTGCCTTTGTATTTGTTAATTATTTGCTAATAAAACATTAGCTAATTGCCTGACATGCTGAAGGTTGTTTCTGGTTTACTTTGTGACCTTTTGTTATCCATTTTAAACACTGCAAGCAAGTAACCTCATTTATAGTGCTATCAAGCATACATGTGCTGGGTGAATTAAACCCCATCAATAAAAGAAGTATGTTATTGATCTTACCACATGGTTTCACAACTCAAATTATTGTCATCAGCTGTGTTTGGGAGTGAATGAACTACAATACCCACAATACATTGCAGGAATCATATGTATATATGCATCGTCAAGATTGTGTACGCTCTCACCCTAGGCAGCCGTCTGACAGCCGTTACCACCCACATGCCCGAGGGGTGTGCCATGGCGTGCAATGTGCTTTGCAAGCAGGGGCGAATGTCAGGCAGCTGCACACAGTGGCGAGTGTAGGTAGGGGACAACATTACTATGGAACACATCAGTACGCGTGAGGTCTGGGAATATGCACCCTCCCTGACCATGGGTGTGTGTGAGCAGCACCCAGCTCCTGGCCCTGGGCAGCTGACACACCCTGTGAGGGTCACAGCCATCCTGTTGTGCCAGTGCTGCAGGTGTCACTGGCAAGCCAAGCCACACATTGGCAACGTGCTAAGGGTAAAGGGTAAATGGTCATGGACCAACCATGCATGTGCACAATACATACGGGACCACAGGTGCACAAATATGCTACAGACCTGGCACACACTGTTTGCTACAGTTTTATTTGGCTAAGGTTACTTTCGACGGCGCGGCCGACCACGCCTGGCCTGACCCATCCCCCCCACCCTCTGCAGTGCAACACCCTCCCCCTGTGAAGATGGAGGCGCTCGTGGCCGAGGAGCCGGTGCCGGTGCTGGTGCTGGTGCTGCTGCTGGTGCCGGTGCTGCTGCTGGTGCCGGTGCATGTACCCCCTGCTGTCTTGCCGCCAGCATCCCCTCCAGGGCTACACACATGCGTTCGAAAGGTATAGCTCTCACCACCTCTGTGAGGCCCTGTATCTGTGCGGTCGACTGGTCCAGCTTGTTGCATACGACATCAATGGATGCTCTGATGTCCATCAACGCCTCACGCAGGCCTGTGTGTGAGACAGAGCGTTGTATGAGAGATAGTCCGTGGTCTGGGAACTACATCAACACAGTGACAGGTTGCACATCATCACCAGGGCTAGTACTGTGGTGTGGCTTACCCCTGTAGACAAAGGTGTGTGGCGATGTGGCAGCGTGTGCCCCACTAGTGTGGGGAGACCCCACACACAGCACACGGTCCACACTCAGAGATGTTCTGATGCACGTGACCCATGTGGCTGTGCTGAATCACACATGTAATGCATGGTCTGCTACGGTTGTGCATCCAGGGGACTGAACACATGTTTCAAGGACATGGGAGCTGATGGCTGATACAGGGACAGGGACAACAAATGCACACCATCACAGGTGTCCCCGAAAGGGTGGGGGTCAGGGGGACAGGGTGGGGCCACAGTGCAGCAGGAACACAGACCTTTGACAGGTCCATGTTGGAGGGGGCTCAGGTCACAGGGGGGCGATGTGTGCATTGGTACAACAGACCCTCACTGGCGTATGTGCACAGCTGCAGCATCCGTCTGGCAATGATGTTAGGAGAGGGTACGGGCCATGTTGTGTGATGGCAGGGACATGTTGTTTGTGGGGAGGGACATGGTACCAGTGCGTACTACCTGGGCAAGACAAGCGGCGGGCATGTTCCGATAGGATTGGACAAGAGATGGATCCGCAGGGGCTGTCTGCCCCACACACATACAGGCAATGTAATGCTGGTTATGCACATAGCAGGTGCTGCCCCATGGGGTGTGGTGCGTCACAACACTGCATGGGGGGGGGAGTGCCGTGACCTGCAGATGGGTGTGCACATGCGGGGTATGGTCCAACGCTATACACAACAGAGGACAGCACATGACCAGTGTGTCCATGTAGGTGACCGACCCAGCTGTGCAATGTGGGGGCATATTGTCATGTCCCCACGAGGGGGACATGTTATTGCACACATTGATATGTCATGCACGACATCGTATATGTGCGCAATCAGGGGGCCCGGTGGGACATGTCCCTCACCCGGGCCAACTCTACATTGTCCCTGACCTGGACATCTGGTGGGTGCCAGGTATCTGGGTGTCTGGACAGGCCTTGTCTGCTGTAGGGCTATCATATTCTGGCGGGCAACAACATCTCTAGCATGGTGTGACAAGGGGCCGTGGGCCACAACAGGTGCAGGGCTTCATAGGGCATGGTGGGTCTGTCCCAGTTCCCCCGGACAATGTGGCAAATGCCATTCATATGCGTGTGTGTCAGCTGCATGTGTGCGATGCGGAAGACTATTGCTAGGTCAATGCATGTATGCAGTCCCTGTCTGTTAACATGTGGCCGCTGTCAGACAGATGCCTGGGTGTGATTCATCCCAGGTCTGTCAGGGGTATATACTAATATGTTGCGCAGGGGTATGTGGGGGATGTAGCCCATCTATGACAGACACAGCTGCTCACACTGATCAGTTATGCCTCCTCAGGTGTGACGGCAACAGGATATTGCTATGTGGGGTGACGTCCACCAACACAGATATGCCTGGTAGCACACACACAACAGGATACCTGCTGTCAGTGTTAGATGTGCGGTGACACGGGCAGGGGTGTCAACAGTTGGACATGTCATGGAATCCCCAGAGATGTGTGCAGACCTGTCTGTACACAGCATGGCTTTTGATGTGCAGGCTGTGGCAAGGTTATCCATACCAAGCATCGGAAAACAAACATAGGAACATAGGAACATGAGATATGCCATACATGGTCACACCAGGGTCCATCAAGCACAGTATGCTGTTTCCAACAGTGGCCAATCTAGGTCATATGTACCTAGCAGTTTCCCCAAGGGACAGTGGTCCCACAATGCTTGTCTTTGATCAAGCAGTGATATCCAGGGTACCTTCCTAATGATGGTTTATGGACCTTACCACAGGTACCTGTCCAAACATGTTCTATACACAGCTCCACTAACAGCCTTTACTACATCCTCAGTCAGAATATCCCAGCGTTTGAGTACACGTTTTGTGTAAGACGACATCCTGTTATCAGTTGTAAATAGTTTACCCTGTCGCTCCAGTGCATGTCCCCCAGCCTCTAGATATTCTGATAAGGTGATCAGGTCATCTATGTCTACCCATTCCACACCGTCCATGGATATATAGACCTCTATCACTTCTCCCCTCAGCGGTCTCTCTCCCAGGTTATAGAGCACCAACCTTTTTAGCCTCACCTCATAGGAGTGGACTCCCATCCCCTTTGCCATTTTGGTGGCCCTTATCTGACCCACCTCTGTATTTGCTAGATCCCAATTCATTTTACGGTGACCAGTATTGCACACAATATACAGGGTGTGTCATCACCATGGAACGCTATAGAGGCATGTTAACATATGTTGTTATAACTGACATTTCTGTCCAGATCATACCTATCGCCCTTTATGATAATTTGGCCGCCGCTGCACTATGGGCCAAGGGTATGAATATGGTATCTGCAATGACGCCTACAACATCTCCCTGGGTGGTGGCGCCAAATGTTGAACCCAGCATCATGACACCATAGTTTGGGTTTGGGCCTCCCTAGGTGCATATCCCTGCACCTCACCACATTATCCCTCATCTGCCATTCTGATGCACAGTCCCCCAGTTTATCAGGGTCCTCTTGCATGTATCCGCAATCCCTGTGGGTTTCAGCAACCTGACATTGTTGTGTGTCATGTGCATATCTGATAACTTCACCTGTCACACCACCTTCCAGGCCATTTAGGAATATCTGAGGAAGCAGCAGACCCAGCACAGATCCCGGTGGTACACCACTATTCACCTTTCCCCATTGGGGAACCTGGCCATTTAGCACCACTCTCAGCTTCATATCTTCCAACCTGTTCACGATACACAATAGTACACTGCCTCCCATCCCAGGAATCTTCAGCTTTGCAAACGGTCTCTCATGCGGGACCATGTCAGAGGGTCCCTGCCAGTCCAGATACACAGCATCAACCGACTCACCTTTGTCCACCTGCCTCTTCACACCCTCATTATAACATAACTGATTAGTGGGACAGGATCCTCCTGGTCTAAAGCCACGTTGGCTGTCCCCCATCAGGTTGTGCCTATCTACCTGCTGAGTACATATATTCATTATGATGGTATCTACCATTTGTCACGGTACTGACATCAGGCTCAACGGTCTGTGTGTTCCCGGATAACCCCTCGATCCCTTTTTACAAACCATACCCATAACCATAACCATAACCATATCCGTGACCCAGAACATTACCATACCCATAGCCAACGCCGTATGGATCACCTGTTCTCTGCAGGTTGACCTTCCATCTCCCACACATGGACTCCAGGGTCATTGCATCAGGGCACACATTCATGTAGGTACGGCTCAATTGATAGCAATTACCCAGCTCATCATCCACCTGGCCTGCCTCCCACTGCGTGGCTATCAGTCATACCCAGGGGCCTCACTGGGTGGATTTGATAGCAGGTTTGTATGTCTGTGCGATGGTAGGTGTACGTTCCAACATATTATGACATAACGGATGTGGACATGCGGTAATCCATGTATCCCCAGCTTGTACCATGGGGCTCCTCCCCCCGTCAACAGTTATGTTTCCATATGAGGGCCTGACACAGAGGGATTCCCCAATGTAGACGGTCATGCTGCATACGTATTTCCCAGCTGTCCTCCAGGGGTGTAGCCAGGGCATAGGTCAGTGTTTCCACCTGTGCTCCCATCGCTGTGAGGGTTTCCTCGCCAGATATTCTGGCCATTATGTTCACCAGTTACCATGTTCAGGCCGCCCAACACAGTTCCAGGGACACCGGCACTCTCGTCACATACCATCTGGCACGTGTCCCTGGGTCCCTATGACGTGCAGACACCGCTGGCAGAGGTACCGTCTGGAGATGCCTAGCTCTACAGCACCATTTCCCTGACCCTCACCACTACTCTGATGTGGGACTGCCTTCTGATTGTGTCCCAGTACACGTACCTCTCCTGCGTCGGCGCCACTCACAGCGCATCGTCGCTTCATCCCTCGAAGGGTCACATGCCATCTCTGTCTGTACACTGTGTCCTTTGCATCCGCTGATGTCGCTGGGGATCATGATCATGCTCCCTGACATGATAGTCCACTGTAGATTGGCACTCCATGTGGCCTATGCCTTGTTGTGTGCTCCACCCTAGCACTGCACAGCTGTGCTGACTCAGGCCCTGACCTTTGTGGTGTGTAGTTGGGTTACACCTCATAGCCCTCTTGCATGGACACACGGTACCACACACCAGCTCCTTTTTTGTCTCTGGGGACCCTGGTGCATTCTGGGAGCAGTGGTGTGTCATCGCAGGTACCTGCTGTCACATGCCATACAGGACTGACAGTTTGCTTGTCCAGGGTCACTCACCCTATCAGGGGCTCGCTCCTGACCTAGGACACGCTCGCTCCTCACCAGTTTCACACAACACTGCATTTATGCAGGCATATGAATGTGTTTCATTGGCCCTCAAATGGTGTGCTGTCTGTTACCTGACCACCCGCCACCCACAGCCATACCCCTGTGTCTATTCCGCCAATATGCCACGTACATAACCCTCACCAGTAGCAGCTGTTGATGTACAATGTGACAAACAACACAATCACAATCACACAGGGAACAGTTACATATATCTTGTGTATGTGACCACCTCATGCCACCCACCTTCAGCATGTGTGCTCCACCTGCGCCATGGCTGACGCAAACTCAGACATCGGAACGTCCATCATGTGGCTGGAAGGGGCCTGCAGCTGTTGTGGGTGGGGGACCCATAGCCTGGCTGTGGGCACAGGCTGCTGCATGTTTCCGGCCAATCCCAGGTGATGATACACTGGTCCTGGGGGGCGTAGGGCTGTGCGGGCCAGTTGCATCTGTGGCTTTGCGCCTGATTGCTGGGCCTCTCTGTCCTCCCGGGTCTCCAGCCACATCCTCGTCTGGCTCATCTACATCCTCCCCCTGCTCAGCCTCATGCGCACCCATGCTGCTGTAGTCACCTGTGATGTGAGCAATAGAGGAGGGATATGATATGTATCAACGGAACAAACTGTATATCCGCTTGGTGCTGTGGTCAACAACATACATGCGTTGTGTGGCATGCATACCTGCTTTACACACTCACCTGCTTCACTCAACAACCAGACAGTAGTGCCATGTCCCCCACCTGGGGTACAGGTGGGTGCAGTATCCCTGTCTGTGTGTTTCTGATTGGCAGTAAGGTGCTCATAGTCGCAGATCCCCTTCCTGCCCCCGTCCCATACCTCCCTCCCTATGTGCCTCTCCTGTCACCCGTTGCCCTTGGTTACCCTGTGGTCGGCACCCCGCCTCTGCCACCCAAAAAAAAAAAAAAAACCCCTTTCAGGAGTGTGCAGGGCCATTATATTGGGCATGCGACCTATGACGGATAGTGTTTCTGTCGCGGTGCGTGAACATTCAGGGCTGTGGGCTGGGATGCTGTGCAGTGGCCGCTTATATAGGCACCGTCATTGCGTTTTGGCCACACACATGCAGTGGGGCCTGGCAGCTCATCATGTTCCCTATACATGCCTTGCTGCATGTCCACACATTCTACAGTGTACGTCATAGACTGTTGGTGGGGGTGGGGGTGTGTCTTATTGCCATTACCAGATATGGGACAGGTGGGGGTACGGATGGTGATGAGGAACATGTGGTAACTCTGTGTCCCTGCGACCTGGCCCCACCTCAAGGGTTTGTGTTAGGACAGCATACCCACATGCCCTATTGGGGATGGCTACAGGGTGTGGCGTGTGCGGAACATACGGGGTGTGGGGTTGCACGAGGCGCGTGGTCTGCAATGCTGATCACAGGGATGTCCTG
Organism: Ichthyophis bannanicus; assembly: GCA_033557465.1. Lineage (NCBI taxonomy): Eukaryota > Metazoa > Chordata > Amphibia > Gymnophiona > Ichthyophiidae > Ichthyophis > Ichthyophis bannanicus. The sequence continues at coordinate 1,856,372,983 of CM066031.1, forward strand.
TGAGCTAATTGGTAGCGGTGTGTGTTGGTGGGCAATGACAGCAATATCCATGGATGTGT